>JBCFYV010000935.1:6231735-6360828 GCA_039000515.1 Timema cristinae
TTACACTAATCTGTGCATTATTTTATTACTTACCTGATATTTTTGCAGTCCATTTTCTATCGTTTTTTTTATTTCAGCTTATTTTATTTATTATAAACTTCTTCTAAGGGGTCCATCTTGAATGGTAAATATTACGCGATCCCGCCAGACGAGCGTGTTGCTAGGAGAGCATGTCGGCCGCGCGAAGGTAGAATCAATACCAGTTCTATGGGTAGAATGCGAGATAAGATAAATCTGTTTTTGTTTTTTTGTTTTGTTTTAATATTTTCTGGCGGGTATTTCTTTGTCTTGGAGGAAGGCTATAATTGTTTTGTAATTGTTTTATTAATCATAATTTTGTTATTGTAAATTTTAAGCGATTTCCCTAAAGTTGTACTTGGTATAAAACGGCTACATTAGGAGTTAGGATTTTTTTTGCGGGATTCCTACCGCCTTTTCGGGCGACTTTGGGTAATTCGGGGAAGACGCTCAAAAAGGGGGCCCGGATGGGAGGATTTCCGAAGAAGACAGTGGATTTTGAAGTAATGGGGGTGAGAGGACGGGTTGTTTTTGAGTCCGTCAGCATCCAAGGAAATATACACGTATCATGGACTATTATTGCCTGTTAAGAAGGTGTAGACCAGAATAAGGCCGGAAAAAAGATCCTTTATTGTGTTTTTTTCTATATTCTTCAAAATATAATAAATCCTTTACGACGCGCGTGTAAGCGTGTTATCCTCGGAAAATAAACAGGTTTTTAGTGTTTATTTGAATAATTATTGATCTAATATAACTTTAAAGCGTGTGAGAAAATAAACTAGATAGTGTTTCTCAGTGATCTATTACATTATTTGAAAGTTTAAGTGTATCAAGACTATAAAATATTTTAACCCCAAGATTGTGTTGTGTTGCCCTCTAGGCTAAACCTTGAGTTTTAGAATTTTTATAGTAGGCCTATTTCAAAAAATCTGTGAAGTGTAATAAAAATTACTTGCGAGTCTTTCTCCAGTGTTGATTAAATAAATACCAGGCTATGACTTCAAGTTATAAGTTATTGTATTTTTATTAGAGACTTTGTTACAACTGTTTAAGAGGAGTGAATCTAAAATAGATTTTTGTTAATTCTATATTGTATCCCGCACAGCAACGTTGGTAAGTTTAATTGTTTATTAATTGTCTTTTAAAATCAAGAATATAACAGTAATTTATCATAGATTTTCGTACAACTTAAGTCTCAAGTTTTCTTTAATTTCATTTTACGTTGTCCATGATTATGGTATTTTTATTCCGAAACATGTTGGAAGAATATAAATCAGCATCATTCTAATGGCTGATTATCACAAGGAGTAATGAGATTGAACCAAGTTTAAAATAAAAATTATTATATATTTCATAAACGTTGTAACTAGAACATTTTCATTAATTTATTTAACCTTATTGGGAGATGTTATGCCATTAATTTATTTTATTACCTAATTAACAACACTGTTGATCCTTAAACTTTGTTTTTGTCCTTAATTTGCTGTAGCCAAGTTTTGTAAATAAATTTTAATATTTTATATTGTAATAATGAACTCTAGGGAAATAGACTGCATTGAGACTCCAATAAAAAAAATAAAAAATAAGGAATAAAAAATCTTCGTGGTGCCCTCTGGGGGGATTGAAACTGGGCAAGGAACTGTTTGTATCCTGTACTCTGGAAGCTCCCTCCCCTTTCTACACTCACCGACCAGATGCTGCGGATCTCCACTGCTCGTTCAGGTTAGTGTCTAGTGAGTCACCAGATCTCCGCTGCCAATGCATGAAGGGAAAGAGTTTTTTTTTTCAATGGATATGGAAATTACATAGAAGATCTCGGGGTTAACATTTTGCAACTTAAAACCTAAACTTTTAATTTGAGAAAAATAAAACTTGGTACCCTACCTTCCAGACGTCATGGTACGTTATACCATTAATTCACATAAGGAATATTGGACATAAAACCAAATAAAAAATAGTATTCCTGACTTTGGTGGCAAAAAAAAACTAATTAAAACATTTATAATCGGGCAAAAAAAAAATTTGGTAAAGAAAGGAAGAAAAAAAAATATATATATATATATATAACTGGGGCCTTGCACGGTCCAGCACTTGCGACCACTGATCCAGTCCAAGTAGAGTTATTCACTAGTTTTGGTGTAGCGGGAAGAATCTCGGAGTACTCAGTAGTACTAGTTTTTTGTAATCTCCGTAAATCACGGGGTAGCCGTCCCGGAAAGCCGCGATAGTTTCTTCCCGAAGAATTGCCATTCCTTCTTCCCCTGGGCCGCGATTTATCCCCGGTACCTTGAAAGCTACCACTTAAAAACTCATTTTTATTCTGGAGCACAAATCCAAAACCACCAACTTCCTTAGTAATTTATTGCGCCTTTTCCACTTTTCGGTATCATTTTAGCGGGCTTTGATAAGGCCCCTCCAGTAGCATAACATAAAATATTTGAAAAAAACAGGTGAGTTCAAACGGACACTGTTTTCTGGAACGGGTATACATTTCATGAACGAAGGTAGTGAAATCCCACGAGAAGCCTTCCCCAAGGGATATCATCTCATGGCTTTTGATCTCACACTAATCTGTCAGCCCACATGACTTTGCATTGGAATTTGACGAAGCATGGCTCTCTGAGCATCGAAGTGAGCTTCACCCGGGCTCTCAACGAAACCGTTAACTGTATCGTGTACGGGGAGTTTGCCAACATCATCACCATTGACAAGGACAGAAACGTCGTGACCGATTATGGAAGTTAGTATAAATGGCTTCCCGCCCCTTACCCCCTCATTTAAGCCATGGATGTCATTGTGGATTTCCAGAGATCATTGACGACAAAAAAAATTTATCGTCAAGGAACTGAGTGTTTTACCTGTATGTGGCACATTACTTCAACATTGGGTGTTAAAACCCCCATACGCTATCGAGGAACTTTCCACCGATGCCAGAAAGAAAGCCGACTATATAGTCAACAATCTGCACGGTATCACCTGAGATTGTGGTGGTGTGGATTACAGTCTGCTTGAATCCCTCATCTCCCGTGCCACAACGCGTGCAGAAACCGTCTACGTCAAGGGGGTGGAAAAGAAAAAGTTTCAATCAAATACATGTCTACACCCATCGTAGATCTGTATGACAGAGGTGGTTCGTCATTGAAAACACTTAAATTGGGCTGCACCATGTGCATGGCTCATAGTTCTGTATGGAATTTCTGTTCTGTCTCTATCGTCTGGGGACTTCGAGAATGGATGATTGAAGATGGATACGAACACCATAAGACATGCGCTGAAAACAAACCCGTGGTTCCGTTCTGTATGGTCGGGTGTTTTCCCTGCTAATCAACTACCCGCAAGAATAGCACGACCTGCCGCTCTAGTCATCAACACCGATCCACACACCAAGCTTGGGACGCATTGGGTCACCATCTTTATCGACAAGAACGGCGTGGGAGAATACTTTGACAGTTATGGTTTTCCGCCCCGTATAATGTCACATCTGGCATTTATACGCAAAAACCCTTTTCGCACGTCCCATAGCACGCTACAATTTCAAAGCATCTCAGACGTTTGCGGCTATTACTGTCTCATGTACCTTCTCTCTCGCTCCCAGAACATTCCGATGAAAACTTTCCAAAGCCTATTCTCACCCACCAATCATACAGCCAACGACGCTAAGGTGGTGAGATATTACGATAGATTTTTCAAGACTGTAGGTGCATGCCGCCCTTCAGGAAGCCATGTCCAAGCGGCGTGCGCCTATAAAATGAGTGTTCCAGCGACGTGCCGCACATAACCACTAAACATCATGGAAGGTCAAGGCGTTTGCGATGGCAAAGCAAAGACGGTGAAGCCATTCGCCATCACCAGTATTTTCAACACATTGTTCCCGCTGGATGGAGTCGACGCCAAGCGAGTCATCGTCGGCATGAGCATCAAGAACAACTTTACGCCCTATGACCAGCTAGAAAAATGTGGAGGGAACTGTGCTGTGTGTAACCGTATAGAGTGGCAAGAACTGGGCAGCTACATGTCTGTCATATCAAAATTTTTCACCAACACTCAATCTCCTCAGAAGATTAGTCTGACTAATTATGAAATCTCTCTGAGACGCATGTGCGGTGACCGTATGGTCGTCCTCTGTGAGTAACAAGACGCCGGTCTCGAACGGTCGCCTATCTAGCACCTAATTTGGCGTTTCTTTGTGAGGTGTGGGATCTCATCGACGTCGCCGTCAACCGACGGGACATGAATTCGGCACCCATCACCCACTATTGCAACGATTTGATCGACACGCTCGTCGTGGATATATGCGACACGCTAACAGAATCGCAGATGTCATCGACCTAAACAGCCTACGGTGGAAACGCACATCAAAAACCAGGATCTTATCAGTGCTACTTACTATACACGTCAAGTCGTCGGGTTACATGCTGGATTGTGAACTAAATACAATTTTACTAACGCATCTAAAAGACACTGTAGAAAAACGTATAAACGAATATATGAGACATTCCTGTAAAAATGTATAATTGTGATGTTTAATATATATATTAATATCTGTGTTTTATTTAATGTTTGTCCCTTACGATTCCCAACTTGTCTTGTCTGCCCGCCAACCTGGCGCCAGAGAAAACCCATAGCCCGGGTTAGTGACCTCAATACCTATTCTTGTCTCAACTCATCTTGTCTGCCCGCCAACCTGGTTCCCAGGGAAAACCCAGGTTGTTGAGGTCACGATCTATTTTTGTCCTCACTTGTCGACCCACCAGACTGGTGCCAGTGTTGCGACACATACCTCTAAGGAGGGGGAAGTGAAAGGCAGGGGAACCATTTATCACAATTTACCCCCGAAAGCCATAGGTTCATGCCGCGGCCTCATGCCGAAACGTCACGAACCATTTGCTCACCCAATCAATGAGTAAAAACTCCAACACCTCAATCCTAGCCAATAATTAATTAGAAATCATTAATAATTAAAAGGTCGTCAGGAGAGGTTCGTTCTTGTACAGTCCAATAGGGCCTTGTGACGTAGGATCCAATGTTCATTCAACACAAGACAACCATAGCGCGAGGTTCTAATAAACAAATCAATGAATAAAACTCCAACACCCAAAACCTAGCCAAAAATCAATTAACAATCATTAATAAATAATCATCAAGAACCAACATGTCCGTGGTTAGTAGTCATGGGGTGTAAGGGGAGGGGTCTGTAGTGGAGGACAGGGAAATGAGGTCAGGGTGTGTGAGGAGGGGACAATAACGGTAAATCATACGGATGTGGAAAGTATGTTAATTAGCATCACAATACTATCTCGTGGTGTGACGTAGTGGAGCGAGGGGGCAATCGGGCTACTTATAATATATATATATATATATAATATATATAATAATATATATATTATATTTATAATATATATATAATAAAATTACATCATATTTTATATCTGAGGTTAAGTAAATTCCGAATTATAGAAATAATATAATTTTATTACAGGACTGGGGAAAAATGGAGCTGATGTATTCGAAAAGAAGTGGAATTTCCATCATTGTTTAGGTGCCATGGACGGGAAACATATATAAATACGAAAACCTCCTGGTTCAGGTTCTTATTTTTACAACTATAAACAAACTTTCAGTGTTGTCCTAATGACATGGATAAATGGAAAATATGAATTTATGATTTATATTGGAACTAACGGGAGAGTTTCGTATGGTGGAGTATTTGCTTGGTTTGCTATTTTTTCTACCATTTCACGGTTTGCACGTGGCTCGATCTCAGTATAACACAGTATAATACTCGTCTTTTTATTTCTGTTTTTGTATTCATTGCTCTTTATTTTCAACCGCACGGGAAATCCTCTATAAAAATTAAAAAAAAAAACTCACACCAGAAATATTTTTTCCATCACGCACACGCTCGCCATTGTTTATAGCACGCCACTGATATGATTGACAAGCACAACCATACACTTTCAAGCATGATTGCGCAAACACCATGCTTGATAGTGTATTTAAAGAAACCATTAAGTATATCCCCTCAAAATCAAGCAGACAACAAACTTTAACGTTATTCTTTGATCCTTTAAGAGAGCTGTCTTTAATAGATAATAAGCGTGTATAGTTATTTTCATCCAGAATAGTATAGGCTATGTGCACCAGTACTGGTGGCGCGACTCTAGATGACTTCGTAAGTTCTTGCAGGGAAAAGTCTAAGCGGCATCAGGTTTACAGAGATCATATACTCGAAAATCCTTAAATATAACTCACCGTTTCTTATAAACTACTTGGACAGTCACATTAGTTTTTTTCATAATTTGTTAGAAAAACCTTAAAAGACATGAGGATATTATTAGAATTCCCATATTCCAATTGGTTTGCTTTGAAAAAATTGTATTTATTGCAGACATATTTGTACTCCCTGTAAAAGTTTTTCCTAATTTAGATAGATGGGTAATATAAAAGTACGAAATGATCATCATGAACTGAATTTGATTTTGATATAAGACCTATTCCTCTAACACCAAAACTTTTCATAGTTTGATGTGTTTAGTTATGAGATCTTAACGCATGCCAGGTTTTCGATAAATTGAAGATTGTCTGAAAACCGGTCCGTCATTCAGTTCGGTCACTGATTGACATTGTGATTGAAAAGAATCTGGACATTATAATAGTGATTTAATATTGGAAGTAATAATAAGTTGGTTTGTCTAATATAACGCACTACAGCCCTTTCAAGAATGGCCCATCGGCAAAGGAAGAAGCATTAGTAGCGAGTCATTATGTAGCAAGGGTGGAGGAAATAACATGAGATTCAGAAAATATTAAATATTTCGTCATAAGGCAGACATATTTAAGCCTATAATTATATGAAGTGGTATTACATGTAAGGTATAAACATTTAAAATAATATCGTGATTTTTGAAAACGATGACTTGTGCTATACAAAATTATAAATGGTTTTATAAAGCCAATAGTTTATATTGTGTCAAACTTAGGTATAAATAGAATTTTTAAATGATATTATATAAGTATTAACAAATTACTTTTCAGACGTTCTAATATTAACTTAATATAATTCATTTAATAATTTATCTATATGACACGCTAGAGTATATATTCATTGATAAATACAGGCTTTCTGCCTTAATTTAACGTGGACTTGTAGGATTAAAACCTTTCGTTTTCAAATAAATTCTCAACGTCCAGTTCTTATGCTGACAATTCACCAAAAATTAATATATAGCATGTCAGGAATCAAACCTGGAACCCTTAACACATAAGGTAGACGTATTAATGACCAATCTGAATTATAGTTTGACTAAGTGGACAATAATTATTTATTAATGAGTTATCTATTCACTAATTCAGAAGAAAGGTAAAATATATATAAATAGAGTGCACCAAAAGTGATTTAAAGTATTTAACATAATAATTATTGTAAATATAGTAATAGTAAAGAGGTTACTAGTGGAAAGTGATATGGTAGTGCCATTCAACTCTTCTTTGCCCATTAGATAACTTGCGATGCTTCCAGTAAAGGTCTTGGTAGTGTGATGAGTCATGTGTTCCCAGATGGTTCCACTTGACCTGTATATTTTAAATCCAGGACATTATAAAAAGCCGAAAAGAAATATCCACAACTAGAGAAGGAAACTTTAACATTGATTTTCGGAGTAAAAAAAATTCCATTAGTATGTTTTTGGTCGTAAATTTACCCTGTTTACTGACCATAAACCATTGTTGTATTCATTGTCCCCCAAGAAAGGTACTGCAGAGATGGCCGCACTCGTATACAGTGGTGGGCTCTGTTACTGTCCTCATATGCTTATGAGTTGGAGTATAAAAAAAGGATCTGAGATCATTGAAGCGGATGTGTTGTCATGATTGCCGGCTGGTGATGGAAAGATGTTAGAGGAGGATGTAAACTTTCCTTTTGCATCTTTAGAGAAGCTACCAATATCTAGGAGAAAATTGGGAAATAAACTAGAAAGGATTTATGTCTTAATAAAATTGTAGACTGGACACTGAATGGTTGGGCACTCAAGGTGGAACCAGAATGGATACCTTTTTTTTCAGAAGCGACATGATTTCTCCATTTAGGATGGGCGTCTACTCTGGAGGATTCGAGTGGTGGTCCCAGAGGCGTTCTGTCAGGTCATTTTGTCAATGTTACACGAAGAACCCTCCCGGAATGTGTAAAATGAAGGTGTTGTCTCGGGGGTATGTGTGGTGGCCAGAAATATGACGTGAAATTGCAAGAAATGTTCCATTTGTCAGGATACTCGAGAGGCTGCTCCAAGAGTACCGTTGTAACAGTGGAGATGGCCACTAAGAAGTTGGCAGAGAGTTCATGTTGATTTCGCAAAACTGGAGGGAAAAGAATACTTAGTGTTGGTTGACGCTCATTTGAAATGGACAGAGATGTTCCCCGTGTCTACTACAATGACGTCACAAATAATAGCCAAACTAAGGACATATTTTTCAGCCGGTATACCGGAGAAGCTAGTGTCTGTTGAAGGTCCACAGCTGGTGTCAGCAGAGATGGAAGATTTTCTGCGAGTAATGGGTGGTCCACATGATATCACCACATTATCATCCAGCATCTAATGGACAGGCAGAAATCTCGGTGAAGATAGTAAAAAAGGTTGCTTGTACGCGCTTTGAACAGGATCGTCAGGAAGAGAGGAAAAGAACACTCCAGCATAGGGTAGATAATTTACTTTTTGCCTAGAGGAATACCCCTCACACAATTACGAGTAAAACCCTGGCTGAATTATTTCTTGTATTCATACAGAGAATGCGGTTCTCAATGTTGAAGCCTCATCTGGCGACAAGAGTGACGGCCAAGAAATAAAAAGTGGAATAGGAAGGTGGGGTCGGACATTTGAAGAAGGTCAAGTAATTTTGGTTAAAACTGTTCGAGGAGAAACTGAAACATTGATGCCAGGAAAAATAATAAGGATTATAAGTCCTGTTACCTATCTATCTAGGGTGGGAACTAAGGTGAGGTTTGTTCATGGGGATCACTTGCGGAATTCAATATTAGGAGGTGGGACAAAACCTAGGAACCAATGACTGTGAGGATGGAGTGCTTGTGCCTTTGTTAGTTGATAATTCACAACAAGAAGTTTCTTCAAGGCAAGCAGATGATCAATCTCCAGAGAAACCACCCCTCAGTTTCCCCAGTGCCTCAGAATCGCCTCTGTCATTCACCCCTCTGATTTTGAGGTGAACTTCTCGGGTAAGGAAGGCCCCGAGGAGGCTGCATCTGTAATGATCTAATCAACCCTATCTTCCCTTGGACTAAGAATGAGATAGGGAAGAGTTTGTAAATTAGGCTAGGTAGTTTAAGTGACACTGTAAATATGCTGTAAATTGTTAGGAAAGGTGTGGGATTGGGTAGTAAAAAGAAAAAAAGAAACCGGGTGTCGACTGGCAGAGTTGGCAGCCTGACAACCGGAAAAACCGAGAGGAGGGAACGAAGAAAACTTATGATTCGAGTAATGGCCGAGCTTATGAATGGTAAGTTTTTCTTGAGCCGACATGAAATCCATTAATATATGTTGCATCCTGTGGAGGATAGAACAATTGTAGGTCAGGAAAAATAAATGTAGGAACAGAATGGCGGCTTGATCTTTCTAACAATCTTCAGTTTATCGAAAACCTGGCACGCGTGAAGAGCTAAATAACTAAACACATCAAACTGTGAAAAGTATTGGTTTTAGAAGAATGAGTCTTATATAAAAATAAAATTCTGTTCATGATGATCATTTCATACACTTGTACTACCCATCTATTTCAATTAGGAAAAACTTTTACCCAGAGGAAAAATATGTTTGTAGAAAAAAAACCTCATTATAGTACTTTCATTATAAAATAATTTTTTCAAACAAACCAATTGGAATATGGGTGTTTTAATAATAACCTAATGGTTTTTAAGGTTAACAAATTCTGAAAAAACTCCTGTGTTTGTCCAAGTAGTTTACGAGAAGCGGTGAGTTATTCTTTATAATTTTCGAATATTTGATCGCTGTAAACATGATGCTGCTTGGATTTACCCCGCAAGAACTTAAAAATGATGGGGCCATCTTGCGTGCTGGTGTTGTGAATTCAAATATCGTCTGCATTTTGCATGGAGCCTATAGATGAAAATAGATCACTGCCCGGTACAGTGTCTTTGTTTCATAAGAATAAACGATTATGTTATAGTTGCAAAAAGTTCTGGCCGTTCTATATAATATACTATATTGAACACATCTGCTATCTATATTATATTTTTACACTTTTGGGGAAATAATATATAAATGTGTTGGGATATTTTACATCTCAAATTTTACACAAAATTCCTTTGGGTATAATGGTAGTTTGATTTTATCTTTATTGAATGACATTTCAATAAAAATATAATTTTTTGTAAATGTTATGGTTGTCCGATGGACATTTATCTAAACTTAGTTACATAAATAACAGTTTTTTGACTCAGCTCTTATCCGAGGTTCATTGTATTTGTGTACAAATTTTTGAGGCTTAATGTAAATTTGAAATAATTGCCATTTGATAACTTAAGTTTTATTGCTATTTCAACTCATATTCGGTATGGGCATAGCAAAATACTGTCCATGTTGGGGGTTGATTTTGCTTTTATTCTTTGAGTATGTGGAGTCTGATTTATTTTATGATGTTTTGAGCAAAGTTGATCCTTGTGAAGCATTTTGTGAAAAAACCTATCCTGTCGGAGCTGTGGGCAGTGTGAGTATTTTAACTAAATAAATTATAACTGAAACTAACAAATTGATTTAACAATTCACTAACTGTGTATGAGGTAGCTTATTTTCACTACAGTACCAGAATTTCCATTGTAATTTTATTAAACGTTACACTTAATAAACCTACTAGAATAGCCTAGGCCAGCGGTTCTAAAACTGGTATACGCCGGCACCTTTCAGGGGTTACGCGAGCAGCTCTCAAGGGAAAGTTGACAAAATAGCAAGGGACTTAATGGAAAACTCTAGCTACCGTTAAATCTGGTTATTTCCATCCTTCTTTTACCCCTATTTGCTTGGCTGGAAACCAATTTCTTAGAATTTTCATCTCTCTACTTGACACTTTCTACATTAGCAGCCTTTCTCTACAACATAATCTCTGTGAGAGTGTTTTTTTTTATCCATGGTGTAAAAAAAAAAGTATTGCATTAGGCTAAATTTGGAGCCGAACCATCGCTTGAAAGTTTCAACTCGACAACAAGACATCAAAAAATGTATGCCACAGCCCTCTCACTGAAACACTTTGGTATTCATATTATCTCAGCTCCAGAATTACAATTAAAAATATTGTGTTTATGTTTCTTTCTTTCTTTATTTTTAAACAATTTGTGAAGATTATTATTATTATTAGCACCGTGTCATACTAACCGTTCGGGCTATACGCATTTACGCTAATGTGTAATGGTAGGGTGATTGTGAGATGAAATGGAGGACCTACAGTTTAACGTGGAATCCGAACCACGGTGGCGGCCTGGCATTCCCCACATTCACAAGATGTCTTGTCAGAGGTGAAGGAAGGGCTTGGTAATCAGATAAATCTTTGCCGGGACCAAGGATGAACCTGACCCAGAATAGAAGTCCGACACCTTACGCATAGACCACCAGGTCACCTACAATTTGTGAAGAAAATGTGTAACAATTTTCTACATACTTTTTACTGTAAAATTGTGTTTTTTAAATCTGATCTCAATAAGAGATAATGTTAAGGCCCTAACAGTAGGATTCTCTCTAACTAGCTTTGTCACATTTGAAATACTTTAACTACGGATATTTTTTCCCCAGTAGATTAACTAGATTAATAATTTACCAAGTGATCATATTTTTTAAAGCCTGTTGTTTGGAATCTTTTTTTATCTCTAGGTACATTAAACTTGTAGACATGTCCAAGGGGTACCATCTAAACAAAGTTTGAGGCCCGCTGGTCTAGGCCTATTAAAAACACAGGATTAATTATATAGGCCAAATCAGAGGTGGTAGGCCTACACATAATATATAAAAGAGAGAGAAGAAAAGCTAAATTAACTCACCTAAATCACAGGATACCTGTAGTCATACGTCTCACTTGCAAGCATGTAATCTGGAGCTTACTTGCTTTAAGAGAAACACAATAGCTAGCCTAATTGTACACAATAACCACATTTATTATTTGTAGCCAACCCAGCCCTCCCTTGCCAACAAGACACAATTATCTATGTATCGTGTATGAGAACTCTTTGAAACTAGAACTGAAGTCTGCATTGCAAATATACTAACAGCGCAAACTAATATCTAAAATAATGGGGATGGTAAGAGCCAAGAGTGGATTTTTTTGTCAAACTTATAAATATAGGCCTAATGTTTTCTAGCGCTAAGGGGATTCTTTCACAACAACCTAAGAAAATTTCTAATATAACAAAACAAACATTGGTTTCACTTTGATTTCTTGCGTACCATAGTCTGTTGTAAGTATGACCACATAAACCTGTCGCTGTTTAGTGATTTAATGCAATTATTAATACACATTAACTGTTTACATGCACTACAATATTTTATAAAGTAGCAAACCTAATTTTTGTAATTTTGTAATTATTGTTTTATTACCTTAAATAATAAAATTTTGGATGTCTTCTAACGAAACAACCAGAAGTACTGTATGCCTAGATTGTCAACATTTCACTGTACATGAGATCCAAACATTCACTGTACATGAGCAGATCCCCAACATTTCTACTGTACATGAGCAGATCCCAACATTTCCACTGTACATGAGCAGATCCCCAAACATTTCCACTGTACATGAGCAGATCCCCAAACATTTCCACTGTACATGAGCAGATCCCCAAACATTTCCACTGTACATAGCAGATCCCAAACTTCACTGTACATGACACCCAAACATTTCCACTGTACATGACAATCCCAAAATTCCTGTCATGAGCAGATCCCCAAACATTTCCACTGTACATGAGCAGATCCCAAACATTTCATGTACATGAGCAGATCCCCAAACATTTCCACTGTACATGAGCAGATCCCAAACATTCCACTGTACATGAGCAGATCCCCAAACATTTCCACTGTACATGAGCAGATCCCCAAACATTTCCACTGTACATGAGCAATCCCAAACATTTCCACTGTACATGAGCAGATCCCCAAACATTTCCACTGTACATGACAATCCCCAAACATTTCCACTGTACATGAGCAGATCCCCAAACATTTCCACTGTAATGAATCCAACATTTCATGTATGAGCAGATCCCCAACATTCCACTGTACATGACAGATCCCCAAACATTCCACTGTACATGAGCAGATCCCCAAACATCAGTTCTGTGTAGGAAATATTTTAGCGCATGATAATATTTTTAATGTTTGGAAAAAAATAACAAACTCGACTTAACCCTTCATGTGTGAATAAATAAAAATATAATTTAGAGCCTAACTATTGTTTTTAGAATATTTGTGTTAGAAGGAATTGAAGGATGGACACAGCCTAATAGATTAGGACTCTATATTACCTACAGTGCTTCAGTTTTCTTTTTATCACCATGTTTTATTACCACCCACCTCGGTGATGAAGCTAGCTAACGTGCTAGTTTCATGTTGAGCTAGACTGCCGAGGGCGGGGAGTTTGGGGTTTTAATCTCAGTCAGGTGAACTGGGGGTGGTTTCTCCTAAATGGTCTTCCACTCTCCCTCCACACAAATGTGGGTTCACATCCTCTATATTCAACCTTCTCAATTCCTAACCCATTACGGTAATTAGTACTTAAGCGTATAACCAGGACGAGTAGTAAGCCTCAGTGCTAAGTACAGTAGAGTCTCGATAACTCGACATTCCGTGTAGCTCTACATGTGCACACAGTTGTTGGTACCAGTCGTCACAATCCAAGGTCATTCAACTGTATAACCTCTCAGTTTGTTTGTGTCTCGAGTGGAACAGTGAATACAATATTATGTGTACAGTACTGTACTGCATTTCTGTATATTACACGTATGTATACACATCGTTATATTAATACATAATATATTGTACTGTATGATTGTATGTATATTACTGTTACTGTACCTATAATATTCCATACTGTATTGTAATTCATCCTTGTTTAGTAAACATGTCATAGTAAACATACATCTTATGCAAGCTCATTCTTAAATCTCGACATCATCTCAATCCACATTAGGTCGAGTTTCCAAGACTCTACTGTATTATAGTTTTACTACCTGTTCAGGTTATTCACGTATGTTCCAATAACACTAATGAGTTAGGGATAAATAAGATAGAATTTAGATGAATTGTACCCACATTTGCATGGAAGAAGAATAGAAAACCCCTCTCAGTACTCCTGAATGGATTTCAAACCCCAATCTGCCTGTCATCAGCAATCTAATCTATTTCGATCAAGTGATGCCTTAGTCCATGTGACCACCGAAGCAGGTCACTTCAGAATAGCACTTAGGTGAGCTTTCTAAGAACTTTTTTTATTACTATACAATTTTTCACAATATTAATTTTGTTAGAATTGGAAATTCACTTAGGTTTCTGTGTAAAGTATCCCCATGGCTTCTTTGGTGCTGACTGACGGCTGCTAAATACATGTTTTTGAAGATAATTTGGTCCCTACTCATAATTTGACGAAGAAAAACAAAAGTCTCCCACCCTCAGCCACACTAAAGTCAACATAATTACTATGATTCAAACCTAACTTTCAAACCTTTAATAATTTACTTAAGTTAGCCCTACATATAGTAGGCTATATAGGCCTAGCTCATGTCCAACCTAATAAACATAAACTTTCATGCTTTAATAAATTGAAATCTCACAAAATTTTGATCAAATACACAGATTTAATTTCTATGAGAAAATATATTATTCAGTTTAAATAATAGGTATGTAAACATTATAATGAAAATAACATGAGTATATACTGGTAGCCAATATTTACGTTTCACTTGTGAGCCTGATTTTAATTATACAGGGTTGACTCTTATAAATGATCAATCTTTATAGATCTCAGTATTATTCAATCTGTCCTCTACTTGTTTGTGTAGTAATATTAGTGGCAGTGTTTGTCCCATTACCACCCAATCCCTGTGACATGATAGTCCACAGTTTACGATATCTTTCTTTCATCTGTTCCTTCAGCTGACAAAACTGAAATCATATTTACAAGTTAAATTTTAGTCCAATTTTAATAGGAAGAGCCTTTTCTAATATGCAAACATATATTTTTTAGATCAACATTAGGATAACATTTTTCTATTTTACTAATGCAATTTTATAGGTAGGCCGAATTGCTAATTATTAATGTCTATCAAAAGTGACAGTTTGCATTGAACATGATTTGACGCATGAATGTAGATCTAGTAACTTTTCTGTCAGATAAGGTTCTTCCTCCGAAAATTGGACTGTAGCTAAAGGTGATTGTGCCAATGTAATATAACTATGCAACGAATATCAAACAAATTTTCAACAAATTAATTCACATTTGGATTCTACAGTGGCAATAAGAAAAACTCATAGCTGACCAGCGCAAAAGGTAGGCTAAGTATTGAATTTGAAATATCACACAATAACCTATAGGCTAGTGATAATAGGGTTAACTTTAAAAAAAATACAAGGCATTTTTCCAGGTGCAAGACAGAAGAAAGGTCGGCCCTAACCAGATACGATCATATTTGTAGTTCTTCAATTTTATGACACTCTGAAAATACAAAACATTAAGGAAATCACACAGTGAAAAAGTGTGCAAAAAAGACTAATTTACTTAACCTTCGAGAACTGTATGTGGTGTTTCACGAGAAACATCCAAATAATCAAATTGAATTTCCTAAATTTGTATTGCTCGCACCAAAACACCAAATGCTTGGTTAAAATGAACTCTTGAAGAAGGCAAGGGGGTCACTTTTATTCTGGTTTTAGAGTGAAATATCTATTTTCAAAACTGTTGTGGTCAAGAGAAAATGAGAGTTCCGTAACTCGGTGTATAGAGTGTGCTGGTTCTAATAGTTTGAATACTTTTCTACCAATAGGGACATATCTTGAAGAGAGTGATGAAATTACTAGTTGTATTATTGAGTCGGGTCAACACTAATAACTGTAGTTGTTCCACATGAAGGGTTCAGTTGTAACAGTCTTCACCTCACAGTCACAGTTTGAAATCCAGCATTGCCTTATCGTTGTGTTGGTTGTCTAGGATGCTGTACAAAACTTGATCCTTGTGACTGTTTACTCATCTGACAATTCTATTATGTGGTTTTAAAAGGTTGGGATCCAAACATATTTGAACAATGGATAATATATATCATTATGTAGTAATGGAGCTGCTTCGAAATTTCAAAATCATAACTTTTTGTAAATCTAGTAAATCATAAGACTGATTTTGGTATTGATACAAAGTATTTTGTTTCTCCGAGCTACACTCCCTGTGATATAAAGTGGTATTCTGTTGCTCCTAGCTACACTCGCTGTGATATAAAGTGGTATTCTGTTGCTACTAGTTACACTCGCTGTGATATAAAGTGGTATTCTGTTGCTCCTAGCTACACTCCCTGTGATATAAAGTGGTAT
Organism: Timema cristinae; assembly: GCA_039000515.1. Classification (NCBI taxonomy): domain Eukaryota; kingdom Metazoa; phylum Arthropoda; class Insecta; order Phasmatodea; family Timematidae; genus Timema; species Timema cristinae. The sequence goes on from JBCFYV010000935.1 coordinate 6,248,337, forward strand.
TCTGTTGCTACTAGTTACACTCGCTGTGATATAAAGTGGTATTCTGTTGCTCCTAGCTACACTCCCTGTGATATAAAGTGGTATTCTGTTGCTCCTAGCTACACTCGCTGTGATATAAAGTGGTATTCTGTTGCTCCTAGCTACACTCCCTGTGATATAAAGTGGTATTCTGTTGCTACTAGTTACACTCGCTGTGATATAAAGTGGTATTCTGTTGCTACTAGCTACACTCACTGTGAATAAAGTGGTATTCTGTTGCTCCTAGCTACACTCGCTGTTATATAAAGTGGTATTCTGTTGCTCCTAGCTACACTCCCTGTGATATAAAGTGGTATTCTGTTGCTACTAGTTACACTCGCTGTGATATAAAGTGGTATTCTGTTGCTACTAGCTACACTCACTGTGATATAAAGTGGTATTCTCTTGCTCCTAGCTACACTCGCTGTGATATAAAGTGGTATTCTGTTGCTCCTAGCTACACTCCCTGTGATATAAAGTGGTATTCTGTTGCTACTAGTTACACTCGCTGTGATATAAAGTGGTATTCTGTTGCTACTAGCTACACTCCCTGTGATATAAAGTGGTATTCTGTTGCTCCTAGCTACACTCCCTGTGATATAAAGTGGTATTCTGTTGCTCCTAGCCACATTCCCTGTGATATAAAGTGGTATTCTGTCGCTCCTAGCTACACTCCCTGTGATATAAAGTGGTATTCTGTTGCTACTAGCTACACTCGCTGTGATATAAAGTGGTATTCTGTTGCTCCTAGCTACACTCGCTGTTATATAAAGTGGTATTCTGTTGCTCCTAGCTACACTCGCTGTGATATTGTAACATTAGCCGCTAGCTAATGTTACAATACTGCAAATTGTAAACTTACCCAATTCTACAAAGACATCAGCGGCCATGCTCATGTAAACACTGCGAGCCACTTATCAACACACACCTGGCCGTCAAAACCTTCCTTGTAAGACTGAGGCGCGCCCACTGGAATACATCACGCCGTTTCTGCTTGCCCAAAGACCATAAGAAGAAAAGAAGTAACACTCCACCAAGTTTACGAGCGGGCTTCTACTAGATCCGTGAGGCTCCTAGAACCTTCTCCACCCTGTCTACGTTCTTTGGTCCCCCCCCTTGACTATGTTCTGCAAGCCGTGTTTTGTGCGTATAAAAGATCGACCATGTGAATTGTGAGCCACTCTTGGGCTGGCGTTGGAATTCGCCTGAACAGGTGAACGCTTCAAAATTAACGATGTAAGCTAAATTCAGTTTAGATGAAATCTTCAACGTTTCTAAAATTCCGTTTAGGCACTTTGTTGTTATTTCATAATGAATAGACTTGATCTTTCAAACTTGCGCTTTAGTGACTTTCCATAATAAATGGACTTAAAACTTTCATACTGGCATTTGGTTGCGTCTTCAAATATCTGCCTACATATAACTTAAAACTTTGCACATAGCAGTATGCATAAAGTAATTGGACTTTAAGACTTTTCAGATTTAATATTTTAGTGAAACAAGTTACGATTTTACTTCGTTTGGGCATTTGTGTTGATTTAAATGACAAGGCAAAGTTCACAGTTAAGATTTAGATCTATTATGTCCGGCATGATTGAACGTAAAACTTCGGGCATAATAAATTTAAAATCGCGTAAAGATTGCTGGTATCATATTATGTTCTTTATACTATTTTTGATGTTACGTTTTGTGCACTTATATTATTGAGCGTAATCTCTAAAAAACCTGCTTTTGTCAATTATTTTCAAAGGTTAATAAGTTTGGTTCAGAACTTAAGACCTATAAATTATGTCATTCATAATTTTACCTTGTCTATGAACTTTAAATATAAACCTCGCAAGGTGTTTCATTAAGCTAATGTTTATTGTATTAGAATAGTTCTTGTTGGGTTGTTTTTGATGTTCACCTTTGAACATGAATTACCTGCCGCCATCAGCGCACCATAGGGGTAAAAGGAAGTTGTTATAGCAACCAAGTTTGTGATTGTAAACGAGAGGTGTAGGCCAATCTAATGCATGGGTCAATCCAACACCAACATCTGGTAATACGTCAGTTAGGTTTAATCATATACCCCCTTCCCCTTTTTGGGACTGATGAGGTATTAATAATAATGTTTATAGGTTATATTTTGGGTAATTGTCGTATTGAACTGTACGAGGTTAGGCTGAGGTTTAATTGTTGCTTTCACGCCAAACTGTAGCTTTCCAGAGTAAGCGTAGATGTTTGCTTTCAAATTTGGCGCTCATGGTATGAGGCCATTGAATAAGGTTGTAAAGACGTTACATACTTGATGATTGTTTATGTATCTATATCTATTTTTGTTCTCTTTTTTGAGAAGTTATAATAAATTATTCTTGATGGTGATATTCGTTCCTTCTTTATAAGTATCATCCTTCGGTTATTTTAAGTTAAGTAGTTCATGTGAGGTAATCACTAATATGGTATGACGTCTGGGCTGTGTTGATCGACCTTTGAGGGCGACCGTGAGAACTTGCCCTCTTCTATCTCTAATTGCGTGTGCTGGGTGTTATTTAGCTTACCCAGCGGGTATAACAAGCTCACTCACCCAGCCCACTCTATCGATTGTTATTGTGTTCTTGTTTAAATTTCCTTATTAAGTGTTTGAACCCTCTCTTTTGGATGGTAGATCCTAATTGTGGTTCAATATAAAGTGGTATTCTGTTTCTCCCTAGCTACATTCCCTGTGATATAAAGTGGTATTCTGTTGCTCCTAGCCACATTCCCTGTGATATAAAGTGGTATTCTGTTGCTCCTAGCCACATTCCCTGTGATATAAAGTGGTATTCTGTTGCTCCTAGCCACATTCCCTGTGATATAAAGTGGTATTCTGTTGCTCCTAGCCACATTCCCTGTGATATAAAGTGGTATTCTGTCGCTCCTAGCCACACTCGCTGTGATATAAAGTGGTATTCTGTCGCTCCTAGCCACACTCGCTGTGATATAAAGTGGTATTCTGTTTCTCCTAGCTACACTCGCTGTGATATAAAGTGGTATTCTGTCGCTCCTAGCTACACTCCCTGTGATATAAAGTGGTATTCTGTTGCTCCTAGCCACATTCCCTGTGATATAAAGTGGTATTCTGTTGCTCCTAGCCACATTCCCTGTGATATAAAGTGGTATTCTGTCGCTCCTAGCCACACTCGCTGTGATATAAAGTGGTATTCTGTTGCTCCTAGCCACATTCCCTGTGATATAAAGTGGTATTCTGTTGCTCCTAGCCACATTCCCTGTGATATAAAGTGGTATTCTGTTGCTCCTAGCCACATTCCCTGTGATATAAAGTGGTATTCTGTTGCTCCTAGCCACATTCCCTGTGATATAAAGTGGTATTCTGTTGCTCCTAGCCACATTCCCTGTGATATAAAGTGGTATTCTGTTGCTCCTAGCCACATTCCCTGTGATATAAAGTGGTATTCTGTTGCTCCTAGCCACATTCCCTGTGATATAAAGTGGTATTCTGTTGCTCCTAGCCACATTCCCTGTGATATAAAGTGGTATTCTGTTGCTCCTAGCCACATTCCCTGTGATATAAAGTGGTATTCTGTTGCTCCTAGCCACATTCCCTGTGATATAAAGTGGTATTCTGTTGCTCCTAGCCACATTCCCTGTGATATAAAAGTGGTATTCTGTCGCTCCTAGCCACACTCGCTGTGATATAAAGTGGTATTCTGTTGCTCCTAGCCACATTCCCTGTGATATAAAGTGGTATTCTGTTGCTCCTAGCCACATTCCCTGTGATATAAAGTGGTATTCTGTTGCTCCTAGCCACATTCCCTGTGATATAAAGTGGTATTCTGTCGCTCCTAGCCACACTCGCTGTGATATAAAGTGGTATTCTGTTGCTCCTAGCCACATTCCCTGTGATATAAAGTGGTATTCTGTCGCTCCTAGCCACACTCCCTGTGATATAAAGTGGTATTCTGTTGCTCCTAGCTACACTCCCTGTGATATAAAGTGGTATTCTGTCGCTCCTAGCTACACTCGCTGTGATATAAAGTGGTATTCTGTCGCTCCTAGCTACACTCCCTGTGATATAAAGTGGTATTCTGTTGCTCCTAGCCACATTCCCTGTGATATAAAGTGGTATTCTGTTGCTCCTAGCCACATTCCCTGTGATATAAAGTGGTATTCTGTTGCTCCTAGCCACATTCCCTGTGATATAAAGTGGTATTCTGTCGCTCCTAGCCACACTCGCTGTGATATAAAGTGGTATTCTGTTGCTCCTAGCCACATTCCCTGTGATATAAAGTGGTATTCTGTTGCTCCTAGCCACATTCCCTGTGATATAAAGTGGTATTCTGTTGCTCCTAGCCACACTCCCTGTGATATAAAGTGGTATTCTGTCGCTCCTAGCCACACTCGCTGTGATATAAAGTGGTATTCTGTTGCTCCTAGCTACACTCCCTGTGATATAAAGTGGTATTCTGTTGCTCCTAGCTACACTCCCTGTGATATAAAGTGGTATTCTGTCGCTCCTAGCTACACTCGCTGTGATATAAAGTGGTATTCTGTCGCTCCTAGCTACACCCCTGTGATATAAAGTGGTATTCTGTTGCTCCTAGCCACATTCCCTGTGATATAAAGTGGTATTCTGTTGCTCCTAGCCACACTCCCTGTGGTATAAAGTGGTATTCTGTCGCTCCTAGCCACTGTTTCTGTGTTGGTGCTGGGAGCACATTTAAGACCATGTCCTAAACATCCTTTATGTAGGCCTATATTAGTAAAAGTTATATCTTGTGCATATTATTATTATTATTATTATTATTATTATTATTCTAGCTCGGTGGATGTGTCTAACTTGGGAATTATGTTTCAAATATATATTCAAATTTTTGTTGTTAGATTTAACACAATATTTATCTTTGTTAACTTTTGTAAACCCCTGTGGTCTTAAGGTAAAGTGCTTGCCTCAGGACCTGATTGATATATATGGGTTCGAACCTAGCTGGGGATGATAGATTTTTATTGAGCGATAAAAATTCATAGCACCTCTTTCTTTGGAGAGGAAGTAAAGCAGTCAATCCCATGCTTATTACGGTATCCATGTAAGGTGTGTGAAAATAGCTCTTCCTGCAAAATTTATAGACCCTCTTGCTCTCGTTCATATAAATTATCATGTTCTGGTATAATCAGTTGCTTCAGAAAGTGCATGTTAAATGTTACCTCAAACAAATAAATAATAACAAATACAAAGTTATCATAAGTGAAGTGTCTTGTCTCTATTATAGTAAAAGTGTATTTATGATAAGCAACCTTTGCCTTTGTATAATGGGATGGGAAATTTACTTAACTAAGCATTTTATTTTTTAACTAGAGTAAAATAAAAATAAATGAAAAATATTAAATTATTCTGTTCAATTAACTTAGTAAATAGACAGTTCACTTTTATTATGCATGTGAACAAGGCCTAGGGCTATTTCAAATAGCCAATTTATTTCTTTTTAATTAATACATTTTTCTCCCTTTTTCTTCAGAGCAAGTATGGCTCTTGCTGTCGACGAGGCTGTCGATTTTTCAATTTGGTTTATCTGGTTGAAAACAGAGAGAAAGTGGACATAAATGCCACTAAAGCAACGTGCCAAGCATGTAAGTACAAACTAATTACTATTTTATAATTGCTTATATTATTCTGCAGATAAGTTATAATATTCACTTTTGGGTTCTATTTATCTTATAATGTGTTATTTCAAATGTAATTTATTAGATTTTTATGAAACTCACAGAGATGACATAAAGGTTTTCAATTTTTTAGAAATAGAATTTTTTTTTCTTCAGAAATAGCGCTTAAAAAGGTATTTGATTGCAATTTAATTTCAGAGACATGATAACATATATAAAACCATAAATTTGTTTTTAGAATCACAGGTGAAATAATAATTTAAAAAATGTGTAAGACTGAATCCATTTGAAATCAGGAAAACAGTTGAACCTCAAGTCGTAGAATTGGTCGTTGATGAAATATGTTGTTTTCCCAAGAAAATCATACAACCCATACAGTATTTTACAGATTTGGGAAAAGCATGAAATTACAGTATTTTAATTTTAAAAGCTGTGATTGCTGATTATAAAAAAATATATTTTTAAAGTCAACTAAGATATGGCCTATTCAAGTTTTCCTTTTTAATTTTGATAGTTTCTTTTTTGTATTGTATCAAATTCCACCAGAAAATTGAAAAGGTTAAAAACTACCAAAATAGAGATGGTTTTTCTGAAAGAAAAAAAAGTTATCTAGATCATAGATTTTCTGTGTGTGTGTGTGTTATATATATATATAAAAGAAAAATGAAAAAGTTTGTGTCATGTATATATATATATTCACATATACATACATACACACACACACACACAAACTTTTTTTTTTGTATAATTTTGAAGATAATTATGCAAAATATCAAAGACAACAAGACATCATTTTTGTACAACTTTTCTGAAAGAAAATTTTTCTCTCGTGCCTTTTTATGTGTATCTTACATAGTTTTTAAATTTTTAGAGTAGAATAAGTATTCCCCTATAAGTTGCCAGTTAAAATTCCTTGGGATATATTCATAATAATAATGCATTTATTTTTTATTTATTTGAAGTGTTTAATATGCACTTTCTGAACTAAGGGATTATATTAGCAAACCAGAATTTCCACGAGCGAGAACAAAAGAGCCGAACAACTTTGCCAGGAAAGCTATTTTCACATACCTTCCAGGGTCCTTTAACATGCCAAAATTGACATAGGACTGACGGCTTTACTTCCTCCCTAAAGGAAATTGTGCTACAGATTTTTATCGCACAAGAAAGATTAGCGACCCCAGCTGGACCTGCTTGTTGGGTTTTCATGCGAGGGGCTGAGAGTCTCAAGGCCTGCCCTGTTAGTTCATAATATATTCTATTCTATAGCATGTGTTTGTTTTGTAATGTCAAATCTTCATGGGTACATTTGTCAATTCTTCAATGGATTCTATCAATAATGCATAGTTTTGATTGAAATTCCACTATTGGTTTGAAATATTTTATTTTCCTGGAAATAAACAAAGGGAAACATTAATATTTGTGGTGTGGTTCTATCAATCTAATTAAGATTATGCTTTAAAATCGTCATAATTAAGTAAGCATATGAGAGATTTAAATAATGAAATGACACTGTTAAAATTCAAAATGTTGACATGTGCAATCAGAGTTATAATCATGAAATACACACCATGAACAAACATTTAAAATAAGAATACATAGAAATGTATCAAATATGTATTGCTTCTTGAAGTGTAATTTAACCTTTTAGATTATAACCTGAAAAACTAATTACAATAAAAATTGTATATTAAAAACACCGATCAACATTGTGCAAGTTTATAAACTATTAAATAATAAAATAATTAATAAGGATGTTTAATACGATGTACATAATAACCTGTAAGTTATAAGTTAGAAATGTTTAATTTAATTTATCAGCTTGTAATTCGAGCCATACCTTTAAGGCCCGTTGATATGGTATTAGTTGACTAATGCAAGTACACTAATTTGTCTGTGCGCGAACAGCTTGCACCTTATAACCAGACAAGCAAGCTACTAACAAGCAAGTCCACTTGCAAGTGAAAGAATTGGTCACCTTCCAACTTTACTAATGCAAGTAAACAATTCAAAATGGTGGCAACTAAAAAATTGGTTGTGCAGTAGACACTGATTTGTGGAATGTTATGAAAAAATTAGTTTTTGTGGAATTTTAAGCACCGGATTGACAAAGAGAGATAAGAATGCAATGATATTGCGCTAGAGGTTATTATTGTAAAGTAATATCAGGCGTGCATATTCTCAAGGGTCGAAAATAAATTGTTATGTAAATATTTCAAATATGCCTTGTGAGAGATATTATTTAATATCGGTAAACAAATGTTATGAATAATTTTATCAAACCATTATTTCTTACCAAACAACATGGCATGTGTACAATTTTTATATACAATCACAAAAATAATACAACATTGTAATACTGTGATAAGTTCCGGCAACATAATATTTGTGTTATCGGCAAGAAAGGTATGAATGGCCAGCGGTTTTCACGCGAAATCACTGGCATGCTTTCCAATCTTCATAATTGACACTTTAACCAATCTTTAAAAGATTTACTTAATAATGTTCAGCCCATACACTTCAAACACTTTGTAGAAATGCTTAACAACTTGATTAGATACACAACATAATATTATTGTCTCATAGCAAACCAGATAGCTTATATCTAAACCAATCTACAAATTAATTATTATTTTTTTAAGGAATATTTTAGGCCTAGCTATCTAGCATTTAACAAGATTTTTGTTATTAGTATAGCAACATTTAAAACAGGGTTGAAAAAATCTGGGCTAGGCTTATTTAAAAAAATGTCTCCCGAGTTTGGTTGTATTGGGATTTATTGACCTTATTTGAGTTTAATTTTATTTATCATGTATGCTAAGTGAGTTAACAAATCAAGAAAAATAATATATAATTATTTGGGATCAACTCAAATATATTTTAATGTATTAAGGAATTAAGAAATATGAGACATACTGATCACTAACGTTTTTATGTTGTCTATATAAAACAATTTTTTTAAATAGGTCAACTAATTATGATAAATTGCGTTTACTGAAAAATTGTAATTTATTTGGCCGCCCATACTTATTCTATATTCACCCTTCCTAACACATAGTGTAATTAGTATATGCGTATTAATAACTCAAACAATAAATGAGACACAGTGATAAAAAAAAATTGCTCCAATAGAGAGATCAGTTAGCACAACTTCATTTTCAGCCATGTTCTTAGAAACGATACTAATACAAGTAAAAAAATGTGTGTCAACACGACTAGCATGTTAGTAAGCTTTTAACAGTAAACTTGCATTAGTCCATTGCCTTTACTAATTAAATATGTACTAAATGTAATGAATAGCTTATCATAATGTTGACATAATAACAACAATGATGTAATCTTGTTATTTCCAGCCTGCATGGAAGCATACATCCACACCAAAGATCGCTATGCATGTAACCTGGGATGTGCTAGCATGGCCAAGCATAAACAAGTAAGTCAGCATTGTCAAAATCACCAACATCTCATTAAATATGAGGACTAGCTGTCTTACTCTCTGTTCACTTTATACACATATATGATAATACCATACTGCTGAGGAAGGAAGCATCTTAGAGGTAATCTACTCTCACATGCGTGGGAAACCACCCTCTGTAGACCCAACCGGGATTCACACCCCAATCTCCCCCATCATCAGCAGGCCAGAAAGACTCGAGAGTGATGCCTTAGACTGTTTGGCTGACGATTATGATTATCATCATCCTCATCCTCATCATAGTCTTACTACCATTTAAAACCAACTAGATTATTTTAATACACACCTAACTATTTAATGAATGACAAATATAGTTAGATGAATATAAATAAAAAGTTGGTCACATGCACAACATTCTCTTCGTGGTTCTGGCTTCCCAACAATTCGTTACTTTTATTAAAAGCCTCATCTGAGGAGAAAATATGGTTTTTAAGATTTTTTATAGAATAAAACATTTGAAAAAATGTAGACGAGCAAAATGGCCCAATAGGTTATAAACTAAACCTCTTTAGGTGCATGTTGCTGAGCAATTTCATTCATTTCGCACAGTCTCTAGATAGTTCTGAAGAATTGTATTATCCTTTTGAATGTTTAATTTGACAACATGTTTCAAAACATCGATCAGAAGGCCCTTTTGTTCTAAAACACTTGACGCCATCCTTCTCACCTGTTCACTCCTCTCTGGAGGAACTAGGTGTGCTCTCATTGCACACATACAGCACTAGCACTCTATTAGGGATGAAGAAGGTTGAATATGGAGAAGTATACCCGCATTTACATGGAGGTACACTCAACACAGTCATAACATTGCAACTGTGAATTCATACCATTATATATATATTGGTTACCCTGAGTGCTATTTGCAATTTTATCATTTGATTTTCTTCCACACAATATAAAGCCACTATTAACCTCGTACTTAAATTTATAAATAACATTTTCCTGGAATTTTTTGTTTTTCTAGAAACTATTACACTTTTAGTATTTTTTTTAAAAGATTCTATTAAGAATTATTTTTTTCGTCAGTCAAGTTGTTAAATGAGCAACATACACAGTTGATATAGTTATAGTTTAATACAGTTTATTTCATGCAAGTTGTTGTCCCAGGCTGAGTTGTGTAATCACAGGGTGGCTGATCTTTGTGGTAAATGGCAATAATTTTCTATCAATATCATCAATGTGAGATGTTTTTGTTTTTCCAGATTGACTTTATTGTCTCGTCGCAAGTGAGCTGGTCTGTCTACATGGAAGATGGCAACAATGTGCTGATGCTGCAGCCAGGTTAGTCTTATTATAAACTTTGGTTTGCTCAATGGGTAACTATATAACTATAATCCATGCTTTTGAATTAACTCTCAAATTATTATCACAATAATTTGAGATCACTTTACTTCTACATTGGAAATTTTGTAACACTTTTGAAAAAATAATAGTTGGTACCTCTAAGCTCTAGGCATTCGATCCATGCAAAACTCAACATTTAGAAAATAACTAATGATGCGAATATTAGTAAATTGACCACATTTATTATGAATTATTACCCAGTTAAGGATTATTTTTGTTTAATTCCCAACCTTTGTTGGTTCCATATCAACTTTTTTCTTTCTCTAGCTATTGCAAGTTTCTATCCGTTTTCTTTTCCCCTCCACCCTCACTTATTGAAGTCTGCTCCTATTGTTTCCTTCTTCATTACATCTAGTGATGGAACGGAAGTTTAAAAATAGAACACATTGAGAAGGAAACTTATTCTTTTGAAATATAATCACCCACACCCATGCAGTCTTCAGAAAATGATGACGAAGAAGCTTTCTATTACCAAGATAGAGAGTGGAGTGGGGTTGAGCTCGAAGAAAATTTCCCTTCATCGTTGACTCTATTAAAATTCATATATCTGTATTGTTTAGTATTAAAACAAAATGGAAGCTCACATTTCCTCATGAAAATAGCTTTGAGGGTAATTTACACCTAAGAAAACTTCAAATTTTTATCATATACCCGCACATCTATGAGATACAAAATAATTTATCATACTTTTATAAAACAAATAGTTTCCGAATTATATATATAAATATATACATTATGGGGGTCTTTGAATTTGGAAGTGGCTGTAGTTCTCAGGGGTGTGGTGTTCCTCTTTTCTCTAACAGTGCATATTATTCGTTTATGCTCTTTAGTAGAATGTGCAACAATTTCTGTTAACTTGTTTCAAATAATTATCTTACGAGTTGTAAGTAAATATCTCTTTTTTTATTTACAGTTGTGAGGAAGTCTTTGCTTTGCACTCTCCCCAGCCTTCTTTAAAAACAAATGAGCTCTTTTGTAAAAAAAAAACTACAAATTTGATTGGGGATATAGCTTGGAAAAATAAATATCTTGCTAGAAAGTTACGAAGCTTAGCACCATTGGTAGTGGTTCCACCTATAGAGCTAAGAGTCTCGGGCTCGATTCCTGGCATGGTCGAGAAATTATCATTGTTGGAATGTGGGCTTACCTTTTCACATTACTGAATTGACGGCCGGGGATGGATTTTGTGTCTGTCCTAGATTTAAGATTAGAGTAGAAAGTAGAAAGTAGAAAGGCGTATAACCTGAACAGAACGTGGTGCTAAAAAAAGTTTAAAAAAACAATAGCACCGACAATCTAAAATGGACTCATATACCTAAATTTGAGAGCCACTACTGTATTAGCTTCGTTAAGGTTACAGACATGTCAAGATGGACACTAACAATACGTGTATTTGTGCACAGAATGTTTACAACAATATCCCACCTCTCCAATCATAACACATGTAAAGACCTACATTTTTCAATCACTCTATTTTATGTCCTCTCTCGTCAAATGTTGTTTTTAATGTATTTTCGCCCCTTTGTTCAGACGTAACGAATTAGTTTTATAACAACTATCAAAACTTATTTTGTAGGTCCCAAGTTCAATTCCCGTGTCCAGATGTCATTTTGTAATCAAAATAATATGTAGGTGAGGCTATAACTGTAATTAACAAATGCTCATATTCGACATCATGTAGAGATAAAGCTTTAAATACTTAACATCCACCCCCCGTTTCCCTCCACTCTATTAGTTTGGCATATCTCTATATAATACACTTAGTGTAATTAATATTTATATTTTTATTAGTGACACTAGTGTGTTAATAATGAGAAATATCTAAAACAGAGGAAATGTACCCACATTTCCGTGGAGGGACAAAGGGAAACCATTTAGAAAGATGCATCCTTTGTTTACCCATTCAGGATTTGAACCCTGACCACCATTCATCGTTAAACTAAACTAAATGATCTTAGTGTTTGAATCAAGTTAAGGTTAACTTTAAAAATGAACCAACGGTTTAGTTCGGTCCCGGTGTGTTTGGGCAGTCTAGGGTAAGGTGTCAGACTTCTGTACTGTGGGTCCGAGGTTCAATGCTCCATCCTGGCACAGATTTATTTGATTACCAAACCCTTCCTTCACTTCTGACGAGACATCTTGTGAATGTTGGAATGCCAGGTCTCCACCGTGGTTCGGATTCCACGTTAAACTGTAGGTCCTTCATTTCATCTCACAATCACCCTACCATTACACATTAGCGTGTGTATAACCCGAACGGGTAGTAAGACGCGGTGCTAATAATAGTTTGGTCCCTGACTTACAGTTTACATTCATAATAGCCAGAGAAGAAGAGTGTCTACCTTCTAATCTGCCCCCTCCTTCACCCTCTCTGCACTACCCAAGACTTTCCAGTCCACCACTGACGCTGACAAAGATAAGTTTTTTGGCTCTCAACGGGATGGACCATTAGTATCCACTCTCACCTTTTTCTCAACGACACAAACACTATCTTATAGATTTTTTTTCAACATTAGCTCTGTCCAAACAACGTTAAGTGGGGAGCTAAATGACTATCAATCCTTGCCTTGTGAATGGTCACAAGACTGGTATTTACTGATCTACTCTGTGAAACCTAGTACCTATTTCTCTGAAGCACTTCCCCCTCACACAAAGGGCTCTAGCGCTGTTGCCACATTTCCTTCGCAAACCAGTCTAATATGAAGGTCGAGAGGTTGTTTATCTTTGTATAATTTTATAGGCTACATATTTGTTGGATGCTTGAAATTCACAAAACATTAATTTTTAGAAAACTGTACATTCTTGTTACATGATACTAATATTTAATAGGTAATTAAATTCAGAATATAATATTTACCACAAATAAATGAAGCCATAGGCTGGAAATACCGATGATATCAGGATTTGAATTCCAGTCGGATGTACTAAAGATGATGTTTCTAAATGGTTTTCTTTCTCCCTCTACACAAATGTAGGTACATTTCCTCAAAATTTAACTTTCCTCATTCCTATCTCATATACCTATTTATTTCTTATCCGTGTAACCCAAACGGGATGTGAGAGACAGTGGAAACAAATGGGCCCACAAGCTCATGTCCAGGGACACTTTTAGCTGGTTGTTGTATTGAATCTAATTGTGATAACCAGTTTCTAGAATCATTAAAATAATATATGATTCTATTTTAGAGATCCTAAAAATAAAAGAAATAGGATTAGATAGATAGGATTGTCTACATCAGAATGACCTGAACAAGTGTCAACATTCTAAAAGTAACAACCTTACTATAACATATTGTTTTGACCTGACAATACAGTGCCTGTGCGCCTCTTTGGCTCTATTCAGTCTGCGCCTTCTGCCATTGTGTGTAACACGCTTTTTCTTAACTATTAACTTAAACAACTTAATGTAAGTAGAACTCACTCTTGGGAATTGGCGTCGCAAAAAAATAAGTGTTCATCAACGATTTTCATAACCTTTAACAACGCGAGTGAAATCTATAATAGAGTTATGAATAATGGTCGACAGGCTTGATGTTGCTTCAGTTTGCAAATTTGATGGGAAAAATCACCAGAAGTGAACATTTCAAATGTTGTGTGCTCTCAAAGCAAAAGGTGTTTATAGTGTTGCTTTTGGCAGTGAGGTAAAACCTCATGTAGAAAATGCTCGAGAATTTTCACAATGTTCTAAGTATGACGTGATCGTTATATTAACTGCCGTGATGAAAATTTCACAGCTAATCCTAGTTGAGTGCTGCACAACCTCAAAAGAAATTCTTGATGAATTGGAGAGAAGCCCAAGCAGAACAAAATTAACTCGCGCAAAGTAGTTTGTTAAAACTACTGCAAGAAGAGACATTTTGCTCTTACCTGCCACAGCTCTTAAGAGTAATGACCAAATGTCAAAGCAAGGTAATCAATCAGTGTTCACTGTGGAATGTCAAAATACTTTGTCAGAATCTAGTGAAGATATATGGACAATGGATTGTGGAGCGTCCGCTTGCATGAATCATCAGCAAAATTTCTTTTGTACCTTCAAAGAAATAAATAAATATAATATTGTGCTCGTTAATAAATAGGAACTACATTGGCACAGTTAAAATACACAAACATGTTCATGGTGTTTGGTACGTGTTGTAACGTTGCCAAAGCTACGAGGAACAATAACATAATAATATAAAATCATCGAAGATGCAAGAAACAAGAACAATGATATTAAATATAAATCATTTAATCATGGTAAATATTACTCACCTCTGCCAGCATTTGACCAGATATCGCTCCATATAACCCAAATATCAACATAACAGCCAGTGAAATAAAACACATAAGCCCTGCTGACTAAAGGAATTGCCAAGATAGTTCTAAGCTCGGCCACTGACACACCTTAGAAAGATAAGATGTGGAATATAGTACTGTTATCCAGAAGTTTCTGAGCCAACCTGGTCGCATTGCATTTTTGTCCCCTCTCTCTCTGTCCCCCTCCCCTCCTCCCTCTTCCTTTCTATGATTGAATATACACTGGTGATTTTCCCCTTGTACTTTACTCTGGTTTGGATTCTCACCGAGGACACTACTTGTCTTGGTAAATGTAAGCATTGCAAAATTATCTTCAAAATTCTGTTCAAATTTATTGTTTTGGTGTAAATATTTATAAACATATTAATTAATTTTTTTCCAATTATGGATAATACTAAACTAAAATTAGTTTCTTTTTTTGAATCTTTGAAATCTTTTCTTGAAACACAAAGACATTTAATTTTCAGAATATGGATTCTGACTGATGTAATACTTGAACTTTGATCTAACGTTTATAATTAAAGCTCAGAGAGAGTAGATGAGGCTCTGTTGTTTGTATATTTTGACTTAAGATTTTTGAATAATCATTTTTGAGGATTATTAAATGCAGTTGAACTCTTTTACATTCCTTGGATAGTTAAGGTTGTTCTCCATAATAACAGTAATAATTCTTTATTTGACGAATATACAGATCATATTGTTGCAGTATTAAAGTTAATAATTATTTTTGAAATATATATATATATATATTGTATTGTTTAAACTTTTATTTTATTCATTTAAATAAATTATATAAAAATTGCTCACTTCTGATTTATTTTTGATGTGTCATTCCACCCAAAACTTTACTGATGTTGTCGCATTAAAAAAAATTACCTCTTTCCATTTATTAATTATTCCTTTTTAAAAACCTAGGTATTTATTTGGAGTGATCCGGCTGGATAAAATTTACACACATATAAAATTTACACATACACATGCACACACATGCATACACACACACACATATTATTTGTACATTGTTCATATGGGTCACTCTGAAACTATTTGGTTATTTTGTCCCTCAAGGACGCAGGACATAGCGTCATCAATTACTAATGATTTGTGTATTCCACGTCTTAACTGAAGGAGTCCTTACAAAGAAAGACATGAACGTAGTGAAATAAAAAGAATCAGCTGAAGTGTACAACAGAAGAAAATTAGTGGCGTGCGCAATTCGTGAACCAAATAACCTTTATTCAATGTTGTTTTGTACAATTGTTGCAAATGTGGTTTCACATAGTGATCTGACCACCTTGTATATGTGAACGTAAAATTTCTACATGAGATGGTCACAAACATTTTTGTCAAGGGTGTGGATGCATCTGATAATAAATACTTTTTCTGGGAAGATTGTCAGTATGGGAAGCAACATGAACTGCCATTTCTCTCATTTGAATGTACAAAGACTGTACCAGGTGAGTTTGTTCATAGTGACCTATGTGGTCTCATGGTGACTCCCTCGGTTTTTGAAGATGACAGTCTTGAAGACAGATCAACGACTGGCTATGTCTTCATAATGTGTGGGGGTCCAGTTACCGGGACGTGTCAACGCCAAAGATCTGTCTCCCTCTCTACAACTGGGGCAGAATATGTGGCTGCATCATGTGCAACAAAAGAAGTAGTAGGGATAAGAAAATTACTGTCAGAATTGATGAAAAACAAAATAATGTTACTACTTTGTATGTGGATAGTCAAAGTGCGATAAAGTTGATCCAAAATCCCGTGTTTCACAAACGTACAAAGCATATCGATGTTTCATATCACTTTGTAAGAGAGAAACATTAGGACAATGTAATTGATGTTAAGTATGTTCCAACATCAGAACAATTGGCTGATATTTTTACAAAAACGCTACCTAAATCTGTTTTTCAAAATAGTCGCTCTTTACTTGGTGTGGAAGACTATTAAGTGAATATTAATTATTTAGCTCCTAAAAGAAAAATCTTATGTTAAAATCAGCACCAAGCTAGTGGCAGTATAGAGAATAATTTGCATGCCTCTTGTATATTCAATTATTGTTCTAAACATCTTAATGGAAGTTGAACTCACTTTTGTTTAATACATATCAAAATAAAAACAGATTTAAAAAATGTTAGACCTTTGAAAATGTGATTAGCTATTATGAAGTAAACCCTTGAGAAACAACACATTCAACCTTCCCTCTGCATCCCCCCCCCCCCCACACACAAATTATTTAGTCTTTTATTGGGTTGTTGAAATTAAACACTCCAAGTGTACACACAAAATAGCAATGAGAGCTTATTTTCAGTAATTGATACAAAAATATTGTTAGATTTTTATTTAAACTTACATTTTAAACAAATAATATGTTTTAACGTAAACTGAGTATGCTATGTCAGAAGTCTGTAAAAAATCCTGTCCACTGATACCTTATTCCTCGCTGTAGGCTTTGTATTAGTTGAGAAAAAGGGGATTTTGACAACAGAAATAATATATAGGATAATTTCTTATAAACTGAGCTAAGCAAAAATAGGAAAATAAGTAATTTTCACCTATTCAAACCACATTTGTTACAAACTTTGTTAATGTTGAGGACCCCTCCCCCTCTTATCCCACTCCCCCATGTATGTATGGTTCATGTATAAAATTCAAAAAATAATGTCTTTCATGTTTATTGCTAATATATATTTGTTATATATGTGTTAAAATTTCCAAACTTCACATTCCTTGCACTATAATTATTATTCCTTATCCACATTTGAAAGAACCTCTTGGAAAATATAAAATATACACTCGTTGGAACTCATTTTAAATAAAAAAAATAGCTTTATGTTTTGAGGAAAAAGATTTTTAATCATTGAGCTACAATTTTTTTTAAAAACATGTAGCATGTAAAGGTGCTACATATTTAAATATTGTGTTGAAATCAGAGTAGGCCTATGTTTAAAAAAAGAGTCAAATTTGATTAAAAAATAAACTGATTTGTTAAAAGCTGGTACTAAACATAAGTATCTGAATTAAATTATGGTATTTTATTTTATCTCAATACAATTTCTAAAGAAGTTAATTAACCTGGATATTTTCACCTAACCTTTCCAAATATATTTTGTCAATAAATTTCACACCCTTGTCCTGAGTATTAGGAACTCTGTAAAGTACACAAACTTATAGGTAAATCATACCCAATCAATATAGAGTGTTTTTTGGATAGTTTTAAAACTTTGGTTTAAACACACTAATTTATTATGAGTATATTTAAAAATGACACCTAAAGATGGGTATCAAACCCGGGACCACTGACCACTTCTACTACCATGAAAGGTATAAGTCTTACCTTGACAGATTACAATATGGTCTATCCTCTAAGCTGTACCTTGACAGTTTACATCATGGCTCTATCCTCTAAGCTGTACCTTGACAGATTACATCATGGCTCTATCCTCTAAGCTGTACCTTGACAGTTTACAACATGGATCTATCCTCTAAGCTGTACCTTGACAGATTACAACATGGAGCTATTCTCTAAGCTGTATCTTGATAGATTACAATGTGGCTCTATCCTCTAAGCTGTACCTTGACAGTTTACATCATGGCTCTATCCTCTTAAGATGTACCTTGACAGTTTACATCATGGCTCTATCCTCTTAAGCTGTACCTTGACAGATTACAACATGGCTCTATCCTCTAAGCTGTACCTTGACAGTTTACAACATGGCTCTATCCTCTAAGCTGTACCTTGACAGATTACAATATGGAGCTATTTTCTAAGCTGTATCTTGACAGATTACAACGTTGCTCTATCCTCTAAGCTGTACCTTGACAGTTTACAACATGGCTCTATCCTCTAAGCTGTACCTTGACAGTTTACAACATGGCTTTATCCTCTAAGCTGTACCTTGACAGTTTACAACATGGCTCTATCCTCTAAGCTGTACCTTGACAGTTTACAACATGGCTCTATCCTCTAAGCTGTACCTTGACAGTTTACATCATGGCTCTATCCTCTTAAGCTGTACCTTGACAGATTACAACATGGAGCGATCCTCTAAGCTGAACCTTGACAGTTTACAACATGGCTATATCCTCTAAGCTGTACCTTGACAGATTACAACATGGAGCTATTCTCTAAGCTGTATCTTGACAGATTACAATGTGGCTCTATCCTCTTAAGTTTTACCTTGACAGTTTACAACATGGCTCTATCCTCTAAGCTGTACCTTGACAAATTACAACGTGGCTCTATCCTCTAAGCTGTACCTTGACAGTTTACAATGTGGCTCTATCCTCTAAGCTGTACCTTGACAGATTACAACTTGGCTCTATCCTCTAAGCTGTACCTTGACAAATTACAATGTGGCTCTGTCCTCTAAGCTGTACCTTGACAGTTTACAACATGGCTCTATCCTCTAAGCTGTACCTTGACAGTTTACAACATGGATCTATCCTCTAAGCTGTACCTTGACAGATTACAACATGGAGCTATTCTCTAAGCTGTATCTTGATAGATTACAATGTGGCTCTATCCTCTAAGCTGTACCTTGACAGTTTACATCATGGCTCTATCCTCTTAAGCTGTACCTTGACAGTTTATATCATGGCTCTATCCTCTTAAGCTGTACCTTGACAGATTACAACATGGCTCTATCCTCTAAGCTGTACCTTGACAGTTTACAACATGGCTCTATCCTCTAAGCTGTACCTTGACAGATTACAACATGGAGCTATTCTCTAAGCTGTATCTTGACAGATTACAACGTGGCTCTATCCTCTAAGCTGTACCTTGACAGTTTACAACATGGCTCTATCCTCTAAGCTGTACCTTGACAGTTTACAACATGGCTCTATCCTCTAAGCTGTACCTTGACAGTTTACAACATGGCTCTATCCTCTAAGCTGTACCTTGACAGTTTACAACATGGCTCTATCCTCTAAGCTGTACCTTGACAGTTTACATCATGGCTCTATCCTCTTAAGCTGTACCTTGACAGATTACAACATGGAGCTATCCTTTAAGCTGTACCTTGACAGTTTACAACATGGCTCTATCCTCTAAGCTGTACCTTGACAGATTACAACATGGAGATATTCTCTAAGCTGTATCTTGACAGATTACAATGTGGCTCTATCCTCTAAACTGTACCTTGACAAATTACAACTTGGCTCTATCCTCTAAGCTGTACCTTGACAGATTACAACATGGCTCTATCCTCTAAGCTGTACCTTGACAGTTTACAACGTGGCTCTATCCTCTAAGCTGTACCTTGACAGATTACAACATGGCTCATATCCTCTAAGCTGTACCTTGACAGTTTACAACATGGCTCTATCCTCTAAGCTGTACCTTGACAGTTTACAACGTGGCTCATACCTCTAAGCTGTACCTTGACAGTTTACATCATGGCTCTATCCTCTAAGCTGTACCTTGACAGTTTACATCATGGCTCTATCCTCTAAGCTGTACCTTGACTGATTACAACGTGGCTCTATCCTCTAAGCTGTACCTTGACAAATTACAACATGGCTCTATCTATACTCTAAGCTGTACCTTGACAGATTACAACTTGGCTCTATCCTCTAAGCTGTACCTTGACAAATTACAACATGGCTCTATCTATACTCTAAGCTGTACCTTGACAGATTACAACTTGGCTCTATCCTCTAAGCTGTACCTTGACAGATTACAACATGGCTCTATCCTCTAAGCTGTACCTTGACAGATTACAACTTGCCTCTATCCTCTAAGTTGCTTTACAGTATGAGCCATTAAGGTAAGTTTGCCACCTTTTAGAGTAAATGAAGTGTACAAAGTTATTTGAACAAGTTTAAACTTAGTTTCAATTTACCATTTACTTGCTCTTGACACTGAAGAGAGAGAAGTCTTGTGATCATCAAAATATTGAAACTATAAATTTTGATATAAATGTCAACATTTCATGACTACCTGAAACTGAAAAAGTGATTTTTGCATGCTGTTATTTATATCTTGAGCTAGATCTGAAACCTTATTACCAATATTATTAATATTTCTAAAAACTCTAATTATTGGATTATACCATGAATGAGTACAAGGAATAATTGAATGGGCAAATCAAATAAATTAGGATTATATTTAAATACAACATTTGGATTACTTACTTACAAAAAGTATTGATTTTATCAATTTATCTTAAATAATATGTTATAAATCACAATTAGTTTTGACCTAATATCTTTATCCTAATTTGATTAATTGAAACATAAAAATTAGGGGTACATCACTGTTAATGATAATATTTAATAATATAATTCCAATTAAGGATGATTGATGTTCAAATTAGAGCTGCTAACTACCATTTTAGTTGCTAAGCTTTATTAATTATTCTACTTAAATATAGTTTATTTTAATTGGCATATGGAATTTTCATAAGGTTTCCTCAGAGGAGTTATTGGAACTAGATATATAACCCTGAAATTAAAGTAGTTTACTGAAGTGCAAAAAGATATAAAATCAATTATCTCTAAATCTTCTCTAACTATTTTGATTAGATTTAAGATCTTTGCTTTGTTTAGCAAAGTATTTTACACAGTGCTCACCATCATTTATTTTTTAACTCATTACAATATTTTTTCTGTATAATATGAATATCCTAAAGCCTAAATAAATTGTAACCATACTGGCTTATACCTGTGTTGGTTTATTTATTAATGAAAGAAGACCACAAGAACATTATCGGCACAGTTGTAAAAATAAGAATTATGTAACTAACAAATATAATATCGTAGATGTTTGATCCCTCATGATATGCTTATTCGTGCAGTTGTCATTGACAGCATAAAGCCGAAGGTAGCTGCATCCTTTGATAGTTTGTGATCTTAATTGATCACTCATCCGTAACTGACAATTTACGCACGTCTAACACGGAACCACTCCTGGATAGCTCGGTGGTAAGAGGATTGGTGTACTAAGCCAGAGCTCCAGGTTAGGTTCTTGTGTTCAGGTGTCATTATTCAATATAAAGAATAATTATGTTCTATATTTTACAGGGTTGTTAATACACTTGATTCTTGATGTAAAAATGTTAAACTATGACAGACCTAGGCCTACCATAACTTTCTATCATTTTATGGTTTTCAAATAGGGATTGTACCTTTAATATATACTGGCTTTCTTAAAGAAAATATACTGGAATTTCAAAACTATAGTCAGGCAGACACCCTGACTATTTATTTAGTTATATTTGAGTGAAGGTACAAGATAGTGGGATGTAAACAGACAAAAGGGAACAAACACAGTTAACACCTCACATTGCTGTCACTGGGGAAAAAGGTAATGGTTGCTTCTTAAAGAAAATCGACTGTTACTGTCCATTCCCTGACCTAGGTTTCATTCTCTCGGAACTCATCAGGAGGAAGTTTGGAACACGCAACACAACTTCCTAAAAGAGGAAAAAGGGGACTGGCTGGGGACATCTTTAGGGTCGGCCCTAGGTAAAGTGTGTAAGGTAGATCAGGCGTTCAGTGCGCACAAAAGTGGCGGTTGTTTTCTAAATTGACAGACTATATATATTTATATAATCCTGGGAACTTTTACCCTTCCTTATTTAACACTGATTGTGGCTGGGAAAGGCAGTCCTAATATTATGAAACTGTTATAGCTGTCATTTTGTGTCATGAGTATTATGTAAGGTAAGCGCTTCCAGCTGGAACACGCTTTCCACAGGTTATAGTGCTTATAGGTCCCACAGCACTTCTTTGGTGCTGACTGACAGCTCACAGCTGATATCTGACAGCTCTGAAAAGTAACTAGACCAAATTATGTATCCCTCCGCCGAACCATATGATCTGCAAAAACATGTGTTTAGCAGCTGTCACTTCTGACAGTCAAATTTTAGGTCTCAACAAGAAACTTATATGACTTTTATTTTCTATATATTTCTATATATATGTAGATGGCCTAATGTTAATTATTAATTTTTTCAAGAATATAATTTTTTTCTAAATAGAATTTAATCCCATATAAGTTTTTATTGTAATAAATAAATAAGTTTTATTTAAAAAAATCCTATTTTCTTATAAAAAATTATCCAGAAAATGATAAAAAAAAATCCAATTTTCTTATAAAAAATTATTTAGAAAATGATAAAAAAAATCCAATTTTTTTGGTTAGTATTAATATTATTAACATTATAAATGTGAAAAATCTGAATATCTCATACTACACATAGAAAAAAACAATCAAAAATTTTTAAGAGTATTACAACATGTTGGTGACCTGATGCTATAGGGTTAAGGTGTCAGACTTCTGTACTGGGAGTCCGGGGTTCATTCCTCGGTCGCAGCACAAATTTTTTGATTGCCAAACCCTTTCTTGACCTCTGACAAGATGTGTATTAATCAAAACTTGTGAATTGGTGGAATGCCAGGCCTCCACCGTGGTTCGGATCCCATGTTAAACTGTAGGTCCTCCATTTCATTTCACAATCACCCTTCCTTTAAACATTAGCGTAAGTGCGTAGAGCCCGAAAGGGTAGTAAGACGCTGTGCTAATAATAATAATAATAATAAATAATAATAATGATAGATATCAGAAAACATTCTAAAGTAATTTAAAGTAAGGAGTGGTAATAAAGTTAAAACTTGGTATATGGATTGATTGACTTTTAATATCCAAAAGATTGATTTTATTTTGCTTTTAATGAGCTACAAAATGTCATATATAAAAATTTTCAATAAATTTATATTAACGTAAATAGAATAAAAATATGGGTTTACGACAAGTCTAAAATTCACATAAAACATATTAAAATTTAGTAACAAAACTTTGATACAACAAATTAGTGAAAAAAAAAACCTAAAGATCTACAGTGTTGTAATTATGCTATAAAAGTGAATTTGTGGGTTAGCATCTCCCAAAGAAGTGGTTAATAAAGTTAAAAAAATGTTCTTGTTTCAACGTTTTTGAAGAATTAATAATTATTATGTTATTTATAAAATATAATCCTTATCTTGGTTCGTCAAGTGTTTTCCAACGGGGTTCGCAAGAACTTATATTGTTTTAATATGTAGGCCTATTTATAATAACTTTAAATAATTTAATAAACAAAAATCAATATCCTAGAAAATATGTTTAGGCCTATAAAATAAATGACAATGACAAATCAAAAGCTATCCTAATTAACAAAAATCTATTTCAGATTCACTCCTCTTAAACAGTTGTAACAAAGTCAGTATCAATCAATATTTTATAAAATATGTTTAGGCCTATAAAATAAATGACAATGCCAAATCAAAAGCTATCCTAATTAACGAATATCTATTTTAGATTCACTCCTCTTAAACAGTTGTAACAAAGTCTCTAATAAAAATACAATAACTTATAACTTGAAGTCTTACCTGGTATTTATTTAATCAATACTGGAGAAAGACTCGCAAGTATTTTTATTTCACTTCACATATTTTTTCGGAACATAAAAATTTTAAAACACGATCTTTAGCCTAGAGGGCAACACAACACAATCTTGGGGTTAAAAGATTTATTTTATAGTCTTGATAGACTTAAATTTTCGAATATTTACTGAGAAACACTCGTTTTTTTATTTTATCACACACTTTAATGTTATATTAGATAAGTAATTATTCAAAGATCACCAAAAAACCGTTTATTTCCCGAGGATAATACGCTCACACACCAAAATAATATTCACAAAAGAACACACAGATTAATAAATAGCCGAATTAGTATTTAAAAAAGACACTGTACTATTCAAATTTGTAATAAAATTATTAACGGGTAGAAAAGACACGCCTAAATACAAATCAATAATACTCAACTATAAAATATTTTGTTCTTCAACTTGTTGATTCACGCACATGGTTTTATTAAATTTATTTTATACGATAATTCAATGTTATAACTGCATTTTAAAATTGTTGGATTTTGGTTATAAGAATAACCGTTTTGTTAGTTGCTTAATATTGAAGTTTTCTTTTGCTGTTTAATTCAAATTAATTTTTAAAAGCAAGAGAACGTTAAAAGTGGCCTTGTTAGGCTGAAAATAAATATGGCCACTGAATAAAAGGTGCCGGTTGATGACGTAGAAAAAAGAGGACCGTTGTCCGTTACGCGGCAAAGGTATTAATACTCTTTGTTTACAAGATTTAAACTTTATATTATTTCACAAACATTTTGAATGTTCTTTCTTCTTTATTATTACAAACCATTTGTTTATGTTAAAGATATACGAGGGCAGCTATAAAAATATTAATAACTGAATATAATACCATTAAATGTAAAATTTCACGCTCTATTTAACCTGTTATTACCACAAGAGTTAAAAGAAAAACTAAAATGAAATTACTAGACTTTTTTTTCTTTAATTTGATTATGGAAAGTAAAATTATACTGTAATCTTTGGGGAAGTATTGTTAATGGTGATTGATAATATTTTTAGTAATAATAATAGTAGTAATTAGCAAATAATTATTATTTCCAAATATGGTGACAAAAGTTTATTTTAGACAATGTTGGCGCGACTGATACCATCTGCTAGCTTCTGCTAGCTGTCATCGAAAACCATAGAAGTCGTAAGTCCACTGTAGCTGGTCTTTTCAATCTAATATACATAATTGTGTTTTTAAATGTAACATCTTTGTATAATTTACTTCCCTCTCTCCCGAGGGAGTGTGAAATGGTGCCGTCACTATCCCTCGTCAACCCGTTTACAGGCAGGCTCGCGAGGTGCCAAGTCACTAGAGATATTGTTCGATAGTGGACAAGGTTAGACTGAGATTAATGTATAAACTGGTTACTGGTTCAATAGTGATTTTTGAGAGAAAAGCATTTGTGTTGTTAATAGTGCTGATTGTTGATATAAAAATGTCAAAGCTACCACCATCTTTTGTAAAGACTAGTCCAATAAATAATCTATTATAATGTTTATACAGTTTTATTTACTATCCAAACAATTAATGTAATCAATCAAGGCAAGAACTTGGCTAAGTGGCTTAGTGCGCCACTGTTCTACCTCTGAGCTATCCAGGGATTGTCTTGTGCTCAGGATTATTCTTTCTCTCATAAGACACTCTGTGTCTATCCTCGGCTATCAAGAGCGATCATTGATATCACAGCCACTGGCGACTCGGTTGGGGACTTGTGCTGCCAATAGTACAAACACATTATATGTTCAAGCAAATCAACATGGGAGAAAACAAAGCTATAAAATTAAATATATATGAAAGGCTAAGCTTAGGGGCTGAATGATTATAACCACGGACATGAGCTGTATCTCAATCATAGTTCAATTTATTGAAAAATGACACTTGGACACAAGAATAAAATCCGGGACCTATAGCACGAATGCTCTACCACTGATGATGTACTAACAGTTGTACAAGAGATGTAAAGTGATCTCGGAGCAACTGTACAAATGTTGTGTGTAAATTCTAGGTGGAGATATTGAGCCAGATGATGTACTGACGGATCCTGGTCTGAGACAACAACTCCAGCGCAACTGGGCTGGTCTTCCCATGGGGGATGACAGACTACCTGAGACTCACATCAGAACTCTCCCGGCTATAAGTGACCAGGTCAGTGGCCGCCCTATAAACGTGGTTTACATCATCAAGTGTTTGAACCTGTCTTAACTTAACATTACTGAAGGTAGAGAGACTTGCCTAGACTCAGCACTTAGGAAGGTTTAGGGACTACAAGCAAATCATCTAATATTGGTCAACTTTTTCATCATCATCATCATCATCGGGTTACAGTCCCAGTTTCCTGGCTACTGTTGGTGAGCCTCCTCCCCTCCGTCTTATTCTGCATGACATCGTCCATTGTCCTTCCTTCCCAGAGGGCTCTTGGTCTTCCATCTCTCTCTACAGGCTCACTCGGGCTTCATCCTAACACGCGCCCAAACCACTAAAGTCTGGACGCACTGACTCGGTCCAGCAGTGATGTCTCAATCCCAGCTTCCTTTCTCACGTCCTTGCTACTTATCTTGCCCAACTTTGTCCCTTGGATTGTGGACCTCAGGAGCTTCATCTCCGACGCTTGCATTCTTGATGAGTTGCTATAGGTGTTTTGATACCATAGCTCAAAATTGGTATGAAGTAGCTTTTGAACATTACCAATTTTGCTTTGTTTGGAATGTTAACGTCCCAAAGGAGCATTCCCACATGTTGACAGAAATAAAAGCTCTTCTCCATCTTATTATTGATCTTCTTAGCTAGGTTGTCATTGGAGACGACACTGTCATGGTAGGTAAAGTTGTCCACGCTCTCCAGCTGGTGATCTGCTTGCTAGTAGGCCCTCTTTTCACTGCCATCACCACTGTCTTGGAATTATTGATATTGAGGTAACTCCTGCATCTTGACCTTCCACTCATTGTCTTGTCTGCACCTCCTCTTCTGTTTCTCCCCAGATTATGACATCAGCGAAGGCCCTTGCATTTAGTTCACTTGATGGTTCCTTGATGCTCCTCATTATTTTATCTATGATGGTGGTGAACAGAAGCGGGAACAGCGTGCTGCCTTGCTGAACTCCACTTGTGGTCTGGAACCAGGACTAGTGTCCTCCTGCCTTTTACAACATCCAGACCAGCTCTCTTGCCACACTGTTGTAAGTCTTCTCATTATCAAGGAACACCAAAATCGGGTTCTTGTTTCTATCCCATTGTTTTTCCATCAACATCCAAATGGTGAAGGTAAGGTCTCTCTTTGACCTGTTGGCTCTGAAGCCGTACTGCTCCTCCTTTAGCTCTGGCTCCTAGATGTCTCGCAGTCGCTGTGCTATAATCTTCTCGAGAATGTTCAGCCTGTGTGATATAAGGGTTATTCCCCTGTAGTTGGTGTATTTTCGCTGACTCCCCTTCTTGAACATTGGGATGATGACACCCTTGCTCCAATTTGCAGGAACCTTGTCCTTCCACACTGCATTAAAAACTCTGTGTAGCTACTGTAGACCTTGCACCCCTGATGCTTTGATCATGTTCGCGTTGACTTCATAAACTTCTGAAGACTTTCCCTTTGACATTGTATTCAGTGCTGCTTCTAATTCTGTCCAGGTGTAATGGGGTTCCTCTGCAAATACTTCCACGTAAGGCCCTATCTGCACTTCCTCTGTCCCATTCAGCGGGGTACCGAAATGTTTCCTCAGGACCTCTCTGATATCACTGTACTTCCTGACCAGATTCTAATTACAATCTTTGAGTATCTTCACGATGCCCATTGGTTTCCTTTTTTTTTTTTTTGACCACTCGGTAGATTAGTTTCATGTTGCCTCTTGTCCTCCAATTTCTGTGGGAAGTCCTCCCATTTATTTACCTTTTTGTCTTACACTGTCCTTTTATCTTTCATCCTCTTCTTGTCCTGGTATACTTTCTTCAAGTTCTCCAATTATCACCTCAACCCTTTGCTGCTCCGGCTTGAGTTTCTTTTTGTTACTTTCTTTTCACCTTTCTTCTCTCTCACTTCCGTGCCTCTCTTCCTGGAGGCCTCAAATACTTCCTTCAATCTGGTCTATTCTTCCTCTTCGCTCTTCATATCATCTGTTGGCATTTGTTTTATTATTGTGACCCGATAGTCGACCCTGAACTTGCTCTTGATATCCGCTCTAGGGCGTTTTTATATGGACTGTTGTCAACTTCTCCTTCCTCCATTGCACCATCACATTTATGAGCCACTCATTGACATCTCCTTAAGGTCCTTCGCCACAAACAATCCACCTACTACATTCCTCATCTCCTTGTTGCTACCCTGCCACTTTAGTGTTTCCTCGGCTTCTTTTTCCCTTCCATTTAGTTTCACTGGTACTGGCCAGCAGTCGTAGGGAGTGCCATCTACTTTCACATATGGTAAATGGTAGTAGGTCAACTTACTAACCACCACCACCACCACTACTATTATTTATTATTATTATTATTATTATTATTATTATTATCATTATCATTATTATATTTCACTGCATCTTATTACCCGTTCAGGTTGTACGCACTTACGCTAATGTGTAATGGTAGGGTGATTGTGAGATGAAATGGAGGACCTACAGTTTAACGTGGAATCCGAACCACGGTGGAGACCTGGCATTCCCCACATTCACAAGATGTGATTAATACACATCTTGTCAGAGGTGAAGGAAGGGTTTGGTAATCAGATAAATCTGTGCCGGGACCAAGGATTGAACCCCGGCGACACCTTACCCATAGACCATCAGGTCACCTACAACTTAATCACTAACTAACTAACTTTATTAAATAACTTATAACTTTTGTTTGGTGCACATCATTAGAAAATATGTTACCAACTGTTAATTATCAAAAACAGTCACTGATACAAAATAACATTGCTAGTCTATTTATTTATTTACACTATTTATCCTGATTCCTAGCGCATAGCTCGGGACCTAGATCTACATCTTGAATTAACATTACATCTTTTAGCTATGTTCTTTTTTTAAAATACAATAATAAATTGAGAATAAACACTTAAATCTAAAAGTCCTATTTGTCCTTCTTTCCTATAGCCAATCTACTAGTTGGTCCGCCCCAGGTATATAACACCCCCGGTACCCTGCCTCGCGGGGTGTCCCACTGCACTCTTGATCTAATAGTCCCCATATCGGTGAGATTCCCAGCGGGGGCGATCATCCTCCACCCCGCCACCTGGGGAGGCGCTCTACCAGAGATTTCGCTCCACTTACTATCCACAATATCACCACCTACGGACTTACAACTAACTTAACTTAAAGATTTATAAAATACTTAATACTAACTTAACCTAAATACAAGTCCTTATAATTGGCTGCAGGGTCTTTCAGTTGTTATCACCAATCCATTTTCTGAACTGAGAGTAGCCATCCGATGTATCGGTGGACGGACCAGATGCCCGACAGCTCCAGCGTAGCATCACACACTTGTCACCAAGTGGGCTGGACCCTATGAGTGAGGGGTTGATTCTCCCGTCTGAAGATGTTGTTCCCTTGTACTCCCTAGCTGGTATCAAGGCGACCTCCGGTTAATCAGCAGTTCACACTACTGGAATCCAGAGAGCACTCCTTCCCTCAGCTAGGCTCCAGTTTGTCTTTGTCATACCTATTAACTTATTCAAGTCGTACCTTTATGTGTCATCCATATCTGTTGTAACGTCACTGTCTACTGTCAGGTCACTGTCACTCTCCATCCTGTACCCTTGTCTTAAGTTGACCAGTCTATTTTGTCTTCTATTTTTCATTGCAGTTAAGCACTTATCTCTTTCGTATTTGGACACATTATCCGTGATTGCGTCCAAGAGGCATCGGTCCACGTCACGCAGTATGTGATAAACTGTGCTCACTTGCAACGGTATCTGTAGGTTCATTCTATCTTCCAACGTCTCAATACACTCCACCACTGCGTGTTCTGGCGTCGCCTCCCTGCCACAATCGCAAATTCCTGTATCCATCAGTCATCTAGAGAAGAGAGCGACCTTATATGAACCATGCCCAGTAATAAAATGTACCAAACCAGGAGAGGGCTGCAGGTACTCCATTCCCAATCGTTCAGCAACTCTTGAAAATATCTTATGCATTCTTCTACCTGTTCTGCTCTGCTCCCACTCGTCTTGCCACTACTCTTCCTGATATTTCTTGACCTGAAGTCCCGTTGTTAATTCTTGCTCTCGTGAGATTATCCACTTTCTCCATATTCCCCTTCCTTATCCAATACAATGCCACTCTCCTCTTCACCTCTGAGTCCAAGGGACAGATACCCAAGGCTACACACAAAGCATCTGTGGCAACAGTCTCATACGCTCCAGATAGCCTCAAAAGTACACTTTTCTGAGGGCTTCTGATTTTCCTTCTGATTCTTTCCTGTCTTGAGCCGATGAGCCCACGCACTGGCCCCATAACCCACAATGGAGCCCAAACTTAGCCTGATGATACAATCTGATCAACCTCATAGACAGTTTAAATCTGCCCTGCCTTATGCTGATGATCTTATTCATAGCACTCAAAGCTTTTCCACATGCACTCAGTTATCTGGTGCCCTTGCTTTGTCTTATCGTCTGTCCGTCAATCTTAACCCTCTGGTTTCTCTTGAGTACCCCCTGAAAAGTACGTAAGTTGTCTTTGCAGGAGCTAAACTCAGTTTTACCTTTCTACACCAAGAGTTCAGCCCAGTGAAAACTGTGTCACTCTTGGCTTCTAATTATCTTCTAGATGTTGCTTTAACTATTATGAGTATATCGTCCGCTAAGGCAACCACCCCCGCCGTTTCAGGGAGTGACTCAATCTCCATTAAACCAGTCCCAAAAGATCGGCCCACAGACTGACCCCTGGGAACATCCTTTTGTAAATTTTTTGCTTACTGTAATTTCTGGACATTTCAGGTTCGCATATCTTCCCCTACAGTTGTCCATAAGACTCCTATAGAGGTTCCCCGGACATCTAATTTCTCTCAGCCTCCCGAATAGCGTCGGCCATCGCAAGTTGTCAAATGCTCTCGAAATGTCCATGAATATCCCCATTACATATTTATCTCTAGCCCTATCTACAAGACTCATGGACTCACGATAGTGTCCTCCGTATACTGTATTGTTGTTGATCCAGCCCCACAGCCTCTTGTTGTTTTGCAATCTATTGCACACGATCTTTTCTTGCAATTTTCCGCATATATTCAAGAGACATATCAGTCTGAACGATTTCGGCAGTTGAGGATCCTTATCCTCTCTCTTACTCAGGATAACTACCTCGCTTTGCTTCCATATATTTGGTACGTGGCCCTGAGCCACACACTCATTCATCAATCTCACTAAGAAGGGTGCTACCTGCTCTCTGATCTGTTGAAGGACCTCCACCCTGATCCCATCTGGTCCAGGTGTCTTTTTCATTTCGGCCACAAGTCTTATTACCTCATCCTGTGTTACTGGATCTGTCACCTCATAATTGTCGTAACTACTCGTTATATCCTGTCCAGCTATCACTTGTCCTTAGTTGTTTTCTCCGTCTTTGTCTGGAAGTAGGGTGTCTATCAGCAGCCTCACTGATTCTGCCCAGTTTGATTTAAATCCTCCTCCCGGCTTCCTTAGTGTCGAGATAATTGTTGGAGGCCTTACCTTCCTTGTAGCTATCTGGGATGGTAACAAAATAACACGACACAGGAATCAAACCTGGGACCTTTAGGCTTAGTACGTGAATGATATGACCACTGAGCTATCCAGGAATTGTACACTTATAATTGGACAATTGGCACAAAAAGCCAACTACCGAGTCGATGGTGACTGTGTTATCTGATAGCTCGTGCTCTTAACTGATCGCTCATATGTAGCTGAATATTTACACACGTCCATCACAGACTCTACCTTAAAGTAAGAGGGAAGAATGACCCTGGGCTCTGGAAGAGTCCTAGATAGCTCAGTGGCTAGAGCATTGGTGTGCTAAGTCATAGGTCCCAGGTTCAACTCCTGTGTCCATGTTTCATTTTTCAATTTAATAAATGTATCATAATTTAATTTATACTGAAGTGTAAAATTTTGCTGGATTAAAGTTTATCTTCTGATGATATCTTTTTTTTGAGTGAAATTGGGAGTGCACAGTTTCAACCAGACTTCACCAACAATTACTCTAGACAGTAACAAAGTTGTGTAACCACTTCAGTACTTCTTTTAATTTTTTAATGCAGAATGTTGATGGGCTATCACCTGGTGATTGGCTGGACTGTGCCACCTTCAAGTCAGGATTACCACGTATAGTGATGATTGTAGCTGTCGTGTTGCCAGTCCTGTTAGCTTTGTGGCTGTGGCTCACTCCAGGTCGACAATTCACGCTAGAGGACATGGAGGCGCTGACAGAGTTCAAGGATCCATTTGACTGTCCACCACCCAAGTACACATCATTGATGATGGAGAAAGTATAGGAGAGGTGAGAAAGTAGAAATGTACAATCCTCTTTATATTTGGTTCAATATTTAAAATGATAAAATTGAATACCGATAAAGACTGGGCTTACCTGTATCTCTTTAAACCTAAATAAGAAGATAATCAGAAAAGGTTTTGTGGTTATCGGTTTTGATTGGCTTTTATTTGCAGTCAAAAATAAGGTATGCACTCTTTCTTTAGTTATTCTTTAAAAAAATTTTTTTAACTTAACTTAAACACTGATATGACTTCTTCAATTCAGAGTATTTATTTATATTTACGGGTACATTAATAGGGCTGCAATGCACCAAGAAAACTGTGGGGAAATGAAAAATACAGAATTTCTTGTCTTTGAAACACAGAATTTTAACCCAAACCATTCTAAGAAAATTCAAGAATGTTGTGTATTCTAGGCATTTAAACTGCAAATTTTAACATATTCAACATGGTTCCTAAGCCATACCCAGGAAAATGTATGTTTTCATATTCACGAAGCCCAAACTGCCCTCGTTATTCACTGCAGCTGGTTTTATCTAAGCTTCCTTTACCTGAAAAAAATGTTTTCTTGACTGTCACAGTTTCTAAAAAGAAATCTATGTTGCAACACTTTCAAGAAATAGATAAAATTAGGAATTTACACGACTTGAACATATGGGATTAAAACTAGATTTTTTTTTTTTAATCTTGTCTCAAGTGTTTAAAATGATTCTCGAAAATTCAAGAAATTCAATAAAAAATTATAAACAAATAACTGACCTAAGAAATTTACAAATCAAACCGAGAATTTATTATTTTTAATGATATTTTATAAAACTGCAAATATCCAAAAATAGGCCACACTTTTCTCCCTAAAACAACCTTTATAAAACCATAATATGTCTTTAATTGCATATGAACACTAGATTTAAGTTTGTTCAAATCAAATAGAAAAAGGTGATTGTCTGGCAGTGATAACAAAAGCTGGGCTTGTGTCAGGCTACATTCAGATGTTTCTAGAAGAGAAAGCAGGAGTAAGCTAATTATTAATAAAAATTAACTAAAAATCGTATACATCTAGGATTTGGACACATTTATAATTTAATCAATCTTGCTTAATTGGAACTGTAGCATAAGAACTTAATTGGCATTGGATCTTGAGAAGCAATAGAAAGGTCTGTTTATCACATTGTTCGATGGCTAACAAACAGGTGTCAACAAAAATAGTACTATGGCTGGTCTCTTTCCCTATTGGTACTGCCGGAGCATTCAATAGTACAAACATATAGTGACTCACTCTCTCAGGAGTGCAGCACTAATTTGAATTACACCTAATAGCCATACAGAGACTATAGGCGTCCAAAACGGGCAACGAGAAAAACGGTATTATCTGCGCAGACCCCACTATGAATCAAGAAAAGTTCCATGGTTTGCTCACCCAAGCTAATACCACACGCAAAGCGTGACTACCTGCCCAACTCAAAGATAGAACTACAAAAAACCCAACGGGGATTTAAACAAGGACGGACAGCCTAGTTGAAGCCATACTAAATATTAACAAATGCACATGACGTCCACGGCGTCATGGGAAACATGGACCAGTCTTATGGAACTTCTGCGGACCAGCAGGATTTAGAATTAAATCCTTATATCCAGAGCAGAAGGCTCATATTTTGAAACTGTACAAGAGAATAATAACTGCTAGGTCTAATTATTGAGTCTGAAGGACTTGCTACATATACGAGTCATTTTGACTCTGACCCCTTAGTCACAGGGTCACTATATACAACAAATTAAATAAACATCATAATTTAGAATTCTGATAGACTTAAGATTATTTTACAGTCAATTCAACTGAATATGAAATTTGCAAAAACTGAATGTCGCTTTCAACTATAAAGATCATAAACACAACAAAAGTTATCAATCATAATGTCGTGACAGACATTGTCTAGTTTTACAAAGACTAGACTCTAAAGTTAAATAGACCCTAAAATGACAACAGGATGATTATGAAATTGCAGAACATCCTCCTGGACGGCGCGGCGGTGGATCCCACGACCAATACTGCATGGTTCTGTCGTTGAGCGAGTTATTAGTGGTCCCTTCTTCGGTGCTACGTTGTGATAGATTGCCATACCGTGAAACTGAGACACAGCCTTTTTATACCCTCAAATCTGACTTGAACTGAACAAAACAAAATAGGCGATAAACTCAGAGTCAGAGAGAGAGAGAGAGAGAGAGAGAGAGACAGATTAAAGCAAGGTGAAAGGGAAACAAAGGAGGGAGAACATCTTGCAGGGTGAGGGGAAGGAAAGGTTTGTTGAAACGCCGCTTGGCAACTTCGAGCGCAGCGGGTCGCTGGGTCGAGTTCATTCTAGACTTCTTTGCGCATCAGGAGTAGAAGTGAAAGCACGTGTTGAAGCCACCATGCTGTTGATCTTTAATGTTTTCTCCAAACAGGATGGCGAGGGAATCCAAGAACATCTTCATATGGTGAGTAGATATTGAAGTGTATTATAACTAAACATGTCAGTTTAATTCTCCTCTTCGGAATCTGCTACAGTATTATCAAAATTTAACGTCTCTTAAAAACCACGTGTTTCACCCTCAGGAAAATCATGATTATATATCTGACTTCATCCAGTCACGGAAAATAAATCTTGAGGCAGATGACTCTTAAATATGTTGATATTAATTCTTTCTTTCGTTTCTGTTGTCATAAATTATCAAATTTTTAATATTTAATTGTAGATGTCTAATCATTCTGATTGACATGCTACAACAAATTGCAAAAAAATTGAAATTATCTTATTTATGGATAAGTGGTTAGATTTGTCAAAGACTAAGACAGCAGATAATACTGGAGCTATAGATCCTGCAGAGCCGATATCATCCAGCACTAACAAGAATGTGCTGAAGATATTTCTCATTCATGCCCAAAAAAGAACAAATACAATTAAACATTTTTGCAATATGGATTTACTTTTATTTCCACAAATATTGTAGACAGACCTATCTGCTTGATTTGCAATGAATGCTTGGTGAGTGAAAGTCTCAAACCTTCAAAATTAATAAGACATCTACACACAAAGGATGCTTCCTATTCCAATAAACCTGTACAATGATTCAAAAATGAGGTGGCCCAATGACTAGATAATTTTATAATAAAGGAAATTGATAAAACTAAAGAAAGAGGAAAAATAAACTACTAAGAATAAGAATAAATTTGATGAAGAAAGCCCACCTAGGGAAAGAGGAAAGATGTGGGAAGAATCCAATGCACAAAGGTAACATCTTCTTCTGTCTTCTATAGTAGAAGTAGTCACACACACATTTTAAACACAAATATAATTATATTTCGGCATTGTTGCCTTTATCAAACACAAAGAAGAAGAGAGTACAAATAACACAGACAATGGATTACTCCATCTTGAATTTTGAATTAAACTGTTAGAAACAAATTGTGCCAACTGTTTTTGGGAGTAGAAATAAATTCCTTGGTTGTGGTTAATATTTATAGAAAACTGATGATGATGATAATAATAATAGACAAGAGAAAAAAGAGAAAATAAAGAGAAAATAATAATAATAATAATAATGTTAAATTTGGAAAATAATATTATAGAAATAAACTATCTTCTGTTGAGGCCTGGTGGTAATCTTGATTTGGTGATCCATTGGTGGGCCAGTTCCCACTGTCTAAGTTGAGAACTGTTGCACTGTTTGGGAAATGCTCTTAATATTTTGGTGGTGTAGCAGGTTTGAAAGTCCTGGTTGTGGGTACCGGCATGGATGGGTACAGGCTTGTCCGGATCTTTGTGGTTTGTGTAAAACGATGATTGTTCATTCACTGTCTGAGAGAACCTGTAGTGAGGCCTATATATTCTGCATCACATGATTTGCACTGTAGTTGATATATCAAGTTATTGGTTTTGCAATTGTAATACCCAGGGATTTTGTATTCCAATTTGGTTACTTTGCTGTTGAAGGATGTAGCTGGTAGGTGTATTCCACATGTGCTGCAACGGGTGCTACCGCAGGGGTGTGAACCTTTGGTAGTAGGTTTTTCTTCTCGGATTCTCTTGGGGTCAGGAAGTTTGGGATGGACTAGAATATTGTGGAGATTGGGTGGCCGTTTGAAAGTAACTCTTGGGGGTGAACTAAGAAGGTTTTGGGTCTGTGTAGAACTGGTTAGGAATTTGTAACCACATTTAAGGATGGTGTTGATACGTTGTAGACCAGGATGGTATTGGGTTGTGAGAGGGATGTCCTCAACTTTTTTTGGAGGGTCGTGGTCATCCCTGGAGAGTGCTCTGGAGATTTGGTTGTCTATTAGAGGCTTGGGGTAACCTCTACTTTGGAAAACTGTGGAGAGTTGTTTGCAATATTCAGTTAAATCGTCGGGTTCTGAACATATCCGTTTGGCTCGTCTGGCAAGGCTGAATGGTAGAGACCTTTTTGTGTATGAAGGATGGCTGCTATGGTAGTGGAGGTATTGTTGGTGATTGGTGGGTTTTATATGTACAGTGGTACGAATTTTGTTATTTTCAAGGACCAGATTCACATCAAGGAAGGTAAGCCTATGATGTGATTTATTGTGGGTGAAGTTTAGGGGGCTGCAATTGTTGAGATTATCTAGAAAGACGTCCAAGGATTCTTCGGAGTGAGGCCAGATCATGAAAATGTCGTCGATGTAGCGAAGCCATAGATATGGTTTGATGGGCTGAGAATGTAGAAAGCGTTCTTCTAGTAGTCCCATGTAAAGGTTTGCATATGAAGGAGCCATGCGTGTACCCATAGCTGTGCCCTTAATCTGTAGGTAGTGTTTGTCTAGAAAACGGAAGTTGTTAAATTGAAGGATCATCCTAGCCAGCTCCACCAGAAAAGAAGTGGTAGGTTTGGAACCAGGAGGTCTGCGGTCTAAGTAATGCTCCATTGCTGACATTCCATGCACATGAGGGATGTTAGTGTAGAGTGCTGTGACATCAATAATGACCAGAAAACAGTTTGATGGAAGATTTTTGATTTTGTGAATTTTGTCTAAGAAATGGTTTGTATCCTGTATGAATGAGGGGAGTTGTTTTACAAAGGGTTGTAGGTGTGAATCAACCAGAGATGAAATTCTCTCAGTTGGGGAGCCACAACCAGATACAATCGGACGGCCAGGCGGAGGTCTTATTTCTTTGTGGATTTTAGGGAGGAGATACAATGTGGGAGTTTGAGGTTCTTGTGGGAAGAGAAGTTGAATTGAGTTGGTGGTGAGATTCTGCCGGGGACCTTCACGTTGTAGGAACTCTTTAATCTGCGCGTTGTGATCTTCAGTTCGGTCTTTTGTGAGTGGTCTGTAGATGGAGTGGTCAGAGGGCCCAATGACTAGATAATTTTATAATAAAGGAAATTGATAAAACTAAAGAAATAGGAAAAATAAACTACTAAGAATAAGAATAAATTTGATGAAGAAAGCCCACCTAGGGAAAGAGGAAAGATGTGGGAAGAATCCAATGCACAAAGGTGACATCTTCTTCCTTTCTTCTGTCTTCTATAGTAGAAGTAGTCACACACACATTTTAAACACAAATATAATTATATTTCGGCATTGTTGCCTTTATCAAACACAAAGAAGAAGAGAGTACAAATAACACAAACAATGGATTACTCCATTTTGAATTTTGAGCATTGGATTCTTCCCACATCTTTCCTCTTTCCCTAGGTGGGCTTTCTTCATCAAATTTACTTAGTAGTTTATTTTTCCTTTTTCTTTAGTTTTATCAATTTCCTTTATTATAAAATAAACCTGTACAGTTTTTCAAAAGACTATTAGAATTATTGAGAAAACAAAAACAATCTCTTGAAACTCATGTACTCGCCGATAAAAAGTACTTGAGAGCATCTTATGAAGCCTCTCACTTAATTGCAATGCTAAGAAACCACACACCATTGTCGAAGATCTTATGTTGCCAGTGGCAGTTAGAATGAATGAAATTAGTCACTTGCAAAAATATGCAGATGAATAAAAACAAAACTCCACTGTCAAATGATACTGTGGGTAGACAAATTTTAGAAATTAGCAATGATCAGTGTGAGCAATTGATTGAAAGAATGAAAGAAAGTTCAAAATTTGCAATTCAGCTGGATTAATCGACTGACATTACAAACTTTGCACAGCTATTGACATATGTCAGGTATTGTTACGGTAACAGTGTCCACGAATATTTACTATTTTGTCGCTCGTTATTTGGACATACAATTGGTGAGGCCATTTTTCAAAAAGTAAATGAATTTTTCAAGGAAGTAGGGCTAGAATGGATAACTGTGTTGGAGTTTTTACCGACGGTGCAGCGGCAATGACAGGAAGAATAACTGGACTTCAAGTAACTGCAAGTGATAGGCCTACTACTTTCACTCATTGCATGGTTCAGAACATTTCTACAGATCTTAATGCTGTACTACAAGATGCGGTTAAGGTTATCAATTTTATTAAAAGTCGCCTCTTTGCAAATTTATGTGATGAAATGGAATCAAATTTCAGAACACTTACTGCATACAGAAGTGCGATGGCTGTCAAAGGGACAAGCATTGAGATGGCTAATAGTGTTGAAAAATGAAATAATACTATTTCTGTCTGAAAATAACTTTGAATATGTCAATTTCTTTCACAATGAAAATTGGCTGTGCAAAGTATGCTATCTGTCAAATTTATTTGAGAAACTCAACAAACCTAATGTCTCTCCAAGGGGAGAGCACGAATATTTTTACACTGTAAGATAAAATTCAGACTTTCATTAAAAAATTGAACATTTGGAAGAATAAAGTAGAAAATGACTCATTTGAAATGTTTTCATACACAGAGGATTTTATTGTTGATAGTGTGCTTAGCTTTGACTTAACTAAACAGATAATAATTGATCTTTTGGTATGCTTGGAAAACAATTTTCAGAAATATTTTCTACCGGAATTAGACAGTAATCAATTAGATTTAGATTCAAATCCCTTTTATCGTGGAGATGGAAAATATGAAGCATTTCTCGTTGAAAGCCCAAGAAGAATTTGCAGAACTTTCATGTGATTCAAACCTCAAACTGAATTTTCAAGAAAAAACTTACACACTTTTTGGCTTGGTGTTAAAGCATAATTTCCAATATTGTCTGAGTTGGCAGCTCTTCTGCCATTCGTCGCCACCTATTTGTGCGAATCAGTATTTTCGACAATGACGGCAATTAAAGCCAAATACCGCTCAAGTCTTAAGAACATCGAGATTGCTATGAGAGCAGCAGTGACAAATATTAAGCCACGACTCGAGTTATTGTGTCAGAATAAGCAATCACAGACATTCCATTATCTTATCTTTTGTCAGCCTTCAGTAAAATTTTCTTTGGTATATTCAAATTTTATATTACAAATTAATTGATATTATTTTTTTATTTTGCATGCCAATATACTACATACACACATTTTATATATAATAAATTTTCATTTTTGATATTTTCATACACTATTTTTTAGCTTAAACACTGTTCCATTAAACGAGGTTCATGTAAAAACAAAGTACGGCCACAAACCGGCAAATCTACTATATACAGTGTTACTACCAATTGCATTTATGACATAGAGTGAAAGGTCGTGAAAAAAGGTGTCGGGTCCAAAGGGGGTCGCAGATGAAAATAGGGTGAGAAGCGCTGATTTAACTTATATGTTAATCAAACATCTCACTTAAGCCCATTTGAAATGTCAGCTCATTGGTGTAGTTTTTGTATGAAGGAATATAGAAGAGAAGTTTTTTAAATCCCCATTTTGATTTTTTTTAAATGGTGGATGTAAATAAGTATTTAGATTGAACAGCCTGACATGTTGTGTGTCAGTAATTAGTTATATCAGTTACTTGATTTATAAATGGATACAAATACTTACGGGTAGTTAAATCGTGAAAGTATTGTGCAAAGTGAAATCTGAAAAATCTGAAGAATATATAAAAGCCGAAGGTTAAGTCTGTGCCAACTGTGCTTCATCGGACACCCAGTGTTTCACCTAAACCTCCGCGAGAGCGCCGGGCTGGCTCACGGAAAGGTTTTTCTCTCGGGGAAAAAGTAAGGCTTAAACACCTAATATGGTGTACGTGAGCAGCCAAAGTTGTTTTGTTTAGTGAAGAGGGCGGATTGACACCTCACGACTGGTGGTTAAAACCAGCGCCGACCACTTTAGGTTGTTTGGATGGCAATAAATTCAATGTTTTGTTTAGTGAAGAGGGCGGATTGACACCTCACGACTGGTGGTTAAAACCAGCGCCGACCACTTTAGGTTGTTTGGATGGCAATAAATTCAATGTTTTGTTTAGTGAAGAGGGCGGATTGACACCTCACGACTGGTGGTTAAAACCAGCGCCGACCACTTTAGGTTGTTTGGATGGCAATAAATTCAATGTTTTGTTTAGTGAAGAGGGCGGATTGACACCTCACGACTGGTGGTTAAAACCAGCGCCGACCACTTTAGGTTGTTTGGATGGCAATAAATTCAATGTTTTGTTTAGTGAAGAGGGCGGATTGACACCTCACGACTGGTGGTTAAAACCAGCGCCGACCACTTTAGGTTGTTTGGATGGCAATAAATTCAATGTTTTGTTTAGTGAAGAGGGCGGATTGACACCTCACGACTGGTGGTTAAAACCAGCGCCGACCACTTTAGGTTGTTTGGATGGCAATAAATTCAATGTTTTGTTTAGTGAAGAGGGCGGATTGACACCTCACGACTGGTGGTTAAAACCAGCGCCGACCACTTTAGGTTGTTTGGATGGCAATAAATTCAATGTTTTGTTTAGTGAAGAGGGCGGATTGACACCTCACGACTGGTGGTTAAAACCAGCGCCGACCACTTTAGGTTGTTTGGATGGCAATAAATTCAATGTTTTGTTTAGTGAAGAGGGCGGATTGACACCTCACGACTGGTGGTTAAAACCAGCGCCGACCACTTTAGGTTGTTTGGATGGCAATAAATTCAATGTTTTGTTTAGTGAAGAGGGCGGATTGACACCTCACGACTGGTGGTTAAAACCAGCGCCGACCACTTTAGGCCGTTTGGATGGCAATAAATTCAATGTTTTGTTTAGTGAAGAGGGCGGATTGACACCTCACGACTGGTGGTTAAAACCAGCGCCGACCACTTTAGGTTGTTTGGATGGCAATAAATTCAATGTTTTGTTTAGTGAAGAGGGCGGATTGACACCTCACGACTGGTGGTTAAAACCAGCGCCGACCACTTTAGGTTGTTTGGATGGCAATAAATTCAATGTTTTGTTTAGTGAAGAGGGCGGATTGACACCTCACGACTGGTGGTTAAAACCAGCGCCGACCACTTTAGGTTGTTTGGATGGCAATAAATTCAATGTTTTGTTTAGTGAAGAGGGCGGATTGACACCTCACGACTGGTGGTTAAAACCAGCGCCGACCACTTTAGGTTGTTTGGATGGCAATAAATTCAATGTTTTGTTTAGTGAAGAGGGCGGATTGACACCTCACGACTGGTGGTTAAAACCAGCGCCGACCACTTTAGGCCGTTTGGATGGCAATAAATTCAATGTTTTGTTTAGTGAAGAGGGCGGATTGACACCCCACGACTGGTGGTTAAAACCAGCGCCGACCACTTTAGGCCGTTTGGATGGCAATAAATTCAATGTTTTGTTTAGTGAAGAGGGCGGATTGACACCTCACGACTGGTGGTTAAAACCAGCGCCGACCACTTTAGGTTGTTTGGATGGCAATAAATTCAATGTTTTGTTTAGTGAAGAGGGCGGATTGACACCTCACGACTGGTGGTTAAAACCAGCGCCGACCACTTTAGGTTGTTTGGATGGCAATAAATTCAATGTTTTGTTTAGTGAAGAGGGCGGATTGACACCTCACGACTGGTGGTTAAAACCAGCGCCGACCACTTTAGGTTGTTTGGATGGCAATAAATTCAATGTTTTGTTTTAGTGAAGAGGGCGGATTGACACCCCACGACTGGTGGTTAAAACCAGCGCCGACCACTTTAGGTTGTTTGGATGGCAATAAATTCAATGTTTTGTTTAGTGAAGAGGGCGGATTGACACCTCACGACTGGTGGTTAAAACCAGCGCCGACCACTTTAGGTTGTTTGGATGGCAATAAATTCAATGTTTTGTTTAGTGAAGAGGGCGGATTGACACCTCACGACTGGTGGTTAAAACCAGCGCCGACCACTTTAGGCCGTTGGATGGCAATAAATTCAATGTTTTGTTTAGTGAAGAGGGCGGATTGACACCTCACGACTGGTGGTTAAAACCAGCGCCGACCACTTTAGGTTGTTTGGATGGCAATAAATTCAATGTTTTGTGTAAGCTTGTGTTTTTTTTTTTATTTCAAGTTGACCAAGCTCAATGCTGCTGAAAATATCCCACCAATAAACACTAAAGACAAAGTTTGAGCGATAAATGAAGTAATATGAACATCGAGTGGGGCTCGCTCTCCATCCTATACACTTTTACTGCTGTTATCCCAACTAAGCATTAAGCATGCTAAATGTCCACAGTGCCCAAATTGTTGATAGATATATCAGTCGATGTGGGTTGATGTTGATATGTTTGTTTTTAGGTACAAGATGCAAAAGAAACACCCATCTCCTGTGATGTGATGTACCACAACGACTATTTTTATTGCTATGAAAACAAAACACACTAGAAAAATATCACATATATTTGTTATTTATTCAAATCTAAATGTTCAATATGATGTTTCCTCTATTTTGTAAATATCTTTAAAAACTCAAGTATTATT
This sequence comes from Timema cristinae, assembly GCA_039000515.1. Taxonomy (NCBI): domain Eukaryota; kingdom Metazoa; phylum Arthropoda; class Insecta; order Phasmatodea; family Timematidae; genus Timema; species Timema cristinae. The sequence goes on from JBCFYV010000935.1 coordinate 6,291,744, forward strand.
AACAATTATTGTAAAGTGAACATATACAAGACAAAAATTAAGCATGTTGTTTTCTAAACATACTTAGTTTCTGTCAAAAGGAAAATTTAATTCTATTCAGTATGAATATTTTAATAAAGGCTCTACCATTTTGGTTGTGACATGATCTGGTAATAAAATACACTCAAAAGTCATTTACTACAAGAAAATTAAATATTTTTGCAGACTAAGGAATAAAGCAAAAAGTTATTTGAAAGAAAAATGTTTATATTAAATATGAATAAGTGCCTAGTGACTAAAGATAATTGAAACTGTACATTATATATATATGTATTGGTTAGACCTTTATAGATACAAAAATGCTAAACTTGTCCATTCATACATCCATACTATGTATAATTAACAATTTTTTGGATCAACCCAACAAACAAAAAAAATATAGAAATAAAATAACAGTAACATTTGGAATATATAATAAACGATACTGAAGCTTTCAGGTTTGCCAAATTGATGGTTTTACTCGTAGATTGCTAAGATATGTTTAAAAATAATACAGGTGGTCCTAGGTTTAAACTTCTGGTATTCTGGACTTATTTTTGGTGTTTATAGTTGTGCACTTTAATATGCGGGTAGGTCCTTGAAAGAGGTGACTTTTTCGCTCTCCCTCTATGCAACTGTGGGTACACTTCTTAAAAATTCGACCTTACTTATCCCTAACACATTAGTGTAGTTATTACATGTGCGTATAACCCTGACTGGTAGTGAGACACAATGTAAAGAAAATATTAAATACTAAACCAAACAATTATTTCTATATGAATTTTAGTAACCTGCAAACCCAAGATTCTCTTAAGTCACCACAATAATAAACTAATATAAGTTGTGTCACGTCATAGCAAGGAGATGTCCCCCAAAAACAAGCATGACCATTTATAGTCTTGTTACAGCAGCAACTTTCAGCTAAGACAATGTCCTGACTGCCCCAAGTTTAAACAACATGTATCTTTAAAAAAATATCATAGCTAATCATCTATTTACAAGTCAATCTTGCAACACTGCAAGCCTAAATTACTATCTCAAACCTTTATATCATATATGGAAGAAGGTATAGGAAAGGTGGATAGAAACATATAAAAGGAACGAACACAATATGGTGAAATAACAATTTTACTGCTGTCTTTCTTTTCCTATCACATTAGATTATTTTTATACACTTTTCAAAAGAACAAAAATTATTATAAATATAATAAAATGCAAAACAAAAATAAATAATGTCAAGTGAGAAATGTGTAGGGAATTAAAATCATTAGTTTTGAGTATTTAAAATTGATCAACTAATATTTATTTTGTTCTCTTTTATATGTTCTGTCATGTATGTGCATTGTGTCAAGTTAAAAATTCCTCATAATTACACAATACTTAGAAATTTTGGTGTCTATGCTTATTAAAAGCTAACAAATTTTAAACTAGTTGTATACTTGTTAGAATCGACCAACTGTTTCTTTAAGTATACTACCAATATGTATCCAGCGGATATTTCTACTTTTCACTAGTAATATTTTTTTGTAGATTAAGGTTTTCTGATTACTCGAAAACCCAAGTTTATTCCAAGTTGAGGCATACTTTTGAAGCCGGCTTTTCATATTATGACTTGTTTATTTTGGTTTTAAATTATGCATCTCCACTTTGAACTACCTATAATACTTTAACTTTGGAACTGGTATTTAATTATGAATATATTTTGATTAAATAGATTGAGTCAAAATATTTGAATCTTTAATCTCTTTTAATTTGAAAATTCAAAGTACCTCTATGGAATGGATATGTTGTGTTCAGTGAATATATATGTTTTATGTGAGAACTATGACAGATCTTCACACTACATTCACACAACTAAATACATTTGACTGGTTTTGTGTATCACAGAAAACCTGGAAAACTCAGAAAATTTTTATAGAATGAAAATATTGAGGAACTTATTAAAAACAAAGAAAAATCAAGGAATTTGATTAATTGTTTAAAATAAAACTATTAACATAAAACCTAAACACTAAAATAAAAGTGAAAGGTTGTTTTAAAAACATTTGATCAATTTAATAAACGCAAACCCTGTAAATCACCAAAGAAAACTGAAAAAAACCCAAATAATTGAGTAAAAATTAGAAAATATCATCAGAAACGCCTGTGAAAGTCAGGAAATTTCATAAATTAAATGTTGTAGCCACCCTGTAATATGGTCTCACAAACATCTTAGTTCAAATTGATGATTAAAACGAGTTATCAATTCTCATTCAACATGAGCTTGTAACTGTTTCATGAACTATGCATTTTGATGTATTCCATTACAATGCGTACAAGTCCCCGTGACTTATCGTAATAGTAACCTACAACACTTTATGTTTGTATTAAATTGTTTTCTTTCTTCCCAATAAAATAATAATTTAACCATATCAACGTTTAAGTTAGTGACATATCCATCCATAATATTGGAAATGCAATAATTAAAATAATGATAACATTGGTCACTCTTTGAATGATAATAATAAAAGTATTTTAATTTGTTAAAACAATCTATTGTTGACTATTTGATAAACTTTGAAAATGAAAAATATTGTTTAAGAAATTAGATGCTGATAAAACCAAACATTTAGTTAGTTTAGTTTTGAGGTATACTAGTCTAGATGGAAGAATGTAAAATCCTGTTTTCTTTAAGAAGCCATGATTAATAATTTGTGTTGTGACATTTAACTTTTGGCCAGCTATATTGTGTTTGTCATTATCGGATAGCTTTGAATGGTTCATAAACTAATGCTTCAATTAAACATTAATACCTTTGGTTTTTCTCTGCTTTGTAAAACATAATGCTTCATATAGAACATTGTTGGTTAATCTTTTGATTTAAAGACTCAACGCCATACATTAAGTTAACTGCTACAGTATTTTTCACTTGAATCTTTTGTTTGGATTCCCACCTATTTAAATGTTTGATCAGAAAAATTTAAATCGACTTAACTTTTTCTAGTAGAGTAGTATTTTCGATATTCCAATTTTATGTATTTTTAAATAATGAAGATAATTCTGTAATAATTGCTTGCCAAAGCACATGCAAGTTTGTGTGAGTGTAATTGATGCTATTTTTAAATATTTGTACTCTCTTATTAACAACTGTCAAAAATGTACAGTTAAACAGGGTAATTTGTTAAAGCGTACAAAATATTTGTTTTATGATTTTTCTAAAAATATAGTGTTTAAAATACCTTGCAAAAAATGGCCTAATCCATGTTTTATCTTAAAATTTTACCTCAAATTAATAACTTAAATGAAATCAAAAAGTTGTATTGAATGTTGGATATAGTTAGGCTTTTAGAAGTTTTGCATGTACTGTAGAGCGTCGATAATTGAACTAATTGATTTTCGAGAATACAGTACCTATAACAAAATAAAATAAAAAAATAAACTCATGTATAGATACTTATTAAAAACTTCAATTGTTATGGTAGTAAATATTAATTTGAAAATATAAAAAACTTTCAACAAAATTTTTTTTTTTGCTTTTAACAAGTTCGAGGAAGTTAATAGGTCTTTTTCGAAAAATTGGTTCAAGTTTTTCTTTTTGGAACAAGGGTCGAGGACGTTAGGTTTCTTTTTGGAACAAGGGTAGAGGACGTTAGGTTTCTTTTTGGAACAAGGGTAGAGGACGTTAGGTTTCTTTTTGGAACAAGGGGTTCTTTGGAGGTCGTGTAGGTTTCTTTTTGGAACAAGGGTCGAGGACGTTAGGTTTCTTTTTGGAACAAGGGTAGAGGACGTTAGGTTTCTTTTTGGAACAAGGGTAGAGGACGTTAGGTTTCTTTTTGGAACAAGGGTCGAGGACGTTAGGTTTCTTTTTGGAACAAGGGTCGAGGACGTTAGGTTTCTTTTTGGAACAAGGGTCGAGAATGTTAGGTTTCTTTTTGGAACAAGGGTCGAGGACGTTAGGTTTCTTTTTTAAACGGCCATGTATTTGATATTTTTCTTGATATCCGAATTATTGATGCTCTACTTTATCAGCCACCTATACTGTTATAAAAATAATCAGTTGCTAAATTGGTGCTCTAGGAATTTAAATAAAAATATGATTTAGATCAAAAGTCATTCTTAGTCTGTAATGAGACGATACAATTCACAGAAACTGACCACCATTATCACACTTTAAAGAATTATATACATTCACTCTAGTCGTACAATGATATTAAAACATACTAATACAGCACCTCTAGCTGTAAAATAGATTATATTTGGTTTTGCTGGATGTGCAGTTATGTTTGTTTATGAGAGGGAACATTGAAGCTTGTTTGTAAGTTAAGTTTAGCATGACATTCATGATGGGATTGTGAAATACCTATACGAGTTGTTTGAGAATACTGTTGTAAACACACAAAATATTGTGCTGATTGAAACACAAATTACCAGAATATTTGAATAATTATAGTATTAAATTTATTGATTGTATTTTAGTATTTATTTTAGTGTGCATTTTAAATTATAAAATTAAATCTTTAACTATTAATTGAATACTGTCTATACATAAGTGAAAAGATTTGTCCAAGTTGTAATTAGGGTTGTGTGAAGCTTCATATTTATGTTTGGTAGACAGGTACTTCAAAGGCTGTACAAAGCTTTGAAACTTCAAATCTAAATTTGAATATAACCAAACTTTTATTTCATTCAAGATTATGAGTCTTAATATTAGAAAGATTGGAATTATATTTTTCAAATTTTAGATCCAAGTAGATATGATTTGAATTGATGGAGTGTAATTTGAAGTTCAAATCTAGAAGTCATACTGTTTAGTTTCAACTTTTTTACTAAAACCAGTTCATTATCTAAATATAAATAGTAATTTAGTCTTAACATAAGTTAAATATGCTGCTATATTTAAAAGTTAATTTTAAAACATAACTCATTATTCAATGTGGCCATAGAAACTTGTGGATTGTGTTATATTAATTAATTAGTTATCATTAGGGCGCAGTTGTTATGACTATAATTTTTTTATTGGACTATTCAAAAATATAAACAATTATTTATCCTAGTATTTGATTTGAAACCTTTTCGCTATAAAATCTCCAATTTGGATTTGATGAGAATATTAGATTTGAGTCGGCTAAGATTCATATTCGATTCACACATGCTTATTATATTACATATTATTGCAATCACACCATGCAACTACAGAATTAATACATGTTCTTAGTAATAATTTTAATCCAGTAGATTGATTAATTTTTTGCGATGTTCAAATAGAAATATTGTTTAAGCATTGTGTGGATATTGTGTAACAGCAACTCATTCACAAATCCCCATGTAATGTATAGTATGAGTGTGCAAAGATTAGTTTTGAGTAATTTTCATTACCAAATATTATAATTTATAAACATAGGCAATTATAATAAAAGGTATTAAAATAAAGCCCAAAACTTACTAAATTGATATATCCTAACACCTGTTTCAACTTTGTCAGACTTGAAGGAAGTCAAAAAGAAAATATTGTAAATATTCGTCAGAGCCCTGGACTTTTGTTGATCACATCACCAAATGGTGATAGGTCAGTAGACAATGTAAATTACCAAATGTTATTTAAAACAATTAACAGGTTGAAATGCTGCGATAGCGAAGAAAGTCCTCACATGGATAATATTTTTGTGCTTATGATATTTTTTAAAGCTTTTAATTTGCTTCAAAATATTTCCAAAGATACAAATGTATTTGTGGGTGTTGCTCATCTCTAGTGTAGAGTTGTAGTTATATTCTTTACTCTTTTAATTGGAAGCATGCTTAGTGATTTTAGGATAATATTTGACAGCATTGACATATATGGATAATTATGTGAAGAATGTATTTCCATGGCATGCATGTAAACTCATTCTTTCATCAATCACAGATTTATGTGTTTCGCTCTTCCCAACATAAATAAATACAAACTATGAATTCTGCTGGACCTCTAAAACCAAACATTGCAGATGTGATTTATGAGAGGTACATTTGTAGTATAAAAACTAGTCAAAACCAAGATGGTGCTAAAAACTCACATTTTTTTTAATTTAGAGAAAGAATGAGTTGAGAAATTGACTGTATTTGTTGTGTAAAGAATTTAGAAATTTAAGAGTAATTATGTTATTTCATAAAAACAAACTAGAATAGACATAAATGAAATTGGTCTCATAAGAATTCAAGTCTAAGAACAGAGCGAGCACATTTATGAATGGGAATTACCGTGTTGGTCCAAATATAGAGCAAGGTTTTTCTTCCTAATACTATACTCCTCACACTTATCTAATAATAAATTCATGTTCATAACCGAGTTAGATGGAGTATTTTCACCCTTTATTGAGTCAAACTGGTTTGTTTTTTTCCTTGTGTAACACTTTCAAAATGTTAAAGTGATTGTATGTTCAGACAAATGCGGTAATAACTGTTCAACCTGATAGGTAACAGTCTTACCTTGACAGATTGCCCTATGACCCTATCTTATAAGCTAGGTCATTGTTGTGTGCTGTTACTTTCACTGTAGACTGTACCAGTCATAGTTAATATGGACTTTGGTGTGATTTATTAACCCTATTAGTATCACCTCCTTTCTGGTTTTGCACGTAAAAGTGCCAGGCTGGTTTCAGTGTCCTAAGAATGCCACTGGTATTTCACATTATTCTTTAATTTTAATTCACATGTACTGTTCTAAAATAATAAATAAGTAAATTTAAAATAAAAACATTTAAATTTAAAAAAGTAAAATTTAAAAAAAAAGACATGATTTTCCCAGTCATTTACACAGGGGGAATGTTTTTACGAAAACATTTTTAAATGTAGCTATAAATTGATTTATTTATATGTTATATACATTTTTAAATTAATTATTAACTCACCCATAGAGAGGCAAGATATCTGCACTCAATATTATGAGTGTTTGCGCAGTGTCACCAACATTGTCACTTTTCACTTGAGCTCATTGGTAACGATAAAACTGTACAAAGCACCCCAATTAAAGTTTGAATAACAGCTAGTAACAGGTGATTTATATTGCCAACCACATCAACTCTAGAACATTCCGCAGCACTAAATGGGTTAATAATGTCATGCTTATCCTCGACAGACACCAGGCTTTCATTTAAAAATGACATATTTTAATGCCAGATAAACATTTTATACACAAACTAATATTTTAGCAATTTCGTTTTAAGATTATTACGATTATGTCCACAATTTTTAAGAAATGAACATTAGTTTAGAGTAGGTGTCAATCTCAACATAGATTTATTTTGAGAAATGGATGATGAATCATGATAAATAGGAGTCAGAAGGATTGAATTAAACTGTTGAATTGTTTTTACACCTTTGTGATCTTATTAACAAAATCGTAGAAATAAGCAAAGCCACCAAAACTCACACTTGATATGTTTAAAGATGTTTTGATAGTTATAATTTTCATATAAACTAGTGATTATTTTATTATTGTTCCATGGGCTTATAAAAACATTTTAAACTCTTTAATAATGAGCAGTCATATTTTCCAGATTAACACAGGCTCTTTTGAAAACAAATTGTTTCTGTCACATAAATTGAAAGATACATTTGGGATGTATGTATGTATGTATGTATGTTTATAAAATTCGTTAAATCACAAATATGTATTAAATATGGATTTTTATTGATTAATTTAATGTTGTCACAGATTGTTTTGTCTATATCTTAGGGTCTTTCTCTCTACTTTATGTTAAAGAGATAACTTTTTACCAAAGATAATTTTTAGATTTTTACAATAAATCACATTAAAAGCGAATTTTTCCTACATTGTAATCTAAGTGATATTTTAGAAAAAAATGTGTACCTATTTCCTAAATTCCAAGTTGATTTGTGTTAACACCAACACACACACCCACCCACTCATTCTTCCTCAGCTGGCATTGACTTGTACAATGTTTTATAACAAAAAATTGCATTCGTCATCTTTATTATTTTGTCCAACTGTTATCATAATTATCCTAATTTTTGAAAGTTTTAAGTAACATTAACCCAGAATTGATATAATAATTTTATAAAGTGTTTTGGGACAAAGTCACGTTGTTATTTTGAATTTTGGAGACAAATCTAATATATGTAAAATATAAAACAAACCATAACAAACTCAAAAAGTTATTCTTGAATAATAAAACTGTTAATGGACATTTGCTGTATGTACCATTGTTAGTGGACACGTTTGAGTTATGGTACTTCCAACTGTGATTGAGATATAAAACCAATGATAACACTAATCAGGAGAGTGGTCTAAGGTATATTTATCTTGTGTTTGTTTCTGTACATATATGACTGCTCTATGATATCGGTGTATAACGTTTGTCAGTTTGTTTTGCATTTATTATCGATAAGTTGGTTGTCAATAAATAAGCATATTTAAAACTATAGTAGCTACAATATAATAATGTTTGCAACTATCTTATTAATAAATGTAATCCATGTTTGTTGATTGTTTTTGAATTGTAATCCATGTTTGTTGATTTGTTTTCAAATAAACACCATAAATATAATTTAGTCTTTAAAACTGAAAATAATTCCTATAATGTGCATGTTACTACTGTAGTTTTTAAAGCAAGCCTTGGATGATATTGGAGCATTGATAGTAACCATGATTATAGTGGTTCCTGTACCAGGATGGTTCAATGAACCATCACACCTATTTCACTGAAGTTTTTATCGCTTGACCCAAAACAAGAACTTAATGTGTCCCCATAGTTAAAGAGGTTGATGTAGAAAGTCAAGTGTTTGGATCAACATTTTATACTAATTACAAATATATATCAAGGAGCAGCGTAAGTGTACAATTACAGAGTGAGTTTAATTAATGACCAAACTCCTGTAATTTAATAAAAGGCTCTTATTGGTCCCTAACTTGTACATTCATGCCAATCGTGTTAAGGAACAGGAGTCGGTGACCCTTAAGAGGGTAAATTGAGTTCCTTCTTTTCTTAAAATTAATAATCATCAACATATCTAATACTTAATAATAAATGGCCGAATATAAATCTGTAAGAGTTATTTTGTCCTGTTTTTTCTAGCAGTCTCATTATTCTATGTACTATATGCCAAGAGCTGTGAAAATTGTGTTGAGAAGAAATAGAAGGATGGGATATTTGCTATCATACCTTCTTTATGTCGGGGAAAGAAACCAAGCAGGGAGAGTAGCACTCTAACAAGAGATATTGTTAAATAGGTCACTAATGTGGAGGGAAAATGCCACTCAAACAATATTAGAGTTGTACCCGTGAATAATTCCGCTAAAGGAGAAACTTAGTATATGCAGAGTGCTAGTGCCCAATAATAGGTACCAAAAATCAACATTTGTGCATGCTATGGCCACCATCTTATAAAATGGCGGCCGATATTTGGGTTTTCAGCAATATCTTATGAATGGTTGGATAAATATTGAAATATATTTCAAACAAAGTGGAATAAAATTAAACAATTATATTCTTGTTCTCCTGTCACTTTTGTGTATTTGAATTGTCCAGGGCTGGATTTAGGCCTAAGCTAAATAAGCTACATCTTAGGGTCTCACAATCTGCCGGCGTCTTAAAATTTTTCAGAATAGTTATTGACAAAATATTCTCTTTTACACTGCAGCTGTCAAAGGCACTTCAAAAAGTAGAGATTGATATTTCTGAAGGCTGCTCTCATGTTAATACTGTTTTATAAGTTTTAGAACTGCAACACAATAATTCCAAATAAGAATGTAAGACACTGTATGCAATGGCATTAATACTGTCGTCAAATGTTGGCAGCACTATCACAATGCCCAAATCAACTGTACGTCATGTTTCAGCGTCAGGGCCAGAGGAAACTACGGGAGGGCAATAGTTATACCATTTTTAGACAATGTAATCATGCAATTAAAGGAATGCTTCTGAAACCTCAACCAGATTCTCTCAAAGATCCTAAAAGTGATGTGAAAGTGGCAAAACTTGCAAGTGAGTGTAGATTTCTACAGATAACTTTTTCTACATCCTGAAATGTTCTTCGCAGAATTTCAATTATGACAAAGTGGAGCAGTGTAAGTCTAAGAGACAGCCCAAGCACTGCAATAGAAGCATTTTCTCAGTGTAGTGGAACATTCTATCCAAACGTGAGGATACTTCTTCTAATACTGGCAAAACTTTCCATCTCTACTGCTTCACTGAAGGTCCTTTCGAATTGAGAAGATTGCAAAGTTACCTGCGTGACACCATGGCCCAAGCTCGCCTAACCAGCCTTGCCCTTCTCAGTGTTCACAAAGGAATCCAAGTGGACACAGATGAAGTCATCAACGAGTTTTCACCAAGTCCAAATCAAATTCCAATGATAGTTTTGAGTCGCAATAGTGGATCATCACCATCTGTTTCCAGCCTGTGACCAGGTCAGTTTCATAAAATACCTTCATCTCTTTCTGTCCTTCCACCATTATTCTCCTCCCACTTGCACACTTTCGGTTATCTGCTCCTCCCATCTTTTTCTTGGCCTTCCTTGCAGTCTTTTTCTTAAATGTTTACTCTCCATCATTCTCTGAAGGTATTCTCTCTTTTTCCATCCTCATTACATGTCCATACCATCTCAGTCTTGCTTCCTCTACTATCTCATGTACTCTCTATACCCCCACTTTTTCCCAGATAGCTTCATTCTAATATTGTTTCTCCTCGTCACAGCTAACATGCTCTTTGTCTGTTTGATTGAAACTACAGTAAATATGAATTCCACCAATAATTCTAAAGCAAACATATATATTTTGGGAGAGTTTGGTCACTATGAATTAAAGGTAATATAATTACAATATCCCCCACTTGGGTGTGCAAGGGTCTAAGCCCTAAGGCATCACACACTCACCATAGACCGGACTAGTGGGGACAAATAGGTTGGGTTTTGAATCAAGGTCAGGTGTTTTGAGAGTGGTTTTTATTATACAGGTATATTTCCTCCAAGATTATGCCTTTCTCATTCCTACTAAATTTTAACAATTAAAAATATGACTAGTGAGATGAGGTAAAAAATACCTCCACTATCAGCAACATAAATAAATATAATGCTAATTCATGATTCATTCACTCTTTTAAGTACAGATATATACAGTATAATGAAGAAGGCACAAGAGAGGTATATGAGAGCAAATTAAAGAAATAAATACACTAAGACTTTGTTCTGTTCACCATTTGCACTGCTGCCACTGGCAGATAGTTCTAAATTGCTACTTGCACACATTCATAAGACTTCTTAGATGCAGAAAGCATGTGTGAACCTTTAATTACTAGTGCCCCTTCTGCTTTTGAAACATGGGAACACTTAGTTTCAACATCAATCAGGATTTGAACCAACGTCTCAAAGATGGTTGGACATCGTCTGGATGACATCATCTTGGCAATCCTGTCCATGGGTTAGCTCTCCAAAGATAAATATGTTGTATAGCTGCTAAGGTTTGAATTATAAAATACAAAACAAATAGTAATAGTGTTCATAGTCTGTCTATCAAGTGCCAATAGTCGATAAGGACTGCACCACATTCATACGATTTGGCACAATTCAGTGGGGTGTTAGCACAAAGATCAAATGTAAATAAAACATGTTTTGTATTCTATAAGTATAACCATTATAGAGCATCCCAGTTATGGTTTGAAACCAAAGTTATTAAAATTAGGTATTTGGTAAATTAAATTTCTTCAACAATAAATTATATCTTTAAAATTATTGCAAGAAGTTATTGTATACATCTACTATAACTCTAATTTTTGTGGGTGTTGAACTAGATGATCAAACAATGGTCTGTAAAGAGAAAAAACAACAGATTAATTCTTGGAAATTTACATGTATATTTTGTGTGTTACATTTGGAAGCCTTAATCTGTTATAACCTGAGTCACTAAGTGAAACAAGTTACAGCAAGCCTAGTTAATTCTAGAACAAAAAAATGCAGTCAACAATACTAGTTTGCAATAAAAAGCATGTAGCCAATACTTGTACTCGCCCGTTAAAACCGTATCAATAGAAGTCTCTGACCGTTAAAACCAGATTTCTGTAAAACTAGTTCTATAGGGGCAGATGATTGATAGTGATAATGATAGTGATTTCCTTTATTATAGTGTTGGCCAACAGTTGTGAGTCCTGTAACAGGCCAGCATGATAAGTACATATAATCACACTGAGAAAATAAAATAAACAATCACAGATAAATAATTATATATATGCTGATGAATAGTTACGCAAAGATAGGAAATAATAATGATAATAAAAATAGCAATAATAAAAAATAACTAAAGAGTAATAAAGCATAAATATTTAAAAAGCAGTAACAATAAGAAAAAAATAAATCAGAATAATGTAGATTTAAATATTAGGAGGCAGAATACTTACATGGTAAATTAGTGATAAGGGAGTTCCTTAAATAACACTTTCAGAGTTTGACTTTTTTTATGATAAAATATGACAGATTCAGAAATGGTGTACTTCAAGGGTCAAAATAAATAGCATCAACCTGAGTAGAAGACTTGAGAGGAAACATGTCCCAGAAATTCTACAAAATTTGTGAGTGTAGATTTAATTTTTATAGAGCCATGTTGACTTTTGATAGTTTATTCTTAAGGTGGTTGTGGTGGTGGTGGTGTAATGATAATAATAATAATAATAATAATACTGATTTGTGAAAAACAGTTTATTATTTAATGTATCAACTACACCTCTTTTCAAATTTTCTCAAGAAGGCAATATCCCTGTTTCCAGTATAAACTCTGCTTAGAAGTAGTTTGTTACGTCCTTATCTGGTATAGGTATTATGGCACTACCTCCAACATCACCTGGAGTATGTGTTGCAACAGAAGGCAATTCATTCTCTTGGCCTCTTTTGATAAATTATCACGGGCTTTCTTTCTATCTGAAGAAATATTTGAGTGAGCCCCAGCCAATGTTTCTCTTCCCCCTCCGTTGAAATAATCTGTTCTGTAACGTCAGGTGAGAGCGTAGATCTAGTGAGTTCAACTCTAGGCTCAATACTGGACATCACTTTCTATGGTGATCGTTTTATCTCTGAGTGAAGGGCTCTCTTTTTCATGAACTGCGCAAAGCTAAGACCATTTGACCATTTTATAGAGTGGTTGTCTTTCATCCACTAAGCCAGTATGTTTTCAATGTCCAGGTTGACCCTATCTACTAAACCCTGACCTTGACTATACCTTTAACTCTGACCATAATGTGGTTATCTCGGATCTGACCATAATGTGGTTATCTCGGATCTGACTGAGCTGGCTCTTGAAGTTTCTCTTTTCCTCCTGTCTCAACTTACAGCTACATGAGCTGTTTCAACGGTATTGTAGATATCTTGGACTGGTAAATACTACTTACTTTCTTAGACCAACCTTTCACTGACCGGTTTTGAAATCAAATCTTTTCAATCGACAGCATTGCAAAAGTGTCTTCTTTATAAAATAAACTGCTTCTTGACCCTCCACCAAAATATGATTGTAAGCATCTCTTGTCATTACATTGTAGTGACTCTTTATTTTTTCTGAATTATGCAATTTATTCATCGCATATAAATGAAATACAATTTCTACTTGCTCCTCCGACCCTCTTCAAGTTTCAACACCCTCATTGTAGAGTAAGATAAACACTGTGCATAGTAAACATTGCATGTAGTAAGCACTGCGTATAATTAAACAATGGATGTAGTAAACATTGCACATAATAAACACTCCATGTAGTAAACATAGCATGTAGTAAGCACTGTGCATAATAAACAATGCATGTGATAAACACTCCATGTAGTAAACAATGCATGTGGTAAACACTGTGCATAATAGAGACTACCGACTCAACTGCAAACAATAAAGTGAAACAAGTTGAAGAACGTACACAACTCAGAGAAAGTGCAACACCTTCCCAATACAAGTTTGAATATGCAAAACACTTTTAATTGGTGTGTTTTAGTAAGAACTAATTTTGCCTAGTTTTACTGAGAATAGACAGATAATTCTATAATTAACTAGTTAAAACTCTTATTGACTTAATGGCTTTGATGGTACTAGTTTTATCTAATTGAATCAGGTTTTAACTAATTTGTGGTTATAACTGTAATATATGTATACTACTACTACATTGAATTGACTTTTTGATGAATGAATGCAATGTTCCTGACTGGAGTTCAAAAACAAATCAAAATGGAAATGGTTTCATCAAGCATAGAAGGTAATAATTACAAAAGTATTTGTATATTCATAGAATAACTTTAACATGATATTGTACCTGTATATGTAGAAGAATAAGTAGCCATTGTGCTGTTGGTCATGTCCCAATACTGCTTCTTCAGTGGACTTAAATACATTCTCATCATCACAGTGGTACCAACCTTGCTGCTCAGTATTGTACACATCTGCCATGTAGTGACCTAAATGATAACATGTCAGTTAAGAAGATTCATCTTGAAAATGTCCGATCTTTGTGCACTAGAACGATAATAGTTTATAACTGCACTGGACTAAGTTTTCCAACACTGTAGTTCTATCTAATTCCTATCCTTCAAAACACACATTAAAAATACTTGTTGCATTAAAGCGTGCACACAAAAGTGACTATTAATACCAAAACTAAATGACATAAGAATATCCAAAATATATTTTCAAGAAGAACATTTTAAGAACATAAATTTATCATTTAACTAATTTGAAAAGAAATAAGTAAAACAATACTATGTGCTCAAAGGCAACATGTTATTGTTGATAAATATGATAGAAATGGTTACAAATACAGAATTTAAAGATAACTTGTCAAATTATTTAGGTTCTAGTAAAATTTGTCAGATAGAATGCCAGAAAAACTTTTTCTTTTTAACTTAGGGAACATAAACAGTATACTTTCATTAACATCTCGAGATGATATTTTAATTTATAACAATTTTCATTTACTATATTACTGGTTCATTAAAAGCAAGTTGAAGCTGTTCACCAGAGTTGTGTGAGATCCCATCGTGTGTAACTGCTCCTATGATCCTGTAGCTGAGATCTACATTCTCTTCTGTCCTTTGTTCTATCGCTTCTTGCAAGGTACCAACTTCCTCAGTCTTGTCACAGATTAAAGACAAAGGACAAGTCACTTCAGGAGTTACACATTTCTTCATACACAAATATGTGGGAATTTTTAACATAGATTTCACTTTAGTAATCTGTTTATTTTTGTAAGAATACCTTTTTAGTTGGATAGCAAAGTACCTGAAAATATACATAACATTTTTTATTTGTTTGGTTGCACAGATTGTTACTAAATTATTTCTCTATTGGAACAATATGTTCCCTGATCCTATCTTGTACCAAAATGAACAAAACAGAAAAAATGGTAACAAGTATTGTATTTATCTTAAATAAACATTTTAGTGGGGTGCACATGCAGATAGGCCTTGTTTACCAATTATTTGTTATTTTGAGTGTTAATTTGTTAATTTGCTATCATGGGGGTTGAAATAAATCCCGAAATTCTAATACTAGTAGTTTGAAAAGTTCCTAGAGAAAATCTTTCATTAAGGATTCGGTGCACCCAATATTTTATTTTTTTCACTTGATTCTGTCTTTTATTATAAAAGTAGCACATTACAATCAGCTCTTTGTCATAATCCATTGCAGCCACGAAGTCAACTGTACTGGACTGAATTGACAACAGTTATGAACAGAGGGCAAAAGTGTTGGTTCAACATAGTGGGAATGAACCCTAAGGAAAGTAGGGTTGGTTGCATCCCTGTTTTATTAGCAATACTTATAAAAAAAGGTAAAAGCATCATACTGGAGATCTAATGGTTTGTTGAACTCGGGTGATACTTCAGAGCCTACAAAGAGATGGGTAACAGTAGAATGGCCTTGCTAGAGATGTTAAGTCCTTTCTTAAAAATGAAGATGGGGCTATTTTCTACCGACAGCTGTCAACCCCCATGGCATGCTGTTAATGGACTAGTAGTAGTAGGCTAGTCCCCAGAAATTTTTAGTTTATCTATTTTGAATTAAATCTCCATGGGAAATAAAAGCATAAAACAACATGTATCTGAGTCTCAATTTGTGTCACATTACTCAACAATGTGCTTGCTATTTGTGTGACCCCCCACCCCCCGTTCTACACTGCAGTTACAATACACTCACATCAGAAGCACTATCACAATACTCAATGATATTTGCATGGACTCCTCCTCTCACAACTAGCATCGGAAGCGCTCGAGTCTTACCGGCTCTATCCGGGTAGAGAAACAGTTGAAGCCATCCTAGTCTGTCTGTATAGAAAGATTATGTGCTAACGCTTGGCGTTCTGTATGTAATTTTCATTTGCTTCTTATATGCAGTAGTGTTGTGGTTGCTAAGCTTATGTAGTTGTTCTCATTAATGAAAGAGATCTTGTGACGTGTTAAAATCTTTGATTGTCAATTTAGTTTAACAGTGTTTGGAAGTGTGAACTATGGAAGGGGACTGTTCCCTCACAACAAAGCTTGGGGAAGGGACCTGAGACAAGTAGCAGGGTTAGTGAAGGTAGTTCAGTGGGATGTAGCAGTGCTGATCACCTTTCTCAATGCTGTGCTCTCGACCGATTATTCACAGTTTCGTTTGGAGCTCTTTCACTTTTGAATAAAAACAGCAAATAATAATTAAAAGTAGGCCAACTCCAGACATTTCTGCTAAAACAAAAATAAAAGAATATACACGTCATTTCAAAACAGAATATTATACTTATTCAAAATGGTTAACTGCATACAAATCAAGAAGCAGGCTGTATTGTTGGCCTTGCGTGTTGTTCTAAACAAATCAGGGAGTGTGGAATAATAACGGCCTTTATGATATCAGCAATTTCCCCAAAGCCAAGATGCGCAAGGAAAAGTCTAACTCACACCTATCCACAGTAACTAAATTTAAAACTTTCAGGTAAAACATAATGCAGAAGCTGGTTCAAACCAGGAACTAATGAAACGATTAATTGATGTATACTGTTTTTTGGTTAAACAAAAGCTGCCATTCAGAGGTCACAACGAACGGGAAGATTTTCTTCACTGGGGAAACTACATTGAACTAATGCAGTTACTTTCTAAATACGATAGTAAATTGTATTTTCATCTCCAGAGCAGGGGGGCGTTTAAAGGAACCTCCAAAATAATTCAAAACGACATCATTGAATGTGCTGGTGATTAATTTTGGATAAGATTAAGTCAGAAATAAATGAAGCATTTTTTCTAGCAATAATGTTGGATGAAACTACGGACATTGCAAAGCTCTCTCAACTTTCGACAGTCCTTCGATATGTGAAAGATGGCCAAATATATGAAAGATTTGTTGGTTTTTCAGATGTCAGTAGTGATCGCACTGCAATTGTTTTAAGTGAGCATGTTTTTTGAATCCTTTCTCGTTTTAATTGTGAGCAAAAACTTGTAGCACAAGCATATTATGGAGCCGCTACGTTTTCAGGACATTTAAATGGTGTACAAACGCTTGTGAAAAAGAGGTACCCAGGTGCACTCTTCATCCACTGATATGCTCACAAACTCTATCTTATTATTTATCAGTTTGTGAATCATATAACAGAATGCAAGATCTTTTTAAGACATTTGAGTGGCATCCCAAATTTATTCTCACGTTATTCGAAATGAATTAACGCTCTTAATCAATCTGAGGTAAAGAAGCAGGTTACAACAGTTACCGGCACAAGGTGGAGTTACAATTGTGGAATTGTGAACACGGTGAATGAAAATTAAACTCATATAGTTTTTTGAGAATATTGCTGAAAATCCAGATAGTTGGGATTCTGATGCTTTCGTGACTGGTAAAGAGTCTGCGTCATCATTGAGAAATATCAATTTCACCTTTCTACTGAGGATTTTCATCAACATTTTTTTTCTCTCATTGAGACATTACTAAAAATTCTTCAAACCAAAACTTTTGATGTGAAATACTGCAACGATAAAGTAAAAGAGACAATTTTCACCTCAAAGATGCTAGAAACAACTTTGAAGAGACATATATAAAATTAGAAGATGATGACAATGTGGAAGCTCCTAAGAAGAAATGTAGAGAAAATGATTCATCGAATCCCAGAAATAAATATGTGCGTCTTTATAATGAAACTATTGACACCATGGTTGAGCAAATGGAGCTGAGGTTTCAAGATCTTAATGAGCTTAAATTTATTGAGCTGCTAGATAAAAAAAAAAAAAAATTCAAAGCTTCTAATCTCGATTTCCTGACAGTTTATTTTTGTCACTTCAGTCAAGCTACAATAGTCTTTTCAATTTTGCCAATTTTCGGAGTGAATTAGTTTACAAACAATTAGACTTTTCAGACAAGACTGCGACTGAAATTATAAAGTTCCTGGAGGAAACAGAATTAACAGAAGAATCGTTCCAAGACACATATAAATTACGTTGTTTGATATCAACAACACCAGTAAGCACACCCACTGTTGTGTATTAAGACGACTGTGCGTAACACCCAGTATGAGAATAGGTTATCCACACTTTCCATGCTTTCAGTTGAAAAAGTTTGGATAGATGAACCACAGAGTCAAAAGTCATTCTATGATGCTGTTATCGACAAATTCATTCAGAAAGGTGACAGAAGGATCGCACTAATGTACACATATAGGCAAGATTCCACTATTATTTTTTATTTACTTGTTTACTTATTTATTTTTATTCGTGTTTTTGTTTAATTCATATCTTTATTTATATATTTGTTTGTTTAATCCATGTCTAAATATTGTGAATCGGTTGAAGGGAGCTAAATTGTGTAACCTATGACTTATAAAAGTGTATTTGCTGAGCTACATATTGTACATTATATGGAGAGCAGGGGCGGCTCGTCCCTAAGGCGCGGAGGCGCGCGCCCCCCAACCCCACGAATCCTCAGTTCCTTTTAAAGTTATTATTCGTACTCTCACGACAATTTTATCTTACCATAATAGTTTCAAGAAAAATATGTTTTTGGTTTAAGTAATAGCAGGCAATGTTTTTAAAATGGCATGCGGTTGGGCGCGAGGCGGTCAGCGCCTGATATTGGAAACCAAACCTTCCCACCTCTTCACCTCTTATCATCAAATGGCATGCAGTCGGGTGCGCGACGGTCAGCGCCTGACATAGTAAGACCAAACCTTCCCTCCCCTTAACCCGTTGTCCTCCTCCTGTTATAGCTAGCATTGCTTTTTCTTCTTTTGAAGGCGCACTCCCTCTAAGGTTGAAATGAAAGCTTGTGAAATGTGTATAGCGTGAACCAGCAATAGTTGTTGTCAGTCATCCTGCGTGCTCCTGCATCTTGAGGATGTGTGTGGCGTGTGTGTTTATAATAATATTATGTAGGGTTATTTTAGGATTATGTTTATTTAAGTTATATGTTTTAATATTTTTTGTAACTAGGCTTAATATGAATAGTTCAATTCAGGCGCTTAAGACAACGAATATTGCAAGATTAACTCCTGATCAAAAAAGATAATAGAATTCATTAGGTAGGCCATGTCCTGAATTTTGTATGGAACAAAGTGAAAACATACATACCTATATATTTATGCGCATTACACAGCTGCAGTTTTTCTACAACACATCCACGTCCTTTGGGGGAAGTTTTTTTTTATCTTTCCATCTTGTTTGTGATATTAATTTATGAGTTTAACTAAATGAATATTTAGCAAAACATATTCCTAAATTTGTGTCTTCTTTTAAATATATTATTTAGAAATAATTAATTAATTAAACAGGCTGCGCCCTCCAGCTTCTAAAGTGACGAGCCGCCACTGATGGAGAGTATTCCTCTTTAGACCCATAATGAAAGGTGTATTCAAACCAAGTCCTATTTGAGGAAAGTCGCGGCACGCCCCTGTGTCAACAGCTAGTAAGTGGCAGTTGTCTACATGTCAGTTCATGCCAGTTTCTACAAGTGATGGGTTACAACGTTGGTTTCACTATGCTAAATGTAGCACCTTATCCCTACATCTCAAGCAGTATTGAATGTATCAGTGATCTCTGAATACACAATTTATAATGTTATACATTTTTATGAATATACAGGGTGAGGCATTGAAAGTGTTACGGATATTTTCTAAGAAACAATACATTTTAATTTTTGAGGAAAAAAGTTTCAACAAAACTTGTTTGTTTAAGGGGAAATAGAAATGTAATTTTATTTATTATTTGGTGGACATATTAAAGGTCAACTTTATTTTGTTAATGGAAATTTGTTATTATTGCATCTTAATCTACTCAAAAAACAAGCAACTTTTATCTGGAACTTTTTTTTTACACTCACAGCCAGTGCATACTGCTCGTCATCATCTTATAATGCTTCCAGTCCGTGCATACTATTCATCATTATCATGTACTGCTTACAGCATGTGCATACTATTCATCATTATCATGTACTGCTTACAGCATGTGCATACTATTCATCATTATCATGTACTGCTTACAGCATGTGCATACTATTCATCATTATCATGTACTGCTTACAGCCTGTGCATACTATTCATCATTATCATGTACTGCTTACAGCATGTGCATACTATTCATCATTATCATGTACTGCTTACAGCATGTGCATACTTCCAAACATTTATGAATTTGTGATTGCTTGTTTTGAGTTGTATTCTAGAATCTATATTTTGGATGCAATATTGAGATAGTTTGTATTTCAAATGGGGCTCATATTTAGTAATTAGCCTGTTAAATTTATACTTGCATATAGTATAGTATATAACCAATGTGTTAAAACATTAAAATGTTGGTTATTAGAGGACGTTCTATTAACTCATACAATACGCTTATTATTAAGAAAAATTGGTAGCATAAAAGATATTAAAAAGTAGATAGTTATTTAAATTCACTGCCTAGAACTTAGTGATGACTTTCCATATTTGGTGTACTGGTCAATATTTTTGCTTACTAATGTGTCCCTGTGTTGTATCACTCACCTTGGTACTAATGTGTCCCTGTGTTGTAACACTCACCTTGGTACTAATGTGTCCCTGTGTTGTATCACTCACCTTGGTACTAATGTGCCCCTGTGTTGTATCACTCACCTTGGTACTAATGTGTCCCTGTGTTGTATCACTCACCTTGGTAGCTTACTAATGTGCCCCGTGTTGTATCACTCACCTTGGTACTAATGTGCCCCTGTGTTGTATCACTCACCTTGGTACTAATGTGTCCCTGTGTTGTATCACTCACCTTGGTACTAATGTGTCCCTGTGTTGTATCACTCACATTGGTACTAATGTGTCCATGTGTTGTATCACTCACCTTGGTAGCTTACTAATGTGTCCCTGTGTTGTATCACTCACCTTGGTAGCTTACTAATGTGTCCCTGTGTTGTATCACTCACCTTGGTACTAATGTGTCCCTGTGTTGTATCACTCACCTTGGTACTAATGTGTCCCTGTGTTGTATCACTCACATTGGTACTAATGTGCCCCTGTGTTGTATCACTCACCTTGGTACTAATGTGTCCCTGTGTTGTATCACTCACCTTGGTACTAATGTGTCCCTGTGTTGTATCACTCACCTTGGTACTAATGTGTCCCTGTGTTGTATCACTCACCTTGGTACTAATGTGTCCCTGTGTTGTATCACTCACCTTGGTACTAATGTGCCCCTGTGTTGTATCACTCACCTTGGTACTAATGTGTCCCTGTGTTGTATCACTCACATTGGTACTAATGTGCCCCTGTGTTGTATCACTCACCTTGGTAGCTTACTAATGTGCCCCGTGTTGTATCACTCACCTTGGTACTAATGTGCCCCTGTGTTGTATCATTCACCTTGGTACTAATGTGTCCCTGTGTTGTATCACTCACCTTGGTACTAATGTGTCCCTGTGTTGTATCACTCACCTTGGTACTAATGTGTCCCTGTGTTGTATCACTCACCTTGGTACTAATGTGTCCCTGTGTTGTATCACTCACCTTGGTACTAATGTGTCCCTGTGTTGTATCACTCACCTTGGTAGCTTACTAATGTGTCCCTGTGTTGTATCACTCACCTTGGTACTAATGTGTCCCTGTGTTGTATCACTCACATTGGTACTAATGTGTCCATGTGTTGTATCACTCACCTTGGTAGCTTACTAATGTGTCCCTGTGTTGTATCACTCACCTTGTACTAATGTGTCCCTGTGTTGTATCACTCACCTTGGTACTAATGTGTCCCTGTGTTGTATCACTCACCTTGGTACTAATGTGTCCCTGTGTTCTATCACTCACCTTGGTACTAATGTGTTCCTGTGTTGTATCACTCACCTTGGTACTAATGTGTCCCTGTGTTGTATCACTCACCTTGGTAGCTTACTAATGTGCGTAGACACTTCACTGTAAGTGTTACCACACTGGTCACAATTCAGTTCTCTCTGTGCTGGTTGCATGTACAGTTCAATGGAGTCTTGAAGATTCACACTTGAATGAGATGCTGTTTTAGGTATGTCAACAAATAGAATCAAATTGTCTTCCGTTGTGGTGCTAGGTGATTCACATCTACATACAAACACCCATAAGTTATATTAACAAACATCTTTTTGAAAGCAGCACATATTCTAACAATGATAGGACATATCTAGTCAATTAGCCTGTAAGCCTCAGATGTCCCTATTGTTGTCTCTCACATCTACAAACAATATAACTCAATCCCATGAATGAGTCAAACATAGGATAGAATTTGGTATTGTTATTGAAAGTCAAATTAATGTCAATGAGCTTGCGCTATTTTTTTTATATATTCATGAGCTGTATTTTAGCAAGTGGACTTGCTCTAGTAGGACTTAATACATTTCAACTTAACTTTATTTAGAACTATGCTTTATTATTTTATGAATTTGAATGTGTGGAGCTCAAAGCTGTAAATAGCTCTCATTCTGAACAAGTTTAGAGTTCTGTTCCTTTATTGCTCAGTTAAATGTAATACCAACCCAAGAGAATAACAACCAGAGGACTTTGTTTTGGTTAACCAGAAGGAACAGTGAAATATGCAACATAACTAGATCAAATAAAAAGCCAAATTTAAGTATTGAGAAAATATAAACTATGCTAGGACACAACACAATAAATAAAAGGAGAAATTAGTATAAAAAGAACAAACCTTGGAAAGATTAAATAAAGTAAAGTAAAATATATAATTATAATGATCCATTTTATATATAAACCTACTTAAACATATTTTTATTAATATACACTGTACTTGCCTTGTGCAAATATGTGTTTCTTGTAATTGAAACTCAATATTAGCTTTTATTGGATTCAGAGTATTTATCCTGAAATCCCCTCCGACATTGTTCACTTGATTTTCTGAACTAAGTTCAAGGAGTAAATAATTATAATCTGCCTAAACCAAACATAAAACTTAATATCAAAATTAATCCTTTTGACACCTTGCAATAAAAAAAAGCTAATTGTTAATTTCATCAACAGTACATGTCCAATATTCTGAGATAATTTTACAAACATAATTATATTTTGTTAAATTAATTCCAAGCTCTTAGCAAATTTAATCAACTTTTTCTTGAAAATTATTTTTTTTAGTCTCATAAACAAGAAATAATATATCATGAATTCTTTTAGAGCTATCATTTGACATCTAAATTTACATTATCATGATCTCAAAAAACATGAGTTATAAAAATTAAATACACATGAAGAGTTTACATATAAGAGGATTAGTGGAAAGTATTTAACCAGAACTTGTGAACACAAACTTACTCCACTCAAAGGCACAAATCAAGAGAGAATATTTCAGATTCCAAGGGTATCAAAACTAGTATTTTTTCTACCATGCAAGGTTACGCCTTTCAAAAAAGAAAGCCTTAATCATAATCAGACAAAAGGAAAAGTTTATTCATATATAGGAATGTTTAATAAATATGGAACAAGAGTATCACTCATAGTTTGAAGAAGTATTTGTTTGAAGCAATCTTGTATTAAAAGCACTCACGTTAACATTTTGTCTTGATATTTAATAACAGGATTGTTATCATTAACACTCTATAACTTGGTCAATGCAATGTTGTGATTGCGATCACGATTACCATCACGAATGTCAGTTGAAGCCGAGGTTCACCGACCACAAAACAGCCAACAAGAACCTGACAGAGCCACCAATTTAGTCTTATGACTAGATTTTTATGTAACTACTTATTTTAATCCTGTCAGTTATGAATGTGAAAAGCAAACTGTTGGTTAATAAGGTTGTTGGAGACTGTATTTTAAATTTTAATTTGACACATTTTTACATATTTTACTGAATTATACATATTTTAAAAGATATTACATAAAATTACATATGTTGCTTTTTTTTAAATCTTATTATTTTTATGTTTTATTGTGAAAAATGCTTTTAAATGATGTGTTATTAATTTTTAAGAAATGTGTACTTTCATAAAGGAATATATCCAGTGAAGGGATGGCAGTGAGCATAGTCTAAGTCAAAGTATGATAGCTTGTCAGAGAGGATTACAGTCGAAATAACATAACTATGTGTCTGACGTTTCTCATGCTGTGAAGGGGAGATTGTGGCCTCAGAAGCACGTTTCTCCTGCAGCATGTCAGTTTGTAAATACAAGTCGATGAGTTGTAAAAACAATCATTCTTGAATCTGATTAGTTAACTTTTCTTTGGTAAGAAGAAGGAACAGATATAAATCATCAAGGCAAAAGAACAAATGATGAAAACGAAACCCAAAATCAATTAAGGAAATATAATTTGAAGTCTGTCACAGTAAAGTAGTGTATATTGCGGTCTTTTGAAAATCAAACAAGACTAACCGTGTCTATACATGTAAGTAAAATATTAATACCAGTGAGTATGCCGAGATCAAACATTTAACAATGAACAAAAAATAATAATTCTAGGAAACATACTTTAAAACATTTGGAGTGGTTTAACGTTCACTTGTTTTCAAAGAGCCAGAAACAGTGAAGGTTTTGTTGAAAGTTTGTATTGTTTGTATGATTTCTAATGCCATTTAATTGAAGTATTTAATTAATTGTAAATGTAAGTAAACAAACTAATAATGCATTACAACTCATTAAAAAAGTAATTGTAGGTGTGTATATTTAGAAAAGTGTTTTTCTATTACTTAATTCAGAAATTTGCAGCAATAAAATTGAATTCTATGTCAATAATATATGTATGTATTATTAACCTGATGTTGCTACATAGTTTGTAGATTAGTACTACATAAACAAAGAGCTCTTGTCATGAGGATCAAGTTTACTAGACTCGACAAGTCCTCAATGAACGTGATGAATCAAGATGAAAGTGTATGGCTAGTTGACATGTATTTATAACTATTTACACCAATTGTAATCAATCTTAGTGTCTTCCTCTATAGGCCTACTTCAGTATGAATCCCTCAAGTAAAGGAGGAGTTATATTTCTCACTGGTGTGGTATTCTCTCGACGCACATCACCTTCTCCAGTTGGGTGTTGTTTGTTCAGTCTTCAGGAGCTCCCCATAATAAGCCTCATCTCCTGGGGTTTCCTTACCAGCCCATCACTAGTAGCGTAGAGTAGTTTACTGCTATGCTCACTTTATGAAAGGTGTTGTCAACCAATAGTACCAGAGTTAGTAATAGTGGACCTCCATACTAAGGTTGAGCTTATTTAGGCCCTCCTGTGTGTGTTGATGCTTGTCTCATTACAGCTGGTCCCCCAATGAAAAACTCGCGCCTGCCGACGTATGAATATTGGTGCACCTGTTCGGACAGGAATTTGCTACGGGATTTTTCTTGTAGTAGATTTAGTAGTTGCCATGGATTGTTGTAGCCAACATCAATCAGTTTCCTAAGGGCATCATTATGGTATCTTGAACAGTAACAGGGGTAAACAAAACAAAGGCAAACACAAAACAACGAAGAGAGGGAGGGGATAATCAGACGACGGTAGAACAATTGAGCAGCTTGTAGATTGTTCCAGATCAAATGTTCTTGCACGTGCGCGCCACAATTTTCCCAACATGCCCACGATAATGCACAGTTCAGTCTTGCATGACTTTCACTCGCTTAGTTGGTCAGTTAAATTCATTGTGGCATGTTATTTTTGTGTGGGGAGTACATTAGTGAGGCGAAACTGCTGAATGGGGCAGCGGTGAGTTTACTAATTTTAATTCCAATAGTGTCCAGTCTTGCTTTTTATTTATTAACTATTGTAGCTTTACGGTAATAAACGCTACACAAGGGACGTGTACAGCATTACTAATGTATGAAACTTTAGAGAAATGTATACTACACATTCTGCTTGTGGCAAACCAAGTCGAGTTTGCTGGCAAGCACCTAGTGCTTGTAGGAAGGCTAGAGTCTGACTGTCTTGTGAAAAACAAATAAGTGCACCAGCAGAGGGTGCCGTAACGCCAGTGATCTCATTTCGGTGCTTGACCATTGAGATCACGTGACTGTTTGTTACACACAACATACTCTTATTTCAGGAAACCAATACTTCTCCTTTATCTTTACTACTGCATGGTCAAGAGCTAAGTGAATGCGGTTGGAATGAGATATCTAAGAAATGTATGGGGAAAAACTCGTATGAACAAAGTCGGTTATGAATGGGGTGCTGAAGGAGTGTGGTTTGAAAGGAAATCCAACAGGTCAATGTTGGGAAAAAACATGTTATTTTGGGTTGTTTTTTCCTTGGGAGTATAAACAATAAAAAATTACGGATAATATATTTTTAGAATGTTTGTCTTTCTATTTGTTTGTTGCCACTCAAAAAGTACTCATCAGATCAAAACAGGCAGAACTACTTTTGTTGTACTCCTTATTTTTCTTCGAACCATGGTAAGCTATATCCCATCATGCTATCTCATCAGAGAGCAAAGCAGTGTCAAAAAACTAGGTATAAGCATTCAACATACGTCGTGGCTGTTTGGTACGGGTACAAAGTATGACACTTGATTTGTCCAGTTGAAGGGAGTGGGGGGATGAGTTTGTGTTTTTCGGGAATCTTCATACAAGCATAAAGCACCAGTCTTGAGTGGGTTTCATTTTTTCTAACATTTAAAGTTGTAGGTTGTTAGCGCTGCAAATAATATTCTTGCTTACCATTTGGTACTAGGCCAACAGCACAATTTTGTTTGGTGTGACAGGGCACTCACTATAAAGTACATCTTTTAATTTATTTTGTTTTTGTTTCTTAGATAGTAAATTTAAACTATTGGTGTTAATTTCAACAATGCTTCCATGTGAGAAAGCCAATTAAACAATTTATTTTATTTCTTTCAGCCATTAATGTGTGGCGTCGTTGACATATAAAACACTTCCCCCCTTTCTAATTGTCTGAAATGTTTTTTTTTTTTTTAGTTTAGATGATTTGCTGGGAAAATATATATATCCAACTTAAATGTGAGAGAAGCCATAGGTAAACTAAAGTAAATAAAATAAATAAATCAGTGCATAAAATTATTATTATGGCAAAATGTCAATGCCAATGCCAATTTACCTACATATAATATCATTGATAGTATTTTTAATATAAATGGACATTTTTACACGCGCAAAGTTATTTGTGTGAAATAGTGCTGAATCAAAAGAGTACATTTGAAACTATTCTAGGCATTTTGGAATGATCTCTGAAATTTTAAAACGAAATATTTTGCACATTATAAGAAAATAGGTGGTTTTCATTGTTTTATTCAACAAACTACTAAAATCTTAATTTTATAACACACCAAAATACTAGCTAGCAAGCAAATTTATTTAACTAGACTGAATATAACGTCAGAGGAAACTGCAGGTCTTACGAAGAAAATATTTACCTTGGCTCTCTCTCTGTCAATTGTTGCCAGTTGTGAGAAGGTTGTGTGCTGGCAGTGTAAGACGGAGATACTGGCAACATCTATGAACCAACATTGCAAAAATTGTCTTATATCTAAGGGAAGGTTGACCACAGGAAATTAAGAAAATGACAACGCTAAAATAGTAGCCATACAGTTCCCTCAGAGATGATATTCAGTATACACTAACTTACAACATCAAATGTGAGGATCTTGGACAACATACAAAATGATTTAATCTCTTGTTTAACTTTGAAATGCTAGAAACAATGTCAAATACACAAATAGTTTTAATATATTGGGTTAGTTATATTGCTACTCATGTTAGTCACACCAATCATCAAGATATTTATTTAGTATTTGTTTTATTTTCAAATTAAATTATTCATCTTAATATCAATACATTCTATACCCTACTTTAGTAAATTATTATAGCAATAATGTGAACTTGATTAATTGTTAAATGTGTAAATTAAAATGAAACTATTAACTTATTTTGTTTATATTTACCAGGTTTTACTTCTGTAGTGTTGTTTGTATCCAATCTGTATTTAGATCACTAGTATTACATATTACTAAGCATTAACTCAGTGTACAAAAGATTCAATATATTAGAATAATGTGGCTGTCTGCGATTTCAAACATCGATGATTGTTACCAAATACCTTATGATACTAATACTGGACAATAGACTAATTTTCGTGAGAAAAAGCTAGAGTGCTGCGATCTACACGGCCAGGTGTTGCGAACCGTGTGAATTAACATGGACCGCAATGGATATATGATTTAAAAATTCTGTTTTCGTGTGAAATTGTTATTACTATTGCAAATAATATGACCGGTGGGATATGTGCAATATTTAATTGCTACAACCACAGCAGAAAATTAGCATTCTTATCCATTGTAAACAATAACACATATTTTAAAATATTGTTTTTTGTTTTGTATTAATTGTATATTTATTAGGGATGATAAAACAAATATATTACACATAAAGGTCCAGTTCAATTTGTTTTAGAATAATTTTAGAATAGAAGGAGGCAATATAAAAACATACTTATGTTTTTGGAAAAATGCTATAAAAATATTATTAATTGAATAATTAATATAAATTGTAATTAGAATTCAATTATAATTATATTATGATTATTTTAATTAATTATAATTATTATTAATTGTATAATATGATTATACAAACTTCACTTTTCATAGGTATGATCTAACCTGACATCTAGAAAAATTATCTCTCTACACTTTCGTGTATTTATATGTAAAGTCATGTGACCTACAGCTGTCACTTTTTATAGATATAATCAATGTTGATTGCAAAAAAAACCTAATTTAAAAGACTCTCACTAAGTCAATTGAACTGTAGTAAACTATAGTGTATGCACACAAAACCTCGGAGCTCATGACGAAGCTGTAGCGGGTCTTTTTGAAGCTGCAATATAGGATAAGGTGTTCTAAAATGATTAAATTCAAAGAGTAGTTTCCTCATCTTTAAAGGATTTGGGTATTTAAAAATGCGTGTTTAAGAATTCTACAGCAGCCCTCAGAGCTAAATATTCTAAATAATACAATTATAAAATGAAGGTGTTTTAAACCCCTGGTTTGTTGGTGACATTGAGGTCAGGTTTAGAATACTGGCCGAGTGTATTGTTGGTTTTACACACTTCCTTAAAGTCAATTTGGGTAATGTTTATATTTCCTCTACATTCTGTAATCCTCACTCACTACATTCCTCACTACTACCCTATTAACATAATTAGAATAAATGCATGTACATGGAGTGAATAGAAAGATGTGGTTGGAATAAAATTATAGTGGTGAAAAATCTGGTTTAATTAGTTCAAATTAGATTATTTAATTTTAAAATTGTTTGTTGTGAAAAATGTTGACTTTCAGAAGCCATGCTACTCCTTTCCTACCTCTGGGAATAGTTGTTACCGATATACCCATATTTCACAAATTCATAAATATTAATGAACTCTCTTCGGTGGTCGCATGGTCTAAACCATTACTCTCGCAGTAGACTGGATTACCGATGATGGGGAGATCGTGATTTGAATCCCAATATTTACTCAGGATGGTTTTCCAATCTCCCTCCACGCAAATGCGGGTATTCTTGCTTTAATTAAACATTTCTTATTCCTAACATGTTAGATTAGTTATATCATTGTGTATAGCCCATTACAGCGAGTGAAATGCGGTGTTGTAATGCAATTAATACATTTTAATACAATCATTTCCTAAGATTGTGAATTTTAAGCCCTCCCCAAAATTAAATTCTCCATACACCCATGACTCGATTTAAAATAAATTCAGTGATGTGAAATTGAATGAGCGAGGAGGGGAATCCCTTATCACCTCCTTTAACTATGTCACAATTCCATAACAGACCATTTTATAATGAAAATTAAACTGTCTCCAATGAGAACAATTTTTGTGGAAAATTAATACTTCAATCTCTGGCAAATTCAAAAATTTGCAAAGTTAGAAAAAATATAAATCTTCCCCAACCTTCTTCTCCCCCACCCGAAAAATTTACTGACTCATTCCCCACTAGCACCATTCATAACAATTCATTGGTATTGGTATAGTAGCTCGAGCAGATGAGAACCAAATTTTTGTTTTTAATCTTCAACAGATACTACTAATATTTTTTACAGGTGCCTGGGACATGAAGAGAAGGAGTCCTCCAAATAAAATAAAAATAATGTCGATAAAATAGCTTACAAAATTTCAAAAACTTTGTTACGGTTGGGTGGGAATAAATCCTCAAAAACTTTCCCTTTGTTTGAATCAATAGATACATGGGACAGACAAATCAATGCTATTTGCCCTTATTTGTGCATGGATAACGTTTTTTAAACTGCTATTGACAGAAAAACATTAATACATAGAACTAATTTAATATAATCACAGATATTTTTATGTCAAGCTAATCCTTTGCAAATATATTCTGTAAATAGTTGACTTTTTACATAGGCGAGGTTCGAGTTCCACAGTTAGTAAGCAACAACGCGCCACAAGGTAGCAGCACTCTAGTTCTTCGCACATGCACCTGTGTTTTTACCATAAAACTGCCAGTATTAGTATCATAAGGTATTTGCTCTTACAGTGGTTACCATGGTACCCATTTTCTAAGACTTGTATCTGCTACAATTTCAATATAGTTACTAACCCTAACTTAAACACAATTTTGAAAATGCACTCATGTAAACAAGAGTTGATTTTGTCATCTGTATTTTTAAAAAGCTAGAATAAATTAAACAGAAGTGGTACTAAAGTGTGAATGAGTTCATTCTAACAAAATAATCTGAAGCAAATAGACTCATGCTACTGTTATGTAGGCCTATGTTCACCTAAGTTAATGATTGATATTGTTTTTTATATTTTAGTTTGACATTAGTGATGATTTCTGCTAAATTTCAATTTAAAAAAATAGCTTTTACTAGTGATCATGACTCAAAATATGAACCTCTAAATTTACCCTTTATTTCTTCAAGCTCTTGTTGAGAGCTGCAAAATTCAAGGGAAATATAAAATCAAAGAAGACAATGTGTTGTTGGCTCTTTGGAAGGTTTAACACCTTTTTACCTTCATTCCTACCCTTAATCTAACTCAACCCTTATCCATATACCATGAGTTAGTACTAAACAGAAAAGAGATCTACTTAGGCCCACTACATCAACATGCCAACATCAACATGCCAACATCAACATGCCAACATCAACAGCCGTATCATACAAATGAGTCAGGTTTCAGTAACAGTTAGGCGCTAGGCACTCGAGTTGAAACTAATGACAAGTGTCTCATAGGGTTTGGGTCTGCTTAGTGGAAATTCTAGATTATATGTAGCTTTGGGTTGTTTCACTACTAAGGGTGTAAGTAAATAGACTTAGGCAATATGTCATAGAAATAACAAGTTTATTTAGAGTATAATTAAGTGTGAGGAGTAATAATAATATGTCATTTTTTGTTTCAAATAAAAACAAAATAAGGCTGACAGCTTTTTACAAAAAACAAACAAAAATATGAGTTTTTTTTTTAGATTCAATGATTGAACTCAAAGGTTTAAAAAAAAATAGAATGGGTGTCTCAGATAAACTGGAAATTTGTATAAACGAGTTTATAATGTACTACTATTCGTGCAATAAGATGAGATAACAGAAAAATTAAATAAGATTTTAATATTATCTTTCTAGGTTTGTTCGAGTGTTTTTAATTATCACCAAACAAAAATGACATGAGCTTGATATAGAAGTCTTCTTTAAGTATTAGTAAACAATTTTGATAGTAAAAATGATTAAAAAAAATTATTTTGACATATTATAACATTGGCAAAATATCAAATAACAATTTAGTCAAATTGTAATGAAAACAATTATCTAATTAAAGCTAGTCTTTGGTCAATATATCAATAATTGCTTAGTCACTGTTACATTTGTATCTTATTTAAAAAGAATTATAATATTTAAAATAAAATAAATATAATTCTTATTATTTTGTTTCAAATATATATTTTAAAAGTGAGGTTGTATATAGTTTTTCCCTTGTGAATATTTTGATCATTTTTTTTCCAATTCGTCCACTCTCCCATCTTTCATCATGTTTACTCCCACCAGCACCATTCCTCCGTTTGTACCTGTGAGAACAAGTTGCGGAAAGTGTCCAAGAGCCTATTCACAAATTCTGGGGCGTCCTGTTGATTTCCATTGACAAAGACTGGGTCGATATCTTCTAACGACTGATACAACTTCCTGGGAAGGTTCTCATTACAAACAGTTTGACAAAATACAGTAAATGTGTTACACTTTTACTTATTTAGTAATCAAACCTTTCCAAGCACACACTTTGAAACCAATTTATTAAAGTTATCTCAAACCACTAATTACATTGAGTAACTTTTAAGCCTCCAGTGGAGATTCAAGGCCGGACTCCTTAGGGTAGTGGTTATTAATGTATTTTGGGTCCAGACCCCTATGATAATCTGACACAGGCCGTGGACCCCTTTCCCATAAAAATGGATGTAAACACTCAGAAAATTGTTGCTTACTATCTATCTCTTTAAACAAAAGTAAACCCAATATCAACCTTTTTTAACGGTCAAATTTTACAAATGAGAACTTTAATATCAACATGATGACTTGAAGATGTGCAACCGCTGATTAAATTTAATTTTTTTTTAATCAAAAGTCATTTTTAATTTTTAACCAAAAAATGAATTTTTCAAAAAGATGTAATTAAATTTTTTTTAACGAAAGCCAAAAAAGAGTTTACGTAATTATAGCGTAATTTGCAAGTTTACTTTATTGCATTATAAATGTATTACATTCACATGGACATAATATAAAAACAATCTTTAGAACAAATCTATCTCACTTTTACTTTTTATGCAAAAATTAATCCTTCATGAAGAAAAGTTAAATAAATTCAAAGTGTGTAACTTAAATGTGAACTTTAGTTAACTGTTCAAAAGTAAAAAGTCAATGAAAAAGGTGCTGTTATTTTGCTTGAAATTGTGAAGCAATCTTCACAGTGCAGCATGCATGGCATCTTTGACATTCAATCTATTTGTATTTTCTGTTTTGAGGGCACCAAGTGATGAATACCCTGCCGGTTGAAGAAAGAGGAAACTTTGTAAATGATTTCAAGCTTTGATCTACAATTTGTAATTTTTTGTCTTCAGTTCACGAACCCCCTGAAGCCTATCCTAGGAATAACTATAAATATAACCGAGCTGAGCTTAGCACCAACGAATCACCCAATGATAACAGTCAGCAGTGTGAACTAATGTATGCCTGAGAAAAACGAGCACATGAGTCCAAACAAGTCCATCATCCACCAGCGGTTAGCTTTGTATTGGTCTTCTCTCTCTCTCTTTCTCTCTCTTCTCTCTCTTCTCTCTCTTATCTTTCTCTCTCTCTCTCTCCTCTCGGTGTTTGGTTGTAATTGTTATCAAACATTTGAAAATAGTCATTTTCTAATTCTTCCTTATTTATTATATCAGTACTAATAATTGTATTATAGATGTGTTATTTATACAAAGTTTGTCGTGATCATTTATTAAACTATTTAATGAGTGTGTAGTGCAGTCTAGATCTGGTTTGGAATCAAAATGTTTATAAAAATCCAATTTTAATGACATAAATTTACTATAAAATGTATGCACTTTGTATCACAACCAACACAATACACATCTCATTACATTTTATAGCATTCTAAAGTGAAAAAAATCAAACCATTTTCCATGATTTGTTGATATTTGCCAACTGAGCTCTATATAAGGTCTGTCTGCAATTCAAGAGTGTAATGAAACTTATATTTGCAAGTTTTACAGCCATTGCTTATAATAACACAACATTAATTTTATCAACATTGTTTTAAACACAATGAAAACTGTAGCGGCCTGATTATGAATGTTTATAAATTATCCAAATGATAGCAGTTGTGGAAATTCTAGTGTGTTTTATTTGTGTGTGCTAATAAACTTGGCTAATCAATAAGTTACAAGCATCCCAATTCAGATTTTTTATAAATAAATATATAACTAAAGGAAACAATACATTTGGTACAATGGCATTTTATTATTGATACATAAAAACTAAACCAAGTAATATTATGCATATTGTTTTAGATTTTATAGAGATTAGAAAATAAAACAGATTAAAACTGTTTGTGAAATGAAGGAATGTTATTATTGATAGTACGCAAGTGCTTTGCTTTAAATATGAGTCAAAAACATAGATGGAATTAAACTGGAATTTTCAATTCTTTGTCTGTGAAAAATGTCATGTAGTAAAAACTTTTTGAATTAAATCATTATTGAGCTCCCATTTAGCAAGTTGGTTAAGTTTCCCATTTGCTCTAAATTTATATCGTTATCCTCCCCTCATTTGAGGAAATCATAGATAACTCTTAGCTCAAATAAGGAAAATCTTATTTTATTTTTGACCATAACATGCAAGAGAAGAGAACGCCATTAATATTGATATTGAGATATGAATGATCAAATAAATGTTAGTGAGATCAAGAAAATCAATTTTCTTTTTATGAATGTATTGCTCTCCCAGGGCCAATTGCGTAGTGATTTGGGTCTTTATAGATTTTATTTTGTGATGTTTGTAAAGTAACATAAGCTTACTAATTATCTTAGTTATTCATTCAATCACATCCAACAATGACTTGATATAAGACATACAAGTGGAGTGCATGCATATTTTAGCATTGTCAATGTCACAATGATAACTGTACTTACTGTAAGGCCGAGTGAGTGGACAACTGTGAACCAGTTTTCCTGGTCAACACTAACTCACGGAATGCTGCAAGTACTCTGGATGGAGAGGGTTTTTCATATTGTACTATGTCCTCTATGAGCAGTTGCATACCTAGAATAGCTTGCAGGGAGGCATTCAACCAGCATCTGTTACTACCTACTGGGTTAACAAAACTAAACACAAACAAAAATATTAGAAGTTACATGCAGGCAAAGAGCAAGAGACAGGTGTGATATGGAGGAGAAGACTTGCAGTAACGCACGGTATCCGCAGCTGTCATTGTGGAAAAGTAGAGTAAGTAAAGTCATGGTATCTGCAGCTGTCATTGTGGAAAAGTTAGAGTAAGTAAAGTCATGGTATCTGCAGTTGTCATTGTGTAAAAGTAGAGTAAGTAAAGTCACGGTATCTGCAGCTGTCATTGTGTAAAAGTAGAGTAAGTAAAGTCACGGTATCTGCAGCTGTCATTGTGGAAAAGTAGAGAAAGTAAAGTCATGGTATCTGCAGCTGTCATTGTGTAAAAGTAGAGTAAGTAAAGTCACGGTACCTGCAGCTGTCATTGTGTAAAAGTAGAGTAAGTAAAGTCATGGTATCGGCAGCTGTCATTGTGGAAAAGTAGAGTAAGTAAAGTCATGGTATCTGCAGTTGTCATTGTGTAAAAGTAGAGTAAGTAAAGTCACGGTATCTGCAGCTGTCATTGTGTAAAAGTAGAGTAAGTAAAGTCACGGTATCTGCAGCTGTCATTGTGGAAAAGTAGAGTAAGTAAAGTCACGGTATCTGCAGCTGTCATTGTGGAAAAGTAGAGTAAGTAAAGTCACGGTATCTGCAGCTGTCATTGTGTAAAAGTAGAGTAAGTAAAGTCACGGTATCTACAGCTGTCATTGTGTAAAAGTAGAGTAAGTAAAGTCACGGTATCTGCAGTTGTCATTGTGTAAAAGTAGAGTAAGTAAAGTCACGGTATCTGCAGCTGTCATTGTGTAAAAGTAGAGTAAGTAAAGTCACGGTATCTGCAGCTGTCATTGTGTAAAAGTAGAGTAAGTAAAGTCACGGTATCTGCAGCTGTCATTGTGGATAAGTAGAGTAAGTAAAGTCACGGTATCTGCAGCTGTCATTGTGTAAAAGTAGAGTAAGTAAAGTCACGGTATCTGCAGCTGTCATTGTGTAAAAGTAGAGTAAGTAAAGTCAGGTATCTGCAGCTGTCATTGTGGATAAGTAGAGTAAGTAAAGTCATGGTATCTGCAGCTGTCATTGTGTAAAAGTAGAGTAAGTAAAGTCACGGTATCTGCAGCTGTCATTGTGTAAAAAGTAGAGTAAGTAAAGTCACGGTATCTGCAGCTGTCATTGTGGAAAAGTAGAGTAAGTAAAGTCATGGTATCTGCAGCTGTCATTGTGTAAAAGTAGAGAAAGTAAAGTCACGGTATCTGCAGCTGTCATTGTGTAAAAATAGAGTAAGTAAAGTCATGGTATCTGCAGCTGTAATTTTTGATAGATATTTTCAATATATAATATATAAGTGCACAAATAATACAGTAATGCTATCAATGTTGACCACAAAGAAACATGTTTGACTTGTCCAAACTGTTCTTCCACCAAAATCAAGGTATAGTTCCAAGAGCTAAAAGACTGGCTAAGAGAGCAGGACATTGAAGCACAGATAACAGCACCATATTATCCCCAACAAAATGGGAAATAATAAAAGAAGAATGTGTTTTAACTGAAGTAGATTTTCACAACAAGTTTACTACCACAGTCAGCAGATTTAACAACATGGATTATAAGACTTCTTAAAACGTCCTGGAGATCACTGTCCAAGTAAGGGTTAAGCGGTCTTGCAGACTGAAATTTCCATAGGAATGGTTCACATTCTCCAGCCAAAGTCTTAAAAAAGAGAGTTTACATTTGAGAAATTTGTCGTCTGTGTGCTTTTATGACACTTTCAGTCGGTCTGGTATGAGGCAATTTAGAGGTGTATGAATTTGTTTATGTTATCAACTACAATCAAAGCTCATTTTAAGCAAGTGACTTTTCAACGCGCCGTAGCCACAACCAAATCAGGTTTCAAAAATAATAAGTTACAGTTCATAGTAAACCATCTTACCTCAAAATAATTGATTTCTTATCAAATACACCGTGAAGAAAATAATCTGCAATTTAATGGAATACACTAAAAAACTTTCCCTGACCATAATTGCATTTCCCTGATCAATTTTCATTTCCTGACTTTCCCTGACTATCCCTGACTTTCCAGTTCAGTGGCAACCCTGTAAATATATACCTGTAAACATATACATTCATTGATATTGTTTCACAAATATGGTGATTAAATTTAAATGTTCAAGAATCATGTTTCAATTAATATAAATAATATTGATGATTTATAGTTAGCACACCTATTCATATCCCTTCACTCCATTACTTGTGCATGCGTGCGTATGTGTGTGTGTTGGTAAAATGGTGTTCTGATTTTATTATAAACATAATTATATTTTTAGATAGTTGAAACTAACATTTTGTTTATAAATCACAAAATTTAACCATTTCTTACCCAATTTCATAAGGTGGTTTATGTGAAGAAATAGAAGTGAGAGGCTCGGATCTAAAGTTGCCAACATACTTGACATTCCTGATTGGATTCTTCTCATTTGACAAGGTCTTTAAATGTATAGGTTTGGGCGAGTGATGTGGGATAACTGGTGAGGAATATTGTGGGATAACTGGTGAGGAATGTTGTGGAATAACTGGTGAGGAATGTTGTGGGATAACTGGTGAGGAATGTTGTGGGATAACTGGTGAGGAATGTTGTGGGATAACTGGTGAGGAATGTTGTGGGATAACTGGTGAGGAATGTTGTGGGATAAACTGGTAAGGAATGTTGTGGGATAACTGGTGAGGAATGTTGTGGTATAATAGGCAGGAAAGTTGTGGATAACTGGTGAGGATGCTGTAGGCTGGCAATATAACCCATTCTTAACTCTTCTCCATAAACTTGATTGTAGCACTCAGGTAGGCCAGTTGATTATCTTCTTGCATGTTTCTTTTTTTGAGCTTAGTTTTATTTATTTTTGATTCTATTTCCAAACACTTAACTTCATCTTGATTCACATTGTATAGAGTAAAAAAGTCTAAACATGTATGAGTGCACAGTTTAACATTTGCTGGAAACTTTGTTTTAGTCTTAGTTGGCCGTCGCACTTTAGAATATAAATAGTCCTGTTTTTTCTGAACATCAGTTGGATCTACATCAGGAGCTATTCTGATTGCATTTGAAAACTCTACTTTTTTTTCTAGTTTATATTTATTTAAATACTTATCTTGATCACAAATAAAGTGATTGGCTCCATTATTAGTTATGTATTCTGATACAAGTAAATTAGAGGTGGGTGATTTCATCATTCTATCGTGATACTACAGCGCATTCCTACAAAAAAAAAGTTATAGCTGAATAATAAAATAGCAACAATAACTTTATCAGAGCTAGTGGTACAGGAAGCTATTATTTTTAAATTCATTAAGATATTTTAAAGGAACAATGAACAAGTAAAATGACATTTTAAAATTGGGATGTAGTTTTAGTTATTCAAAGCTTCAGAACTATCTCTAAGATTTGTTGGACGTGTTACAACTTCACCTAACAAATATAAGAATGATGGAATGATTTCAGTGCTACAGAACTACCTGATTTGTGAAACATGGCAGTAGACGTATTGGTGAGAATTGTTTATTTTTGGTAATTAGTTGACAATTAATAGATTGTTTATTACTTACAAAGAAACCAAACTCTACAGTCAAAATGATTTATTAGGCAATAAAAATGAATGGAAAATAGTGCATTCATTTGTTTAGTTTTAGCCATTAAATAAACACGTTAATCATTATAATATAGTATTATAGGAATGGTGTATTGTATTTATAGTTTTGATTAGTTAACTATATATATTTTGGGAAATAAAGTTCATGTCTGGAAAATATAATATGACAACACATGATATGAATTACGATAATAATTACAAGACAAATGACTGGTGTGACCTTCGAGGCTGCTTTCGGGTATCTTTGTTGGGTACTGGCCCTTTGTTACATGTAGTGGTTACTTCACAGAAAGTACTTTGTTTGTTGGGTACTGGCCCTTTGCTACTCGTCACCCGAGAATGCAAGTGTTCTATGTCCAATTATTCAATTTTGTGTAAAAGAGCATTGAAGTTTGACCTTGAGTATAAAACCAATGTTACTAGACGACAACTCGAGTTTGTGTCTTCTTAAGTAATTGTATAGTAGTCTCAATTTCACCGCAGGTGAATCATATGCATTTTAGATAAACTAAAACAACAACTATATCAAATTTAACCATTTTGTAGTTAAAACACTTGTATTCTCGGGTGACGACATGTAGTGATTACTTCACCGAGAGTACTTTGGTTTTTGTTAAGGCTCACACACTTTATGCTTGGACTACTCGAGTCCATGAATCATCTTGGTGGTATTCTACATCATTACACACATCTTGAACCAGGTGTTCTATTTATCGACTTGAAATCAAAATACAACGTTCACTTAACTTCCCTCTGATCTGCCAATGTTACTGTCATTGTGTTGGCATGATTTCTAGTTGCATTGAATGTTGACAGTGATATGAATATACAGCAAGGCTGGCTAGTGGTGTAGCATCACACTAGCCTGGGCCCTGGAGCAGTGTTTGTTAATATGCCCGTTAAAGGGAGGAGTTTATACTCTAGTATCTATATTAATAAAATGAAGAGTTTGTATGTCATGAGCGTTGAGTGATATCTACTGCATGCAGAGGGCTAACATTTTAAAATTGGTAGCACCTGTGCACTAACATGTGCACCTTGAATACTTAATTTTAAAATATCAATTAGATTTTCTTAAATTTATTAAAATCTGTGTCGGAAGAAATAAAATGAAGAGTTGTGTGGCTACCCTGGCCAACGACAGGTACTTCTGATAGTATTTATAAACATGTCACAACATAGCATATGCAGACATTTTCATGTAGTTTAACCTATTTGTATATTACAAAATGTTAAATAATATAATTTTTTTATAAGCTTGAATGCAGGTGGAATAATAATGTTTCAAAATTTATTTTGGTAACTATAAATGTAAAGTATGATAAATTTTAAATATGCTATTCTACCCTCATAATCTCAAAATATTAAGTTCAATTGTCAGGCAAATAATTGTAATGATTATTGTAATGAAACAAATAGGTGAAGTCAACCAATGACCCGACAGGACGATGTGTTATAATATAATCAGAACCACAATACTTAAGTTCTAGCTATTTGTTTTTCATTTTTGTGACTTTTTACAATATTCTTCATATTTAATTCATGCACACTTATTAATTTCAAAATGATGAAATAACGAGTCCTGACAGCCTTTCTTCTGTCATTGTACCTCACAAATAGCTATTTATTAATTTAAATTTTGGGGACGACTGTTCGAATGTTTCCACACTTACTTGCATAATCCGCTTTCCTTCCTTTTTGAAGAAATGATTTATTGTTGCGGTTCTAGACTACCCTTGAGTGATAGGGAATGAGTAGTGAAGGGAGACATTTGTCCAGATTGATACCCATTGTCCAGGCATTATGAAGTTTTGTTCAATTCTTCATTAGATGCTGTTTGTGTAGTACGATCAAGTTACCAGTGATCTTGTTTAAACATTCAAAACACCTGTAATTCTATTACAGCTCTGTTTAGAAAACATCGCTCGATCAAGTTACCAGTGATCTTGTTTAAACATTCAAAACACCTGTAATTCTATTACAGCTCTGTTTAGAAAACATCGCTCGATCAAGTTACCAGTGATCTTGTTTAAACATTCAAAACACCTGTAATTCTATTACAGCTCTGTTTAGAAAACATCGCTCGATCAAGTTACCAGTGATCTTATTTAAACATTCAAAACATCTGTAATTCTATTACAGCTCTGTTTAGAAAACATCGCTCGATCAAGTTACCAGTGATCTTATTTAAACATTCAAAACACCTGTAATTCTATTACAGCTCTGTTTAGAAAACATCGCTCGATCAAGTTACCAGTGATCTTATTTAAACATTCAAAACATCTGTAATTCTATTACAGCTCTGTTTAGAAAACATCGCTCAATCAAGTTACCAGTGATCTTATTTAAACATTCAAAACATCTGTAATTCTATTACAGCTCTGTTTAGAAAACATCGCTCGACTATATTCGTAAGAATATCTTGACACAATAATGCCACGTTTTCTGCCATTCTGTCAAATGTCTGTACATTTGTTTCTTGATACTTGCAGTCTTTCATGAACATTGTGTAGCAACTGAACTGTGTTCAACAGATCAACAGTTAGTGACTAATCATTTTGAGATAGCATCCAGACTGAAAAATATTTTCAAGAGAGAGAAATGAAAGCAGGGATGATTTTCTTACATTTTGAATTTGTGTACAAATGATTTTCACTTAAGATTCCCCATTTGTTTTTGTTAGTAGATTTATTTGAGTTAATATATTCATTACATGTCTATATTTATATTTTAGGGCATCCAATGACATGTGCTTTGATGACCAGTGAGTTGTTGATCCATTTAATTAATGCTATTTAAGTAGTTATGCAGAGATAGAACAAATATTTCCATATTTTATTATATGAATATATAACTGTTTCATTTCAAATAATACAAACATAACATTTTTATGCACTAAATTAAGTTTGTGTGCAGCATAATATTAACATATTTAGCATTTTATTTGCGCTCCTAGCAGCTGCACTTCATCATAACTTTTGTCAATAAGTGCTCATTTTCTCTCAAACGGTGTTTGAAAATATGTTATTCTTGTTTTCAAAGTGTTCTTTAGGGTTTTCGGCAACAGTTTTAATCTGTTTTTCATCTGTTTGCAAACTTTTTTTGTATTCCCTTTATGTTTCCCCAAAAGGAAACAAAGTTTCTTGACTCCAATTACAAACAGGCTACAAGCAACAAGATGTACATGTGTAGACATTATAAGAAACCAGTAACATGGAGCTGTCTGATTCTGATGTCCACACAGAGCGCATCAGTACCTGATTTTTCTGTTCTGTTCTGTTGTGTTCTAGTGTGTCATGTCAGTGACTGCAATTGTCACCACATGTACACCAGCTGCGTGTACCCCAAGCTAGTAGATGATTCAGAATGTGGTTTTATGTTTTTAGGTTAAAAATTTCAAAACAAAGAACTGCTAATTATAGGCATTTATATTCCCCCCCTCCCCCTCCTTCTGAACAGAAACAATGTTTGATTACTGAAGTGTGGACATGAAATGATGTTTGTTTAACGGTTTGCAAACAATGTGAGTAGCTCAGTTTTCTTACGTATGTGAGTGACAGGAAACATCAAGAAACAGTTTCTGAACAAAGTTTGCACGTGTACACTAGGTTTTAGCCTTCTAGTTTCTCTAGAGTCTCTTTCACGAATACTCTTGCTTCTCGATACCGGCTTAGATTAGGTTATCGTGAAGAAGTAGATTCTAGAATGTTGTGGGGGTGGGGGGAGTCTTCCCAGCAGCCTTGGCAAATGACTGATCAGCCTAACCCTAACATCTTTATG
The DNA here is from genome assembly GCA_039000515.1 of Timema cristinae. Classification (NCBI taxonomy): domain Eukaryota; kingdom Metazoa; phylum Arthropoda; class Insecta; order Phasmatodea; family Timematidae; genus Timema; species Timema cristinae. The sequence goes on from JBCFYV010000935.1 coordinate 6,334,390, forward strand.
AATATGATATATTATCAATTAAAATACCATTTTATGTTTCTAAATAAAGCTCATTTTTTTAGAACTTAAGGATATAAACACAATAATTTGCTACAAGTAGCTTAAGCACAAGCACAAGAGCCATTGGGTTATTCTAACAACTTATATATATTTTTAATTTACAATATACCCTTTTAATTTTTGCTTTCTTGTATTATATTAAGAATAGGAAAAGTTTGATTTTGTGGTTTAGAAGTTAATTTTAGAAATAAATAGGGAAAACTAAGAACAATTATATAGTAATTATTATAGATTGAATATGTCTTAATTTAGCACTTGAATTATGTTTTAAAGTACTTAAAATAAGCTTAATTAAGACGCGTTGCTAAATATTATTATTATATTATTAAGCTTTGATTCAACACTAAAATTAACAAAATTGGAAAATAAATTATGATGTTGTGAGTATTGTAAGTAATTACAACCTAAATTGGAGCAACTCTATTAGTAATGAACACTTTTTTTTTCCCAAAATGGTGCCATAGGCCATTTATTCACAGAAAAATTTGAAAAAGAAAGATTAACACTTTTTAAGAGGGAAAAGATATAGAGAAAATCTGAAATGTAAGAGCACAATAATATTCTCAAATTAGGTGATCTGAGAGTTCACTTGCAGCTCCTGTAAGGGGGGCTGGGAGTCAGGAGGGCACTGTCCTATGTGAGCGGCTCGGAGCAAAGTGAGTGAATTGATGATGTGAATGTCCTGTGTGAATACAAGATCCCGGCCAGTCGCCATCATGCTGTTGTCAAGGAAAAGTGAACTACTTTCTGAAAGTGTTTATCTAAAAACATTTAATTGCTAATAAACAACAAAAGGCTAAATACAAACGACCTCAAACAAATGCTATTTATTTGGAAAGGGAGAATCTATGGTGACTGTCACCATTTATATGAAGTGAAATATTTGAATTTAACTTTATTTAGATTAACACAAAATCAATTAATCTCAACAAACACCAGAACGACAAACAACACAACTATGGTCTAGTTGTGTTAAAATTTATATATTTGTTGGTAATATAATAAAGAACTAAACATAAAAAATATAAAAGATGATAATAAATGCCACTCTCACATTCATCTCCATTGTAAGATTTATAAACCTGATTAGGTTTAAAATTCACATTTTTCAATGTATAAATAATATATCATAATTTTGAAAAAACAAAATTGTTAATGCAACACTTTCATAGAACTGGGATCACTTTCTATCCCCAAGCAACAAGTTATGGTAGTTTATATTTTTAACATCACATAGCACACGTCTAATTTTTACTTCATTGATTCAGCGAATTTTGACATCTCTATCACAACTAGATGTAATCAATCCAAAAAAATACACACAGTAAACATTGCTTGTGAATGGTACAACAGAAGTTTTGAAGACAAACACTCCTTTTGCTCAGAGCAAGAGCTACAAGTATTTCTGCACGTGGTCCTTGCAAAAATATCAAACTATTTGATTGGGTCAACTGCTTGGAATTTGGCTGCATCGTTTGGTGCAGCGCTTGGTCTTTCTGTAGGACACATCTATGCCTGCGACACATTTGATATTTTCTTTTCGCTTCGCCCGTGCCGATCACTCACGTAGAACAGTGCCTGAGTTTAGTCTGTAACTTTTTGTCATGGAGAAACCTATTGTGTTGTCATCTTATCTTAGAAGGTTGGATGTTAGCAGATTTTCCTTTGGATGGCCAGGGGTGGAGGGGGTGATGTGTTATTATGAACTAGAGAAAGTGAGATAGGGAGAGCTCCCGAGAATGGAAGATAAGCAAAAGAGGGAGGGTGTTTGACAGTGAAGGGAGCCCAGGAGGTTTTGTACCAAGTCATGGTTGTCCATGGATCACGTGCCAGGTGAGTTGGGAAGAAGGAGGCTGCTCAGATGAGTCATGAGCGCCAGAGAGGACAGGTATCACATGAGACTATGCTGTTAGAAATGAGAGTCATACACATTTCTTACAAGGCTGGTTGATGACTATTCAACAGGAAAACTTCTCTCTCTGATTGAGGCTATGTTCAACATTGCTGATCTTTCTCCGTATAAGTCTAATTACATCTAAACATGGAAGTATAATACATACCCTATTGTATATTTAAAATCCAAACCCATGAATTGTTTTACCTATGATATCAATAAAATATATATGAAGCTTGTTTATAATAAACGAGAGGTGTTTGTAAAGTAAGAGTTGATTGATCATGGTGACCATGTTAAGGCCATGGCCATGTTAGCACATGCACAGAGCAATAGTGAGATTCATTATAAAATGACACCTCACTTGGTAGAGCTCTGTAACTGTTAATGGTTATGTATGAGTGCTTTAAAATCAACAATAAAATCAATAATCCTGCCGCATGTTAAGTCTGTGGAGTGAAAAAAAAAAGTTCACACAAAGAAGACATTTACAGAAGAATTCATCGCCAGCTTTGTCCTGTTTATGGCCCTACTTAGTGAGGTAGATTATGGCTGGATTGTGACACACTGGATTAGAGCACCAGATTTGGCAGAGTTAGCCTATACACAATATACAATGATTTAAGATAGGGGTACTTGATCTCAGCAACCGCCATGTTGAAATACAACACCCTCTTGAATGCATTACAGTATTCTCCTTCAAAGTGTATTATCGCTGAAAGTGGTGGACCAATTTAAAAAAAAAAAAATTATTTTGAAGCTTACAAATCAAGATATATTCGTATGCAATCATAACACATCAATACAACATTTTAGACCACTAGAATGTTAAATTTAATATTTTTCTTAAAACAATTTTGGAAATAAAGGGATTTTACAAAGAAACCGAAAAATATATGAAATTGTTATACCTTTTACTTCCAAACAAGAATTCAAAAAGCTTTAATTTGTGACTTAAGACATTGAATTCGAATCAACGTAGCCAGTAACAGCCATTTCAGTGGAATGTTGTGGTAATGTGGCCGAGTGTATGTGCACAGACGTGTATGTATTATTGGAAAATCCCGGTTATCGGATGATCTAAATGCAGAATTTTTAATTAATTCCTGCTTATGAATTGAAAATAAGATAAGTCTCAGGACAATAATATACCAAAAACAACATTGGCACCACTGATTTGGTTGTTCCTTTTTACTTACAATACTGATGCATCTTGCCCACTGGTAAATCCACCTGCAGGGAAGCTTTGTGGGATTTTTTTTTTTTAGTGAACAGTTTAGTAAACAACAGAGGATTCCTGAAATCATTATTCCTTGAGAAATAAAGACCAAACTCAGGTATATATACAGTAGCAGTGAACAGTTTAGTAAACAACAGAGGATTCCTGAAATCATTATTCCTCGAGAAATAAAGATCAAACTCTTAGAGTGACATGAAGCGAGGATAAATAGAACAGTGATTATTTGAAGATAATAATATGAAAAGTAATCTGTGTTTCATGTGTGGTGTATCTATGGGCCAGACGTTAAACCATACAAAGAGACCCTGCACTATTACACAAGTATTATGAAAAACATTAACGAGTTCTGCGAGTTGGGTATGTTGCCTACTGGCTCTGAAAGTCCCACTGAGCTACTGAACAAAACAAGCAAAGCTCCACAACTCTTGTAGTTTGCTGTGGGTTTGATAGAAACTCACAGGTGGATGGTATGTTGCCTACTGGCTCTGAAAGTCCCACTGAGCTACTGAACAAACAAGCAAAGCTCCACAACTCTTGTAGTTTGCTGTGGGTTTGATAGAAACTCACAGGTGGATGGTATGTTGCCTACTGGCTCTGAAAGTCCCACTGAGCTACTGAACGAACAAGCAAAGCTCCACAACTCTTGTAGTTTGCTGTGGGTTTGACAGAAACTCACAGGTGGATGGTATGTTGCCTACTGGCTCTGAAAGTCCCACTGAGCTACTGAACAAACAAGCAAAGCTCCACAACTCTTGTAGTTTGCTGTGGGTTTGATAGAAACTCACAGGTGGATGGTATGTTGCCTACTGGCTCTGAAAGTCCCACTGAGCTACTGAACAAACAAGCAAAGCTCCACAACTCTTGTAGTTTGCTGTGGGTTTGATAGAAACTCACAGGTGGATGGTATGTTGCCTACTGGCTCTGAAAGTCCCACTGAGCTACTGAACAAACAAGCAAAGCTCCACAACTCTTGTAGTTTGCTGTGGGTTTGATAGAAACTCACAGGTGGATGGTATGTTGCCTACTGGCTCTGAAAGTCCCACTGAGCTACTGAACGAACAAGCAAAGCTCCACAACTCTTGTAGTTTGCTGTGGGTTTGACAGAAACTCACAGGTGGATGGTATGTTGCCTAGTGGCTCTGAAAGTCCCACTGAGCTACTGAACAAACAAGCAAAGCTCCACAACTCTTGTAGTTTGCTGTGGGTTTGATAGAAACTCACAGGTGGATGGTATGTTGCCTACTGGCTCTGAAAGTCCCACTGAGCTACTGAACAAACAAGCAAAGCTCCACAACTCTTGTAGTTTGCTGTGGGTTTGATAGAAACTCACAGGTGGATGGTATGTTGCCTACTGGCTCTGAAAGTCCCACTGAGCTACTGAACAAACAAGCAAAGCTCCACAACTCTTGTAGTTTGCTGTGGGTTTGATAGAAACTCACAGGTGGATGGTATGTTGCCTACTGGCTCTGAAAGTCCCACTGAGCTACTGAACAAACAAGCAAAGCTCCACAACTCTTGTAGTTTGCTGTGGGTTTGATAGAAACTCACAGGTGGATGGTATGTTGCCTACTGGCTCTGAAAGTCCCACTGAGCTACTGAACGAACAAGCAAAGCTCCACAACTCTTGTAGCTTGCTGTGGGTTTGACAGAAAATCACTCTGGATGGTATGTTGCCTACTGGCTCTGAAAGTCCCACTGAGCTACTGAACAAACAAGCAAAGCTCCACAACTCTTGTAGTTTGCTGTGGGTTTGATAGAAACTCACAGGTGGATGGTATGTTGCCTACTGGCTCTGAAAGTCCCACTGAGCTACTGAACGAACAAGCAAAGCTCCACAACTCTTGTAGCTTGCTGTGGGTTTGATAGAATTATTATTATTATTAGCACCGCGTCTTACTACCCATTCGGGTTATACGCACTTACGCTAATGTGCAATGGTAGGGTGATTGTGAGATGAAATAAAGACCTACAGTTTAACGTGGAATCCGAACCACGGTGGAGGCCTGGCATTCCCCACATTCACAAGATGTCTTGTCAGAGGTGAAGGAAGGGTTTGGTAATCAGATAAATCTGTGCCGGGACCGAGGATTGAACCCCGGCCGCCAGTACAGAAGTCTGACACCTTACCCCAAGACCACCAGGTCACCGGTTTGATAGAAAATCACTCTGGATGGTATGTTGCCTACTGGCTCTGAAAGTCCCACTGAGCTACTGAACAAACAAGCAAAGCTCCACAACTCTTGTAGTTTGCTGTGGGTTTGACAGAAACTCACAGGTGGATGGTATGTTGCCTACTGGCTCTGAAAGTCTCACTGAGCTACTGAACAAACAAGCAAAGCTCCACAACTCTTGTAGTTTGCTGTGGGTTTGATAGAAACGCACAGGTGGATGGTATGTTGCCTACTGGCTCTGAAAGTCCCACTGAGCTACTGAACGAACAAGCAAAGCTCCACAACTCTTGTAGTTTGCTGTGGGTTTGATAGAAACTCACAGGTGGATGGTATGTTGCCTACTGGCTCTGAAAGTCTCACTGAGCTACTGAACAAACAAGCAAAGCTTCACAACTCTTGTAGTTTGCTGTGGGTTTGACAGAAAATCACTCTGCAAATCACAGGTGGATGGTATCAGTGCCTGAGGTGGTAATAGTTCTACAGCAGTTTCAGAAAATGTTCTAGCAACCATGTGAATGAATTCCACCATCATGAACAAGGCATAGCATATCAAGAAAGGTTTGAAGAGTAAGTTTACAAGACTGTCAAGAACTTATGAATGTGTCGATGAAGCAGTTGTAGTGCAGTCCAGACAGTGGAGAGACTGGAGACAGAGCAGTATATAAATATGTGCAGGAAGTACTAACTAACAGAACTGCATCTATTCACAATCTGATCAAAGAAAAGATAATACCACTTTTCAAGCATCCACATAAAAAATCACAATCTTCAAAAAGAAGAGCTATGATGAAATCAAAAGTGATTACAACCTTTTCAGCCAACTCTTCATATCGTCTCAAGTGCATCAAACTGATCGTGGAAAGTTTTTTGTTCAAGAGAACCATCTATGTTAAACTTAGACAGCCTAATAGTAAATCTGAGTTATTGGGGGATATTACACCACAAAGATAGAGTACTCACTATACCTCTGTTTGATGTTGAAATCTTTGATGGAGCTGCTACAATTCATGGACTGGATAAGAGCCAAGCTGGCACATTTCAAGACTACAGCAGAATAGTGTTTTTACCATGGGTACTAGGAGAACTTCATAGCTGATGTAGAGTGGATATAGTTTGGGATACGTACACCGTACATATCTGGAAGTTTGAAAGTTTCTCACATTAGAAAAGAAGGGTAAAGGTGTATGAAGGAAAGTGGCCCCTCAGACAAAGCTGCCTGTTAATTTTGGAGGCTTCTTACGTGACTAACAACAAAGAAGAACTATTTTCATTTCTGGAAAATGAAGTGCAAGTCAGTAAATGGCTATTTGAAAAAGAAGTATACATTACATCTGGAAGATCTATTATCTCCACAGAAATGAAAAAGGTTCAGATACTGACCATGAAGAAGCTGATATTAGGATGTGTCTGCACCTTCTGAATGCTGTAAAAAAGGTGCAAACTCTATCTCGATCAGCACGTGGATACAGATGTCATAGTTATTCTGTTAAGTATCTTCTCAGATGTGTTGAAAAGTAATCCAAACATCCAGCTTTGGGTAGTCTTTGGAAAAGGGAAATGTTTCAGGTACTGCCACATTAACTATATTTACCATGAGCTTGTCCATGACATTTCAAGGGCGCTACTCTTCTTTCATACCCCTACTGGTTCTGACACAACATCCCAGTTTAGTGACAAAGGAAAAAGGTCAGCTTGGAAAACCTGGAAATTAAATTCGTTGCTGTTACAAAGGTTTTCCTTTCATGTGCCAGTGAACATTTTAAAGCCGTGGACTCAATGACAAACACTTTCACTCAAATAGAACGTTTTGTCTGCCTTCTGTATGATTGTACATCTACAGTTTGTTGAGTGAATGAGCTGAGACAAGAACATTTTACACCAGGAGAAAAGTGTGAAGCTTATGTAGAACCTTCCGCCAACTTAGGATGCAATGCTCCAACATGTGTTTCGGAGCATATACCAGTCTAGTATCTGGATTACAAGTTTGAATTCCCTGCAAAATATTGCCAGCGCTGAGGGTTTTGGGTGAACAAAATAAGTTGATGGAAATTGGAAACCATAGTAGATGACCCTACCTGAAGCCTCCAAGAGCTAAAAAGAACTTCTCATATGTTCCTGCAAGACTCTATGAACAAAAATATGCCCTTGAAAGAATTCACAACTTCAATGTATTGTGCCACTGCTGGGGAAATTGTGATGAGGATTAATAAATAATATATATATAATATTATTATTTTAACAGTATAACTTAAATATAACTAGGCAAATAATTTTTGGAACGGTCTAATTTTCAAAGCTGATTTTGATCGCAATCCCAATTTGCGACATTATTCCGCTGAACTGGCTGTAGCTTTGGCTATTGTAGTTTGAATTCAAAGTTTTAGGTCTCAAATTAAATATCTTTAAATTCTTGTTTTGGAAGTAATAGGACTAACAATTTTATATCTTTGATGGTTTATTTGTAAAATCCCTTTATTTCCAAAATTGTTTTAAGGAAAAATAATAAATTTGACATTTTAGTGGTCTAAAAATGTATTTGAAGTTTTATGATTGAATAACAATATAGCTGGATTAGTAAACTTCAATATTTAAGAAAAAAAAATTAATTGATCTACTAGGCGTACTTTTAGAGATAGTACACTTTGAAGGAGAACACAGTAGTACATTCAAGATGGCGTTGTAATTCAACATTGTGAATGCTGAGATCGGGTAGCCCCCTCTTAAATTATTGTATATTGTATGTAGACTAACTCTGCCAAATCTGGTGCTCTAATTCAGTGTGTCACAATCAATTCATTATACACTCCACTAATGATAATGAGCATTAGTAAATGGTGTTGTGAATTTAAAGGTGGCTAAACAAACGTTTCTGCTGTTGTGTCCCCATGCTTGGTTGAGACAAGAACCGTGAAAACAGATGCTTCAGATTTTATGAGCTTTCATTTTTTTAAACAAATTTCACTTTCTGTTCTGTATTGTTACCAACACACTTCACTATCGTAAAGTTTGTGCTCAATGAGTACCAAAGATGTTGACAGAAATCCACCAGAAGTAATGACATTCCTTGAATGCTACACAATTGATAGTGACAGGATGTGACTGGTGATTAAACCTGGATTTCACGTTTATGTTGAAACAAAGCAGCAGTGCACACAGGCTTGCCAAAGCATAAGAAATACAAGCAAACAGAAGGTGAGGTCAATTGTGTTCTGGGATTGGAAAGCTGCCTTTTGAATTTATGGAACCTGAAACAACAATTAACGCTGAAAATACTGCCATACACTGAAACCAAACTGAGGCGGGCCATTCAAAACCAAAACTGTGGTTTGATGTCGTCTGACATTGTCACCTTGCATGACAACACCGGACCACACACCATCAGTATACTTGAGTTTGGTTGGGAAGTGTTCAAGAATCCATCCTACAGCCCAGACCTTGCACCAAGTGAGAACAACTTGTTCTTGCACTTGACTAAGTTCCTTGGTCCACATTGCTTCGGGGACGACAACAAGCTCAAAAAGGTGGTCTGGGACTGGCTGAACTCACTGGCTGGTGCCGCATTACGACCAATGTATAAATTCCTGTGGTGACGAGGCCTATGTAGAAAATTAATATTATTATTAGCACTGCATCTCACTACCCGTTCAGGTTGGAGGCCGAGAGGAAGACCAAGGAGTGAGGAGAGAGGAGAGGATATGGGAGGAAGAATACGTTCCAAAGAGGTCGGGCCGATGGCTGGAATCTGTTTATCATGATTACAAATTTCCAGATATTCACATTATTTGATAGTATAATAATATTATAATTTTCAGTGTCATGTTGTGGAGCTTTGCCAGGATAAGCAAAGTTTGTTAATATTGTACCTGAGAAATGTTCTGTCCCTTTTTCCTCCAGAAATATCTGTATTCAGATTAATATCAAACACTTCATTACTTACTTCTGTTCTCAGGTAGGCTAACTTCGCTCTCTTGGGGAAATACCTACACACAAAATGTAACTCGTAAAAGTGAGTCTTTGGGATCCCTAGCTACTTTACACCGATTCTTCAACCCTTTTATTGCCATCAACATTTACACTCCAATTCATAGATTTTTTCATTTAAACTTGAAATCCCTTCACTATGTAAAGATTGTATGAATATTGAAACTGTACATACACCATTAGTATTTTAACTCTATTTGTTTCTGTTTGATTTTGTGTTTTGTCCAAAATTGAAAATAATTTAAACTACATTCTCAAACAACACTGATCACTTACAATAATTTGGTTAAGAGCAAGGTACATGAAATATATTGTTAATACTAATAGGTGCATTCCACGGAGGAACCTTTGTGTGTAGGAGATAGGTGGCTGTTAGCAGAAACATTTAAATCATCGAGATTCTAGAGCCCTTCTCAAGAATTGTTTTAAAAGTTTGACACCCTGAAAAGCTGTTACAAGTGCTTGATAATGTTTGACCTAATTAAACGCCCCTAGAAGCTATTTGGAGTCATCGTCTCCAACCGGTGCCAACAAACCGTCAACCACACCAAATAGGTCTTACAAAACTTTGAAGCTGTAATATCAGGGTGGGGAGTCCCAAAGTAATAACCAACGAATCACGCCTATACATACCAACCTAGCCTCTAACTGGGAAATACCTACTTACTTATGTGGAAGCAAATATTTGTTTTACTTGCTTATAAAATAACTTTTTTTTATTATAGAAATATTTGAATTTTCAAATATTATTTTAATTATGGGTAGGCCTACTCTAATCCTGACCTAACAAGTCATACTTGACACTGCAATTTGGATTATTTTTTAAAATCTACATATGTAAAAAAATATATTATATTTGTCTTTTTTCTGATGGTTGTCAAGAGGTCTGGGTCCAGGTGTTGTTGCACCACCTGCACCACGGGATGGTCCGGCCAAGCCACAGTCGCACATGAGATGGTGCTAACAGTTAAAAGCTAATTGCCTCAACAGAACAGTTCATGTTCAAGTCATGAACCTATGCCAGGTTGAGATCAAGTGGTCAACATGATCCCACAAGTCTCTCTCTTTACAACTAACACATCCATGCCAGGTTGAGATCAAGTGGTCAACATGATCCCACAAGTCTCTCTCTTTACAACTAACACATCCATGCCAGTTGAGAATCAAGTGGTTAACATGATCCCACAAGTCTCTCTCTTTACAACTAACACATCCATGCCAGTTGAGAATCAAGTGGTTAACATGATCCCACAAGTCTCTCTCTTTACAACTAACACATCCATGCCAGTTGAGAATCAAGTGGTTAACATGATCCCACAAGTCTCTCTCTTTACAACTAACACATCCATGCCAGTTGAGAATCAAGTGGTTAACATGATCCCACAAGTCTCTCTCTTTACAACTAACACATCCATGCCAGTTGAGAATCAAGTGGTTAACATGATCCCACAAGTCTCTCTCTTTACAACTAACACATCCATGCCAGTTGAGAATCAAGTGGTTAACATGATCCCACAAGTCTCTCTCTTTACAACTAACACATCCATGCCAGTTGAGAATCAAGTGGTTAACATGATCCCACAAGTCTCTCTCTTTACAACTAACACATCCATGCCAGTTGAGAATCAAGTGGTTAACATGATCCCACAAGTCTCTCTCTTTACAACTAACACATCCATGCCAGTTGAGAATCAAGTGGTTAACATGATCCCACAAGTCTCTCTCTTTACAACTAACACATCCATGCCAGGTTGAGATCAAGTGGTTAACATGATCCCACAAGTCTCTCTCTTTACAACTAACACATCCATGCCGGTTGAGAATCAAGTGGTTAACATGATCCCACAAGTCTCTCTCTTTACAACTAACACATCCATGCCAGTTGAGAATCAAGTGGTTAACATGATCCCACAAGTCTCTCTCTTTACAACTAACACATCCATGCCAGTTGAGAATCAAGTGGTTAACATGATCCCACAAGTCTCTCTCTTTACAACTAACACATCCATGCCAGATGAGAATCAAGTGGTTAACATGATCCCACAAGTCTCTCTCTTTACAACTAACACATCCATGCCAGTTGAGAATCAAGTGGTTAACATGATCCCACAAGTCTCTCTCTTTACAACTAACACATCCATGCCAGTTGAGAATCAAGTGGTTAACATGATCCCACAAGTCTCTCTCTTTACAACAACACATCCATGCCAGGTTGAGATCAAGTGGTTAACATGATCCCACAAGTCTCTCTCTTTACAACTAACACATCCATGCCAGTTTGTGAGCTGGGTCGTGACCTGTCAGTCATAATATATCCCAAAACTAAACACAAAATGGTGGGAGGAGGGCAGATTATGTCTTTTATACATTTTTATTAAGTAGAAATATATAATTATATCGACTTAATGGGAAAATATTGTTAGATTATTTCTTACTATATAATTATAGAAAAATAAAATGTATTATTTCATTGGCTTCACAGGGATTAGGCCAAATCAAGGACATTTTAAGAAATTTACTTTTGAACCCCAAATGGTTATCTTATTTAATACTATCCATAGGCCTATAGAGTTTCTGGTTTGATCATAATAGTGTGATTTCCTGTATAGTTGATTGAGATATATGTTAGGAGATATAAGTGTAATTGAGATTTTTAAGTGCAGACAGTTTGAATCTGAAGGTTCTAGTAGTCCAGGCCTACCAAATAAATGTACCAATAAATTAAAAATTAGGGGTAGGGGTTTAGAAATCAAAATGTATTACCGATAGGTAGGCCTACTCAAAGTTTGAATCATAAGGAATACCAAAGCATAGTACCGGTAACGAATCCAGAGAGACGAAGTGAAATGACCATAAAATATATTAGTAAGGAAAAAAGCAATTGAAACAATCCAAAATTTGATTCTAGAAGTATATATATTTTGATTATGGAAGTAAAATAGAAAGAATAGTAGGTAGAGAAAGTTTATTATTCCTTCTGGGAGTTTTTTTTTATATAAATAATCTTACATTGCAGGTTTTTTCAGTCCATAAGATATAAAAAAATACAACCCATTAAAATATTTTGATTGATTGATTAAATAATTAATTGATTAAAATGTTTTATCAGAATACATACATAACATTGCATGGAAATAACTAAATTCTCTAAATGTATTAATCCATCAAAAAGTGTATTTTGGTTGAATTTTAATATACCTACTTTGAAAGTAATTCCCTGTATAAAACAAGTTAGTGAAATTAACAATGGTCCAAGCTCTCACAAATGCTTTATTCAACCTTCTTACAAAAACTCAAGTAAGTAACTACCAGTACACAAAAATATGGTTCAATACAATCACACAACTTTCTAATGTGGTGTATACATATAGTATGAACTTTAGAAGTAAATTTTCAAGAATAGATTATTAATAAACTACCCTTAAAAAGTTATACTCAAAAAAACAAACACACCATCTTGTTAATCACAATAATCACTCTTTGTATAAAGATTTTAAACCAAATTATTCAAATATATCTAACAAAATTCAAATTTTCAAAAATAAATATGGCCTATTTGTAAATTACCCAAAAATTATTTGTTATTTGTACAAATAAAAACGTATTCTTATTTATAATGAAAAACAAATCTCATGTTCTTATTTTGAATTCAATCTTTGAGATCAATCTCCAAAACATTCAAATTTTATATAATGTGTTTAGGCCCTAGTAACTAACCTACACCCTTAAACTTATTTATTCTAAACAAATCTATTATTAATGATACATAAAATAGTCTCCTTAAACCAATTATAAGCCAAATTGCTAAAGCAATTTTTTTAATTTATTCAAATTAAAAAAAGCAGTCATGAGTAAACTACGCTTAAGTTAATCAAATTTTTCCCACAATGCAAGTAGGTTATATAGCTTTGTCATTTTCATATCAAACACTCCCCAGATACGCGTTATAAGCAAAGTTTATTTAACCATTTTCAAAATAGTTCAAATTTTCAAGAATCACTCCTCAGTAAATGATCCTTTACCAAATTTTTACTCAAACCAATTAGACTATAAAGGGCTAGGTGTCATTTCAAACACTCCCAAGATACCCATTTAGAAAAATTGTTAGAGACCCCTTTGTAAAATAGTTCCAATTATATAGTGGTATTTTTCACGTCAAACAAATCATAGATAAGCATTTTAAACAAAATTCAGAGCTATTTTCAAAACATTTGGAGTTAAAGAAATTTACTCATAAGTAAACTACCCTTAATTATTGAAGGGCTAGGGTAAAAAAAAACTGTTTTGTGGTGTAGGTAGCTTTATAAAATCAAAATCAAGTATGAATAAAATCCATCAAACCGTTTTGGATTTGTGACCAGTGACAAGCCGACATTGGGATAGACAAAATTGTAAAATCCACTCTTTTGGATTCGTGTTCACATAAAATGTAAAATTTCTCATAAGCCTAATCTCAAGATTGATTTTTTAAATGATCATAATAATCTCTTGGTACAATAATGTAAAATAAATGGTACGGCACACCGTAAAGACTTTCTCTCACTTTTATCTTAAAATAGACATTTACTAAAAGCTCGTAAGATTTGTAAAATGAAATACTAGGTCTAGGTCTATACATTGTTGTAGAATCACTACACCAAAGATCATCAATGAGGTAATACTCACTGTTACTTACTCTATGGCATTAGGAACTAGGAAAGAAACATTGTTACAGAAAAACTGAGAAAAGAGAAATATCTTTGTCCACCAAAGAGTGTAAGGATCAAATTCATTTTCAAAGATCTGAGTTAAAAATATATTTAGGCCTAACTTACTTGCTTGTAGGTAGGTCAGCTTAGAAATTATAGGTTTTATAAATATATATTTCAAATAAAATAATTTTATCTTTATATTACTACAATTTTACAATGTTAAGTTATTTCGTATCTCAAATAGTTGTGGATAAATGATCAAAATTGTAAAATTTACCTCAAAGTCATTTTCATGAGAAAATGAGAGCTGCCTTCTTGCTTGTAATAATAAATAGTGTCTATGTTTAAAAATGTTTAGTCAAAATCGTTATAGGGTGAATTTTGAATAATTTTTTTTTTTCTCTTTGAGCCCTTCAGTAAACTAACCTTAAATTTAGGGTTAGACATATAATTCCAAAAACCTCTAAGGGACCTTATGAAAACCCCCAGATACCAAATTATAGCTCAATCGATAAAACAGTTTCAGCTCTGACCCGAGGTACAGACAGACAGCATCGGGAAAACAGTTTCTTTGGTTTCAGGCGATCAAGAAATGTCAAAATTTATCAAAATATCAAGTTCGAATTTTTTGACGACCACAATACTTTTATCTCCAAGGTGTATAGAGAAAGTAAAAAGGTTTGATATAGCTTGCCTACAGAATTGCAACTTTAAAAATCTTTATACAATGAAACACCTATTATATTTAATCATAATAATTAGATAATATTATTTTAAGTTTTAATAATAAAAATTAATCAGACAAGCTTAACCTAACCTTAAAAAAATGTAGGGCCTAATCAACCAAGATTAACACAGCCTTCAAAGCCCATTAAAATTCAACGAAAATACAAATTTTGATGGATTAATACATTAAATGTATTAATCCATCAAAATTTTAGAGAATAATTATTTCCATGTAGCCTATTCTGATTTACATTTTTTTTTTTTTTTTAGTCAACTAGAACTAAACAAAATATGTTAATGGGTTGGCCTAAATATTTTATGTGTTTTTTATTTAATAGATAAGACGATAAGACTGAAAATTAAGATTTTTAGTGTTTTAAAATATTTTCCCAAAAGGAACTATAAACGTACTCTACCCAGGGTATAGCCTAACAAACACACCTTCCACTACAAAATATTATTTTCTTGATTTTAGGTGAGATATATAAATTCTTTAAGTTGTTCATCAGTTTATCAGCAATCCTTGAAGCAATCTTTTGTTTATAGACGATTGTTTTAAAAGAATGTATCCCACTCAAGGTATATGATTCAATTCAATCCAAACTCATAGATTAAAGATAATGGAGTTAACCCCTTGTACATAGATAAAGGATAATATAGATTGATATCTCCTACATATCGAGTTTTAACGGTTTTCATTGCTAACAGTGGTTGTAAGCGGTACTAAAATTCAAACTGCTTGTTGGCGCCACATTCAAATGCATTGTTTGCGTGTTGTTTTTTTTTGCGTTATATTGCTTTCAAATCATTAACTAAAACTAGGAATCATACTATGCAGGTATATATACACACATATATATATAAATATATATATAATTTTAAATATTAAAACGTATGCTTTTTTTTCAGTAATTAGTACGAAGTGTATATATATATTTATATATATATTTATATATATTTATTTATATAAATATATATATGTATATATATATTTTATTTATATAAGTATATATATATTTATATATATATATTTATATATATATATATATATTATTATATATATATATTTATATATATATTTATATATATATTTATATATATATTTATTTATATAAATATATATATATTTATATATATATATTTATTTATATAAATATATTTATTTATATAAATATTATAATAAATTAGAATATATTTATATACCTCTTAATAACAACCGACTAAAAGCATCAGTTTATATGTCAACCAAGTAGATGCATTTAAAACCACAAAAACAATGAGAAAAATTGGGCAGATACACAAATATAAATAAAAATAAAGTGTACTTCATAAAAATTTGACTTGGGTATTTTCCCCCTTGTCGTAGTTTACATAAAAATGATGGAGATGTGATTTCTTCACTCAAATTGTTCTGATAAAATGTACTTTATAAAAATAAATATATATTTGGGGGCTCCTGCTCTCTTACCATAATGCCTCGCCTAAAAATG
Source organism: Timema cristinae (assembly GCA_039000515.1). Taxonomy (NCBI): domain Eukaryota; kingdom Metazoa; phylum Arthropoda; class Insecta; order Phasmatodea; family Timematidae; genus Timema; species Timema cristinae. Next base: position 6,350,643 of record JBCFYV010000935.1, read on the forward strand.
ATAGCTATGCCATTTCTTCACTAAATTAGTTAGAATAAAGTGTAGGGCCTACTTTCTAAAAAAAAATAGATTAAGAGGGCTTTTGATCACCTTAAAATGATAGATGTGATTTCTTCACTAAAATAGTTCAAATAATCTGCACTTTATACAAACTTAACTTTGGAGGGACTTCTGCCCCCGTGGACATAACTCCTCACCTAAAAATGAATGAGAAGATATTTGGTAGAATAATTCGGGTAAGACGTTCTGTAAGGAAAGTTGGACACACACAAACATGAGCCATATTGGTGATGAAGACTCACTTCTTACGAACAAATGACTATCAGCATCGCTATCTCAGTTTCCATGGCAACCATTTGAGGTGGGGATGTAGGGGACCTGAGAAAAGTACAGTGTTCTTTTAGTTTTTGTATCAAAACTTTTTTGAGCCAAATAAATAAAATATGGCTTCAGTAGAAACATACGAGTTGATTTTTCTTCACATGGTGATACCAACAGTTTTTAAATATATCTCAAAAGCATAACGGCATTATCTAAGGAACTTTTTTGAATGAATGAAAAAGTTCGTTTAATGCCTTCATTTTCGTTACAGATATTCAACAACAGCTGTTGATACTACTATGTGAAAAATATTTAACTCCGTGTTTCTGTTGAAGCAATATTTTATTTATTTGAGTCAAAATAGTTTTAATATAAAAACTAAAAAAATACTGGTCTTTTCTCACAACCCTTATACTACCCCCCTTGAACACATAAAATAATGTATTATGTAACCATTCTGAGGTAGTACGTGCCCTCTACGTTTTGATTATTTTGCAATGTTATAGGGATCGGAGCTCTTGTTTATTCCTTCAAGCCGATAAACGTGTAATATATATAACCATTCTGAAGTAGTAACTGCGATTTCTCTAAGTATTATATTTTAACGTTTATTGAAGAATGAAAATAAGACCAAAGCTAGTTTTCTGGATCCAATTGTATCTGTTCACTAAATGAGCTTTATTGCTACAATTTTATATAATTCAGAATGGAGAAAGAGTCACTATATACATCTAGTTACTCAGAATGGGGAAAGAGTGATTAACTACTAAAACTACTTAAACTAAAATATGTACAGAGTTGAACACTCTGAGCACCTATTTGGGATTCAAATATTCATTCAGGCTTCAGAGACTGCCTGACATGAGACTATTTTTGTTTTTAAAATTAATACCTAGATCTCAATAGCGATAAATATTTTATGTTCGCTTATTGCCGGATACTAATTTTACTTACTATTTTAAAACTGTTATCAAATTTCAAGTTTTAATAAAGGCCACTAAATAATTTTTACTCAATGGTTTTCAACTCTTTCTTAGTGGAATAGAGGGTATGTATTCTCTAAATTGTACCCTCTTCACCTCTAATCTATTAATATAAAAATAAGATAGTTCATACGTGTGAACCAGCGCTCACTGTTCTTTAATGTTACAGCCAGCGTTGCAGAAAATAATTGCAACTGTTCAATTTGTGATATTCTTTTATAAGGTCACCATCAGTTCGAGTTATTTTCAGCTGAATTTTTACTTTAGCAAACCCTACAAAAATATGTCAAGAAGTGTGAAGTTAAGGTGACGGATTAGGGGGGGGGGATATTTGACTGTAAATAAGGACAATCGTGTATTGTATTAACTGTTCTGTCACTCAGCCCACTCTTAACTGGATAGTATCAAAGTTTGTCGAGCAGTTGGTCCTATCGTATCGACCGTTTGTCTGTCCATCACTTTGTACTCCTATACATGAGCTTGTCTAGCAGTTGGTCCAAGTCGTGTCGGCCACTTGACCCACCCAGCCTTCCAAATAATTGTTTTCAATCTGTATAGCAGTTGGCTGTCTATCACATGGTCCAGCTCATGTCGATCACTTGGTCTACGTCGTTTCTTCGTGTCTAGCAGTTGGATGTCTACCACTTTGTCCTCTCGTGTCGGCCCCTTTGTTGTATATCACTTTGCCTGCTCCCTAATTATTCCACCTTACACCATCGTCAGTTTTTCTTTATTTAAATCTTCTACTTATTGTTAGAGAATCTATTTGGAAGAAAAGATTTAATATACTAAAACTTTATTTCCGTATTTAGTATTGATAGGTTTAAAAAAATAGACCAAATATATTTCCCCAATATTTAATTCTGTAATTTTAACCGTTTTTAAAGAAGTGTGGTGAACGAGTCCATAGTTGAAAGTGGCTGTCTAAGTATAATAAAGCTCAGTCAAAAATACTATAGTGAAATAATTACACAAAATTTTCCTCTTACATACAACAAGAGATCCGTCTAACGCCACTCCCCTATTCAATCAACTGGTAAACAGAATAAAAATATTATATATTTTACCAGTTGATTGAATAGGGGAGTGGCGTTAGACGGATCTCTAGTTGTATGTAAGAGGAGTCATATTGAACTTTTACACGTGTTGGAGTGGAGCACGTGTCAAGTAAAGAAAACATATGAAGTGGGCAGTTCAATGTAAAGCCCCAAGTTAATCTAAAGTGATAGCTAGATTGAAGGTTCCAGATACATTGTTGCGAACTTCATGTAACATGTTTAATAATAACGCCTAGTGATGTGGCGGATTAAAAAGGGCATCAAGAGGTTAAACGTCTATAATCATCTCAACGTTCTAGTCCATCAGAGGAAATTTAAAACAAACACGATTCTAAAGAGTGGAAGACCACATTTCCCTAAATATCTATACACCCCTCCAGCGACTCATGCAACATAACATTGCCAATTTAGAGAATAAATACGACAATAACGAAATAACGTTGCACATTTTAAAGCATAACTAAACCAACTTGACAATATTGTGCAAATTGCAAAACTTAAGGCAAATATCAACCTGTATTGTGAATATCATGCAACTTTTTTTTGCAAACTTGCCAAAAATTAACAACGTATACTTTACAAAATTGCGAAAAATATGAAACATATTTTATAAACATGCGGAAATCCACTAAATATTTGCATGTGAGTTGAAACCCTAAATACCCCCCTATTCCTCCCACTTTGGAAAATTTACATTTTTATGGTTGTGATCGTTTGTTCCAGATTGTTCCGCAAAAAGTTTCTTTGTTCCGAATTTGTTCTTGCACAAATAGGACATGAATTTGTGCCACCTTGCTTACTCGTGATGGGATAACTTCACGGTAGCCCCCCCCCCCCTTACCAACCAAAAACACTTTGAAAAATCTATGTATTATTGGTTGCAATCGTTTGTTTTGGATTATTCCCCAAAAATGTTTGTTTGTTCCGTTTTGAAAAGCCTACAAATAATATGTTTACATTGGGGGGAGCGGGGCCAACTTCACGGTAGCTCATACTCAAACCTATTTTTTTAATCAAACAGTTGTAAGAATAAGAAGATTATGTTGAATATTTACTATGTCTCTTATTTGTTTGTCACGTTTGTAAAATCTACATAACCCATGAGACGCTGAAATGAAACGGTGAAAAGTTGCGTTGGGATGGGATTTATTTTTAAAGTACATTTTGTAAATCGATGTACATATGAATGTAGATATAGTCACTATCATAGCTGCCAGATAAGACCCTTCTTATGAAAATTGGACTGTAGTCATAGCTTCAAGGAGAAAATACTTCCTAGTAAACTTTATTACTTCTCCAAGTTCGAGGGATTGTAGAAAAGCCCACCTCATGATTATTGTCTTTGTTGTACAAATATAAAAATCAATACTTTTTTAGAGAGATCAACCAATTTTTTTTTATGATGTCAGGAACCCTGTATTAATAACAGGCTTATATATTCACCGATTAATGAAATGTTGGCACATTTACAGACAGTAATATTAATTGTTTGTAGCTCTATCCGTGGTTTTGTCTGCGATTCACGTTAGTATCCAATTTGTATTTGCCTTGCTAATAGTACTACGGATGACCACGTCCACACACATAATTATAATCCCCATTCCTGGGACTGAGGTAGCCCTTGCCTTATTCTTCTAGAATCTACAAGAATAGCTATTATTGGTGCTCTAAACACGGCGCTAGCGTGAGTAAAGGCTGAGGCGGTCAGGAGTAGGCTACAACAGTTTAGGAAACTAAGGCCTGGAACTGTTGGCTGCCAATACCTACTTCTCACTATTATATAACGTGATGTTCATGTAACATACATAAATACGGTGAAGATTAATTGATGCATTATTTACAGTAAGACATTACCAACATTAAATAAAGTACATAATAATGTGTACTGTACAGTACAGTGTCAATACTTTCTATAAGCACCGCGTCTTATTACCCATTCAGGATATACACACTTAGGCTACCTCAGATGATTGTGAGAAGAAATGGAGGACCTACAGTTTAACGTGGGATCCGAACCATGGTGGAGGTCTGGCATTCCACACATTCACAAGTTGTGATTAATTCACGTCTTGTCAGAGGTGAAGGAAGGGTTTGGCAATCAGCAACTAGCAAATAGTTGCGCCAGCGCAAGTTTGAAATATGTTCCAAATCCCTATTCACTAAAAGGAGCAAGTGCAATTTGAGAGCAAAGTTGCGCCTTTTATTTGACACCACTCAAGAGTAGGCGCAACTATTAAATCATGAGTGTCACTTCAATAAATTTAAATGGCGGCATATTATTGTATTGGCTTAAAATACAATTAGTTACATAACTGTACTCCAATTAATAATGAATTAATTAAAATAACAAAACGTATGTCAAGCACAAAATTTATTTCAAATTAGACAGTGGTAACAAAACAATTACGTACCTTTTATTGTTGGATTTTTACATTCAAACAACGCAATGGCATTTCTTGCATTATTATAAAACAAAACTACGAACTTTGTAATCTTCGTCTAGATCCAAAGAGGTTTGTATTCCAAAGTCCAAAGACATCTCGTCACTAAATATGGCAGTTAGTATAACTTTAAAATAAGTTTTAAAGTTTCTATAAACATTAATGTTTTATTAATGGAACTTAAACTTTAAACTAATAATATAAATAAATACAAAATAATGTACTAATATTGTGTTTCTAAAACATCCAGAAAGAGGCCGCTTCTAATTTTATAGCTAGTTTATGAGAAAAATGTTTAAAAATCTTTGTATATGCTGTCGTTTTCATTACAGATTTAAAATAAAGTAGCCTTGACTTTGGAAGTAAATTCTTCACAAGGATTGGTTGAAAAGAGAACAATTGATGACGTTTATGATGACGTTACCCTATTCCTGCCACCAGTTTGCGCCTTGTTTAGTGAATAGGGAAATGGAGCAAATAAATAAGGCGCATCTTGGGGAGCATCTTGGGCAGTGGCGGCTCGTCACTTTAGAACCGAGGGCGCAGCCTGTTTAATTCATAAATTATTTCTAAATAATATAATATATTATTTAAAAGAAGACACAACTTTCGGAATATGTTTTTCTAAATATTAATTTAGTTAAACTCAAAAATTAATATCAGAAACAACATGGAAAGATAAAAAAACTTCCCCAAATGACGTGGATATGTTGTAGAAACTCTGCAGCTGTGTAATGTACATAAATATATAGGTATGTATGTTTTCACTTTGTTCCATACAAAATTCAGGACATGGCCTACCTAATGAATTCTATTCTCTATTTTGATCAAGAGTTAATCTTGCAATATTCGTTGTCTTAAGCGCCTGAATTGAACTATTCATATTAAGCATAGTTACAAAAAATATTAAAAGATATAACTCAAATAAACATGATCCTGAAATAACCCTAAATAATATTATTATAAACACACACGCCACACACATCCTCAAGATGCAGGAGCACGCAGGATGACTGACAACAATTATTATTGCTGGTTCACGCTATACACATTTCACAAGCTTTCATTTCAACCTTAGGGCGCGTAAGGGAGTGCGCCTTCAAAAGAAGAATAAGCAATGCTAGCCAGCTAGCTATAGCAGGAGGAGGACAATAGGTTAAGGGGAGGGAAGGTTTGGTTTCACTATGTCAGGCGCTGACCATCGCACGCCTGACTGCATGCCATTTGAAGACAAGAGGTGAAGGGGTGGGAAGGTTTGGTTTCACAATATCAAGCGCTGACCGTCTCGCGCCTGACAGCATGCCATTTTAAAAAACATTGCCTGCTATTACTTAAACCAAAGGTGACCTGGTAGTCTAGGGGTAAGGTGTCAGACTTCTATGCTGGCGGCCGGGGTTCAATCCTCGGTCTCGGCAAAAAATTATCTGATTACCAAACCCTTCCTTCACCTCTGACAAGACATCTTGTGAATGTGAGGAATGCCAGGTCTCCACCGTGGTTCGGATTCCACGTTAAACTGTAGGTCCTTCATTTCATCTCACAATCACCCTACCATTACACATTAGCGTAAGTGCGTATATAACCCGAACGGGTAGTAAGACGCGGTGCTAATAATAATAATAACTTAAACCAAAAAACATATTTTTCTTGAAACTATCATGGCAAGATAAAATTGTCGTGAGAGTGCGAATAATAACTTTAAAAGTAACTGGAGATTCGTGGTGTTGGGGGACGCGCGCCTCCGCGCCTTAGGGACGAGCCGCCCCTGATCTTGGGCGCAACGTTGGTCATTTCTATACTTACGCCGGAGCAGATTTGCTTCCGTTAGTGAATCCAGGCCCAGGTCATTAGTTGTCACCTTGGAGGTTTTTTCTTGCTACAATAGCCAACTATTTTTTAAATATAAATTATGACCTTCTTGAAGTGAGAAGTGCGTTTTCCATCGCCAAATTTCTTGGCGTCAGCAGAAATCAAAGATGGCGGACAATATGGCTATAAAAAATCTGGAAATCCTTAAGTTGGTCGATAAATACAAGTATGGTGTCGATTTCAATGTTTTTGGGGCCGTAGAATCCAAAAACAAGTATAAAAACTGTTCCAGGCATAAATAAGACGGGATATTCAAAATAGCCGCCTATAAAATTATCGGAATGTTAAATTCTTATAAAGGGACAATGCAGTAGAGTTTTGTGTCGAGTGCAATGTTTTTGGAGGTAAGAATCCAAATATTGTGTCAAAATTATTGTCTAATACACATAAGTTGAGATATTAAATGTGTGGCCGAAGATGGCAGCTTTTTAGCAATAATTGATTTAGTTATAAGTGTTTCTGTGTTTGAAATAATTAGTGTTATCATTGTTTTGTGGATTTTAATCATGTGTTGCTAATTTATAAAATGAATTATACATTAAGTTGATTTTAAGATTCTCTTCTAGTTTCAGGTGTTAACTAGAGATGGAATTCCTGAATAGCTTAGAAATAGAAATAGTTGTATCAATTTCTTGGCATGCAAACAAAAACTGATTTGGTTTATCTGTAACATTAGCCGCTAGCTAATGTTACAATACTGCAAATTGTAAACTTACCCAATTCTACAAAGACGTCAGCGGCCATGCTCATGTAAACACTGCGAGCCACTTATCAACACACACCTGGCCATCAAGACCTTCCTTGTAAGACTGAGGCGCGCCCACTGGAATACATCACGCCGTTTCTGCTTGCCCAAAGACCATAAGAAGAAAAGAAGTAACACTCCACCAAGTTTACGAGCGGGCTTCTACTAGATCCGTGAGGCTCCTAGAACCCTCTCCACCCTGTCTACGTTCTTTGGTTCCCCCCCCCCCCTTGACTATGTTCTGCAAGCCGTATTTTGTGCTTATAAAAGATCGACCATGTGAATTGTGAGCCACTCTTGGGCTGGCGTTGGAATTCGCCTGAACAGGTGAACGCTTCAAAATTAACGATGTAAGCTAAATTCAGTTTAGATGAAATCTTTAACGTTTCTATAATTCCGTTTAGGCACTTGGTTGTTATTTCATAATGAATAGACTTGATCTTTCAAACTTGCGCTTTAGTGACTTTCCATGATAAATGGACTTAAAACTTTCATACTGGCATTTGGTTGCGTCTTCAAATATCTGCCTACATATAACTTAAAACTTTGCACTTAGCAGTATGCATAAAGTAATTGGACTTTAAGACTTTTCAGATTTAATATTTTAGTGAAACTAGTTACGATTTTACTTCGTTTGGGCATTTGTGTTGATTTAAATGACAAGGCAAAGTTCACAGTTAAGATTTAGATCTATTATGTCCGGCATGATTGAACGTAAAACTTCGGGCATAATAAATTTAAAATCGCGTAAAGATTGCTGGTATCATATTATGTTCTTTATACTATTTATGATGTTACGTTTTGTGCACTTATATTATTGAGCGTAATCTCTAAAAAACCTGCTTTTGTTAATTATTTTCAAAGGTTAATAAGTTTGGTTCAGAACTTAAATTATGTCATTCATAATTTTACCTTGTCTATGATCTTTAAATATAAACCTCGCAAGGTGTTTCATTAAGCTAATGTTTATTGTATTAGAATAGTTCTTGTTGGGTTGTTTTTGATGTTCACCTTTGAACATGAATTACCTGCCGCCATCAGCGCACCATAGGGGTAAAAGGAAGTTGTTATAGCAACCATGTTTGTGATTGTAAACGAGAGGTGTAGGCCAATCTAATGCATGGGTCAATCCAACACCAACATCTGGTAATACGTCAGTTAGGTTTAATCATATACCCCCTTCCCCTTTTTGGGACTGATGAGGTATTAATAATAATGTCTATAGGTTATATTTTGGTAATTGTCGTATTGAACTGTACGAGGTTAGGCTGAGGTTTAATTGTTGCTTTCACGCCAAACTGTAGCTTTCCAGAGTAAGCGTAGATGTTCGCTTTCAAATTTGGCGCTCATGGTATGAGGCCATTAGGAAAAGGTTGTAAAGACGTTACATACTTGATGATTGTTTATGTATTTATATCTATTTTTGTTCTCTTTTTGAGAAGTTATAATAAATTATTGTTGATGGTGATATTCGTTCCTTCTTTATAAGTATCATCCTTCGGTAATTTTAAGTTAAGTAGTTCATGTGTGGTAATCACAAATATGTATAACGTCTGGGCTGTGTTTATCGACCTTTGAGGGCGACCGTGAGAACTTGCCCTCATCTATCTCAAATTGCGTGTGCTGGTGTTATTTAGCTTACCCAGCGGGTATAACAAGTTCACTCACCCAGCCCACTCTATCGATTGTTATTGTGTTTTTTTTAATTTCCTTATTAAGTGTTTGAACCCTTTCTTTTGGATGGTAGATCCTACTTGTGGTTTCATATCTTGCTTTACATGGATAATGAGAACAAAAAAAAATTAATAAAAGGAACTTTATCTGATTTTAATAAAGTGAAAGACTATTTAGAAAAAGTAAGGCGTTATCACCTGTTGACAATGAATTTGGAGACCACACTGTGCAACTTGAAAGACAAATTAGTAGGGAGCATTCACCTGAGAATATAATATTTTGGCATAAAAAATGCTACAGTCAGTTTACCTACAAAGGCACATTGATAGGTTAATCAAGAAACAACAGAATATTGTTGCAGAAAAATAATGTCAATTTAATACGCTATTAACTATAGTAGAGGCAAATAATTTGGAGCAGGCAAGAACCTCAATGCGAACTTCGGTACCTAAAGTGAATTGCCATCTATGCATTTTATATCAGAAGAGAATAGACAACAAAAGACTAAGCCAAGTTTTGACATTTGAATCAGCCTCAAGTATCTATAAGCTTGCTGAATTCAACGAAGCACTGAATTGTGGAATTGGTGGAGAAGACCTTATTGCTGTAGATGAACACTATCATCCAAGTTGCCGCAGGAGTGACGATATTACAAAAAATAAATGTATTTCAGAAATGACAAGTACTTCAAGAGACTACTCACTTGACAATGACTCCTTGTTTGTATTAGCTGCTGAATTTGACCAAGGCTTTTGTGTTGGAAATATTTTACGAGAAAACAGGAGAAAATGTTAGTTTTAGTATCAGAGACATGAAGCAAATACTGCAAGAATATTATGGAGATAAAATACATTTCCAAAAATAAATTAGCAGAAAACTACCCTTACTTGTGTTTCCGAGAAAAATAACTTCAATTCATGCTTTGTAAGAGTTAATTGACCAACACAGAGTAAACAATAGAATAACGTTCCAAACAATAATTTCAGACACTAAAAACATCTTCTATGCCACAAATAAAATCAGACCTGACCTCGAATCTCTTCCTGGAATTGAAGATTTCAATCAATTGACCATCCAAGCTGGGCGCTGTGTCCC
>JBCFYV010000935.1:6360928-6409334 GCA_039000515.1 Timema cristinae
TGTGTCTTCTTCTGTGGCCCATGCAATAGCTGGTCTTGTTTCTTCTGTGAGCCCCATGCAATAGCTGGTCTGTGTCTTCTTCCTGTGGCCCATGCATAGCTGGTCGTGTCTTTTCCTGTGAGCCTGCAATAGTTGTCTGTGTCTTCTTCCTGGAGCCCCGTGCAATAGCTGGTCTGTTCTTCTTCCTGTGAGCCATGCAATAGCTGGTTGTCTTCTTCCTGGGCCCATGCAATAGCTGTCTGTGTCTTCTTCTGGGCCTGCATAGTGGTCTGTGTTTCTTCCTGTGGGCCCCATGCAATAGCTGGTCTGTGTCTTCTTCCTGTGAGCCCATACAATAGTGTCTGTGTCTTTTTGTGGGCCCATCAATATGGTCTGTGTCTTCTTCTGTGAGCCCCATGCAATAGCTGGTCTGTGTCTTCTTCTGGGATCCCTGCAATAGCTGGTCGTGTCTTCTTCCTGTGAGCCCCATGCAATAGCTGGTCTGTGTCTTCTTCCTGGGAGCCCGTGCAATAGCTGGTCTGTGTCTTCTTCTGTGAGCCCTGCAATAGTGGTCTGTGTCTTCTTCCTGGACCCTGCAATAGCTGGTCTGTGTCTTCTTCTGTGAGCCCCATGCAATAGCTGGTCTGTGTCTTCTTCTGGGACCCTGCAATAGCTGGTCTGTGTCTTCTTCCTGTGGCCCATGCAATAGCTGGTCTGTGTCTTCTTCCTGTGGGGCCCCATGCAATAGCTGGTCTGTGTCTTCTTCCTGTGAGCCCCGTGCAATAGCTGGTCTGTGTCTTCTTCTGGGACCCATGCAATAGTGGTCTGTGTCTTCTTCCTGTGGGGCCCCATGCAATAGCTGGTCTTTGTCTTCTTCCTGTGAGCCCCGTGCAATAGCTGGTCTGTGTCTTCTTCCTGGGGCCCCATGTAATAGTTGGTCTGTGTCTTCTTCCTGTGGGGCCCTATGCAATATCTGGTCTGTGTCTTCTTCCTGTGAGCCCCGTGCAATATCTGGTCTTGTCTTCTTCCTGGGGCTTCAAGCAATAGTTGGTCTGTGTCTTCTTCTTGTGGGCCCCATGCAATATCTGGTCTGTGTCTTTTTCCTGGGGCCCCATGCAATAGTTGGTCTGTGTCTTCTTCCTGTTGGGCCCTATGCAATAGCTGGTCTGTGTCTTCTTCCTGGGCCTTATGCAATAGCTGGTCTGTGTCTTCTTCCTGTGAGCCCCATGCAATAGCTGGTCTGTGCATTCTTCCTGGGGCCTTATGCAATAGATGGTCTGTGTCTTCTTCTTGTGAGCCCCACGCAATAGCTGGTCTGTTTATTCTTCCTGGGGCCCCACGCAATATCTGGTCTGTGTCTTCTTCCTGGGGCCTTTGCAATAGCTGGTCTGTGTCTTCTTCCTGTGAGCCCCATGCAATAGCTGGTCTGTGTCTTCTTCCTGGGACGCCATGCAATAGCTGGTCTGTGTCTTCTTCCTGTGAGCCCCATGCAATAGCTTGTTGGTGTCTTCTTTCTTAGGGCCCTATGCAATAGCTGGTCTGTGTCTTCTTCCTGTGGGGCCCCATGCAATAGCTGGTCTGTGTCTTCTTCCTGTGGGGCCCCATGCAATTGCTGGTCTGTGCCTTGTAATGATATGAAATTATACATATCAAGTTGTTATTATTCAAATCTATATTCAAAATTACTATATTTAATATTCGAGCGGGCTGTAAGATTTATTTGTGTAGAACTGTCGAGTTGTAAGGTGTGGTGAAATCCTTCTACGTCTCTATTTAAAAAGACAACGCACTTTCCGTGGAAAGAGACGCACCTGGATGACCTCACCCCTTTTCTTCTAGGAAGCTTCGAGAAGGAAATGTCGCTTGATATACCCCTTGAAATGCGCACATCTCCTCACTGCTGGTGATCCTTCCTTCTCGACAAGAACACGTATAGCTAAGATTCATTTAACGCAATAGTCGGGCTTTTATCAAAATATAAAACGCGTGTGATATCTAGCTAAAAGTAAACAGTTAATTCATTTAAAATAAAAATTAAAGACTATAAAAAAACACCAGAACTTTTAATTTATAAAATAATATAATTAATTATTAAAATAATATTACCCTTACGATGGCGTATAGACATTTCTTATCAGGCTAGCGTTTTAATTATTACAGAGCCTTCTTTCCTGGACCCCATGCAATAGCTGTCTTTGTGGCCCATGCAATAGCTGGTCTGTGTCTTCTTCCTGTAGCCCATGCAATAGCTGGTCTGTGTCTTTCTTCCTGTAGGTCCCATGCAATAGCTGGTCTGTGTCTTCTTCCTGGGACCCCATGCAATAGCTGGTCTGTGTCTTCTTCCTGTGAGCCCCATGCAATAGCTGGTCTGTGCCTTCTTCCTGTGGGCCCCGTGGAATAGCTTGTCTCTATCTTCTTCCTGTGGGCCTCATACAATAGCTTGTCTGTGTCTTCTTCTTTTGGGGCCCCATGCAATAGCTAGTCTGTGTCTTCCTCCTGTGGGGCCCCATGCAATAGCTGGTCTGTGTCTTCTTCTTTTGGGGCCCCATGCAATAGCTAGTCTGTGTCTTCCTCCTGTGGGGCCCCATACAATAGCTGGTCTGTGTCTTCCTCCTGTGGGGCCCCATACAATAGCTTGTCTGTGTCTTCCTCCTGTGGGGCCCCATACAATAGCTGGTCTGTGTCTTCCTCCTGTGGGGCCCCATACAATAGCTTGTCTGTGTCTTCTTCTTTTGGGGCCCCATGCAATAGCTAGTCTGTGTCTTCCTCCTGTGGGGCCCCATACAATAGCTGGTCTGTGTCTTCTTCCTGGGGCCCCATTCAAAGCCTGGTCTACGAAACCCTTGTCGAAACTGACGAAGATCTGCCACGTATTCTCGCCACGGGGCAATAAACCCAAATGATGCCTGAACATTCTTGCATTGCAGTTTGTGGACGTCATTTTGAGCAATTATTGTACCCAACTGTTTTTGCAGAGTTAAACTTTTGTTTATTTAATGTAAGCCAATAAGTATTATGAGAATTATTTCTATACTGAACATACTAACAGTTCTAGTCTATAACGTGCTAATGGTGCGTTCCCGGACACAAGTTCCTTATTAAAAGGTGGTCTAATTTGAACCCCCTACATACCTGAGAAGTGTGTTACATACGAGTATATTCATTTACACCCTGCATATTTACTATATTTATATATGATTTCAATCTAGATTTTTTATATAAAAACAATCTGGCATTAATTATTTTTAAATAAGTATAGAAAAATAATGTTTTAATTTGTCTAAATATTTGTAAAAATAAGGCAAACCTTTATTGAAGTAACCCGCCTCTGTGGCGTAGTTGGCTAACGCGCTTGTCGTGTTGAGCCCGACTGCTGAGGACGGGGAGATCGAGGTTCGAATCTCGGTCGGGTGAACTGGGGTGGTTTTTCCTAAATGGTTTCCCACTCTCCATCCACGCGAATGCGGGTTCACTTCCTTTGATTCAACCTTCCCAATTCCTAATCCATTAGTGTAATTAGTACTTAAGCGTATAACCCGAACGGGTAGTAAGACGCGGCGCTAAAATAATAATAATAATAATAATTTATTGAAGTAATTCAGTACTCAGTTGAGGATTTGTTTGGTGTAAAGTGAAAGTTATATCAAAGTTATGTTTAAAGATTTTCTTGTATAATGGCCGTGTCTTTAAACTCGTCATAACTATCCACAAGTTTAACAAGGGAGACAGGGATAGCGAAACTAAAAGAGTTGACACGAGTCCACTTGCATTGAGAGAGAATGGTAAAACATTTGTTAAAAACCTTTTAGTATGGCGGGTGGAATTTGAACACTTGACTTCTTCGTCACCACAAAGCAGCATTAGACGAGACTGACGCCTTTATCAACGTGTCCACTGATGCGATTATAGTTTCTTATAAAATATTGGAATATATGGAGAGACCTGTACATTCACACGTGATTGCAAACTGTGGGAGGTGGTAGAAATCATGTTCAAGATGTACTGTGGCTACCAGTGAAACACATCCCAGGTAATATGTTTGAGAGATCTCCCAGTTACATTGAACACCCTCCACTGTCAGTCTACTTCTTGTTTAATTACCTCTATTATTGCACCCCATGTTAGTTTATTTGGTTTTACCTGCAGGCCGGTGCAGAATCCATTGTGTTTTAGTTTTGTTTATGTGCAAAAATTATAAACTACTTTATTTATTTTTACTTTCTATTGTAAAAAGGAGTATTGTAATCGTGAACATTTCGACCTCTAGATTTTGATGAATCTTTACGTTGAGCCGAAACCCAAAAGTGTGCGTCTCACAATTCTGTCTGCCTTTCCCTGGGGATAGAGCCAAAATAATGTGATGTGTTTTGTTCCAACCATATATTTATTCCAGGGTCTACCCGTGGCTTCTCTCACGTTTGAGTGCTAAATTATCCTTTTGCCCCGTGATTCATCTAAAATATCAAAAAACACATTTTCAGGCACACATGAGAAGGAGAAAATATTTTATGTCGACGCCACACATTAACAACTACCTAAAGACCCCTTACACACGGCAAAGCGCCATAGAGGTTACGGCAGATCACCGTGATAACTGCGGCTCCGTGCCGTGGACGGCTGTGGCAGAAAACCGCGCCGTGTGCAAGGGTCCTAATTAGGAACGAAAATAAATTGTTTACAATTTTGCAGTGTTTGCATTAAGATTTACTCGTTTACGTGGAGGCATTGTTGAAATGAACACATTAATATATATATGCATTCCTTGTATCAAGTGCGTCTCTATTACGTGTTGAAATTAATAAAAAATCTAATCTATCAAATAATAAACTCTTATGGGTTTTTGGTGTGGTCCCTCTATCTTTTCAACAAATTTAATTTGGCTGCCATACCAGTTAGTTATTGTTAATATTATTAGTTTTCAAAATGTCCAAACATTCACTTTAAAATTTAATGTTTCCTGTTTCTTAAGGTTCATTTGGGCTATCCTTCCCTCTATATTTACGTAAATGTCTCGATTTCATGAGATTACATGAAGTGTGTTTTAATATTGATTTTATAGATTTTGAAGGAGGCTCATTTCCATCCATTTGCGCTTTTAATTTAAAAATGTTAAAATATGAATACGTTAGTAGCTGTTTGATGTGGCGATACCTGCCTAACGTTCGTAGCTGTTTGATGTGGCGATACCTGCCTAACGTTCGTAGCTGATCAATGTGGCGATACCTGTCTAACGTTCGTAGCTGTTTGATGTGGCGATACCTGCCTAACGTTCGTAGCTGTTTGATGTGGCGATACCTGTCTAACGTTCGTAGCTGTTTGATGTGGCGATACCTGCCTAACGTTCGTAGCTGTTTGATGTGGCGATACCTGCCTAACGTTCGTAGCTGTTTGATGTGGCGATACCTGTCTAACGTTCGTAGCTGTTTGATGTGGCGATACCTGCCTAACGTTCGTAGCTGTTTGATGTGGCGATACCTGCCTAACGTTCGTAGCTGTTTGATGTGGCGATACTTGTCTAACGTTCGTAGCTGTTTGATGTGGCGATACCTGTCTAACGTTCGTAGCTGTTTGATGTGGCGATACCTGTCTAACGTTCGTAGTTGTTTGATGTGGCGATACCTGTCTAACGTTCGTAGCTGTTTGATGTGGCGATACCTGTCTAACGTTCGTAGCTGTTTGATGTGGCGATACCTGTCTAACGTTCGTAGCTGTTTGATGTGGTGATACCTGTCTAACGTTCGTAGCTGTTTGATGTGGCAGTACCTGTCTAACGTTCGTAGCTGTTTGATGTGGCGATACCTGTCTAACGTTCGTAGCTGTTTGATGTGGCAGTACCTGTCTAACGTTCGTAGCTGTTTGATGTGGCGATACCTGTCTAACGTTCGTAGCTGTTTGATGTGGCGATACCTGTCTAACGTTCGTAGCTGTTTGATGTGGCAGTACCTGTCTAACGTTCGTAGCTGTTTGATGTGGCGATACCTGCCTAACGTTCGTAGCTGTTTGATGTGGCGATACCTGTCTAACGTTCGTAGCTGTTTGATGTGGCGATACCTGCCTAACGTTCGTAGCTGTTTGATGTGGCGATACCTGCCTAACGTTCGTAGCTGTTTGATGTGGCGATACCTGTCTAACGTTCGTAGCTGTTTGATGTGGCGATACCTGTCTAACGTTCGTAGCTGTTTGATGTGGCGATACTTGTCTAACGTTCGTAGCTGTTTGATGTGGCAGTACCTGTCTAACAGTTTTCAAACTTATACACCAAAGAGAAGTTTTTTCTAATGGTTTTGGAATTAATTTCCCCCACCACCTTTTTCACCAAACCCCCACATAGAAATGTCAGATAATTAAGATGTATTTGGTTAATTGGAGCGAGTCCTCTACAATCTTGACAAATTTAAATTTTCTATTCTATCTTAAAGTGTTTGTTCTGTCTATAGCGATCATCTCCCCTACAGCGTGGAATCCTCTTTTGATGAGTTATCAACAATTTTCAGACTTTTCTGGTAATTTGAAGTAGTATCTATGCCTGCCTGCCAAATTATAGTTTTCTACAACACTGAAATAAAAATGTCTGTATTAGTTTTGAAAAGTTGAGTCCCCCTTCCCAGTTCATCAACTCCCACTTAAAAATTTCAAATTATAATACTATACTTATACTTATATTTTACTATTCCTACCTGATTGCGAAATTTAGATTTTCTACTTCATCTATATGCACCCCATCCTCCCCACCCCCCTTTCCCAATTAACAAAGCCACATTTTTAAATCTCTTTTCCAACATTTCTGATCATAAGGTGGGATCCACCTGCCTGTCAAATTTCAGGTTTAAACTTCATCTAGGATTGTCTGGACAACTTCATCTAGGATTGTCTGGTCAACTTCATCTAGGATTGTCTGGACAAAACGCACAAACCTGGTTTTGTTGTTAGCCTGTGGTGTCGTCAATCCCACAATGGAGGGAATTACCCCTAGCAAGGAGGTAGAGGATCAAATCTCAGCTTGATGCACTGGGAGTAGTTTTGAAAATGTGATACGTCACTGTCATTTTCACATCTTACTTTCTCACTAATGTGGGTTTATTTTCACCAAACTATTTTCCCATCTCCAAACCTCAAAACGAACGAATTGCAAAGGTATTTTACTCAGGAATGAAGGGAATTAGGATAATTTCTCAATTGTTTTGAAAATGACAAATGTTTCCTATTATATATTTATTTCATTCTAATATTTAGTGCAAGAGTTCTTAACCTCTTACGAGTACAGACTATCAATGGATTGCCCAATATGTCACCACACCATCTTTGCAAGATTGTCAAAATCATCATCATCATATTACCAGTCATTAGGTAGATGCCAATATGACTTCAAAAGATGCCTGGTTTGATTTTACATAATTTATGGATAGCTATAAACAGAAAAGTCGAACAAAAATCATAAGGATTCTAATATAATTATTGAATATATAAATGGCAAATCACACACAAGCTATCTAAAACTAGTGAGACTTTTGCTGCTCTGAGTTTGATTCCAATCCACGCCTTAGTTGGTTCCGAATACCTCTAACTGATACGTACACTCCTGGTTGGAAACCGGCTATGCCCCAAAAAATATTATTTGTCCAGTAATAATTGTATATTATTTTTGTTATTTATATTTTAGTACTTTTTATTCTTCTAGTGTTAATATAGAACATTTATTTTGGTAAATGCTACATCCCTAATAGTTATATTTGACATAATTAATACTACATATATTTTTTAGCATAATTCAATTGTTGATTATACAAGCGAATGATGATATAGCTTCTAAATACGCCAAACTTGTAAATAAGATACAATGTTTAAAATAAATATCTGGCTAATGGAAAATCTTAAAAATAAAATTTGCTAGTGAATCATACATCCTTTCATTTGGGCTTGTTTTGCTAGTGGTGATTAGTGTGGAAATATCACGTCTCTTAGAGTGTAGTAACATGACAGACTCTTGGCTACCCCCTTTCTTAATTCAATATTCTGTCTCTAGATGGTCCTAGTAGCCAGGCGTGATTTGTTGGCGTTATAACCTCTAGGTAGATAAAAAATTACTCAATTATTATTCTTTGGATTATAAGTACCCTTATTACTAATTGGTCTGAAAGAATGTAAGAGTGATAGCTTCTTTTAAAAAATTCAAAACTATTAATTATTACATTTTTAGGCTTTGTCAAACTTTGTCAATTTTATCCTATTTTCAAAAATCATACAAAATAAGAAAGTAAAAAAAATTAAATATAGCTCTCAAATTGACATTCTTCCTATACCAAATAAAGTAAGTCCCATTTTCCTACGGTGTATTTACGAGGCTGCATAAGCTTCATAAGTTGCTTATGTAAGCCAGTAAACCGATCGTCCTGAGATGGGCTCTTAGATGGGAAGGAACCTCGGAACTCTCTCAATTGAGCCCCCTCTTCATCCCCCCCACCCCTCGGGCCCAATTATAAAGATCTTCCAAGGCCCCGTTCAAAAACTGTTGTTGAAGCATTTAAATTGAGATAACAATACCTATTTCTCCTGTGTAGAAGACAACTTGGCTCACCTTCATTATATTACTATATCAACTAATACTATTTAATAGGCAATATAATATACACCTACCATTGAGTTTACATTGAAAAGTTACATTGAGCTCTGTGATTAGTGTTTAACCAAAAAGAGGGAAACACATGTTAATTACTACAGTAACATATGTAAATGGACAAGCGCTTACCGGGACAGCATGGTCTACACCTCACATGAGAGACTAGACTTGCAGCTACACAAGAAGGATCTCACTCCAGGCAATTGATGTATGGGCAGGTGCTACACAATTTTACTTTCATCTTGTTTACTAATTTTGGATGGTTCCATTCTCTAACAACCACCAGTAGTGTATGACTGATATTTTAATTAATCACAATACATTTATTTTATATCCCATTCTACTGTAAAAATACACGCCACAAGAATGTTAAAGAGTAAATATATGGTAGAATTGTTGGTACAGGGTGTGACCGCACTGCATGTGGCTGTGCATAGTCACTCGGAGGCTATGGTAGAGTTCCTACTGCACCAGAAGAGGTTGGATATCCGTGACTGTGCACTGCACGCTGTGCGTGAGAACCAGCCGCGTATTCTTGCCATGATCCTGGATCGTCTGAAAGAAACATCCTCTGTACTTGAGTTCGTCGGCTTCACGCACAGCGCTGAGTTCCCGGACTATATTACACCCCTCATACTGGCTGCTCAGTGTGGTCATTATGAGATCATAGAGATGCTGTTGGAGCGTAATCATTCCATCACCCGGCCCCATCCTCCGCGATGCTTGTGTTCACAAGTGTGCAGGTGAGTATCTCTAGAAACATCTATCTGGAACTAGAAACTTAAACTTGCAGATTCTGTCTGGTCTTTAGGTTAGTAAACGCTACTGAGCATTTTATCAGCATTCCCGATCCTAATGGAGGCTCATAGATTAATTTCATAAAATGATTTGAATTTATCCAAAGTTTTTCTATCTGAACATCCCAGTCCAGTAAGAAATCCCGGAATTTCGAGTATCATGGACTCATATATCGTGGCAAGTATTCAAAACATATCAATCTTTCTTCGTATTGATGAATTATTCGGCACATAGGCTTACAAACGACTCATGTTCTTAACTATTGCCTTTAAAATAGTTAGTTAAAGATATTTATTCCTTCAATGGTAGTAATTAATAAGTTGGCTCTAAATGGGTGGCCGTCTGCACATCAATGTAACTTTGGTCCACTCCAACATATATTAGAGCCTTTTAGAAAATGTAAACTTCTATTTTGACAACATTGATAGCATTGTAATAATATGTTTCTTAGAGAGAAAGGGACAACTAAAGATTTGACGTATGAATATAAATTTAGTAGCGCGTATAACCCTCTAATGCAGTTCTTCCTACCAAAGTACTACTATAGACAAAGGTGGAGTGAACAGAAAGCTGCTATCAAATACTTAAACCAAACTTAAAATTATAAATATTGGTGATTATAGATACAAATATCTCGCTAAAATAAAATCAAGTAATTATAAATTAATGTAATAAAAATATGTGTAATGTTGACTAAGGGGATACCGTGTTCTTAACGCTACCCCCTGTCAAGGTGGTCGAGTAGTCTAAGACGTAAGCCATCACTTGCGTGCAGGCCTGCCTGCTGATGACGGGGCTCAAACCCCTGGTGGGTCTACCGAGAGGTTTACCACTCTCACAAAACCCTTCCAGCCTTACCCCGTTAGCGTAATAATCATATATGTGCATGAGTTTGATGACACGACCAGTACAAACATAATTACCTTGTTTGGCGCAAGGGGTGAATGTGCGTCATGGGGTGAGCTCTTGAGGGTGAGAGTAGAGGTTCGCTGTGGCCACAAAATGGAGGGGATGGAAAAGAGAAGAGACTGACCTGGTCTGCCTTTAGCTCTCAGTTCCCGAAGCGAGAGTAGCTCTAACACGCTCTACACAACAACGGGTGATTTAAAAAAAACAACGTCTTCGCATGTGGACAACATTCCCCCATAAAACCCACACCAAAATCCTCCCCAGGCAATCAATACAATGGAGTACACTCCCCCATAAAAAATCATGAAACTCTGACATGAGTTTTACACGAATCTGTACATAACCTACTTCTTGCGTGCTCAATCTGGGTCAAAATCACGGCAAGAGTTTTTATAACAAGGGGTGCCTGATTGCGTAACACATGTCCCTTTGGAACAGATAATAAATGAAGTGGGAACACATAAAGAGTGAATGGGGATGATCTCAGGGGCCATCGCTCTACTGTTAGCTAATGTCTGCTCCACAAAACATTAGTGATTTGTTGGGCTTACTCTGCCTCAATGGATAACGTCTCTCTAAAACAGGCTCGTCCCGCGTTCGTCAGCGTAATACAATCCATTTCCAGATAGTAGTTTCCGATCCACTCTAATTAACAATATGGGGACTTGTTAATAAGTCGAGTCTTGTGCTATTCACACATCTTTAGTATTAGTTCACTATTTATTGATGATAGGCGTTCAATTAAGAGCCAACTTCCCAACTTCAGCCCTGCGCAATTGAGTCTAGTTCCTATCTTGAACTAGTTCTATCCAGTCCACCTCATTCCATCTTATCCCTATCTCGAACTAGTTCTATTCAGTCCTCCTTATTACAGCTTATCCCTATCTCGAACTAGTTCTATTCAGTCCTCCTTATTACAGCTTATCCCTATCTCGAACTAGTTCTATTCAGTCCTCCTTATTACAGCTTATCCCTATCTCGAACTAGTTATATTCAGTCCACCTCATTGCATCTTATCCCTATCTTGAGCTAGTTATATCCAGTCCACCTCATTACATCTTATCCCTATCTCGAACTAGTTATATTCAGTCCACCTCATTGCATCTTATCCCTATCTTGAGCTAGTTATATCCAGTCCACCTCATTACATCTTATCCCTATCTCGAACTAGTTCTATTCAGTCCACCTCATTACATCTTATCCCTATTTTGAGCTAGTTCTATCCAGTCTACCTCATTACACCCGTATCTCTTCAGGTCCATCCTAATGTTATCCTCCCAGCTGCGTCTAGATATTCCCAATGTATTTTCTATTCAATAACTTGAACGGGGTTCTAGTTTCTTTAATTCATACTGCATGTTCTTCCCACCATAACTTTTGAGATTTGATTTCCTTAACAGGGTTTGACAATGCCTACAGGGTGTTTTAACTCATTATTTTGTAACCTCCCCCACTACCTTTTTCTTTAACCCTTTTTAGACCAAATATGTTTCTAAGTACATGGTTTTTGAAACACAAAATTCATTGTCATCCTATAAGTTTAAGAATGGAAGAAACTAAAGGAGTAGGAGTGGAGTAAGAATTGATGGAAGCATTTTACTGGACTATCCTGGCCATAGGTTGGAAAAAGTTGATGATATAATGTAAGATAATTCTTTTATATTATAAGTTAAATGGCAACTGTAAAAACTAAAGTTTTTTGTATTTTGAGCTACACATTGCATGCCAACAGGAGAGATTTTAACAACTCATTGGACATAAACTAAACTAATTAGTGAACCGAACTTATAGTAAGTTTCCAAACATGGGACCCTCATAGATTACTATTATGTTTCAATTTGAAAGAAGAAATTAACTCCAGGAATAATTATAATGTTCGATGACTCCAGGGCAGATCAAGAGGCCAAGAGGCATAACACTTTGGTGTTCTTTCACACGGTAGACGACCTTCTTCTCTTTCCAAAAATGTAGCAATCATTTTTATAATACAGTTTAAGACTCTAGGCTATGTTAAGAGACTAAAAATACATAGGTTCAATTTAGAATTTAGAATTTTAAACAATGTTACCGTATGATTGAATATTCACTTTACTCATTCATTTCTTTTGGAGGATATCAAAGAAGGATGTTGTATCAACTCACAGTCTCCTCATTCATTTCTTTAGGAGGATATCAAAGAAGGATGTTGTATCAACTCACAGTTTCCTCATTCATTTCTTTAGGAGGATATCAAAGAAGGATGTTGTATCAACTCACAGTCTCCTCATTCATTTCTTTAGGAGGATATCAAAGAAGGATGTTGTATCAACTCACAGTCTCCTCATTCATTTCTTTAGGAGGATATCAAAGAAGGATGTTGTATCAACTCACAGTCTCCTCATTCATTTCTTTAGGAGGATATCAAAGAAGGATGTTGTATCAACTCACAGTCTCCTCATTCATTTCTTTAGGAGGATATCAAAGAAGGATGTTGTATCAACTCACAGTCTCCTCATTCATTTCTTTAGGAGGATATCAAAGAAGGATGTTGTATCAACTCACAGTTTCCTCATTCATTTCTTTAGGAGGATATCAAAGAAGGATGTTGTATCAACTCACAGTCTCCTCATTCATTTCTTTAGGAGGATATCAAAGAAGGATGTTGTATCAACTCACAGTCTCCTCATTCATTTCTTTAGGAGGATATCAAAGAAGGATGTTGTATCAACTCACAGTCTCCTCATTCATTTCTTTAGGAGGATATCAAAGAAGGATGTTGTATCAACTCACAGTCTCCTCATTCATTTCTTTAGGAGGATATCAAAGAAGGATGTTGTATCAACTCACAGTCTCCTCATTCATTTCTTTAGGAGGATATCAAAGAAGGATGTTGTATCAACTCACAGTCTCCTCATTCATTTCTTTAGGAGGATATCAAAGAAGGATGTTGTATCAGCTCACAGTCTCCTCATTCATTTCTTTAGGAGGATATCAAAGAAGGATGTTGTATCAGCTCACAGTCTCCTCATTCATTTCTTTAGGAGGATATCAAAGAAGGATGTTGTATCAAATCACAGTCTCCTCATTCATTTCTTTAGGAGGATATCAAAGAAGGATGTTGTATCAGCTCACAGTCTCCTCATTCATTTCTTTAGGAGGATATTAAAAGAGGAAGATGCTCTCCACGTGGCTACAGCTAAGCTTGAAGTGTACCGTGCCATCTCCAACCCTGCCTATTTGTGCCAAAGTTCTGATGATCCTATTCTGATGGCGTTCCAACTATTCAATGAGCTTCATCAGTGCGCCACCATTCATCAAGAGTTTCGAGCCGCCTACACACAACTCTCCAGGGAGTGCCGCACATTTGCCGTAGAGCTGCTTGGTCAGTTTATTAGAGTAATGATATCTTGTAAACTGGCTAGACCGTCACCCTCTTTCCTTCGATTGGAAGTTTATTTATAAATGGGGCATTACATTTTATATGCATAAGTTACGGTAGCTATAATCACAAAACTGATTTCTCAGCTTTCTCTATCTGTTTACCTTAGTAAATTTAACTACATTTTATTTCATTTCAATATATTATTTATAGAAGAGGATGCCATAATATGTTATTTAAGTTTTTAACATTATAAACCTTTGTAATTAGATAGCTTGAACAGGTCTTACTTTTAAAGTTTTGTTTCGTCACAACGTTTCACTAACCGTTTGGGCTATAATTACGGTAATATTATAGGGGTGAGGACTAGCCCACATTTATGTGGAGGAATAGTGGGAAACCTTCGAGTAATTATTATTATTATTATTAGCACCGCGTCTTACTACCCGTTCGGGTTATACGCACTTACGCTAATGTGTAATGGTAGGGTGATTGTGAGATGAAATGAAGGACCTACAGTTTAACGTGGAATCCGAACCACGGTGGTGGCCTGTTCGAGTAATAACCATCTTAAGTACACTCAGCAGGATTCAAACATTGACTTCTTCGTTATTGTGTACCGTGGCTAACACCTAACAAAAATATCAACCTCCACCATCTTAAAAAGTGAATACACACTTACCCCATTTTACGAGGAAGTCAGCGCCTAATCACGAACACTCCACGCACGGCAACTAAAAACACTGCTTATCGGTCGAGTTTGGCAAGAAACCAGAATTAAGTCACGAAGTGGCATGTAACCTCTGTTCGATTTTACGTTATCCCCAAGTTCAATACGTTGCGCAGGCGCTAAATCTTGGGAAAAGGAGCTAGATATCCTATCACGTGGTTATACCTACCCTCACATGGTCATCCTCACGACGTGCGCAGACATCGTTGAGACGGCCATTTCTGACTTGTTGTTGATGACTTCTTTGGTCATGTGATATCTCCCTACCATTTTCCCACGCTGATCACATTCAAATATAAACTAGTATTCAGAATGGAACTTTACTCATTAAAATTCCCTCAGCTTATATATCTTATTCGGACTTGTCTGCGAGATCCTGAGGAGGTCGGATGCGTCTGCTGTTCCTGGAGACTTACTAGGGCACCGGAGAGGAAGCCGACACATAGACAACAAAATTAGTTCCATTCCCCTACACAACAGAGTTTGAGACGGTCTGTGTGGGGTCTTAAGCTGCATTGATCCGAACGGTGCCAACCAGTAGCTGAAAGACATAAAACGAGGCCAGCTGCAAAGCAATACCTTGCAGTCAGTGACCGTCTTGGGGACATACACAACAACACACCACAGGGAGGGAGAGCCCCCACTTTCCCTCACACTAGTCATAGTCTGCCCTTTTCAGGGCTGCGCGAAATGGCCACGGAACCACACAAATCTAATGACATCACACCAATTTTGACAAAATCACGAACCAATAGAAATGTCAATTTTTCCAATTCAGAGGCTAACCCGGATACAACTGATATGGAGACAGATCACGACGACAACGGATCATTCATCCTAGTGAACCAAATGAAACGCAAGAAGAAATGTTAGAAACAGACAGGACACAGTCCAAGAAAACTATCCCCACAATCGACAACAATTACCAACCACTGGAAAACACTGAAACACAAACAATCAATGACACACTCTCAACACATACAGACACCAACAAGAAAGAGAGACTTACACTAATTGTGATGGTAGGGATTCACAACTGCAAAATATAACAGAGCCAAAGACACTGAGACCACCACAGGAGTGATCTATATCAAGGACTGACTAGAAATCTAAAAAAACTCCAACCCACGACTTAAAACACTTTCAAAGTCTCCTGAAGGAAATGAACCAGGAGTTCTACACTTACTCACTACCACTTGACAAGCCGGTTAAAGTAGTCACAGAGGGACTGCCACCAAACATGGACCCTGAAGATATAAATGCTGAACTAATTGAGTTAGGCCACGCAGTGACTGACATGCGCAAGTTTAACCTAAAGGCAGAGGCGACAAACACAACCCAGACTGTGACATGACTCCCAACATTGGGTCTCGCTTGCTAAGACCAAAGCCCACACCACTATCCTTGGAGTTAGGTACCTATATCAGACAAGAGTTATGGTATAGCACTACATCCCTCCCCGAAACACGATTGTGCAATGTCACAAGTGTCAGAGTCATTGGCACACAAAGAACAACTGTTCTAACATGCCCAGATGCGTGAAGTGTCTTGGAGCACACCTCACCCTAAACTGCCCCAAAAAAGACAACACGATACCGGCAAGATGCATTAATTGCAAGGGCTCACACACGGCCAACTATAGCAAATTCCCAATATACGTGCAACTGTTGGAGGCAAAAAACAATCAACTCAACTAAACACACGACAGAGGCGACCCACACGTACAGCGCCCCCACCTACCATCGGGAACAACTACCCTCCATCCCGCGCACCCGTCAAACTGTCCCTTAGACCAACCAACCACTCCCGGGCCCAACAGCTAAACAAACCTCAGAGGCCGCCTCCATCTACCGCTCCTCTACCGATGTTACGGTGGGGCGCAAAAGACAGCCGCAACAAGAAAACACCACTTCCCCACTCTCAGACTTAAACTAACTCTTCAACCTTTCCAAGAACCTGTACATTGCCAGACTAAAAACACACTTCAGACCATACCTTACTAAACATAGAGAGGCGACCAACAAAATTGTAAAACCTATAATACCTCTAGAAGGAGTAACTGAATTCTTCTCGACCGACTATGACTAACACAAACGTGATGGTGACAAAAGGCATACTTTGTGATTTTATATGGAACGCGAACGGAATACTCACGCAAGCTAAGGAGCTAAAATATATTTTTAAAGCTTATTTAATAGATATTTCCCTAATGAACGAGACCCATCTAAACCCAGAAAAAATATACTTCTACGGCTATACTGTTTACAAATATGATAGGCCTCAAGGCAGGGGAGGGGACACGGCTATTGGGATTGAGACGAGTTTAGGCAGACATTGGAGGAAACTTTACCAGAAATACAAGATATAGAATAAACAGAACAGGCTGACGCTACCTTACGACTCTTCACGACTACGGTGCATGAAGCCTACCGGGTGAACACCACTAGAACACTCATACAACACGACCTCCAACAACAATACCCGGAATTGGACCTACTTATAGCCCAGAAACGGGAAGCGAGAAAGGACTGGCAGACTTACAGAACTCCACACCACAGGACGACCTACAACCGACCCAGAGCCCAAGTTAGGAGAGTCAAGGACATCAGACTGAACAGATGGGACACTTACGTCACTGAGGCCGCACTTGAAAGAGACAAGTTGTGGAGAGGAACACGACAACTCAGGGGGACTACCAGGAAAAAGACCGTACCAGCTATCCATGGGAAGCACGGCATAGTTTACGAAAGCACAGAGATGGCTGAAGCCATAGCCGTGGTTTTAGAGAAACAATTAAAACCTAACGACGAACCACAAGATCACGACTTTACCAGAGACGCAACTAGAACAGTCAGGGACTATTTTGAAAGGACCAAACGACGCTCGAGCAGAGATAATCAATCTGGAAGAGCACACTACCACTATAAAGGACCAAACTATTAATAAATCGCCAGGACACGATTATCTGACTAACGAGATATTAAAACAAATTCCAGGGAGAGAGATACTAGCGCTATTGGCCCTACTAAACTCATTACTGACGCTCTGCTACTTCCTGTATGACTGGAAGCTGTCTAGAGTAATAACAATCTCCAAACCTGGAAAGGACCCGATATTCCCTCAGAACAGAAGTCCGATATGTTTACTTACGACTCTTAGTAAAGTTTACGAAAGATTAATATTCAAAAGACTGAAAATAATAAATAATATGATAGGTGTTATTCCAAACCTTCAGTTTGAATTTATAATACTCCATTCCACCACTCATCTCCCAATAAACATAGTAGAAGAAGTAACTAATGCATTTAAAGGGGAAAAAAACGCAATAGCTATTTTCCTAGACGCCGAGAAAGCTTTCGACAAGGTTTGGCACTTTGGACTTATTCAGAAACTAATAAAATTCAACTACCCCAAATGGTTAATCTTCTTGATAGCTAGCTTCCTCAGACGGCGTACGTTCCAGGTGGTTATGAACGGCAAGAGATCGCAGACACACACTATTAAAGCAGGGGTACCGCAGGGTTCAACTCTAGCACCGCACTTATACAACATTTATGTAGCAGACATTCTCACTCACAATCAAGTTCAGGTTAGACTCTTCGCTGACGACACCATGCTATATGTAGCTAATAGAAACATAAACTACGCATCACTAGCTATGCAACGATACCTCCTCCAGGACTGGCTCTCAAACTGGAGAGTTAAAGTAAACCCCACCAAATCAGCAGCCGTAATTTTAGCAAAAGGTAGGAAAACACTCCCTGCCCCACTTACCCTATTTGACACAGAGATCCCACTCCAAGATGAAGTCAAGTACCTTGGGATCACAATAGATAGGAAACTCACCTGGAGGAGTCATATAGATAAGACCAATGGTAAAGTAATGGGTAGATTCATACAATTGTACTCACTGTTCAGAGGAGGGCAGCTCTCAATTCCCACTACAAGCAGATAAGTCAATCCATAATCCCTTATAATTGTGTAGTATGGAGCTCTGCCTCCAAAACAAACTCTCGCAAACTTCAGATAGTACAAAACAAAATACCAAGGACACTCACAGGGGTAAACAGACGCACTAGAATAGCCGACCTGCACACGATGACAAACTGCCGCCAACTACAGGAAATCTACCCAAGATAGAAACAAATAGTTTTACGATCAGACTGAAACGCATGAGAACGAAATTGTTAGAGGACTCGGAAAATACAACCCGACTGAACCAAGACACCGTAAACGACCCAGGCTGGCGTAGTTGAGCACTTATTTATTATATCCATCTAAATCTCTCCTATAACCTAAAATATTAAAAACAAAACAAAAAATTATAAAATCCCTAGTTTATAATCCTAGAAGAAAAAATGTATAAAACACGAAAAAAACAACCTTGGATGTAACATTCCTAGTAGAATAAAAATTGAGCAAATACTTGACAGTCAACTACACCAGAATGACAGAAGAATCGCTGACACCCTCACCACCCCACCTATCCCATCCTTAGATCCAACCCTTAACCCGACCTTCACACACACATCACACATTTCATGCCATTACTACCTACCTTTGTCACGGCCGGACTCCACAGGGATACCGACTAGGTTTTCTACTAGCCAGAGGATAATACTGGCACCGGGGTCGGCCCCAGATGGGGAATGCAAATGTATCACCTTCAGACCAAATCCCAAGAAAATAAAATCCTACCAACCCCAATCCCATACCCGGACTTGACCCAACAACGACCTTCATAATTCACCCACAAGCACCATGATACTTAAAACACATCTTCCCCCATCACAGGAAAAATATAAATCCTTCCTTTACCCTAGACCCAGCGCAAACACTCACGATCACCAATTTCATCTCATAGTGTAATGTATACTTATACTCGTGTAATTCACTTACGGCTTCATTTCATTTGTTTCATTTCATAAGGTATACACTTTCATTCACGAGGCTGAGAGTCACGACAGTGATTCGGTACTCAAACAGAAAATCAGTCCTTTCTCTTGAGAACTAGATTGGCGCTTCTGTCAATTCAGAGTCGGGCAACAACCTCTCGGTGGAACTTTACTCTATGATGCCGATAGGAATTATGGACTTACCAACATGTAAGTGATTGTTCCATTGGAGAGGACGGTTTTTTATTTGAAAACTAGGCATCGTCTAAATCCATTCAAAATTATGTAGTGCTTGAATATGATTATATTTCGACTTTTTTTTATACAAACTTAATTTTTTATTGGAATTAGAACTTTTTTTGGATACTGAAATCTTAAGGTCTTAAACCTTTTTGGTCCGAGTTCAGATGGTTTGTTAACAATTCAAAATTATTTAATTTAACCTTTGTGCGCTATCTTGCACTTTATTTATTTTGGTACATACTTACAGTTGAAGTAAGTCCAAGAGTAACTAATAAGGTTTGGTATCATATTTTCAAGTTTAATACCATTGGGTAATACATTAGATAACTCTAGTATGTTAGGAGTTAATTGTAAACATAGCAGATAGGGTAGAAAGTAAATAATTACTTTCGTGTCTAAGTTTCCCCCACATCACGGGTTGTTAGATGAGAATAGTGATGTTTCTAATAAATATTAGATCTAGGTGTATAGTTACGAGCAGAGCTCTCTACTTGTTGTATTATACAAGCTATGTTTTATAAATACGGAAATGTGATACGAGTAAACATTTTGGCAAATTTAATATTATGTGCTAAGAGTTATCTTTTGAGTGGCTTAGGTCAAATGTGTAGAGGATAGGTTGTTTCTATGCTTACAATCTAATTTGCGTATTGTTCGAATAAATAACTTAATTTACATGTGTTTACATTTGAACTGATAATTTTTCCTAGCGATGAATGTTCTATAATTTAGCTAAATGTGTGTTTATTGCTTTAATTTAATTTAGTTTTGTATACATAAGTAAATACTCGTATATATATTCCTGACGAGTATTATTGATTCTATCCCCTATTGCGTACTGTCCGCAATCTCTAAATATTATATTGTTTACCTTTTGAGTCTTATTCTATACCCTGATAATAAAACGGCCTTCAGGTCAATGTTAACTTCATGCCACTCTTTGCATTTATATTAAGCAATATCTTAATTCCCTCAACGTCAATAGTCGAATACCCTATTTAACTTAAAGTTAAGATAGCTATGTCTGGATACTTGGGCTTGGCATATTTGAGTGTAGGTCAACTAAAAATCCCTGGTAATTTCCTTCTGTTTTTTATTCTTTGTCTTGCTACCTTTGCACTATGGCTGGTTCCTTGAGCCCACGTGACGTATATTCAAGTAATTTAAGAGCTTAGTAAACAGCAGGGTTGAACTGGCACACCTGATAAATTAGCAATTGCATAATTCATACAACGTAAGCCTGCTCAATCCATATGAATTACTTTTTTCTAATTACAATTATTTTAAGTTTTCTTGGTGCACCTTAAAAAACCCTACTTAATGCACCCGATGCAAACCTGATTGGTACAATTGATGACACCCTTCTTTATGTACCTGGTAGAAAACTTATTAATTGAAGGATTGTTCTGATGCGGCAGGCCAATGCCGCACTTCCAGTGAAGTGGATCTGGTTCTGAAGCAGAGAGAAGGATGTGATTTTCCAGGAGCATTTATTTTCCCTCGTCTCAAGTTGGCTATGCAGTACAATCAGAAGGAGTTCGTGGCTCATCCCAATACACAGAAGGTAGGTACTCCGTTATAAGTTCTTCGTCTCAAGCTGCCTGGAAAGAGATGAGAAATTCATTAAACTGTGTTGAGTCGTAATGAGCTTTAGAGATGAAACATTCACTAATTTGGTTAAGTTTTATTGCTACTTCCAAAACCATCGCACGGAATCTACTAAAGGATGATATAAAAATAATCAGCTAAAAGTTTTTAAAACATACTTGCACTACTCATACAAAAAATGTAAAATCCAAGTTCACAAATCAATGGTGAATGAACCAGTTGGCTTAATACGTATTTAAATGGTATAGGTCCTTCTGTTGGCGTGGCGGGGAGATTGGCACGAGTGGTACATGAGGTGCCAACTTCTGAAAGGTGTCACCGTGTTCTCAAGGATATTCATGTTGCCGGCAATCGCAGCAATATGTGCGTGCGCACCTAATACTGCATTGGCTCAACGCTGGCGTCTGCCAATCAACAAAATGATCAACAGCATGGCCGCCTACCTCATATTTCTCCTTTTGATATTTCTCGAGTCAAATCTGGACAAAAAGCACCAAAAAAGAGGACCCCCTCAATCAGGCAAGCTCAACGCCAATTCACTTGGGTTTTTACTACTTAAATACCAATAAACTCAGCAGCATAGCCCGAACTCTGATTACCCACGAAACTATCTATATATATATATATTTTTTTTTTGTTGTTGTTGTAAAATTGCCTAAAAGTTCTAAAGAATGACTTCAAATTTTCAAAAATTGATTTACAATATGAACAAAAATTTGAAATAAATACACTCGAATAAGTCAAACACGCACTTTCAAATGGAAGCTAAAAGTATGTAATGTAATGAAAAACCTTTAACTAAACTCGTGCATGCTGCTAAATATAATATTGATTTACAATTACCTGCTTCAGAAGGGATTGCTATACCCTCCCCCGTAACCCTTTCCGGTTTAGTTGTTGTATCACCAAGAATATGTATTTTTCAACCATACATTAGGATGAAAAGTTTATCTTTACATTATCTTCTTATTCCCACAAATGTTTGTTGAAACCATTTATGTATAAGTATCCATTCATTTATAAATCATCAATTATTATTATTATCAGGTGTTGTGTGTTGCGACAGGTCCATTCCTTTTGTCAGTGAACTTAGACCGCCAATGAGCCCTGTCCTCTGCCTCCTCTTTAAGCTCCCAGAACTGTATTCTATTCTTCAACTCATCCAATATTTGAATTCCCCTCCTTCTTAAGATCCTCTTTCCATCAAACTTTCCTTCTATGACGTCGTGTCTGATCCAGTATGATTTGTTTTTCAGAAGACCTCCCAGGTGCTTGAACTTCTATACGTTTTCCAACTCCTGGTTTCCAATTTTGATTTTGAGCGGCTCTTCATTTTTTGAAATCACCATCACTTTTAACTTCTCAATGTTGATCTCCATGCCATATCTTCTCCGTATCTCCACCAGCCAGTCCATCATTTCCTACACCTCTTCTTTATTTCTGGCCAGCGATGCTAGATCATCTGTGTATTTTATTGTGTTGATGACTCGTCCTCCTAACCTGAAATTGTCACGTCCCTCCAGGGTTTACCTCACCAGATACTCGCCATAGAAGTTGAACAGACTATTAAAAACATACTTTGTTCAACCTAAATACCTTAAAATGACTCAGAAATGCCAAAAATTTAATCAAAAATGACGCAAACTAAGAAATCATTACGTTATGTTCATGAATAATATGCACCATTAATTTGTGATGTCATCCTTAGCTACTCTTGTTGAAATATAACTTCATTGACACCCCTTAAGGATAGCTGTCTGTCTGCAGACCTCTAAATATCAGTGCACAAACTGGTTTGTCCTTCTGCTAGAATATTAATGAGATATTATAATATTGCACTATTACCTATTTGAATATGAAAATATTATTCACAATTAAATTTTATAATATAAGCTTTTGATACAATTGATTGAGTTTTTGTGATTAAAAGTGGTTCATTATTGATTTTAGTATGGTTATAAACTATTTTAAACAGTTTGTTTTATTAAGTCACAAAGTTCATTCACAATTCACAATTCGCATTCACTATAAGAAGAATTCCGCCTGAATAATTTATTGTAGAAGTGTCCAATATTCCAATTACTAGGAATGTTAGAAACTTATTGGGAGTTTGTGTTTGTTTGATTGCAGGCTTGGAAATCGTCCTTGTGGTGTTTGTCGTGGGCCACATATGGAACTTAGTAAGAATGTGCATGCTTCAAGGAGTCAAGACATTTATTACATGTCTACACAACTGGTACGAGTTAGAATTATAGGCAGCAACATCCACTACAGTTGCCACTTTAGATAAAACATCCTAACTTTTCTTTCCAACACCTATATGTTTTGATATTCTAGCTATCAATGATCTATATCAAATCCCCCCAATATAGGGAACCCAAAGACAGTATTTTAGTAAAATAGTGTCAAAAACCGAACCTCACGAAAGAAACATATTGTTTCTGTGTCAAGAGCGTTGCGTGATATCTACCGCTCACAGAGGTCTCACAGTTAAATATAAGTAGCCCCTGTGCACAGACATGTGTACATTGACGCAGGAATTTTAAAATTTTAATTGGATTCAATTTTACCCTTTTTACATTTTTACCCCTCTTACCCTATTTACCCTTTTTACATTTTTACCCCTCTTACCCTATTTACCCTTTTTTTTTAACCATTTTGCACTTTTAAACCTTTCTTGCCCTCCTTGCCTATTTACTTTTTTAGCCATTTTTAGCCGATTTTGTACTTTTTACCCTTTTAATCCTTTTTAGCATCTATCCCCTTGTTATTTTGACTAGACTTAACTTTTTGTCCTATTTACCATGTTTACATTTTTTGTTCTTTTCCCACCATAACAGGAACTCGGGAACAAGGGGACTGGGACCGGGGGAGAAAATGAGCCCCCCATTCATATAGTGCGAGGATTAGGACAAAATTAAGGCCCCCAATATTTCCCGTGCATATTTAAAACACTTGTATTATAACCTGTCACCATCAGCTACAAAATGCTAGTAGAAGAGGGTCTGAAGTGTATCTTGTCTTCCCTTAAATTCCCTGAGAGTGGGTTAGAAAGAATTTACAAAGCTGTACATTAATCACTCAGCCAGGAAGGGGAGATATACTTTATTTATATAACGTAACGTTGAATAGATCACACACTGAGACAATCTAGAAGCTCTAGGGGAATTTAGGCCAATTTTATAAAAGTATTGCCACTCTTGTGTATATCGATGCTCTGATTAGTGACTGCATTATTGAAACCGATTAGCTCACTTCAATAAAGTTTCATAGTTGATTTGAAAGTTTAATTTGGACACAAAGAAAAGGTTATTTTCAAATCACCATTTAACATTTTATCTTTAGCAATCTTTATCTACTCTAATAACATTAAAATACTAAAAATATTTTCAGAAACTCTCTTGGTGTGGTTTGACTAACATATTTGAACTTTATTTAAGCTTTTTGAAACATTATTGTTGAATTAGTATATACATTTGACTAAGATGTTTGTACTGTAAAAGTCAATCAAGCTCCCTTCCTCAATATGAGCTCTGACAGGGTTTATATTAGAGTACCGCCACAGGATAAAAACCCATAAAATCCAGGCAATTTGGCTGAACAGGAAAAATTCAAGAGGTCAAAGCTGTTAGAATTTTCATATATTTTGCCAATAATCCCTGACATATGAAGTAGAGAGCATAACCAAATGTAAACTATTAATGAAATCTCAAATTATTGTGTATTCAATTACAAAAAACTTAGTAAAAAAGGGAAAAATATATTGTAATTTATAGCTTCTCACATAAAATATTGGGAAAGTATACATTCTTTGATATGTAAAAATTGGGGAAGATTGATATGTTCAAAATTTTAAAGTGAAACAATTCTGTTTGAATGTGTTTAACAATAAGATATTATTTTATCAGAAATAAGCCGGGCTTAAAATAAATATTTGTAATGAGAATATATTCTAAATGAAAGGATGCCAGAATGTAGTGTTAATGTTTAACAACTATGATCACGTATTGTAGTAGGGTTATTAGCAACCTTGTGCGTATAACCCGAACGGGCAGTAAGACGCGGTGGTAATAATAATAATAATAATAATAATATTAGCAACCTTAGTACCAACGTTACTAATGCTACATCAATATAATTATACATCATCATCATCTTTGATATATAAATGATTGGGGGTTGAAAGGGGGTAGTTAGTGGGGGAATGGGGAGGAGTACAGGAGGGGGATTACCTGAGTTGGGAAAATATAACCCTCCGCCCACCGACATAGATTTATTCTACTCCTGCTGATATGTATAGAGCTGAAAGACGGCCTTGCATCAGGATAAATTATAAAACAAAACTACAACGGTATAAAGTTTGGTTAAAATTATCAAATTTATTTCAAAACTGTAAAAAGGTGTTGTTGGGTAAGTAATGTAACAGTTTCTATTTGGACCAACAGGTAATCAGGTGTTGTTGGGTAAGTAATGTAACAGCTTCTATTTGGACCAACAGGTAATCAGGTGTTGTTGGGTAAGTAATGTAACAGCTTCTATTTGGACCAACAGGTAATCAGGTGTTGTTGGGTAAGTAATGTAACAGTTTCTATTTGGACCAACAGGTAATCAGGTGTTGTTGGGTAAGTAATGTAACAGCTTCTATTTGGACCAACAGGTAATCAGGTGTTGTTGGGTAAGTAATGTAACAGCTTCTATTTGGACCAACAGGTAATCAGGTGTTGTTGAGTAAGTAATGTAACAGCTTCTATATGGACCAACAGGTAATCAGGTGTTGTTGGGTAAGTAATGTAACAGTTTCTATATGGACCAACAGGTAATCGGGTGTTGTTGGGTAAGTAATGTAACAGCTTATATTTAGACTAACAGCCAATCAGGTGTTGTTGGGTAAGTAATGTAACAGTTTCTATTTGGACCAACAGGTAATCAGGTGTTGAGGTAAGTAATGTCACAGTTTCTATTTGGACCAACAGCCAATCAGGTGTTGAGGTAAGTAATGTCACAGTTTCTATTTTGACCAACAGCCAATCAGGTGTTGAGGTACTCAGGATCTATTCAAAATGTGAAAACAAGAAGTCTTAAACTTGGTCGGTCGTTTTTCGTCTTATTCTGGTTGCAAACTGTCGAGAATATTTTATCTTTAAAAACTTTACACGAAGATTATTATAAATATAGGAAGATACTTTGAGAGCTGTTGTATTCGAATGAGCTTTATAATCTCAGCTATAAATAGCTTATAGCAGAAGCATTCACATTTCAAAATCTTCTAGCTGAGGACCACTCCAGATAAATTCTAATAAATTCAACGTTTTGATTCTTTTTTAAGTGAGGATCAATCTAAATGACATATAATAGAATCAAAATTTCAAAAAAATCAGGAGGAGAGTCTCCGAGTCTCGCTTTGGTTTGTGTGTCGGATATAACACATTTTTAGTTGATTGTCTCCTTTCACAAATATGGTTCTACCAATTGTACAGTAAAAACAAAGTATAAATGTTCATTGTTACCAAAAATGTTTTTATCTTATTATCCTCTTCCTATCATGCTATTACTATATTCGATGACAAATAAAATCATAAAAAAGTGTTACCCATTAACATATATCCCCCTCAAATATCTCCAAGAGTCATCCAGAGCTTAACATGTTAAATGAGAAGGACCCTAGGACCCCCTCAGATGAGCCCCCTCCCAAGGACCCCCTCAGATGAGCTCCTCCCACTTCCAAGGATTTTCTGGAGCCCTTGATTATATTTGAAATATTTGTCTTGTTTTCAATTTTTACCATTTTCTCCTTTTGTCCTTTTTTACCCTTTTCAATTTTTTACACTTTTTAAACTTTCTACTCACATGTTTGCTCTTTTTTAAAAAGTTTTGTTTAGTTCTACTTCATGCCCCTTTTCGCAAATTTGTTGCCTTTTACCCATAAAATATTTCCTCCATGCTTGAGCCGGGTATTTAAGGTAAAAATCTGTACACAGTTTAGTAAGGACAAGAAGTAAATCTAATCAAAGAATTTTTTTTAAATGGTATAGAGAGTAAAAAGTGAGGATTAAAATGCTTAAAAGGGCATAAGGACAAAAAGAGCAGAGGTGTTAAAGTGTCAAAAAGGGCAAAGTTGTAAAAAGGGCAATGAGGGTAAAACGGAAAAAAGTAAATATTATACAAACAAAAAGGGCTTGAAAATTAAAAGAGGTTAAAGTGATAAATAGGGTAAAAAAGGTAAAAGTGGCAAAAAGCAAAATGTAAATAATGTAATAATAGAAAAATTGATAAAAAAATTCATAAATGGTAGAAAGTGTATGTGGGTTAAGTAAAAGGGTTTAACGGGGCACAAAGGATAAAAGGGGGAAAATTGTTAGCGGGATAAATTGGCTAAAAAAAAAAAGCTCTGATATTTAAGTTGTGTTTTATTTTCATCCTTTTACCCTTCGTTTCTTTTTTCACATTCAACTTGTTTTTACCCATTTATAGCTATAATTTACCATTAACTAGTACCTATTTTTTCCTCTATACCCTTAGGGCCCATTTAACTTTTTTTACCCTTTAATCCTTTTTACACTTTTCTCACTTTTCACACTTTTTTACTTACCTACCTTATTTAACCTTTTAAAAATAAATTTGATTAGATTCCCTGTTTACACATTTTAAACTTTTTAAAACAGATTTGATTGGATTCTCTTTTTAAACTTTTTGCACATTTTTTTAACATTCATACCCTTTAGGGCAAGGACCGGTATTTCAATGCTAATAATTAATACATATAAATATTTTTTTAAGTACTAGATAATGAAGGAATTTAA
This sequence comes from Timema cristinae, assembly GCA_039000515.1. Classification (NCBI taxonomy): domain Eukaryota; kingdom Metazoa; phylum Arthropoda; class Insecta; order Phasmatodea; family Timematidae; genus Timema; species Timema cristinae. The sequence goes on from JBCFYV010000935.1 coordinate 6,388,866, forward strand.
ATTACATCGATTAAAAATTTTTATTAGATATCCATACCGTTTAAAAAGTTCTGAAAGTATTGTGGAAATATGATTCTTCTCCAAATAGATACAGAGTACTCAGTACACCCAGTCTACTCTGAAGCTTACCGTGACAGGTTAAGCTATGACTCAGCTTGTAAGATAGGACAAATTGTGATCAGTCAAGGTAGGATTGACCTCAAAGGAAACCGGATCAAAACACTATTAAGTGATAATGTACTACAGTATCTTACGCAATGTTTGACATTTTTAATTGAAAATGCGACAGTAAATTTAAAGTATATTTTTATTAGAAACTTTAGTCTTAAACACTTCATTGTGTCACAGATTTAATTTAGTGTTTGTGGTGAAGATATTTGAAACCTTTAAAAAACCCACCCAACGTTGATTTAAAAATAACCCATTTTCTTAAACTGTATAAGTAATATTTATATTAAAATTTTACAAGATTTGGTGAGCTCCAATAAGAGTGTTGGTCCCTCGCTTACGTAACACCCTATTATTGATAAACACGGATATAAAATAAGTTTTCAGTGAAGAGTATAAAACTTGTTTTTACAGTGAAGGACACTTGTATCAATATCAAATGGACGCATTGTTATTGTAGAGTTTTAGAATACTGCATCTGAACTAGGAATTTGGTTATTAAGAACAGTTACTGATTCTATTGATGCAAGTGCTCGAGCCAAATACTAGTTTGTGATGATTATTATGTAGTTTGAATTCCACTTTGAAGATGCCGGCATTGAAAGTTCCTACTGTAAAACTATCTCTGCCAACAGTCCACAGGCCGACGTCTAAGAAATCAAACGATCTAGTAAATCATAGGAAAGTAAACAAATATTTTTACTTTCATTTGCAATATCAAACTTAAGTAATATTCTGTTGAGAAAAGACCAGTTCCAATAAAAGAACTCTCAGAAATAACGTAGTTCTACTATATGGCCAACTTATTCTTCTTTGAAAATTGAAATCTTACACAAAGGTTGAGAAGCATTACTTGCTAGTGCAAGGTTGTAGAATGTTGGTGTATTTTATTTAGAGAAGTGGAACCATTGGTTGCCTTGTAGAGTTCTACAATTTAATTTTAGTGCTAAAGTTATACTTGTATTAAAACTATATCAAACTCATTCCCCAGTATAGCATGTCAATTATGTTTAGCTCAATTAAACGTTATTATTGTTAGTACTCCCTGATAATATTATTAACTATATACTCATTTTAGAATAAAAGAGCGCCAGGCGGATGATTACACGCGTTGATATATCTATCCTCATATATACACATAAATACAAAGGATGATGACATATAGGGTCAACATTCTGGTGAAACACCCTTAAAGCGTTATTCACACTCGTTGCTTGCCAATTGGCTATAAAATATAATAATCAGTCTTTCCCCAACAAAGTAATCGTACAAATCACTGAAGTTTATGAAATGAAAAATTTAGACTTCATAAAATGATATGATTGCTCTGTGACCCTCCAAGGTACGTCATAAAATGATATGATTGCTCTGTGACCATCCAAGGTACGTCTAAAATGATATGACTGCTCTGTGACCATCCAAGGTACGTCATAAAATGATATGACTGCTCTGTGACCCTCCAAGGTACGACATAGAATGATATAACTGCTCTGTGACCATCCAAGGTACGTCATAGAATGATGTGATTGCTCTGTGACCATCCAAGGTACGACATAGAATGATATGATTGCTCTGTGACCCTCCAAGGTACGTCATAAAATGATATGATTGCTCTGTGACCATCCAAGGTACGTCATAAAATGATATGACTGCTCTGTGACCATCCAAGGTACGTCATAAAATGATATGATTGCTCTGTGACCATCCAAGGTACGTCATAAAATGATATGACTGCTCTGTGACCATCCAAAGTACGTCATAAAATGATATGATTACTCTGTGACCATCCAAGGTACGTCATAAAATGATATGATTGCTCTGTGACCATCCAAGGTACGTCATAGAATGATATGATTGCTCTGTGACCATCCAAGGTACGTCATAAAATGATATGACTGCTCTGTGACCCTCCAAGGTACGACATAGAATGATATAACTGCTCTGTGACCATCCAAGGTACGTCATAGAATGATATGATTGCTCTGTGACCCTCCAAGGTACGTCATAGAATGATATGACTGCTCTGTGACCATCCAAGGTACGACATAGAATGATATGACTGCTCTGTGACCATCAAAGGTACGACATAGAATGATATGACTGCTCTGTGACCATCCAAGATACGACATAGAATGATATGACTGCTCTGTGACCATCCAAGGTACGACATAGAATGATATGATTGCTCTGTGACCATCCAAGGTACGTCATAAAATGATATGACTGCTCTGTGACCATCCAAGGTATGACATAAAATGATATGACTGCTCTGTGAGCATCCAAGGTACGTCATAGAATGATATGACTGCTCTGTGACCATCCAAGGTACGTCATAGAATGATGTGATTGCTCTGTGACCATCCAAGGTACGACATAGAATGATATGATTGCTCTGTGACCCTCCAAGGTACGTCATAAAATGATATGATTGCTCTGTGACCATTCAAGGTACGTCATAAAATGATATGACTGCTTTGTGACCATCCAAGGTACGTCATAAAATGATATGACTGCTATGTGACCCTCCAAGGTACGACATAGAATGATATAACTGCTCTGTGACCCTCCAAGGTACGACATAGAATGATATGACTGCTCTGTGACCATCCAAGGTACGACATAGAATGATATGACTGCTCTGTGACCATCCAAGGTACAACATAGAATGATATGACTGCTCTGTGACCATCCAAGGTACGTCATAAAATGATATGACTGCTCTGTGAGCATCCAAGGTACGTCATAGAATGATATGACTGCTCTGTGACCATCCAAGGTACGTCATAGAATGATGTGATTGCTCTGTGACCATCCAAGGTACGACATAGAATGATATGATTGCTCTGTGACCCTCCAAGGTACGTCATAAAATGATATGATTGCTCTGTGACCATCCAAGGTACGTCATAAAAAGATATGACTGCTCTGTGACCATCCAAGGTACGTCATAAAATGATATGACTGCTCTGTGACCCTCCAAGGTACGACATAGAATGATATAACTGCTCTGTGACCATTCAAGGTACGTCATAGAATGATATGATTGCTCTGTGACCCTCCAAGGTACGTCATAGAATGATATGATTGCTCTGTGACCATCCAAGGTACGTCATAGATTGATATGATTGCTCTGTGACCCTCCAAGGTACGTCATAGAATGATATGACTGCTCAGTGACCATCCAACGTACGACATAGAATGATATGACTGCTCTGTGACCATCCAAGGTACGACATAGAATGATATGACTGCTCTGTGACCATCCAAGGTACGACATAGAATGATATGACTGCTCTGTGACCATCCAAGGTACGAAATAAAATGATATGACTGCTCTGTGACCCTCCAAGGTACGACATAGAATGATATGACTGCTCTGTGACCATCCAAGGTACGTCATAGAATGATATGACTGCTCTGTGACCATCCAAGGTACGACATAGAATGATATGACTGCTCTGTGACCATCCAAGGTACGTCATAGAATGATATGACTGCTCTGTGACCATACAAGGTACGACATAAAATGATATGACTGCTCTGTGACCATCCAAGGTACGACATAGAATGATATGACTGCTCTGTGACCATCCAAGGTACGACATAAAATGATATGACTGCTCTGTGACCATCCAAGGTACGACATAAAATGATATGACTGCTCTGTGACCATCCAAGGTACGACATAGAATGATATGATTGCTCTGTGACCATCCAAGGTACGACATAGAATGATATGACTGCTTTGTGACCATCCAAGGTACGACATAAAATGATATCACTGCTCTGTGACTATCCAAGGTACGACATAGAATGATATGACTGCTCTATGACCCTCCAAGGTACGACATAGAATGATATGACTGCTCTGTGACCATCCAAGGTACGACATAAAATGATATGATTGCTCTGTGACCATCAAAGGTACGACATAGAATAATATGACTGCTCTGTGACCAACCAAGGTACGACATAAAATGATATGACTGCTCTGTGACCATCCAAGTTACGACATAGAATGATATGACTGCTCTGTGACCATCCAAGGTACGACATAGAATGATATGACTGCTCTGTGACCATCCAAGGTACGACATAGAATGATATGACTGCTCTGTGACCATCCAAGGTACGACATAAAATGATATGAATGCTCTGTGACCATCCAAGGTACGTCATAAAATGATATTACTGCTCTGTGACCATCCAAGGTACGACATAGAATGATATGACTGCTCTGTGACCATCCAAGGTACGTCATAAAATGATATGACTGCTCTGTGACCATCCAAGGTACGACATAGAATGATATGACTGCTCTGTGACCATTCAAGGTACGACATAGAATGATATGACTGCTCTGTGACCATCCAAGGTACGACATAAAATGATATGACTGCTCTGTAACCATCCAGGGTACGACATAAAATGATATGATTGCTCTGTGACCATCCAATATACGACATAGAATGATATGACTGCTCTGTGACCATCCAAGGTACGACATAGAATGATATGACTGCTCTGTGACCATCCAAGGTACGACATAGAATGATATGACTGCTCTGTGACCATACAAGGTACGACATAAAATGATATGACTGCTCTGTGACCATCCAAGGTACGACATAGAATGATATGACTGCTCTGTGACCATCCAAGGTACGACATAAAATGATATGACTGCTCTGTGACCATCCAAGGTACGACATAAAATGATATGACTGCTCTGTGACCATCCAAGGTACGACATAGAATGATATGATTGCTCTGTGACCATCCAAGGTACGACATAGAATGATATGACTGCTTTGTGACCATCCAAGGTACGACATAAAATGATATCACTGCTCTGTGACTATCCAAGGTACGACATAGAATGATATGACTGCTCTATGACCCTCCAAGGTACGACATAGAATGATATGACTGCTCTGTGACCATCCAAGGTACGACATAAAATGATATGATTGCTCTGTGACCATCAAAGGTACGACATAGAATGATATGACTGCTCTGTGACCAACCAAGGTACGACATAAAATGATATGACTGCTCTGTGACCATCCAAGGTACGACATAGAATGATATGACTGCTCTGTGACCATCAAAGGTACGACATAGAATGATATGACTGCTCTGTGACCATCCAAGGTACGACATAGAATGATATGACTGCTCTGTGACCATCCAAGGTACGACATAAAATGATATGAATGCTCTGTGACCATCCAAGTTACGACATAAAATGATATGACTGCTCTGTGACCATCCAAGGTACGACATAGAATGATATGACTGCTCTGTGACCATCCAAGGTACGTCATAAAATGATATGACTGCTCTGTGACCATCCAAGGTACGACATAGAATGATATGACTGCTCTGTGACCATTCAAGGTACGACATAGAATGAAATGACTGCTCTGTGACCATCCAAGGTACGACATAAAATGATATGACTGCTCTGTAACCATCCAGGGTACGACATAAAATGATATGATTGCTCTGTGACCATCCAATATACGACATAGAATGATATGACTGCTCTGTGACCATCCAAGGTACGACATAGAATGATATGACTGCTCTGTGACCATCCAAGGTACGACATAGAATGATATGACTGCTCTGCGACCATCCAAGGTACGACATAAAATGATATGACTGCTCTGTGACCATCCAAGGTACGACTTAAAATGATATGATTGCTCTGTGACCATCCAATATACGACATAGAATGATATGACTGCTCTGTGACCATCCAAGGTACGACATAGAATGATATGATTGCTCTGTGACCATCCAAGGTACGACATAGAATGATATGACTGCTCTGTGACCATCCAAGGTACGACATAGAATGATATGACTGCTCTGTGACCATCCAAGGTACGACATAAAATGATATGATTGCTCTGTGACCATCCAAGGTACGACAGCATCACGCACCTTCTGTTCTTGCTGACATTCATCTTCTGGCTGAGCGCTCTAGTCGAAAAGGAGACCAGCAATATTCCCGATGATTTGGAACGGAAGTATTGGCACCATTTGGACTCAATACTATTGGCTGAAGGATTCTTTGCCGTGGCTACGATCTTAGCTTTTGGACGTTTGCTGCTGCTCTGTCAGTTGAATTACTACCTTGGACCTCTGCAGGTTAGTCCCTGAAATAACCACAATCAGCCACCATAGCATTACAGAGACCCGTGCATACTACCATATTATCAATACCAATAGTTTACCAATGATTGGTTTATGAAGGTTTGTAAATATGCTCTAAAACTACAGTTGGTGACAATATCAGCCATTCTTTATTTTCTTTCATTAAAGTGTTCTGACCTAAGAAGGCCCTCACAATTTTATCAAATTAACGTTGGGCTTTCTTATATCCTCCCAAAATGTGTTTTACTTTAATCTAATTATCTTTTAATCCTAAACGAGTATACACAATATGAAATTAAATTTTCTAGTATTTTTTCTACAAAGGATAGTGTGTTTTTTAGATTAGAATTAAAACTACTCAAGTTTTTGATGGGAAGTGAAAAACCCAATTCTTTTGATGGGATACGTTTATAAATTATGTTTTGGTACCTCTTCCAGGTTAGCGTTTGAAACAAAGTGTACATAGTAGTATTATAGCCTACTAATATAACAATTCTGCTGATACTTTAAATCTCCTTTATCTCAAATGTTTAATACTTTGGCACCTTGAACAATATATATGTAAATATGTTTTTGCCTGCTTGGTGGTTGCATGGTCGTTGTCGTGTTGGACTAGACTGCCGATGACAGGGGGTTAGGGGTTCGAATCCCGGTCGTTGGTACTGAGGGTGGTTTTACCCCAAACGGGTTTTCACTCTCCCTGCTGGTACACTTCCTATAAATTCAACCTTCATAATCTCTAACACATTAGCAATGAGGAAAATTGAGCAAGCATACGTGAAATTGAAAATCAAGCCACTCACAAACAGAAATGTTGAGTATAAATGGTAGCGTAATAAATGAAAGCTGGCCTTTAGAAAAGCTAGAATGGACTTTCTCCTTTCCTCACAAATACTAGCCCATCACCCAAAAAACTGCGGAGGGAGGGGAGTGGGATGTGCAGCACTCGTATGCCCATCAGTCCCAATAGACTCAATGAAGAGTTTCTTCGCATTCATAATTTAACTAACAAGATAGCTAGAATACAAACTGTAAACGGCATTTATGCCTCCAATGCAAGTAATTATAATGACAGTATTTTTAATAGTTATAATAATGACTATAATGATGACAGTATTTTCACTTTGCACATTTGACTCATCGTGAGGTATACAAATCAATAATTAGAATAAAATCGAAAGAACAGGGTAGGCCTATAGATAAAATTTCAATATTGATAATACAAATAGTTTTAAGAAATGTTATATCAACAATAACTGTCTTATTCAACTACTCACTCAACACCGGACAGTATCCCTCACTGTGGAAACTCGCACTTATTACGCCAGTACCTAAAAAAGGACTAGCAAAAGATTTACATGACCATAGACCTATAAGTATACTTCCGTCACTTTCTAAGGCACTAGAATTTACTGACCCATTAACAAACACAATTTGTTACCTGCCTATCAATCAGGGTTCAGATCACATCAAAGTACATGTACCGCGTTGATAAATGTCACAGACGACATCACACTAGCCATGGATAAACGCGAGCTAACACTTATTATATTACTAAACTTTTCAAAAGCTTGTAATACTGTGGCTTTTAATATTCTATTAACAAAATTGCATGTATTATTTAATTTCTCTCCAAGCAGTAGACAGTGGATGAGATCATATTTGCATGGTCGCGAGCAAAGTGTTATGATAGGCAACACGCTCTCAACATGGCGCCCAGTTGAGGCTGGTGTTCCGCAGGGCTCAGTTTTAGGACAATTGCTCTTCTTCTCTATATGTGAACAATATCACTTCTTCAATATCACACTGTAAATATCACATGTATGCAGACGACCTTCAAATACATATTTCCACAGACCGTTCTTCAATAAATATAGACATACAACGAATGAATTTTGACCTAGCTAAAATAAATGCTTGGTCTGAAAAAAATGGACTTAAATTGAACCCTGATAAAACTGGAGCCATTCTTATAGGAACAAGCAGACTACAACTGAATGTGGACCGTTCCCTACTGACTGACATACGATTAGGAGTAGCCACTGTACAACTGACAACAATTACTAAAAACCTTGGTGTGATTATTGATGGAAATCTTAATTGGACAGATCAAGTAACTTCGATTTGCAAGAAAGTGTATACCTGCCTACATTCGCTGAGAAGACTAAAGAATTTTATCCCAGTTAATGTAAGACTTATCCTGGTCCAAAGCTTAATAATGCCACACTTCGACTACTGTGACGTAGTATACAATGACTTAAGAGACGATCTAGCAGAACGACTACAACGACTACAAAACACATGTGTTTGATACATATTTAACTTCTGACCATATTTCTATGTGTTTTAATTAACTGAGTTGGTTAAGAGTACATGAAAGGCGAAGGCTACACTTATTAGTACTGTATTGCTTCACAAAATATTATCAATAATCCACTCTACAGATGTCTATTCCCATACATAGATCTCAACATATGCTCGTTCTTTCACAGGCTTGGAACAAACTAGATAACTCTACTCGTCATCTATCATCTAGACTCCCCTTCTAGTGTGTGGTTACGCGATGTTTCTTGTCTAATAATCTAGGGTGACAATGAGTTCTTGGAATTACTTGAGCTATAAATAATTGTATTAACGAGCGTGTGATGTGTTTGTTTCCCAATAATTGTAATATTATATGTTGTTTGGATTCGAACCTGGTTAAGGGAAAAGAAGGTTACGCCTTAACTTCACCAGATAAATAAATGATATTATTATTACTACTATTATTATTATTAGTGTGTATGTGTATAATACAACCTACTATTTAATACTGGCACTAGTCCCAAGGTTACAAATACTCCCGTATTTTTTAAAGTTTTTTTTGTATATATCTGTGTTGGCCCGATTTTCCAGGCGCGTGGCAGTTCTGAACAAAGTACATAACAATTACAAACAGGGTTGCAGTTTTGAACACGGTACTCCACAATTACAAACGTTACTATCTTATCTTCTTGAACAGATATACAATCCAAGCTCATAACCACTTACAAGATCCAACATTAATCACTATAATTACATACTTACTTCATTCTTGAAGATATTGGGTAGGCTCCTAGTCAACACTACACTCTCTGAAGGGTCCTCCCCACGCCTTGAAACAGGTTCAGAGAGGCACACTGTATGAAGAGAGCTCACCAACTTTGTCAGACTTTGAAAATAACCTCCTTTTCCTTACATCTCACTTGCTAAACATTTAATAATCTCGCACTTATCAAAGTAAATGTACACAGGTCATAACATGCAGCTTGCGGTGTTTCTCGATACATATACTACATTGATCATACTTATATGACATAAGATCATGATTCATCGATGATGACTTACTCTTGAACATATTCACACTTAAACTAACTCAACCATTCCTTGATTTTACCTTAATCTTAATATAGATTTAACGTTAACGTTAACCATAACCTAACCATAACTAATCTAACCAAAGCTTCGGAACTTTACACATCTACCAGGAGTAATTTCAGACTTGGCATTAACTCAATACCCTAACCTCAAATTCATGATGGGATGGTTATATATCCTGGTAAAGACGATAGTTCACTCACAGCGACATTTGTTTGATAATGGACTCCCCTTCAGTCCTTTATCCTACCATATCACCAGCTGGATAGATATATATATATCTTACCATCGTCCTAAACCTCAAGTCCATAACCTCTTACATAATGTTCATTAGGGCTAGCTATTTTGAAAAACTGCTTCCATTGATGTCAGAAGGCAAAACAGCGATGGCCCTAGAGCTAAAAGGTGTCGTTAGGACATGTCCTTACTACATTCTAAATGTCATGCTTCTTTCATCAAGTGAGAAATTTCCACCCCATTCTGCCGCACTATGTGAAAACACCTTGTGAAAACACTACATACCGAGCTACGGTCCGATCTGTGAACTGAGCTAGATACATACAGACAAATATTACAGAAGGTATTGCGAAAACCACCCTTTCGGGCTTCGTCAACATTCATTATAATATTGAATCACATTTTTTTGATGATCACAAACATTCCTCTCTCCTATGAATCACGAAGAAGTAAAATGTAAGAACCATTTATTTATGTTGATGTTTATTTAGGAGGCCAAAGTGGAAAGAAAGATATTTCATGTTTTATATTTAAGTAACAGAAGCACCCGGCATTGACCCACACGATGCATTCCATGGTTACCGCAGGTAACTACTTTTTTTTCGTCAAAGATACAGAAAAAAACTCACCTAAGTTCTGGCTTCTAGGCGCACATGTTCACGCGCAGGAGCTACTAATAAGTTAGTTTCAGACCTCTGCATGCGATGAATATGCCACAATGCTCACGACAGACGAACTCTTCATTTTATTAATAGATATACTCTATTTTCGATTATGGCTACTTATTATATCTATTATATCGCATGTAACAAATTACTTTATCAAAACAAAGTAAAGCATTGAACCCATTTTCTCTTCTCTAGATTTGTTACTTTAATACTTCATATTACGAGGGAAACTTTCACTGATAAAGATTTCAAATATTAAGAAAATGGACCAACACGTTTAAAGTGGAGATTTGGGTAAATCTTCCTCTGAATTACTACTCGGTAAAAATTACAAATAAATTAAATATAAGATAATGTTGTTGAAGCTGTTTTACAAAATAATAATCTTTTGTGTTGGCTGCTTTAGGTAAAGCACACTTTATTTGCTATGATTCCATATTAATTATTTACTAAGATACAATACAAATACCGAACATCGGAATTGTATAAAATTAAAATATATCATAGCAATGGACAGATTAAGAAATTTTAAACAAAATAGGTGCCGTGGTGTTTCATTAGGAAACTTAAATAGTTATTAATTAATGCCTTATTCTCTATGAATTAGTGAAATTCAATCAAAATCCTTAGTCATTTGTTTTTTCCCGCTTAAAAATAATATTCATTGTGCCTAACAAATATAATCAAACTAATGGGTTTTTTCAGGTTTCCTTGGGGAAGATGACGAAGGATATTGCCAAATTTGTTGTAATATTTTTTCTTCTAATCTTATCATTCACAGCAGGTAAGTAATCTAATGGTTAAAAAACTATGTTTTAAATATGAACGTATTTAATACTCTTTATAATAGCAGCCAAGTCCACATTATAGGCTATCTTTCCAAATAACTTTAGCTTATCTGAGTGGTGACGTCAGAGCATGCTAGTCACCGCAATGAATGCCCTAAATATTATTGTAAATAGACCCACATCTAGTTGACATTCTACAAAGTGTGCACTACAATTGTAACCAAGGACTAATGTGTGGAAAATGAGGGAGGGAGATCTGAATATCTGAATATTTCACAGCTTTTATCAGGAACAGAATACTTTAACTATATACAAATTAGTTTTTTTAGCACCTCGTCGGGTTAAACGCCTATGTACTAATTACACCAATTGTTTTAGGGAGGAAGATGGTTACATTTAAAGGAAGTGTACCCGCACTTGCGTGGAGGAAGCGTGGCAGACAATTTAAGAAAAACCACCCTCAGTACACCCGACTGAGATTCAAAACAAGGTCTCCCCGTCATTGACACACTATTCTACTGAGAGAGTAGCGCGTTAGACCATGCGTCCACCGAAGTGGGTGACAAATTAGTTGCCAGCTAAATTGTGCCAAATGTTTGGTCTTAATTACCAAGTAAAATGTCTCTACAAATGCTATCAGAGCTTCAACTTGTTCCGAGCTAAAAGAGATTGGGTATCACAGTTTTAAGGGTTGTACAAATGACCAAAGCTTCAACTTGTTTCGAGCTAAAGAGATTGGGTATCACAGTTTTAAGAGTTGTACAAATGTGACCAGAGCTTCAACTTGTTTCGAGCTAAAGAGATTGAGTATCACAGTTTTAAGAGTTGTACAAATGTGACCAGAGCTTCAACTTGTTTCGAGCTAAAGAGATTGAGTATCACAGTTTTAAGAGTTGTACAAATGTGACCAGAGCTTCAACTTGTTTCGAGCTAAAGAGATTGAGTATCACAGTTTTAAGAGTTGTACAAATGTGACCAGAGCTTCAACTTGTTTCGAGCTAAAGAGATTGAGTATCACAGTTTTAAGAGTTGTACAAATGTGACCAGAGCTTCAACTTGTTTCGAGCTAAAGAGATTGAGTATCACAGTTTTAAGAGTTGTACAAATGTGACCAGAGCTTCAACTTGTTTCGAGCTAAAGAGATTGAGTATCACAGTTTTAAGAGTTGTACAAATGTGACCAGAGCTTCAACTTGTTTCGAGCTAAAGAGATTGAGTATCACAGTTTTAAGAGTTGTACAAATGTGACCAGAGCTTCAACTTGTTTCGAGCTAAAGAGATTGAGTATCACAGTTTTAAGAGTTGTACAAATGTGACCAGAGCTTCAACTTGTTTCGAGCTAAAGAGATTGAGTATCACAGTTTTAAGAGTTGTACAAATGTGACCAGAGCTTCAACTTGTTCCGAGCTAAAAGAGATTGAGTATCACAGTTTTAAGAGTTGTACAAATGTGACCAGAGCTTCAACTTGTTTCGAGCTAAAGAGATTGAGTATCACAGTTTTAAGAGTTGTACAAATGTGACCAGAGCTTCAACTTGTTCCGAGCTAAAAGAGATTGAGTATCACAGTTTTAAGGGTTGTACAAATGTGACCAGAGCTTCAACTTGTTTCGAGCTAAAGAGATTGAGTATCACAGTTTTAAGAGTTGTACAAATGTGACCAGAGCTTCAACTTGTTTCGAGCTAAAAGAGATTGAGTATCACAGTTTTAAGAGTTGTACAAATGTGACCAGAGCTTCAACTTGTTTCGAGCTAAAAGAGATTGAGTATCACAGTTTTAAGGGCTGTACAAATGTGACCAGAGCTTCAACTTGTTTCGAGCTAAAAGAGATTGAGTATCACAGTTTTAAGGGTTGTACAAATGTGACCAGAGCTTCAACTTGTTTCGAGCTAAAGAGATTGAGTATCACAGTTTTAAGAGTTGTACAAATGTGACCAGAGCTTCAACTTGTTTCGAGCTAAAAGAGATTGAGTATCACAGTTTTAAGAGTTGTACAAATGTGACCAGAGCTTCAACTTGTTTCGAGCTAAAAGAGATTGAGTATCACAGTTTTAAGGGCTGTACAAATGTGACCAGAGCTTCAACTTGTTTCGAGCTAAAAGAGATTGAGTATCACAGTTTTAAGGGCTGTACAAATGTGACCAGAGCTTCAACTTGTTCCGAGCTAAAAGAGATTGAGTATCACAGTTTTAAGGGTTGTACAAATGTGACCAGAGCTTCAACTTGTTTCGAGCTAAAGAGATTGAGTATCACAGTTTTAAGAGTTGTACAAATGTGACCAGAGCTTCAACTTGTTTCGAGCTAAAGAGATTGAGTATCACAGTTTTAAGAGTTGTACAAATGTGACCAGAGCTTCAACTTGTTCCGAGCTAAAAGAGATTGAGTATCACAGTTTTAAGGGTTGTACAAATGTGACCAGAGCTTCAACTTGTTTCGAGCTAAAGAGATTGAGTATCACAGTTTTAAGAGTTGTACAAATGTGACCAGAGCTTCAACTTGTTTCGAGCTAAAGAGATTGAGTATCACAGTTTTAAGAGTTGTACAAATGTGACCAGAGCTTCAACTTGTTTCGAGCTAAAGAGATTGAGTATCACAGTTTTAAGAGTTGTACAAATGTGACCAGAGCTTCAACTTGTTCCGAGCTAAAAGAGATTGAGTATCACAGTTTTAAGAGTTGTACAAATGTGACCAGAGCTTCAACTTGTTCCGAGCTAAAAGAGATTGAGTATCACAGTTTTAAGAGTTGTACAAATGTGACCAGAGCTTCAACTTGTTCCGAGCTAAAAGAGATTGAGTATCACAGTTTTAAGAGTTGTACAAATGTGACCAGGCTTCAACTTGTTTCGAGCTAAAGAGATTGAGTATCACAGTTTTAAGAGTTAGCTCTTTCTCCATTTGTTCTTTAAACATGATAGTTGTGTAACTTTGATTAATACTTACCACTTTTGGAAAGGGGAGGGAAGTGGTTAGTAAATTAGAAAAACATATTTATCGAATACATTTAATGTTAATATTTATACATCGATAAAATTACAATTTAAAAATAGCTTTAGAGATATGATGTGTTCTGTGGAGTAATTTACCTAAATAGCTGTGTAAGTCCGTGTTTGGTATACAATATTAAACCTCCAAACACGGACTCACACATTCAGTTCACTTGAAGAAACAAAGATTAAGTTAAGGAAATAACATAAGATTTTTTTTGTCCCATTGAAAGTTATATTGTAAGTTAATTACAAAGCAAGATAGTTTGATATTTTTAAATATTAATATTTGGCTAGGACAAGAACACATGTTCATATCTTAACAAAAAATAAATTAATATAGACTCCTCTTAAACAGAAAAGTTAAATCACTAATCACATATTGTTTTGTATTGTATGTATTGGACGCAACAAGGAGTTCCAAATATTCTTCACTGGCACCCCCTTTAGCAACTTATCTTGTAGATGAAGCTAGGAAGTTAGATCATTGGGTGCAGGAACCAATAAACCAATAATAGGAGCCATCACACTCTTTATCGTCTATTGTTTCACAATCAATCCTGCACTTGCATGCAGTTCCGCAAGAAGTGTTGCTTTCGTGTTTAGTTCGTTTTGGTGGCAGATTGAGAACATCAAATTGATCATTTGGTTTGTTTTTAAGATGTACTATTGCTATCCACTCAGACTTTTGAATGTCTTGGCACTGCATATTAAAAAAGTAGGTTTTAAAACACTGACTCAACGACATTTCTGGATAAACTTTTTATATTTGAATTGAGAACCTTGTAATTGAGCTCCTTACTTCTATTGGTGAATATTAAATATGTCGTGTCTTACCAGAGCTTTTGTGTGTCTCCATTACTGTTTCCAGCCTATGATCCAGGCCGGTTTTTTATTCAAGCCATATATTTTACACAACCATCTTGTTAGGCCTGTCCTAGATTCATATGCCTGATAATTTAACTTAATACTAGGACAGGCACAACATCCAGTCCCCGTCCGTTAATTCATCTTCATGAAAGGGTAAACTCACATTTCACCAATGATACTTTTTCGGCCTTGCTAGGAATAAAACCTGGGACTTTAAACTCAGTGGAAAGACACGCTACCGACTGAACTAAGGTGTCGGATTGTCTAGTAAAATGAAAACTTTCAAGCTTTAGAAAGTATGCCTATTTTTCTTTGGTCTAATGATGTTTAAGCACTTTAAAATATTAATTGAGGGGTTCATTGTGATCTTCAAAACCAAAAAAAGATCCTTTGTAATGAGGGGATACAAGTCTTCATGTCTTTCAATAGTTGGACTCTTTCTGACCGCAAGCAACTATGGAATGATCGCCCACCATCAATTAAGTAGTTTATGTTCTGTTTCCACAAGGCACTTTAGAGTAGAACGTTATTCTTAAGGCGGACTTATCAATGTTGAGTCTCCTAGGAACTGTTGACTGCTAGAGCGGTATGAAAAAAACTATCGCTTCCAATGTGGCAAGAACTATATTTTTAAATAGCTCATCATTTCCTAAAATATCGGAGATTTATGAAGCCTGGAAAATACCTTCTTAAATGTTCCCCTGATCCTATATATACACCGCGAAAATATATTGATCTTATTGGAGGCTATATATAAATAGAACCCGACATTGAAGTTTAATATACAAATATTTCTCGACATCCTCTGAGGTTACTGTAGAAAGAACACCCAGCAGGGGAAATAACTATACAAATAGTGGGGATGACTGTAGAAAGAACACCCAGCAGAGGAAATAACGATACAAATAGCGGAGGTTACTGTAGAAAGAACACCCAGTAGAGGAAATTACTATACAAATAGTGGAGGCTACTGTAGAAAGAACACCCAGCAGAGGAAATAACTATACAAATAGCGGAGGTTACTGTAGAAAGAACACCCAGCAGAGGAAATAACTATACAAATAGTGGAGGCTACTGTAGAAAGAACACCCAGCAGGGGAAATAACTATACAAATAGCGGAGGTTACTGTAGAAATAACACCAGCAGAGGAAATTACTATACAAATAGTGGAGGTTACTGTAGAAACAACACCCAGCAGAGGAAATAACTATACAAATAGTGGAGGTTACTGTAGAAAGAAACCCCCGGCAGGGGAAATAACTATACAAATAGTGGGGATGACTGTAGAAAGAACACCCAGCAGGGGAAATAATGATACAAATAGCGGAGGTTACTGTAGAAACAACACCCAGAAGAGGAAATTACTATACAAATAGTGGAGGCTACTGTAGAAAGAACACCCAGCAGAGGAAATAACTATACAAATAGCGGAGGTTACTAAAGAAAGAACACCAAATAGAGGAAATTACTATACAAATAGTGGAGGCTACTCTAGAAAGAACACCCAGCAGAGGAAATAACTATACAAATAGCGGAGGTAACTGTAGAAAGAACACCCAGCAGAGGAAATAACTATACAAATAGCGGAGGTTACTGTAGAAAGAACACCCAGTAGAGGAAATTACTATACAAATAGTGGAGGCTACTGTAGAAAGAACACTCAGCAGAGGAAATAACTATACAAATAGCGGAGGTTACTGTAGAAAGAACACCCAGCAGAGGAAATAACGATACAAATAGTGGAGGCTACTGTAGAAAGAACACCCAGACGGGGGAAATAACTATACAAATAGCGGAGGTTACTGTAGTAACAACACCCAGCAGAGGAAATTACGATACAAATAGTGGAGGTTACTGTAGAAACAACACCCAGCAGAGGAAATAACTATACAAATAGTGGAGGTTACTGTAGAAAGAACACCCAGCAGAGGAAATAACTATACAAATAGCGGAGGTTACTGTAGAAAGAACACCCAGTAGAGGAAAATACTATACAAATAGTGGAGGCTACTGTAGAAAGAACACCCAGCAGAGGAAATAACTATACAAATAGCGGAGGTTACTGTAGAAAGAACACCCAGCAGAGGAAATAACTATACAAATAGTGGGAGGTACTGTAGAAAGAACACCAGCAGGGAAATAACTATACAAATAGCGGAGGTTACTGTAGAAAGAACACCCAGCAGAGGAAATTACTATACAAATAGTGGAGGTTACTGTAGAAAAACACCCAGCGGAGGAAATAACTATACAAATAGTGGAGGTTACTGTAGAAAGAACACCCAGCAGAGGAAATAACTATACAAATAGTGGGGTGACTGTAGAAAGAACACCCAGCAGGGGAAATAACTATACAAATAGCGGAGGTTACTGTAAAGAGAACACCCAGCAGAGGAAATTAACTATACAAATAGTGGAGGTTACTGTAGAAAGAACACCCAGTAGAGGAAATTACTATACAAATAGTGGAGGTACTGTAGAAAAACACCCAGCAGAGGAAATAACTATACAAATAGTGGAGGTTACTGTAGAAATAACACCCAGCAGAGGAAATAACTATACAAATAGTGGAGGTTACTGTAGAAAGAACACCCAGCAGAGGAAATAACTATACAAATAGGGAGGTTACTGTAGAAAGAACACCCAGCAGAGGAAATTACTATACAAATAGTGGAGGTTACTGTAGAAAGAACACCAGCAGAGGAAATAACTATACAAATAGTGGAGGTTACTGTAGAAAGAACACCAGCAGGGGAAATAACTATACAAATAGTGGAGGTTACTGTAGAAAAACACCCAGAGGGAAATAACTATACAAATAGTGGAGGTTACTGTAGAAAGAACACCCAGCAGAGGAAATTAACTATACAAATAGTGGAGGTTACTGTAGAAAGAACACCCAGCAGAGGAAATAACTATACAAATAGCGGAGGTTAATGTAGAAGAACACCCAGCAGGGAAATAACTATACAAATAGCGGAGGGTTACTGTAGAAGAACACCCAGCAGAGGAAATAACTATACAAATAGTGGAGGTTACTGTAGAAAGAACACCCAGCAGGGGAAATAACTATACAAATAGTGGAGGTTACTGTAGAAAGAACACCCAGCAGAGGAAATAACTATACAAATAGGAGGTTACTGTAGAAGAACACCCAGCAGAGGAAATAACTATACAAATAGCGGAGGTTACTGTAGAAAGAACACCCAGCAGGGGAAATAACTATACAAATAGTGAAGGTTACTGTAGAAAGAACACCAGCAAGGGAAATTACTATACAAATAGTGGAGGTTACTGTAGAAAGAACACCCAGCAGGGGAAATATACTATACAAATAGTGAGGTTACTGTAGAAAGAACACCAGCAGAGGAAATACTATACAAATAGTGAAGGTTACTGTAGAAAGAAACACCAGCAGGGAAATATACTATACAAATAGCGAGGTTACTGTAGAAAGAACACCAGCAAGGAAATATACTATACAAATAGTGGAGGTTACTGTAGAAAGAACACCAGCAGAGGAAATACTATACAAATAGTGGAGGTTACTGTAGAAAGAACACTCAGCATAGGAAATTACTATACAAATATATGAGGTTACTGTAGAAAGAACACCAGAGGAAATATATATAATAGGGAGGTTACTGTAGAAAGAACACCAGCAGAGGAAATAACTATACAAATAGTGGAGGTTACTGTAGAAAGAACACCCAGCAGGGGAAATTAACTATACAAATAGCGGAGGTTACTGTAGAAAGAACACTCAGCATAGGAAAGTAACTATACAAATAGTGGAGGTTACTGTATAAAGAACACTCAGCAGGGGAAATAACTATACAAATAGTGGAGGTTACGGTAGAAAGACACTCAGCATAGGAAATAACTATACAAATAGCGGAGGTTACTGTAATAAGAACACCCAGAAAGGAAATAACTATACAAAAAGCGGATGTTACTGTAGAAAGAACACTCAGCATAGGAAATTACTATACAAATAGCGGAGGTAACTGTAGAAAGAAACTCAGCATAGGAAATTAAAATACAAATAGCGAAGGTTACTGTAGAAAGAACACTCAGCATAGGAAATTACAATTCAAATAAGCGAGGTTTAGTGTAGAAAGAACAGCCAGCAGAGGAAATTACTATTCAAATAGCGGAGGTTACTGTAGAAAGAACACCAGCAGAGGAAATAACTATACAAATAGCGGAGGTTACTGTAGAAAGAACACTCATCATAGGAAATTACTATACAACAAGCGGAGGTTACTGTATAAAGAACACGCCAGCAGAGGAAATAACTATACAAATAGCGGAGATTACTGTAGAAAGAACACTCAGCAGGTGAAATAACTATACAAATAGTGGAGGTTACTGTAGAAAGAACACCCAGCATAGGAAATAACTATACAAATAGTGGAGGTTACTGTAGAAAGAACACTAAGTAGAGGATATTACTATACAAATAGTGGAGGTTATTGAAGAAAAACACACAGTGGAGGATATTATTATATAAATAGGGAGGTTATTGTAGAAAGAACACCCAGTATAGGAATTAGTATACAAATAGTGGAGGTTACTGTAAAAGAATACCCAGTAGAGGATTATTAGTATACAAATAGTGGAGGTTACTGAAGAAATAACACCCAGTGAGGAAATAACTATACAAATAGAGGAGGTTACTTGTAGAAAGAACACCCAGCAGGGGAATATACTATACAAATAGTGGAGGTTACTGTAGAAAGTACACTCAGCATAGGAAATAACTATACAAATAGTGGAGGTGACTGTAGAAAGAACACCGAGCAGGGGAAATAACTATAAAAATAGTGGAGGTTACTGTAGAAAGAACACCAGCAGAGGAAATAACTATACAAATAGTACAAATAGCGGAGGTTACTGTAGAAAGAACACCCAGCAGAGGAAAAAAAAAAAAAAAAAAAAAAAAAAAATTTTTTTTTTTTTTTTATGTAGAAAGAACAACCAGCGGGAGAAATTACTATACAAATAGTGGAGGTTACTGTAGAAAGAACACCCAGCAGAGGAAATTAACTTACAAATAGCGGAGGTTACTGTAGAAAGAACACCCATCATGGAAATAACTATACAAATAGTGGAGTTTACTGTAGAAAGAACACCCAGCAAGGGAAATAACTATACAAATAGTGGAGGTTACTGTAGAAAGAATACCAGCAGA
>JBCFYV010000935.1:6409434-6508243 GCA_039000515.1 Timema cristinae
AATATCCCAAAAGGGGATTTTGAGTAGAGCTTCTATCCAGTGGTGAGTTAGAGTAGTCTTGCTATCCAGTGGTGAATTAGGTAGAAAATTGCTATCCAGTGGTGAGTTAGAGTCGAGCTTGCTATCCAGTGGTGAGTTAAGTAGAGATTGCTATCCAGGGTGAGTTAGAGTCGAGCTTGCTATCCAGTGTGTTAGTTAGAGTAGAGCTTGCTATCCAGTGGTGAGTTAGAGTAGAGCTTGCTATCCAGTGGTGAGGTAGAGTAAGATGCTATACAGTGGTGAGTTAGAGTAGAGATTGCTATCCAGTGGTGAGTTAAGTAGAGCTTGCTATCAGGTGAGTTAAAGTAGAGATTGCTATCCAGTGGTAGTTAGATTAGAGCTTGCTATCCAGTGGTAAGTTAGAGTAGATCTTGCTATCCAGTGGTGAGTTAGAATAGAGATTGCTATCGTGTGAGTTAAAGTAGACTTGCATCCAATGGTGAGTTAGAGTAAGCTTGCTATCCAGTGGTGAGTTAGAGTAGAGATGCTATCCGTGGTGGTAGAGTTTTCCAGTGATAGAGTATAGATTGATATCCATGGTGAGTTAGAGTATAGCTTGCTATCCAGTGGTGAGTTAGAGTATAGCTTCTATCCAGTGGTGAGTTAGAGTTGTACAGTGGTGAGTTGAGTAAGATTGATATCCGTGGTGAGTTAGAGTAGAGTTGCTATCCAGTGGTAGTTAGATGAAGCTTGCTATCCAGTGGTAGTTTAAGTAGAGCTTGCTATCCAGTGTGAGTTAGAGTAGAGATTACTATCAGTGGTGAGTTAGAGTAAATTGCTATCCAGTGTGATTAAGTAGACTTGCTATCGAGTGGTGAGTTAGAGTAGAGATTGCTATCCAGTGGTGAGTTAGAGTAGAGATTTATCCAGTGGTGGTTAGAGTAGAGCTATCAGTGGTAGTTAGATGAGATTCTACAGTGTTGTTAGAGTAGCTTGCTATCCATGTGAGTTAAGTAATTGATCTAGTTATAATCTCATCCGTGGTAGTATAGTAGATTGCTATCATGTATGAGTTGGGAGAGTTGCTATCCAGTGGTGAGTTATAGTCGAGATTGCTATTTCAGTGTGAGTTAGAGTAGCTTGCTATCCAGTGGTGAGTTAGAGTAGATCTTGCTATCCAGTGGTGTAGTTAGAGTGTAGAGCTTGCTATCCATGGTGAGTTAGAGTAGAGTTGCTATCCAGTGGTGAGTTATAGTAAGTTCTATCAGTGGTGATTAGAGATCTTGCTATCCAGTGGTGAATTAGAGTAGAGCTTGCTATCCAGTGGTGAAATTAGAGTAGAGCTTGCTATCCAGTGTGAGTTAGAGTAGAGATTGCTATCCAGTGGTGAGTTAAGTAGAGCTTGCTATCCAGTGGTGAGTTAGAGTAGATCTTGCTATCCAGTGGTGAGTTAGAATAGGATTGCTATCAGTGGTGAGTTAAAGTAGATCTTGCTATCCAGTGGTGATTAGAGTATAGCTTGCTATCCAGTGGTGAGTTAGAGTAAGCTTGTATCCATCAGTGGTGAGTTAGAGTAGAGATTGCTATCCAGTGGTGAGTTAGAGTAGAGCTTGCTATCCAGTAGTGAGTTATAGTAGAGATTGCTATCCAGTGGTGAGTTAGAGTCGAGCTTGCTATCCAGTGGTTAAGTTAGAGTAGAGCTTGCTATCCAGTGGTGAGTTAGAGTAGAGCTTGCTATCCAGTGGTGAGGTTAGAGTAAGCTTGCTATCCAGTGGTGAGTTTAGAGTAGAGCTTGCTATCCAGTGGTGAGTTAGAGTATAGTTGCTTATCAGTGGTGAGTTATGAGTAGATTGCTATCCAGTGGTAGTTATAGTAAGATTGCTATCCAGTGGTTGAGTGTAGAGTATAGCTTGCTATCAGTGGTGAGTTAGAGTATGAGCTTGCTATCCAGTGGTGAGTGTAGAGTAAGCTTGCTATCCAGTGGTGAGTTATAGTAGAGATTGCTATCCAGTGGTGAGTTATAGTAGAGATTGCTATCCAGTGGTGAGGTAGAGTATAGCTTGCTATACAGTGGTGAGTTAGAGTAGAGCTTGCTATCCAGTGGTGAGTAGAGTAAGTTTGCTATCAGTGGTGAGTTATAGTAGAGATTGCTATCCAGTGGTGAGTTAGAGTAGAGCTTGCTATCCAGTGGTGAGTTATAGTAGAGATTGCTATCCAGTGGTGAGTTAGAGTCGAGCTTGCTATCCAGTGGTAAGTTAGAGTAGAGCTTGCTATCCAGTGGTGAGTTAGAGTAGAGCTTGCTATCCAGTGGTGAGGTAGAGTATAGCTTGCTATACAGTGGTGAGTTAGAGTAGAGATTGCTATCCAGTGGTGAGTTAGAGTAGAGCTTGCTATCCAGTGGTGAGTTAAAGTAGAGATATATCCAGTGGTGGAGTATAGAGTGTTAGAGATTGCTATCCAGTTGTTTAGTTAGAGTATATCTTGCTATCCAGTGGTGAGTTAGAGTAGAGCTTGCTATCCAGTTTGAGTTAGAGTAGTCTTGCTATCATGTGGTGAGTTAGAGTAGAGATTGTATCCAGTGGTGAGTTAGAGTAGAGCTATATTAGTGTGAGTTAGAGTTTATCTATTCCAGTGGTGAGTTGAGTAGAGATTGCTATCAGTTGTGAGTTAGAGTAATCTTGCTATCCAGTGGTGAGTTAGAGTAGAGCTTGCTATCGTAGGTGGTGAGTTGTCAGAGTAGAGATTGCTATCCATGGTGAGTTAGAGTAGAGTCTTGCTATCCAGTGGTGAGTTAGAGTAGAATTGCTATCCAGTGGTCGTAGGTAGTGAACGTTAGAGTAGAGATTGCTATCCAGTGGTGGTTAGAATGAAGTTGCTATCCGTGGTAGTTAGTAGAGCTATGCTATCCAGTGGTGAGTTAGAGTAGAGATGTATCCAAGGTGAGTAGGTATCTTGCTATCCAGTGGTGAGTTAGAGTAGAATCTGCTATCCGAGTGGTGAGTTAGAGTAGAGATTGCTATCAGTGGTGAGTTAGAGTAGAGATTGCTATCCAGTGGTGAGTTAGAGTAGAGATGCTATCCAGTGGTGTTAAGGACTTGCTATCAGTGGTGAGTTAAGATCTTGCTATCCATGGGTGAGTTAGAGTAGAGTTGCTATCCAGTTGTGAGTTAGAGTAGATCTTGCTATCCAGTGGTGAGTTAGAGTAGAGATTGCTATCCAGTGGTGAGTTAGAGTGAGAGCTTGCTATCCAGGTAAGTTGAGTAGATCTTGCTACAGGGGAGTTAGAATAGAGATTGCTATCCAGTGGTGGAGTTAAGTAGATTGCAATCCAATGGTGTAGATATCTTGCTACCAGTGGTGAGTTAGAGTAGAAGCTTGCTATCCAGTGGGGTTGTATGAGATGTATCCGTGGGAGTTAGAGTAAGATTGATATCCAGTGGTAGAGTTAGAGTAGAGCTTGCTATCCAGTGGTGAGTTAAGTAGATCTTGCTATCCAGTGGTGAGTTAAGTAGAGCTTATATCCAGTGGTGAGTTAGAGTAGAGATAGCTATCCAGTGGTGAGTTAGAGTAGAGTTGCTATCAGTGTGAGTTTAGAGTAGAGATTGCTATCCAGTGGTGAGTTAGAGTAGAGATTAATATCCAGTGGTGAGTTAGAGTAGAGATTGCTATCCAGTTGGGGAGTTTAGAGTAGAGAATAATATCCAGTGGGTTGAGATAGAGTAGAATTGCTATTCCCGTAGGGGAGTTAGAGTATATCTTGCTATCCAGTGGTGAGTTAGAGTAGAGTTGCTATCCAGTGGTGATTAGAGTACGAACTTGCAATTCAGTAGTGAGTTAGAGTAGAGCTTGCTATCAGTGGTGATTTAGAGTCGAACTTGCTATTCAGTGGTGAGTTATGAGTCGAGCTTGCTATCCAGTGGTGAGTTAGAGTAGAGCTTATATCCAGTGGTGAGTTAGAGTAGATCTTGCTATCCAGTGGTGAGTTTTAGTAGTTTCTTGCTATCCAGTGGTGAGTTAGAGTAGAGCTTGTATCCAGTGGTAGTTATAGTAAGCTTGCTATCAGTGGTGAGTTAGAGTAGGCTTAATATCCAATGGTGAGTTAATTAAGCTTGCTATCCAGTGGTGAAGTTAGAGTAGAGCTTGCTATCCATGGTAAGTTATAGTAAGATCTTGCTATCCATGGTGAGTTAAAGTAGAGCTTGCTATCCAGTGGGGAGTTAGAGTAGATCTTGCTAAACCCAATGGTGAGTTAAAGTAGAGCTTGCTATCCAGTGGTAAGTTATGTAATTTGCTATCCGTGGTGAGTTAGAGTAGAGCTTTATCCCAAAGGTGATTTAAAGTAAGCTTGCTATCCCGTGGTGAGTTAGAGTAGAGTTGCTATCCAGTGGTTTGACAAAAGAAACGTGGGAAAATTTGACACCAAACCCTCTTGAAAATAAACCTGGTAATTTTACACCAACCCTTTGAAAATGAAACCGTGGTAATTTGAACCAATTATCTTTGACAAATGAAAAACCTGGGAATTTGACACCAAGCTACCCCTTTGACAAAATGAAACCGTGGGTAATTTGACACAAGCTACCTCTTTGACAAATGAAACCATGGGTAATTTGACACCAAAACAAACCCCTTTGACAAATGAAACCGTGGGTAATATACACAAGCTACCTCTTTGACAAATGAAACAGTAGGTATTTTGACACCAAGCACTTCTTTTACAAATGAAACAGTGGGTAATTTGAAACCAAGCTACCTCTTTGACAAAAAAACCGTGGGTAATTTGACACCAAGCTACCTCTTTGACAAATGAAACGTGGGGAATTTGACACCAATTACCTCTTTGACAAATGAAATGTAGGTAATGGACACCAATCTACCTCTTTGACAAATGAAACCGTGGGTTATTTGACACAAGCTACCTCTTTGACAAATGAAACCGAGGGTTAAATTTTACACCAAGTTACCTCTTTGACAAATGAACCAGTAGGTAATTTGACACCAAGTAACCTCTTTGACAAATAAAACCCTTTGGGAATTTGACACCAAGCTACCTCTTTGACAAATGAAACAGTGGGTAATTTGACACCCAAACTAACCTTTTTTTACAAATTGAAACGGGGTAATTTGACACCAAACTACCTATTTGACAAATGAAAACAGTGGGTAGTTTGACACCAAGCTCCTCTTTGACAAAGAAACAGTAGATAATTTGACACCCAATCTACCTCTTTGACAAATGAAATAGTGGGTAATTTGACACCAAGCTACCTCTTTGACAAGATGAAAACGTGGGTAATTTGAAACCAAGCTACCTCTTGACAAATGAAACAGTAGGGTAATTTGACAAACCCAATCTACCCCTTTGACAAATGAAATAGTGGGTAATTTGACACCAATCTACTCTTGACAAATGAAATAGTGGGTAATTGACACCAAGTACCTCTTTGACAAATGAAACGTGGTAATTTGACACCAAGCTACCTCTTTGACAAATGAGACATAGATAATTTGACACCTAATCTACCTCTTTGAAAAATGAAACCCAGGGTAATTTGACACCAAGTTACCTCTTTGACAAATGAAACAGTAGGTAATTTGACACAACTCTTCTTTGACTAAAGAAACGGGGGGTAGTTTGACCCAATTACCCCTTTTACAAAAGAAACAGTGGGTAATTTGACCCAAGTACCTCTTTGACAAATGAAACAGGGGTAACTTACCCCAATTTTCCTCTTTGACAAAGAAACAGTAGGCAATTTGACACCAAGCACCTCTTTGACAAAGAAACAGTGGTGTTTGACACCCAAATTACCCCTTTGACAAATGAAAAAGTAGGGAATTTGACACCAAGCTACCTCTTTGCAAATGAAACCGTGGGTAATTTACCCAAGTACCTCTTTTCAAATGAAAAAGCGGGTAAATTTTAAACAAGTACCCCTTTGACAAAGAAAACCGGGGTAAAATTTTACACAAAACTACCTCTTTTACAAATTAAACCTGGGTAATTTTTCACCAAGCACCTCTTTGACAAAGAAACCTGGGGAATTTTACACCAAACTACCCCTTTTACAAATTAAACCGGGGTGTAATTTGACACCCAAACTACCCCTTTGAAAAAAAACAGTAGGGGAATTTGACACCAGCTACCTCTTTGACAAATGAAACCCGGGGGGAATTTTTTCACAAGCACCTCTTATACAAAAGAATACTAGGTAAATTTTACCCAAGCTACCTCTTTTACAAAAAAACAATGGGTAATTTTTTACAACAAGCTTCCCCTTTGACAAACGAAAACCCTGGGTAATTTTTACCCAATCCCTCTTTTAAAATAACAGTGGGAGTTTAACACCCAAATTCCCTCTTTGACAAAAGAACGTGGGAATTTTTACACCAACTATCTTTTACAAATGAAACGTGGGTAAATTTGAAACCCAAACTACCTCTTTACAAAAGAAAAAATGGGTAATTTGAAACCAAGTACCTCTTTGACAAAAGAAAACCCTGGGTAATTTGACACCAACTACCTCTTTTAAAAAAGAAACCGTGGGGTTTTTTAAAACCAAACACCTCTTTACAAATAAACCTGGGGAATTTTACAACCCAAATACTTCTTTGACAAATGAAACCCGGGGGAACTTGACAATACTACCCCTTTGACAAAAGAAACCCCTGGGGGAAATTTTACACCCCAAATTCCCCCTTGACAAAGAAACAGTGGTAATTTGACACCAAGCTCCCCTTTGACAAATTAAACCCTGGGAATTTGACACCCAAACACCCTTTGACAATGAAACCGTGGGTTAATTGACACCCGAACCCCTTTGACAATGAAACCCTGGGTAAATTTTACACCAAAACTACCTCCTGACAAATGAAACCCTGGGTTATTTTTACACAAGTTCCTCTTTTACAATGAAACCTGGTTTTTTTGACACCAAGTTACCTCTTTTACAAATGAAACCGTGGTAAATTTTACACCAAGCTCCTTTTGACAAAAAAACCGTGGGTAATTTTTACACCAGCTACCCTTTGACAAGATGAAACCGTGAGGTTTGAACCAAGTTTCCCCTTTGACAAATGAAACCTGGGTAATTTTACACCAAGCTACCTCTTTGACAAAAGAAAAAATGGGTAATTTGACAACAAGCTTCCTCTTTGACAAACGAAACCGTGGGTAATTTGAAACCAAGCTACCTCTTTGACAAATGAAACCGTGGGTAATTTGACACCAAGCTACCTCTTTGACAAATGAAACCGTGGGTAATTTGACACCAAGCTACCTCTTTGACAAATGAAACAGCGGGTAATTTTACACCAAGCTAACTCTTTGACAAATGAAACCGTGGGTAGTTTGACACCAAGCTACTTCCTTGACAAATGAAACAGTGGTAAATTGACACCAAGTTTCCGCTTTGATAAATGAAACCGTGAGTAATTTGACACCAAGTTACCTCTTTGACAAATGAATCAATGGGTAATTTGACACCAAGTTACCTCTTTGAAAAATGAAACCGTGGGTAATTTGACACCAAGTTACCTCTTTGACAAATGAAACCGTGGGTAATTTGACACCAAGTTACCTCTTTGAAAAATGAAACCGTGGGTAATTTGACACCAAGTTACCTCTTTGACAAATGAATCAATGGGTAATTTGACACCAAGTTACCTCTTTGAAAAATGAAACCGTGGGTAATTTGACACCAAGTTACCTCTTTGACAAATGAAACCGTGCGTAATTTGACACCAAGTTTCCTCTTTGACAAATGTATCAATGGGTAATTTGACACCAAGTTACCTCTTTGACAAATGAAACCGTGGGTAATTTGACACCAAGCTAGCTAGCTCTTTGACAAGATGAAACAGTGGGTGATTTAGGAACAATAAATTGAATCTACATTATTAGTCTATTCTGATAAATATAATTAAATCAATGTATTAGTAAAGTTGTTAATGAATGTGTATAAAACTTATAGAAATATGGCTTGTAGATATAGTTGTTTTTAATTTGAGATAATTTTCATAACTTTAACAAGCACAAAGCTATTCATTAAATTATTATAATTATTTAATTAGAATACTACTTGGACTAACCCAGAAAAGTATTTTGTTGTTAATGTGACTTGTTCTGATTCGAAAGGTTGTGTGATTGAGCCCAGTCTGGGACAATATTATTTATTTTATTGGGAACAAGAGGACTGCTTCAAGGATGTGCCAGTGTATAAGATAAGACGTAAGGAAAACAAACTGTTTTATTATTAGTTCTACGCAGCTCACTGCTCTACTACATAAATAATCTACAGGGACAGTCTAAAGAGGGATAATTAACTAGAATGCAAGGAGGTCTGGAAGGAGGCTGTAAAACCACTAATGGTGGAACAAGCACACTTACTATGAATCGTTGGTCCTTTTGATCAGAGTTAAAAGTTACAACCACTACACCAACCATGCTGGATTATTTAGTTGATCATATACACAAAATATAACACTATAATTTATTTTTATTTAAATTTAGCGATCTAAGATTAAGGCTGATGTAAATAAAATGAGATTCAGATGGACCCTTCAATTTAAAATGCTGTATTGACCAATAGTTTAAGGTTGGATAGAAGGGAACGCAAGTACAGGTCAACATTTTGACAGTTTTAGTAACCAGTTTTTTTCTTGTCCCAAATAAAAAAATATTTTTCCATTAGCTAGGCCTACGTTTTGTTTAGTTTTAACAACTCTTGTATATTTGTGGTGAACAAACTAGTACCGGGTTCAAGGACAGGAACCTTTAAATGAAGACAAAACTCCCAGTTAAAGGCCGCGAGTCGTGGCAAATATTGAACACTATTGAAATTACCGTCTCGAAATTAGACTAAACGTTTCTATAGATGCAACATTTTATTAATTTTGGCCAAAGAGTTTGTTATAAAAAATATACAAATACTTAACCTCACCCACATTCACTAATCAGGGGTGGTTCCAGAGGTAGGACGCGGGGGTTAGCATTTACAATAGTAATTACAAGTTAAACAATTAAATATCTATGCTATAGTTACTACTAGTTGTATGTCACGCAATATATTAATAACCAGTAGATATGCGTCTATAACTAATTTTAATTCTTGACATATAATTTAACTAACAAAAAATATAAATAAACAAAGAACTTGTATGAGGTTTTCTCTTTAAATTTTATGATTAGTTTCTAAATTACTCTCAAATTTTGAAGAATTTTTCCGTCAGAATTTCTCGAGGGGGACCGCCCCCGGCCTGGTCCCGTGAAACGATATTATTGCGCATTAACACACTTTAATATGGCGTGGTACAAAACTCTATTGGATTAAAAGTTTTGGAAGTGGACTAGGAAAAAAAAAAGTTCGAAGAACAATCGTTAATCATTTGATTTAAAAAAAAAAAGTATATTCTTGGAAATAAGTTAACTAATATTTATAAAA
This sequence comes from Timema cristinae, assembly GCA_039000515.1. Classification (NCBI taxonomy): domain Eukaryota; kingdom Metazoa; phylum Arthropoda; class Insecta; order Phasmatodea; family Timematidae; genus Timema; species Timema cristinae. The sequence goes on from JBCFYV010000935.1 coordinate 6,418,857, forward strand.
AAACTTAAAGATGTGTAAAAATAGCATTAATGAATGAATATAAATTAAATACCTTTCAAAGAATCCTGTGAATCCATAAATGTTTTAAACTTATTGCACTTAACACTTCATCATTTCTCTACATTTTCAGTTGGACTTTATCGCGCGACGTCCAACTCCACACTGAGGTGATCTTGTACCACAGAGCTCTGCCACTCCATGAACAACAGTGTATAGTGCGTGCATAAACTCATGTCACAGTTCTAACTCCACACTGAGGTGATCTTGTACCACAGAGCTCTGCCACTCCATGAACAACAGTGTATAGTGCGTGCATAAACTCATGTCACAGTTCTAACTCCACACTGAGGTGATCTTGTACCACAGAGCTCTGCCACTCCATGAACAACAGTGTATAGTGCGTGCATAAACTCATGTCACAGTCCCAACTCCACACTGAGCCAGCTTCTAGGTGAATATGTTACTGCAAAGGGGCTATACTATATATTTAAATGTCAATCTTCTACTCACGTTAGATATCACGCAACGTTCATGAAATATTAATTGTATTAATATAGAAGAAGATATGAATAACGGCCCCTACCATCCTCCCTGACACACTAACTCGCCAACATTATCTCTCTCTTGAAGTATTTTGAACTCGGCAATCAGTTCCGGTACACACCTGCTTCCATCCTGTACACATGTTTACTGGACATCTCTCTCCTCCATCTTACACTATCTAATACTCTCTCTCTCTCTCTCTCTCTCTCTGCCGCACTCACACTTAAAAATAATATAGAATAGTTTTCAATCGAAATAAAAATGACTAACACGCTGGACGTGGCACCAGGGACGCGTATTGTGTATACATTGTTAAAATAACACGTTGAGTGCAATGGATGTTATTTTAACATTTCCATGTGTATCTGGGGAGGGGGTTTGCAGCCCCCTAGCCCCCCTGTGCTGCAGTTAGGTTGGGACTCATGCAACGGAAGGTAACTAAGATGAAAGACAACAGTTATCGATGGGCACATGGTCACACGCGCAGACTCACCAAAACCAACGCGGGAGCCACGAATGGAAGGACGCGGGAACCTGATAGACTCCCCATCCGATGTAATGGAGCCTATTCAGCAGCTGTGAACATGGATGCTCTTGTGACAGAGTGCAAGTTGTGTTTGTGTTCTATCTCATCCAACCAGAGACACGCAGTAGTGTAGTATTGTCTCAACATAATCTTTCAGATCAGTGGATCATGGAAACTGAAATACTCAAATATAGAACTAAAGAAAAAATGTTGTAGGCTTATGATTTGACCTATCCAGAGTATAAACATATTAGTAAGAAGCGCAAAGTGTGGAAGGAGATATTAAGTTTTCAGTTGCATCTAAGTATACATTTATAACATGTAAAAAGTTAAATATTTAAATTAAGAACAAGCACAAATAATAACGTGTTTTTATTAGTGGAAAACATCCCCACAATGAGGTTTGACACGTCTTAAGGAGGGTCGGGTGACTCTCAGGGCAAAAACAATTGATATAAAGGTTTTAAGTTTATAATATTCTACAGATCTATATGTGTTTAGCTGCCCCCATGAAATAAAATATGTAATATATTTTAATATTTTGTTGCATTGTGTAATATAATTAATATTTCATTTTGTAATCGTAAATATTTGCTTAAGTCTTGTGAAAGTAGTTCCATGGTGGTCTTACAACAGGTCATTGAATAGTATTCAATTATACAATTATTATTATTATTATTATTATTATTCAAATTATTCAAACATCGAAGATAGGGTCATCCGACTTGCGCTAATTTATTTTTTTAACAATGGCTTACTCTCTAACTTGGTAGACTAGCCAGTAAAAAAGGTTTAAACTCAGACTCCATTATTTCTAATACATCTAACAAAATCTTCACGAATTTTGAAAGCTATTACTGTGGCTTTTTTCGGTGATTTCCAACCAATAGGTTGAAGCTGCAAGATACCAGAAGGTTTTGGTTCCTGTTCTAGAAGCTGACTGTACTGAGAATCACAAACCGTGGATTGTAAAAATATATATATTATAGCACACAATTTGGCATAATGATCAGTTTGACAAAATCCTCAGATGGGTCAAAATACCTCAAATAAATCCTCCATTTTTGTGCAAGAATACCAAAAGCATTTTCAAAACGTCAAGCTTTTCAAAGCTTGCTATTTAATTTCCCAAGTTAATGATCATCTTTAGCCTTTTATTTTGTAAATGGCCTCATCAAGTATGTTTTCAAAGTAAATGTTTGATCACCAATGATAACATGAAAAGTTAACATTTTGTCCATTGATTGACTTGTTATGAATATTCAACTTTCCTCCTTCAAGTTACCACTCTATTGCTGATTCTTCAAGTATCCCACTATCATTGTTTTTTCCATAACCACCCATATAAACACAAATTAATTTGTAGTCGGCTCTAACGATTACTAACATTATCGTTGTAAATTTATTTAAGTAAAGGAAGCTTCTTGAGCAACTTTTCTTTGTAGTCTAGGTCTAGGTCTAGGTCTAAGAGTCTAGGTCTAGGTCTAAGGGTCTATACTAATCACACAATTAGGGAACTGCCACTTCTCACTCAAACCTAAATTAGATTCTTTCCAAACTTTACTTGTTGGTCCTGGAAAGTTGACGGACATTATTCTACGATAAATAGCTTCATAGACCTCTTTCACAACGTCTGAAATCTAGTCGTGTAGTTGTGTCCAATAGCTTCATAGACCTCTTTCACTACGTCTGAAATCTAGTCGTGTAGTTGTGTCCAATAGCTTCATAGACCTCTTTCACTACGTCTGAAATCTAGTCGTGTAGTTGTGTCCAATAGCTTCATAGACCTCTTTCACTACGTCTGAAATCTAGTCGTGTAGTTGTGTCCAATAGCTTCATATACCTCTTTCACTACGTCTGAAATCTAGTCGTGTAGTTGTGTCCAATAGCTTCATAGACCTCTTTCACTACGTCTGAAATCTAGTCGTGTAGTTGTGTCCAATAGCTTCATAGACCTCTTTCACTACGTCTGAAATCTAGTCGTGTAGTTGTGTCCAATAGCTTCATATACCTCTTTCACTACGTCTGAAATCTAGTCGTGTAGTTGTGTCCAATAGCTTCATATACCTCTTTCACTACGTCTGAAATCTAGTCGTGTAGTTGTGTCCAATAGCTTCATAGACCTCTTTCACTACGTCTGAAATCTAGTCGTGTAGTTGTGTCCAATAGCTTCATAGACCTCTTTCACTACGTCTGAAATCTAGTCGTGTAGTTGTGTCCAATAGCTTCATAGACCTCTTTCACTACGTCTGAAATCTAGTCGTGTAGTTGTGTCCAATAGCTTCATAGACCTCTTTCACTACGTCTGAAATTTAGTCGTATATTGTGTCCAATAGTTTTGAAAGTATCTCGTATTGCTAGAAACCTGAAAAACAATATGCCATCTATTTAACTCACAATAATATGTTATAGATATAATTACATTATAAAGTGAACAACACAAATAACATAAATTCACAACTTACAAATAGGTGGTCTCTGTCACAGGAGACGTTTTTAAGGCAAGATGGAAAATATTTGATGGCTAAGTTTATGAAGCAACTGAAGGTTCGAAAGACGAAATTGGCCAGGCAGCCAAGAAGAACTACCAAAATTGGCTATGGACTGAATATATAAAGTACTTCCGAACTTCTGTGAGATTTGAAGAAACTTCTTCTAATGTTATCTGTGAAAACACATACACTGAAGAAGAAAACGTGCATGTTGTGCAAGTTGAGTGCAAGGAAATGGTGAAAATGGGGTGGGGAGTACTATTCGAATAGAAGGAGATACTGTCAATAGCTAAGGAAGCCTCAATGATTCTACTACATTTAAACATGCGTTGACTAATTCATCGGCTGCTATCTCGATACCAAACGTTGCGAGCATGTAGATGTAGCGTGTCAATCAGATTGATTGAACACCTACAAGTAAAAAGTTCACTATTTCTGTAATTGGGTGCAACATTGGAATTATATCAAGATATTGAATATTAACTACCTCAAAGTTTATACTCTCCCGTATACTGAAACTACGTATTGCCCTACGTTCAAACACGTGGTTAGTCAAAAATAATTGTCTTTTGATAATTACTGTTCTAAATATCAAAGAAGAGGATTAATATTATTATAGTTATGAATAAGATATGTGAATGCATACCCTTTGTTATAAGACGGGGTCAGATAAAGAAACTTACAGCCGGCCATGCGGTCCGCAAGAATGTGGAAAATATAAATCTATAGTATTACTTCGCATAAAAATAACAGTGGATATTAAATAACTAAATTAATACAGATACATTTTGGTATAAGATACTTGTGTACAAACTCACCACGGCCAGATGTCTGCAGATATCATTAACTCACATCTAAAACACAGAATTATCTATAATGGCGGATCCACGTGGCGCAAGACTCGCCAGTTCAGTTGGGGAGATAGACTGAAGATGGAGATATGCGCTGGGACCTCTTGCGCAACTGCGACTCTTGTGGCCGGCAGAAGAAACTCGTCAGTTTGTGTCTCTTCTCCTTTCCTCTCCCCGTTTATTCTTCCTTATTTTTAAGTACACTTCTCAATTCGTTCCCCCTTTTTCTCCTCCCGGTTCATGTCTGGTTGTGAGTATATATGGGACGCGCCGCGGGTTCAACACTAGAGAGCGGTTCTACACAGCCAAGGATCAACAAAGAACCTCTGCCGGTGAACAACCAAGACGGGACGTGGAGTCTGGGTCGTCAGAATCGCCTCCATAGCGGCATTGAAGAAGGACGAATCGTCCTATTAAACGCGGTGGTTACAAGGACGTCGTAGCTAGGGTATTGGTATCCAGCCGTCGTCATTTAGTCCCTAGGATTTAGTTACTAATTTAGGAGAAACTTTATTTCCAAAATGGTTTAACGTAATGTAAATTTAATAGTTATTCAGAAGTCCCTTTTTTTTATATATATAAGAGAAAATCTCTTCGGAATCTTGTGTCATGTTCAGGAATAGTTAACTTCAATATGGAAGAAGTGCCTTGGTTATATTATGCCTTTTTAGTCTGATGGACAAGTCAGATTTTAATGACTCTTTAAGTCAATTGCTGAGTGCATTATTGTGTGTTTTGGACACTGTCCTAACGTTAAAGCCTCCGGCTGAGAAAAATGTGAAGTTTTAGTGTTACTTTTTGTGGTGAGACTGCGACGGGCCTCAAATCCCTTGTTGCCGGCGTTAGCCTCCTCAAAGGTTCCGGGGGTGTCTGCAAACCACAGACCACAAGTCAAATGCGTTCTTTTGGCTTCGCTGTTGTAATTGAGCAGCGTCTCAATGTACGCTCTATAGGCATACGTGTTGCTGGGAGGTGAGACTAGTTTTTGGTTTAAAAACACGTCCACCTGTGTGAATAGAGAATGCAGCCAACTGTTGACGGGAGCGATCTGATCAACCTCTGTGAAAGCACCACCATCGGGTTTCATGATGGCCGCCCTGATATAGAGCGTAGTCTGGGAATGATCGATATAGAACTCGCCTTGTCCGGTAACGGTAAATTCGATGGGTGAATCATCGGTGAGGGATGATACAAGTTTGTACTGGAGCCATTGCCCGGTTTCAAGACTGGTTTGAGTGGGTGGCACGGAAAAGAAATCGAGTTCACTGCTGGCACACTCGCAGGACTGGGGGTGTAGAAACTATATTTCAGCTGAAAATATATTTAGCTTCATTCTTGACCTTTTTACGTTGGGCGACGACAGAAGACAGACGTCGTTGCTTCTTACGACGCCCTTTATAGCCGTAGCCGGTCATCAGCGTGTTGATCTTCTGTTCAGCCTTGCGTTTCAGGTTTGTTCCAGCCTCACCGACACGTTGCCGTAAGGCTTCTTTGAAAGGAAGCCTTTCATTGGCAACGTCAGAGAGCACGTCGATACCCGTATGAAACGCCTGTTTTCCCATGGCGTTAGCGCCGCTTCTCAGCAACGGTACAACGCTTTTGAAAAGACCACTGAAAAAACTTCCTATCCCATGCCCTCTTTGATAGGGAACACCGTGGTAGATCGAAGATATTCCTGTTCCAGCGTAGTTGATGTAGTATCTTTGGTAGGGGCAGTTCATGTTGAGTAGCGTCGAAAATGAAGTTTCACGCACAATTTTCCAAACTCGAATGGTACAGGTTCACCCGTGTCTGTTCTTATATTGATTTCAAGGCTTTCAATTTCCCTTCTAAGCACAGGCATGTAGTGCAACGGGTCGTAGCTAACTGTCTTATGTATGCCGTAGAGATAGTTTACGTTGTTGATACCGACGATACGTAACAGCGGTGCCACAATGTCACCCACGTGCTGAGGCTCGACGATATCCGTGTAGATGTACATTTGTGAGGGCAGGCCTAGTAGAATGTTGGCGGCGTACGGAGAATTTGGTACTTTGATCAGATTAGTCTTAGGATCGAAACCAAGCTGTAGACTTAGTTGGCTTGATAGAGTCAACAGCTGTATATTTGGTGAAGAAGAGATAACTTCGACTTTTTTGTTGGGGTTTGTGTACTTGAATAAAACTCCGGAATCCCCTTTAAAAGCCTCTACTTCGTTTAGAGCTTTGATCAATTCATGGATAGTGCTGTAGTTTCCAGCAGGGATATGATCCTTGAATATTTGTTCCACGCCGTTAGCGTCCACCCAGTTGTACCATACAATATTTTGACCCTCAGGTACGGTGGTGAAAGAACAGAGATATTGAAATTCAGCCAGAGCGACTTCCCACCACCCCTCGAGTGTAAGGAAGTTGCGTGGTGAAATTCGTGAGGTATTTTTCGGGAAATATCCCATATAGCTGTCGCTCGGCAAAGTGATGTAAAATTGGTACTTCATGGTAGCGCAATGACGTAACTGGCTGGAATCCAAGAATTTAACTTGGCGGGGTAACCTTTCCACTGCACGTACACTTTCTTTCTGGCGCCTTTACCCTTGACACGTAGTATTTTATCAACTTTAAAAGTTTCAGGGAGACGTACGCGTTGCAATTCAGGTTCGTAAAACGTCCCCTCCACTTCTTCGCCGTCAAGATCGGTGAGTCTGTAGACGACAGGTTGTCGCAACACGACACTGCTGACTTTGAAAATCTCTTCGCTCCAATTGCTTTCATAGCCCTTTTCAAACAGCATTTTGGATTTGCTAATACGCACCGTGTCACCGACTTTTATTTTAGGCTTCGAGTTTGGACGCGTTTTGCCGTACAGATTATCTCTCACTTGAAGCACGTTAGTTTCTGAAAGGTTGGCGGGCGCCATCTTGATACTGGAATGCTTGGAGCTGTTGTAAGCGTCGACTAAAGCTTGGAGGACGTCCACATACCAATACGTGTTATTTTTGGTAAAGTAGCGCCACATGCGTCCTTTCAGAGTTCTATTGAACCGTTCCACGATGCTTGCCTTCACGTCTGGATTATGAGTGGTGTAGTAATGCACGCCTTCTTGCTTGAGAAATTTCCGGACTAGACGTGCCGTGAACTCTGTCCCCTTGTCCGTCTGTATACTTAGAAGTTTACGGTCGCTTTGCTTGAAAATGTCCCAAAAGGCGTCTCTCACCACACTCCCCGTCTTGGGTGGAAGCGTCCTCGCCCATGCCATCTTACTAAACACGTTGATGACGGTGAGCAGGTACACTGCACCGTCGTTGTATTTTCTGAGACTTCTCATATCGTTGAGATCGGCTTGCCAGAGATCGTCAAAGTTTGACACAACGTACTTGTTGCGTGGAAACTTTTTAGCACAGGTTTGTGTAGGGTATAAGCGTCCTGCGCACGAAGCCATTCTCGTACTTTTTCGGGGTCTTTTTTGGACGCCTTTATGAGCGACGCCTCCCCTGAAAACCCTGCAGGATGAGAAGGGTCGTAGTAGATGTCGTCCATTAAGCTCTGAACGGCAGCCACTTGTTTTCGTCCACCCTCTTCAGTTTCTTCTTCTTTGGAAGTTGCGATAGTGTAAGTGGTTGGGGTACGGGCGTCGGATCTCTAATGGGTGCCAAACGTTTCGGATTCACAATAAATTCCTTCGGAACGTTTTTCTTTTGCAGCGCCGTGAGAAACTCTCGCCCCCCCGTCGGTTCACTGTGTCTTCTCACTCTGACCAGATCGTTGATTAAATCCACGATATTGGATCCGCGGAGAGGCGTATCGTGAATACTCACTTCTCCGTTTGAGTCCCAAGAGATGCCGCCTCGAGACTTAATATGTTCTAATAAAAGTTCAGCTTTTTTACGTGCCTGTGTCGGTACAGTATTAAGTACGGGCAGTACAGATACTTCAGGGGTGGTGGTGGTGGTGGTGGTGGTGGGGGTTTCAGATGGCGGAGGGTGTTGACTAAAGTGCAGATAGCGCTGCAGCACTTGTTGGTATGGAGTCCATTTAGACTTGTCGTTGAGTTATGAAGCGAGGATTTTTTTCCATCTCCTTGTCCAGCTCGGAGACCACTAGATTTTTGGCCGCCGCCGCTTGTTGGTAGTGTTGTTCATAGCGGTATAATGTTTCCGGGGACACCAGTATCATCTTTTTCGTGTGTTCCATCATCTACTTGTTAAACAAGGAACCGAGGACACCGCTGATTAATGGGGCTAAAAGTACCGGTAGGAACGCTCCTCCTTTCTGAACGAGTAGTCGTCTCTTCTTCTTCCAGCACTCTCTTCGTTTGACCAGCTTGCGCAACACCTGCTTGTGTGCACGTAACTTTGTCTTCTGCGGATTTTTCAGCGGCACCCACTCTTTTAAAGTGTTGTAGGCACACTCGCAAACGGCGTCAATCAATTTCTTGTCTGCCGTTTTCAGCAAGGCGACGCGTTGGTGGGGGTTCATGCGATGCATCGCACGTAGCAGAGGGGCCTGCTTCAACATTTTGGGACTCATGGTTATGAAATGATTTGTTATCGGGAAGTGTCGGTGTTTTTATAACTTTTGCGTGGTAGGTACACGCAACACCCGTCTTTGGTGCGGGTTCTATATCTGAACCATTCAGGTGTACCTTGTTTGAAATCTAACAAGATATAGCCGTGGGGAGTACTTGTAGCATCGGTGTAAGCCTCTTGTAAAACACGGGGGTTTTCAGGACATACCTGGCGTGCAAAGTGTTGAATCTGACCTCTATCTCGGGGATTTTTAAAAAGCGCGATATAGTGTGCGTTTAAAGAAATGTCTCTTTGGCCCCCTGCCCTGGTGGAATATATTTTGTGTAAGGTACATGACGCTAATATTTTGATGGTGGCATCCTTTGGTGAAAAGATCGACGACCACTTCGTTGGCTTCCCACATCAGGTCGTCCAGGATAATCAGCTGCGGAGAGTCATTACATGTGTCATCCATTTCCGGTAAACCCTTACAGAATATGACTGAGCCGTCTTGTTCGAATCCCGGTTGCCATAGAGAATAATACCAGGTGATTTTATCAAATTTAACGTCACACATTGTGTCCAAGTTGCGGATAAAGTCGGCTACAAAATGTGACTTCCCGCAGCCGGAAGGGCCGCTGATGATGGCCGAAAATGGATGTTTAAACTTGTCCATAATGTTTGAGACTGAGCTTATTAGCCAGATGAACTTGTATTTATAGGAGAGGAGGGAGCGGGGGTGTAGACGTTAAAACACAATCATAACAGTTTTTACAATATTTATTTACAATCATAACAGTTTTTACGATATATATTTATACAAATTGGGAATAGTGGCCCCGGTACAAAATATAATATATACATAGAGTTGGTTTCAATAAATATATATATATATATATATATATATACAAATTTGACTAGAATAAATAATCAGGTAGGTGGAGGATTGTACTGGTGGATAAAAAAATATAAAAAAGTATCCCGGGTGCATAAAATAAATCAATAAAAAAATATGCGTGTTTTCATGCAGAAATAAATATGAAAAAAAAATCTTTGAAAAGTGGTGGAAGTGTATAGCGTGAAAAAAGGTGATGATTCAGCCCGTCTAAATAATCACCTTTTAATCGTGGCGAGCGCGTTTTCAAGGACTCTGATACCCAAACAGCAACGTATTATAATCATCGATTATCCGCCGTTTGGTGTACACCAGCCGGTAAACCTTACTCTGCGAAACGGTACATACAGTCACAATACCTTTTCTTATAATTTTGTGCGGTATCTGTATGTACCTTTCCGCGGCCTGTACGGTTACCATCGCTTTCAGAACGTCAAAATTAACGTCGTTCCGGTTGCCGTAGTTTATGGTGATCCCGCGAACCTTGCACACCGTTTTTGTTTTGGCGGGATCGCCACCGACACAAACCCGGTAAGCGTAATTCTTGGGACCGCCAGATACAAAGGCGCCGATGTAGCTTCCCGGCCCGTAATCCTGAAGTTCGTCAGGGAGGTCACCTAAAAAGTCTCTGGTCGGTGGACTCTGATCGCCGGGGCGTTCCGTGAACAGAACGCTATCCGTGTCGTGATACCATACGCGGTTCTCCAATTGTTCAAGGATGCCGTATAAGCGCAAACTAGCCTTAGCTTTCGTGTAGCACGCCACCGCCACACTCGTGTTTGGGTTAGGGCGCAACGCGTCACGCGCATCCTTGTAATTGAGGAACATAACCTCGTCATTAACATCTATGACGCTGTCCACGGTGATGTACGGATCCGTCAGGTACTTGTGGACGCCCTGATATTCGTTGACAACGGATACGTGCGGTAAATCGGGTCTTTGCCCAAACTTTCCCCATAACGAATTTAAAAAGAGTTTAGCCAGTGTGCGGAGACCGGGGTTTTTACACACAGAATCGAAATCGAGTTTTACCCCTTCCCTTTCCTCATAATTTTGAATGTAAGCTTACTTTTCCTCTCGTAAGGTGCACCACTCTGGCCATCCGCTGGCTTCTTGTTTAATTTTCAAAAAAGTATGGATGTAGCCGTGAAACAGGCCGCCAGAACGTGTCTGACGGTCGTAAACAGATACATCGTACTCCCACATTTCGTGCACTGCTTCAACGATGTAGCCTTTTCAATGGCTTTCCGGATCTCGTCAATCACCCAGACGCCTGTCAACCAGCGATCTTTTTTGTCGTTGTGCCGACACGCGTCTTGGTTTTTCTCCTCCCCGCATTTCCTGCACTAGATGAACATCAATTTGTCGTGCATCCGTGTAGGCAATACGGACAAGAATAAATCCCGCGGAGGCGTCACTGTAACTTTGGCTATGCCTTCTAGACGATCTATAGCGGGACAATTTGGGTCCAAGTGAATTTTGGGGTGGCCGACGGGGTATTTTATGTAATTGCAAACGTACGGGTACAACGAACACACATCCAAGTACCTGATCTTCTCTCCACAAGAAAGGTCAGCTTCGTGGAAGAGTTTGATACAATTCGTACGCCCGCCAAATAATGCATCCCTGGGGCTGAGGGGCTCCTTGGTATACACCTCGTGCCGGAGTACAAATCGTTGCAAGTCCTTGTCTGTGCGTTTCATAGCGTTAAACGTACACTCCCACATCTCTACGACCGCGTAGCCGGCGTTCTTAAACTTTTCCACGCAGGCCATGGTCGCTTCATAGCGCGTATCCATGGTCTCGTGGCGGCTGTTTTTGATAGGGGTGGTCCTGTCCAGATAACAGAGAGGGCACCCGTGCCAATAACAGCCCCAAAACTGGAAGACGGTGGTGGTATCTCCAGCTTTAACAAAGCCGACTACACGTCGCCCTAACACGTATTCCTCACGGCCGTTACCCGCATGAAGGATAGAGACACCGCGTTGATGGGCCTCCCAGCAGAGCCATTGTACGGCGACGTGCGACTGTTGGTCCACGCACCGTTAGCCACCGTTAGGGACAATACCAACGGTATTTTCCTTAAGATGGCTTCGGCGGTAAACCAACACGGCCGCTCCAGCGATAGTACACGCCTATCTGAAAGGATCCACCTTTGCTTTCTCCACGAGCATGTCTCTAAACTTTAGGCAGGCCTTCCGCAGGATCTCTACGTCTTTCACGCAATACAGTTCCAGCTCACGGTTAAAATCAAAGACGTAATTTTCTTTGACCAACGCGTCATACCACTTTTCAAAGCGCTCCTTTCCCTCGACCGACATCTCACCGATGCCGTAGTCCTCCTTTGACGGCAAGGGACCCCTATACCCCGGTTTTCTTTTTTGTTGAAAAAATGGGGGAAATGTCCCTTGGCCAAAGACTCGTCCAAGCCAAATATTTTGGGCATCTTGGACAACGACATGGGGAGAAAGTTCATCGAGTCAATAAAGTGGAGCGGGCCGTAACGCATGAACATGATTTTCCCACCGTTCATGATTAGCTCTGGAGTCAATTTTTTCACCTCCATCATATATTTTAAAATTAAATTCCCATCATAGGATTTTGCATTATGGGCTAGGAGGGTGATGTCTTTAAATTTTGAAGCTTTAATTTGTTCTATAAAACCGAAAAATTGGGCCATTGTTGCATCACCCTTGAATATGCGAGTCCTATCGCCCCCGCAATATTGCAATGATGGTCATTTGCATCTATATGAAGACAGGCCTTGCAACACGTCTGCACGACACAAAAGTTAGGTTCGTGCAAGTACGTGTTGACCGTACCTTGAAGAGGCGTTTCTTGTCTGCATTCAAAATCGTAAAATACAAACATGAAATTGCTCTTTTCCAGCGATGGCTTGGCTGGGGCTTTCTTCATATAACAGAAATGCCCAAAAGGGCGATGGGTCTCGCATACTCTACAAAAAGTCTCATAACACCTGTGTGAAAATCCTGCTCTTTCCAAACTGAAAAATTGACCGCTTACCTCGCAAACCGTTTTGACGTCACAGACCGACATGTGACCTCTGCAAAAACCAGGACGTTTATGGTTATCAAAACATGACTGATTTGTTAGCCGACGCCCGCAATCTTTACAGGTCACAGATCGGCCTCCACTGCAGACTGGTTTAGCGTAGCATCTTTTGCACGCGGATTCGCATTTGTGCTCATTCTTATTACTGAATGGCACACGGCACTCGCGACCAAAGTACGAGCACTTAAACGCGGCTGTCAAAGATGTTATGACATCAAAATGGTTATGCTTATCGTCGTGAAAATACAAATCAATGTAGCCCTTAAAGGAATGTTCGGAGGGAGTAGGCCCCTCAAATAGGACCTGTCTCCCCCGACGTTCCCTGAACACGGTGATTTTGTATTCGATGAGGTATGTTTGAAATTGTTTCAGTTCGGTGAGTCCACCACCTTGCAAAAGATTCACACGGGCATCACGGCATAGTTCCTCTGCTTTGTATTTTTGAATAGGACGACCAATTTTGATTTGTTTAAAGGTGTTCACGTCCATGCATTCCGGTTCTCCGACAACCAATACACGGGCAAGGCAGAGTGTGTCGCCATTTTGAATCGTAATGATCCCTTTGTTATTTCGGCTATACGTGGTAGCGGGAGAGAGTTTATCACAATAACTTCTACCACTCCCGCACGGCTCTTTAAAGTGGTGTAACTTGATGCACAGGGGATATGAAGTGAGGAACGAAGCATTGCTTTGTAACACTCGTTCTACATTAGAGAGCACAGCCTGCGCGTCAAGCTGATCTGCTCGCCTAAAGGAAACGAACACGGGTCTTGACGAGGAGTCTGTGTTTACCAATAGTAGACCTACGTGATCCTCGGCGCTAACTCCATGATCCTTGAGACGTCCAAGCAAAGCATTGATTTGCTCCTCGAGCCAGGTTTGAGCGTCACGATAACTCCCCGGCGTCCCTAATTGTATGATCAATTCACAACCGACATAAAAAAAACGCCTCAATTGCTTAATTCTCTCCTCGACGATTCGAAGAGGGACACCTTGTGGCACCGCTCCACCAATTTGATAAATCGGGCCACTACTTGGTGTCGTAGACGGGCCTGCGATGGGTTGCGGGACTACGTCTCCCTCGGGGCTCGTACAACATCTTCCTTGTGCTGAGGCGGTGCTTCTGTAACGGGTCTCACGGCCGGTGGTGGCGGCGGAGAGAGGACGGCGCCACCGTTTTCACTCTCCAGTTGAACTATAGCATGTGTATATAATAAATACAGTCCATGAAAGGTTAAACACACATTTTCACCTGTGACCGGGAATCGAACCCGGGATCCTTCGCAAAGTGTGTGAAATAAATACCATAAAACGCGTACAAAATACAGCCCATGAAAGGTTACACATTTTCACCTGTGCCTGGGATCCTTCGCAAAGTGTGTGTGTGTGTGTAATAAATACACTTGAGCCATAAACTTACGTGTACTTCATATCACATGACTTGGCGTATGTAACTAACTGTTTAGAATATTCATCAGGTTGTTAAAGAAATCCTTACAATAATTTATTTTTAATTACATATCACATGGCTTGGCGTATGTAACTAACTGTTTAGAATATGCATCAGGTTGTTAAAGAAAGCCTCACAAAAATTTATTTTTAATTACATATCACATGACTTGGCGTATGTAACTAACTAACTGTTTAGAATATTCATTAGGTTGTTAAAGAAAGCCTTACAATAATTTATTTTAAATTTCATATCACATGACTTGGCGTATGTTTAAAGCCACATTTTCATCTATGCCCGGGAATCGAACGCGGGACCCCTGACTCAACAGACTTTAAATATAATTGTTCCAAACATACGCGTTAACAAAGGTTAAACCCACATTTTCAGCTGTGCTTTTAACGTCAGAGTTGTTGATACGACATAAATACCCCCTCGTCCCGTCGCTAATGACAGGGGAAAGTTACTGGGTTCTTCCTCTCTCTCTCTCTCTCTCTCTCTCTCTCTCTCTCTAGCAAAATATATTATTGCTACGGTTTAAACTGAACAGGCATCCATGCGAGTGGTCATCAAAGCCTGCTCACTGACCGGTAACAACTTTCTCTCTCTCTCTCTGTTGGAATGTGAATAACTGACTATTTCAGTTAGATGCTACTCACATATTAGGTGATCTATCTCGTCCAAATCGCCCTTATAACCATGGTCCAACGGAATGACAGCTGTGGTATCTGCTCGAGCACAGAACGGTACACCATCCGACAGGGTGACGGGCGTGGTGGCCGTCTCCTGGAGAGGTGCTGCCACATCCCAATAATCTGAAATTAAATAAATACATATTAATTACTATCACAGGGAAAAAACTACACACCAATCATGCTCAAATTTAAAGCCGGAAATTAATTACCCGCCGTGCAAACCCCATCCTCAGTAAAATATAGCAACTGTTCCATTCTATCGGGTGCCTCCGGTTGAACCATGGCTGCAGGCGCCGAGGGTGTCTCTTCTTGACGGTCTATAAAAAGAACAAATACAGCTGTACACCAAAGACGTGATAAGTGAAATAGCTACCCAATAAATATACAAAGCGCTTTAAAACATACCTGAATTAAAACTCATCTTGATGTTTATGCGATGAAATCACAAATTATATTGAACGAGTGTAAAGATCTCGAGGTCTATTTATAGTCGTTTGCTTTGTTACACAACCACGAATAACAGGGATGTTTACAAACCCTCACGAAGTCCTCGCCAAGGCTGTTGGGAGGCAATCAACATATCCAAGGCGTCTGGAGGTCTACAGACCGGTTTTTATATGAAGGAACTTTTGAAAATATAGACCGTTTTCGATATTAAGGGATGTTACTTGTCAATCCCCCATACATTAAACGGAACATCAGCGTGGAGGAGAGCTGAATGTTCCCCGGTTCGTGAATAATTAATTAGCACACATCAATAATCAATTAGCGCAAATCAAGAATCAACATGTCTGGGGTAGACGCTACCACCAGAAGGTGTCAAAGTTAAGTTACGTGAACTATTCCTGTAAAAATGTATAATAAATAAATATATATTTTATAATATCTGTGTTTTATTAGACGCTACCACCAGGTAACAAAGTTAATTTACGTGAACTATCCTGAGCGCCCGACGCCGCGGCCTGCATGTTCCCCCATACATTAATAATCAATTAGCACAATCAATTATCACACATCAAGAATCAAGAAGGTGCGACTAAGGTGTCAAGTTAAGCTACTATAGACTAAGGTGACAAGTTAAGCTACTATAGAGTGTAGATTTTTTTTTTGCTACTACTTGACAATAACAAGGATGTTTACGAATTCCTCACGTCAACATCATGTCCAAGGTTAAACTGTACTGAGGTGCCAGGCACAGTAGTTACAGTTCTGCATTAAATAAAGGATGTAACATACTTGCTATATTGTAAAATACACGTGGTTGTTGTAAATGTTAATAGAGATCCAGTGGTAGCTAAACAACGCTGTGACAGAGATCAATAAAGGCTTATAAAGGTACATGACATATCTTCAAGATCTGCGTTGATTTGTTTATCAAACTTAACTTTATAATAATATACGATTTGTAAATACCAAATATCATTGGTATGTCACCTACTCCCTGAAATTATTCATGTATCCCTGGGGTACGTGTACCACAGTTTGGGAAACAATGGTCTAGAGGATGGGTATATTACAAGAAATGGACAGGATTAATATGGGATAGAGATGATGTGTCATGTATAGCAGTGTTTATCAACCTTTTTTTAGCCTAGCCCTCTCTTTTGAGAATTGTATGCTGGCTACTGCACCCCACCCCAAAATTATATTTAATAGGAATGCTGAAATTATCGATAATAGCCTTATTATTCATGTTACAGTGTAGATTCATATTTAACCATGCAGCACTAAATGATCTTCATGAATATGTACAAGTACAATTTTATAAATTTTGATTTATTTATTTCTAGACATTCTATAGAAAATATATGTATCTACCCAGGTAAAAAGGAAATACAAATTAAAAATTAAGTCAAACAATTTTTTTTAACACAAGAAAAAAATATACTTTTAATGATCTTTTAAAAGTCCCAAGTGTGTCACCCCTTGTGATTAATGGCTGCGTTGAGTTTGATGAGATTCCTTTAAACTAGAGATGTCCGGTCCGGTTCAAGGTCGATAAGTCAGCTCTTGCACACATTTCTAGTTTATTCCTAGATTTTGACAGTAGTACAATGCTGAAACACTTTACCAACAAATATGTCAAGGGAAAAGCTAGAAATAGTAATTTAACATCCTTCCAGAGACAAGAGAAAGAATTTCTTTTATTTTATTTTTTTACCAAAACAACTCATATCGATATTGTTTGAAAAGTGTTTGGGCCTCAAAATCATGTTTTAGCTCGGTCAACTGTTCCAGCAAACTTGTTTGCATCCACTAAAAATGGATTGAATATCCAATTTGGTATTTAAAGGGCACAGCGGTAATTAAATTGGGTTTGCATGTCTTCTTTAAGCTGTTTAAGATGAAAATAGAAAATTTCCAAATCAGTTTTTAGGAGCGAATTTTCAATTGCAATAATCTGAAGACAAGGAAACTGATACAGCTCCTGACAACTCAAATTACTTTTAAGAAGGTCCGGCATTGATTATTCCCATGGCCTAAGTGAAATTAATTTGGTCCCCCTGAAACTTTGTGTTTACTCAAAGAGTTTACCAAACACATTTGTAATATAGGCTACATCAAGTTATCGTAGTTTAAATATTTTGTTCGTATTTGTGACAATGGGCTTAAGAAACTAAGTCACAGTATCAAAAAAGCCATATAAATGACGCCAATAGCTTCGCCTTGACATCCAACTCCCTTCTGTGTGCATGAGTACGTTCAAATTATTTATAATTTTCTTGAAAAGCTGGCGAAATAACGATCATTCAAAGAATGTGAATTTATTTTGTTAACAGCATTGATGACATAGCGCAGAGATTCGTGCGACCTGTCATTTAAATGTTAAGAACCAGATGCCGACGATAAACGGCACACTGAACGGCCATGACACCCCTTGCGGATAAACCCACGATGTCGACCAATTGGCTAAGGGAAAATTCTTTACGTTGAAATATTTTGCCACAATTTGAAGAACCTCTAATGTAAGCGAACCGACGTTTGGAAAATAACGGTTCTTCTTTTATCTCGTATTTATATTAATAAATAGAGTGAAAGCTAATAATGAGTTATCATCTTTAAGAGTTGACTCATCAATATGAATAGCAAACTGAGTATTTTTTATGATGTTGCTTGTTGACAAGTACTAGCTGTGTGTTGTGAGTATAGGGAGGGAAATACTACCAGTCTCTCTTGGTGGCTGGTACACAGATACTAGCTGTGTGTTGTGAGTATAGGGAGGGAAATACTACCAGTCTCTCTTGGTGGCTGGTACACAGATACTAGCTGTGTGTTGTGAGTAGAGGGAGGGAAATACTACCAGTCTCTCTTGGTGACTGGTACACAGATACTAGCTGTGTGTTGTGAGTAGAGGGAGGGAAATACTACCAGTCTCTATTGGTGACTGGTACACAGATACTAGCTGTGTGTTGTGAGTAGAGGGAGGGAAATACTACCAGTCTCTCTTGGTGACTGGTACACAGATACTAGCTGTGTGTTGTGAGTAGAGGGAGGGAAATACTACCAGTCTCTCTTGGTGACTGGTACACAGATACTAGCTGTGTGATGTGTGTATAGGGAGGGAAATACTACCAGTCTCTCTTGGTGGCTGGTACACAGATACTAGCTGTGTGTTGTGAGTATAGGGAGGGAAATACTACCAGTCTCTCTTGGTGCTGGTACACAGATACTAGCTGTGTGTTGTGAGTAGAGGGAGGGAAATACTACCAGTCTCTCTTGGTGGCTGGTACACAGATACTAGCTGTGTGATGTGTGTATAGGGAGGGAAATACTACCAGTCTCTCTTGGTGGCTGGTACACAGATACTAGCTGTGTGTTGTGAGTATAGGGAGGGAAATACTACCAGTCTCTCTTGGTGGCTGGTACACAGATACTAGCTGTGTGTTGTGAGTAAGGGAGGGAAATACTACCAGTCTCTCTTGGTGGCTGGTACACAGATACTAGCTGTGTGTTGTGAGTATAGGGAGGGAAATACTACCAGTCTCTCTTGGTGACTGGTACACAGATACTAGCTGTGTGTTGTGAGTATAGGGAGGGAAATACTACCAGTCTCTCTTGGTGGCTGGTACACAGATACTAGCTGTGTGTTGTGAGTAGAGGGAGGGAAATACTACCAGTCTCTCTTGGTGACTGGTACACAGATACTAGCTGTGTGTTGTGAGTATAGGGAGGGAAATACTACCAGTCTCTCTTGGTGACTGGTACACAGATACTAGCTGTGTGTTGTGAGTAGAGGGAGGGAAATACTACCAGTCTCTCTTGGTGACTGGTACACAGATACTAGCTGTGTGTTGTGAGTAGAGGGAGGGAAATACTACCAGTCTCTCTTGGTGACTGGTACACAGATACTAGCTGTGTGTTGTGAGTATAGGGAGGGAAATACTACCAGTCTCTCTTGGTGGCTGGTACACAGATACTAGCTGTGTGTTGTGAGTATAGGGAGGGAAATACTACCAGTCTCTCTTGGTGGCTGGTACACAGATACTAGCTGTGTGTTGTGAGTAGAGGGAGGGAAATACTACCAGTCTCTCTTGGTGGCTGGTACACAGATACTAGCTGTGTGTTGTGAGTATAGGGAGGGAAATACTACCAGTCTCTCTTGGTGGCTGGTACACAGATACTAGCTGTGTGTTTGGCAGGGGGTTAGTAATCGGTCATGGAGATATAGGATGTGATATCAGCCATAGAGATAAGAATGTGTTATCAGCCATGGAGCTATAGGATGTGATATCAGCCATAGAGATATAGGATGTGATATCAGCCATGGAGATAGGAATGTGATATCAGACATGGAGCTATAGGATGTGATATCAGCCATAGAGATATAGGATGTGATATCAGCCATGGAGATAGGAATGTGTTATCAGCCATGGAGCTATAGGATGTGATATCAGCCATGGAGATAGGAATGTGTTATCAGCCGTGGAGATATAAGATGTGTTATCAGCCGTGGAGATATAGGATGTGATATCAGCCATGTAGATAGGAATGTGGTATCAGCCATGGAGCTATAGGATGTGATATCAGCCATGGAGATAGGAATGTGTTATCAGCCGTGGAGATATAGGATGTGATATCAGCCATGTAGATAGGAATGTGATATCAGCCATGGAGCTATAGGATGTGATATCAGCCATGGAGATATAGGATGTGATATCAGCCATGGAGCTATAGGATGTGATATCATCCATTGAGATATAGGATGTGATATCAGCCATGTAGATAGGAATGTGATATCAGCCATGGAACTATAGGATGTGATATCAGCCATGGAGATATAGGATGTGATATCAGCCATGGAGATATAGGATGTGATATCATCCATTGAGATATAGGATGTGATATCAGCAATGGAGATAGGAATGTGTTATCAGCCGTGGAGATATAGGATGTGATATCAGCCATGTAGATAGGAATGTGATATCAGCCATGGAGCTATAGGATGTGATATCAGCCATGGAGATATAGGATGTGATATCAGCCATGGAGCTATAGGATGTGATATCATCCATTGAGATATAGGATGTGATATCAGCCATGGAGATAGGAATGTGTTATCAGCCGTGGAGATATAGGATGTGATATCAGCCATGGAGCTATAGGATGTGATATCATCCATTGAGATATAGGATGTGATATCAGCCATGGAGATAGGAATGTGTTATCAGCCATGTAGATAGGAATGTGATATCAGCCATGGAGCTATAGGATGTGATATCAGCCATAGAGATATAGGATGTGATATCAGCCATGGAGATAGGAATGTGTTATCAGCCATGGAGATATAGGATGTGATATCAGCCATAGAGATAGGAATATGTTATCAGCCATGGAGATAGGAATGTGATATCAGACATGGAGCTATAGGATGTGATATCAGCCATAGAGATATAGGATGTGATATCAGCCATGGAACTATAGGATGTGATATCAGCCATGGAGATAGGAATGTGTTATCAGCCGTGGAGATATAGGATGTGATATCAGCCATGTAGATAGGAATGTGATATCAGCCATGGAGCTATAGGATGTGATATCAGCCATGGAGATATAGGATGTGATATCAGCCATGGATCTATAGGATGTGATATCATCCATTGAGATATAGGATGTGATATCAGCCATGGAGATAGGAATGTGTTATCAGCCGTGGAGATATAGGATGTGATATCAGCCATGGAGCTATAGGATGTGATATCATCCATTGAGATATAGGATGTGATATCAGCCATGGAGATAGGAATGTGTTATCAGCCATGTAGATAGGAATGTGATATCAGCCATGGAGCTATAGGATGTGATATCAGCCATAGAGATATAGGATGTGATATCAGCCATTGAGATAGGAATGTGTTATCAGCCATGGAGATATAGGATGTGATATCAGCCATAGAGATAGGAATATGTTATCAGCCATGGAGATAGGAATGTGATATCAGACATGGAGCTATAGGATGTGATATCAGCCATGGAGATAGGAATGTGTTATCAGCCGTGGAGATATAGAATGTGATATCAGCCATGTAGATAGGAATGTGATATCAGCCATGGAACTATAGGATGTGATATCAGCCATGGAGATAGGAATGTGTTATCAGCCGTGGATATATATGATGTGATATCAGCCATGTAGATAGGAATGTGATATCAGCCATGGAGCTATAGGATGTGATATCAGCCATGGAGATATAGGATGTGATATCAGCCATGGAGCTATAGGATGTGATATCATCCATTGAGATATAGGATGTGATATCAGCCATGGAGATAGGAATGTGTTATCAGCCGTGGAGATATAGGATGTGATATCAGCCATGGAGCTATAGGATGTGATATCAGCCATAGAGATATAGGATGTGATATCAGCCATGGAGATATATGATGTGATATCAGCCATGGAGATATAGGATGTGATATCAGCCATGGAGCTATAGGATGTGATATCATCCATTGAGATATAGGATGTGATATCAGCCATGGAGATAGGAATGTGTTATCAGCCATGTAGATAGAAATGTGATATCAGCCATGGAGCTATAGGATGTGATATCAGCCATAGAGATATAGGATGTGATATCAGCCATGGAGATAGGAATGTGTTATCAGCCGTGGAGATATAGGATGTGATATCATCCATTGAGATATAGGATGTGATATCAGCCATGGAGATAGGAATGTGTTATCAGCCATGTAGATAGGAATGTGATATCAGCCATGGAGCTATAGGATGTGATATCAGCCATAGAGATATAGGATGTGATATCAGCCATGGAGATAGGAATGTGTTATCAGCCGTGGAGATATAGGATGTGATATCATCCATTGAGATATAGGATGTGATATCAGCCATGGAGATAGGAATGTGTTATCAGCCATGTAGATAGGAATGTGATATCAGCCATGGAGCTATAGGATGTGATATCAGCCATAGAGATATAGGAATGTGATATCAGCCATGGAGCTATAGGATGTGATATCAGCCATAGAGATATAGGATGTGATATCAGCCATGGAGATAGGAATGTGTTATCAGCCGTGGAGATATAGGATGTGATATCAGCCATGGAGATAGGAATGTGATATCAGCCATGTAGATAGGAATGTGATATCAGCCATGGAGCTATAGAATGTGATATCAGCCATGGAGATAGGAATGTGTTATCAGCCATGTAGATAGGAATGTGATATCAGCCATGGAGATAGGAATGTGATATCAGCCATGTAGATAGGAATGTGATATCAGCCATGGAGCTATAGAATGTGATATCAGCCATGGAGATAGGAATGTGCTATCAGCCATGGAGATAGGAATGTGATATCAGCCATGGAGATATTAATGTGTTATCAGCCATTGAGAAGGGATTTTCTCTGAACCATGTACGTAGCGGATGTAATTGAATATCAACTTAAGCGAGATGATTAGATCTTGACTCGTAAATGACGCTCCTAACTTTGTTTAATGTGTTCCTGGATTAATCAATACATACAACAGATAGTACCTACAACGATACCGTGAATAGGAGTGTTGGAGAAAGATCATATAAATGCTCATATCCTAGATCAGGGCTATTCAATTAGTTATCCAAGCGACCCACTATAAAAAAAATCATAATATTTGGTGGGCAAGTCATTTAAGTCAATCTGGCGGTAATTTGGAAAGTTATTAGATTGTACTTTTGTATTATAAAAGTAGGTGGTTGGGATAGAACGTAGCTTGAAATTATCTATAATATTGATATATTCAAGTGAATTTTTTTAACAAAAATTAAAATTAAACGATTTTCATCATCTATCTTTCTTTTCTTATTACTCAATGTAAAATATGCGATTATAGAAAACTTACAATAAGACTGATTAAAATCAAAGCACTCCGCTATTACTATAAATAACTCACGGACGATAAGCCAGAAAAATCAACTAGTGAGACATCGGCTGCTGTTTGGGGAAGGGAGAAGATGTCTGACTCACTCTGAGCCACCTGTATTGTTCAAGGTCAACAGCAAGAATATACTATATAGATCAGACATTATGGGATGGCACTTGGAGGGAGAAATGCCGGGTCTAGAGTGGGGGACACTTGGAGGGAGAGATACCGGGTCTAGAGTGGGGGACACTTGTAGGGAGAGATACCAAGGCTAGAGTGGGGGACACTTGGAGGGAGAGATACCAAGGCTAGAGTGGGGGACACTTGAAGGGAGAGATACCAAGGCTAGAGTGGGGGACACTTGGAGGGAGAGATACCGGTCTAGAGTGGGGGACACTTGTAGGGAGATATAAAGGGTCTAGAGTGGGGGACACTTGGAGGGAGATATAAAGTGTCAAGAGAGGGAACACTTGTAGGGAGAGATACCGGGTCTAGAGTGGGGGACACTTGTAGGGAGATATAAAGTGTCAAGAGAGGGGAACACTTGTAGGGAGAGATACCGGGTCTAGAGTGGGGAACACTTGGAGGGAGATATAAAGTGTCAAGAGAGGGGAACACTTGTAGGGAGAGATACCGGGTCTAGAGTGGGGGACACTTGGAGGGAGAGATAAAGGGTCTAGAGTGGGGGACACTTGTAGGGAGATATAAAGGGTCTAGAGTGGGGGACACTTGTAGGGAGAGATACCGGGTCTAGAGTGGGGGACACTTGGAGGGAGAGATACCGGGTCTAGAGTGGGGGACACTTGGAGGGAGAGATACCAAGGCTAGAGAGGGGGACACTTGGAGGGAGAGATACCGGGTCTAGAGTGGGGGACACTTGGAGGGAGATATAAAGGGTCTAGAGTGGGGGACACTTGGAGGGAGAGATACCGGGTCTAGAGTGGGGGACACTTGTAGGGAGAGATACCGGGTCTAGAGTGGGGGACACTTGTAGGGAGATATAAAGGGTCTAGAGTGGGGGACACTTGTAGGGAGATATAAAGGGTCTAGAGTGGGGGACACTTGTAGGGAGATATAAAGGGTCTAGAGTGGGGGACACTTGTAGGGAGATATAAAGGGTCTAGAGTGGGGGACACTTGTAGGGAGATATAAAGGGTCTAGAGTGGGGGACACTTGTAGGGAGATATAAAGGGTCTAGAGTGGGGGACACTTGTAGGGAGATATAAAGGGTCTAGAGTGGGGGACACTTGTAGGGAGATATAAAGGGTCTAGAGTGGGGGACACTTGTAGGGAGAGATACCGGGTCTAGAGTGGGGGACACTTGGAGGGAGAGATACCGGGTCTAGAGTGGGGGACACTTGTAGGGAGAGATACCGGGTCTAGAGTGGGGGACACTTGGAGGGAGAGATACCAAGGCTAGAGAGGGGGACACTTGGAGGGAGAGATACCAAGGCTAGAGAGGGGGACACTTGGAGGGAGAGATACCAAGGCTAGGTGGGGGACACTTGGAGGGAGAGATACCAAGGCTAGAGTGGGGGACACTTGGAGGGAGAGATACCAAGGCTAGAGGGGGGGGGACACTTGTAGGGAGAGATACCGGGTCTAGAGTGGGGGACACTTGGAGGGAGAGATACCGGGTCTAGAGTGGGGGACACTTGTAGGGAGAGATACCGGGTCTAGAGTGGGGGACACTTGTAGGGAGAGATACCGGGTCTAGAGTGGGGGACACTTGGAGGGAGAGATATCGGGTCTAGAGTGGGGGACACTTGGAGGGAGAGATACCAAGGCTAGAGAGGGGGACACTTGGAGGGAGAGATACCAAGGCTAGAGTGGGGGACACTTGGAGGGAGAGATACCAAGGCTAGAGTGGGGGACACTTGGAGGGAGAGATATCGGGTCTATAGTGGGGGACACTTGTAGGGAGAGATACCAAGGCTAGAGTGGGGGACACTTGGAGGGAGAGATACCGGGTCTAGAGTGGGGGACACTTGGAGGGAGAGATACCGGGTCTAGAGTGGGGGACACTTGTAGGGAGAGATATCGGGTCTAGAGTGGGGGACACTTGGAGGGAGAGATATCGGGTCTAGAGTGGGGGACACTTGGAGGGAGAGATACCAAGGCTAGAGAGGGGGACACTTGGAGGGAGAGATACCAAGGCTAGAGTGGGGGACACTTGGAGGGAGAGATACCAAGGCTAGAGAGGGGACACTTGGAGGGAGAGATACCAAGGCTAGAGTGGGGGACACTTGGAGGGAGAGATACCGGGTCTAGAGTGGGGGACACTTGTAGGGAGAGATATCGGGTCTAGAGTGGGGGACACTTGGAGGGAGAGATACCGGGTCTAGAGTGGGGGACACTTGTAGGGAGAGATATCGGGTCTAGAGTGGGGGACACTTGTAGGGAGAGATACCAAGGCTAGAGAGGGGGACACTTGGAGGGAGAGATACCAAGGCTAGAGAGGGGGACACTTGGAGGGAGAGATACCAAGGCTAGAGTGGGGGACACTTGGAGGGAGAGATACCGGGTCTAGAGTGGGGGACACTTGTAGGGAGAGATATCGGGTCTAGAGTGGGGGACACTTGGAGGGAGAGATACCGGGTCTAGAGTGGGGGACACTTGTAGGGAGAGATATCGGGTCTAGAGTGGGGGACACTTGGAGGGAGAGATACCAAGGCTAGAGAGGGGGACACTTGGAGGGAGAGATACCAAGGCTAGAATGGGGGACACTTGGAGGGAGAGATACCAAGGCTAGAGTGGGGGACACTTGGAGGGAGAGATACCAAGGCTAGAGGGGGGGGACACTTGTAGGGAGAGATACCAAGGCTAGAGAGGGGGACACTTGGAGGGAGAGATACCAAGGCTAGAGAGGGGGACACTTGGAGGGAGAGATACCAAGGCTAGAGTGGGGGACACTTGGAGGGAGAGATACCAAGGCTAGAGAGGGGGACACTTGGAGGGAGAGATACCAAGGCTAGAGTGGGGGACACTTGGAGGGAGAGATACCAAGGCTAGAGTGGGGGACACTTGGAGGGAGAGATATCGGGTCTATAGTGGGGGACACTTGTAGGGAGAGATACCAAGGCTAGAGGGGGGGACACTTGGAGGGAGAGATACCGGGTCTATAGTGGGGAAGCATGTCACTGGATGGAGAGTTTACACTCCCTTGTGAACACACGATGTTGATGGCGTTAAGAACCAAGTAACACTGGGCTTGCAGCTTCCCCCACCTTTGATAAGAGACTGATGATCTCTCTGGCCAGTCAAGGTCAGGCGCCTCTACAGTATAGTAGTTGGACCTTAGATCCGTGGGCCAAACTGCGGAGCTTGGCGGGCTGTATGTGATCCAGGGCCGCCAATAGAATAGTCCTGTCCTAGATGATAATGTCCGCCGTCTACTTACTATTGGTTTCCCCACAATTATTCAGGTTTTTTTTTAATATTCCATACACTTTTGAAAAGTTATTTACAGCAACATCGTGCTTTATATAGGCCATGGCACTCTCATCTTGCAGTATAGACTCTTATGGACATTCATCGTATCTTTCTAACCCAATGGATTCCCCGTAAGTGCTGTCCTTTTTTACCTGGCGGAGCTGTCATTTTGTAGCTTTAAATTGAGCATTGTTATTTCTATAAAATTAGCATGCAACATCCAATGAAAGCAATATAAACTGCCAACAACTTATTAAACCACTCATTTTTACCAACATGAAAGTTATCATCGTGTCTCTGTTTCACGAGTTTCCAAATATACCACGTCATAAGTCTAGTTCCAGGTGTGTGGGAAATCCAATCATTTTATGGAGGTTATAGTAATAGTCATGAACGACTTCTGTAAAGTCTGAAATAGATATATTTTACACCAGGTTTGAAAATAAACTAAAACATTTCACACCTAATGAAATATTTAGAGTAACATAAAAAAGTTTTCCTTTACTTATTTTTCTTTCGATTTTACACTGGTCCATTATGTGAAAGTAATTTTAAGAATAGTTTGAATTTATTTTTAAAAAACGAGTCAATAGTACTTCCCATTTATGAGTGATGGCGTTTAAAAGTCGCAGCGTTTGAAACACGATTCACACACAGCCCGGGCTTGAGATTCAAGGCATTGTTATACAGTTGTAGTGTTGTTATACAGTTGTAGTGTTGTTATAAAGTTGTAGTGTTGTTATACAGTTGTAGTGTTGTTATACAGTTGTAGTGTTGTTATACAGTTGTAGTGTTGTTGTTATACAGTTGTAGTTGATCTATGTCAGTTCATCACATTCACAGACTAGTTGATAATATTGGCTGTACTTACAACGTTTGGTCAATTTTACTTTCATAGAGAAACAATTCAAACAAATATACTAATTGGTTTGTGTAGTACAATAGGCTGTAATTTGTTGTAACTGCCGAGTCAAATATAAACATTTTACACTATATTTTATGTGCACAATATTGTATTATACCACAGTATATTGAAGGTGAAGAAACCAGCTACCCACACTGGTGGTAATGTCCAGGCCCTAAGAAATTATACTCTCATTACACTCCGTCCCCGTTAGGTTGGGGTTTGACTCCTGGCCGAGTTTACTGGCATGAGTCAGACCTTACCACAGTTGGTAGCGCGTGTGCTAAATGAACTTGGGTCCCGGGATCCATTTCCAGTAGAGTCGAAGATTTATTATTCGTATTGTTGGATGGGGTACTGAATGTTGTGATTTTCTTAATAATAATCTAGTTTGTAATTCGTGTGTTGATATAATCAAGGTGTCCTAAAATAACACATAAAACACACTCAATGAAAAGTAATTACCAGTATCTGGAGTCGGTTTTATCGAGGTATTTTTTTCAGTTCTCGGTAAATACTGGTGCAGTTTATCTAAGTAGCTTTCCTCGTCTTCAAGATATTATTTTTTCAGTTTAAATTGGTGTAAGTGGGTGCTAGCCAAAGAACAGTCTCCAGATGGTGATCTAAAGGTTAATATAACTACACTGAGCTTAACACCAATCATCTGATAAGAGTCGGGAATGTGAACCAATGTCCTCTTGGAAAGGTAAAACCCAGCTGTTTGAATCGTACCTGACAAGTCTTGTGGTGCTGTGTTTGAGTTGTTGGTTTGGTGCATGATGAATACCATAGCTCCGATCTTCTAAGAGGACCCCCCCCCCCCCCCCCCCCCCGAGGGGACTTTCTAGCTACACCACTCATAAGCTTTTTCAGCTTTTTGCAGTGCAACCACTGTTACCATCGGAACATAACCTTTTCGTCAGACATGGACCGAGGTCCATGAGTGCTGTTCCGGGTTACTCGGACACCCGAAAATCCAGGCCCAACCCTCCCATGCCAGACCTGCCTTGGGTTACTTGGGAAAATACTCCCCCCCCCCCTTACTGGGGCCGGATGAGGGTAGGAGTTAGCCCCTCCTAGTGATCGCCCAATCACGAGGGAGTCAGGAACTCAGCCTCCGTTCTGCTTCTGCCCCCATCTTATACTCACAGCCCCAACCTTGGCCTTCCGCCCCTTCCATACCTTCTTTGCGAGACTAGCCGCTTAGTGCATGTCCAGGAGCCCCCTCCTCACATACAGATGACCTGTCGGGGTCCACCTTCCGGACACATTGCCCAGGGCCGCCCCGAGGAGGTGCCCCGACCGGATTTTCTGAGACTTGTCAGGTACCGGGAGGGGTCAAAGACAGTCTAATGCTCGCTTATATGAAGCGTACGCGGGCTCAGAGCGCGTCCCTGCCACCGTACGTCGGGCAGGTGCCTTACGCCTGGGCACCATGACCCCTTGGTTTGGTGCAGACCTACATGGTGTTTGGTGATTAAGTCCCGGTGCACACATCATATCTTTGAACGTACGGTACCGCTGCGGGGCTGTACCGACACCCTAAACATCACTACACACAATACGGTGAAAAAACGCTCCTACGCGTTCTGCCACCAGCAGAAATAAATATATACAGGAGAAAACGTGTAATTTTTGCTTATCTTTTATTAAATGTATATTTTAATGTAAAAATAGTGATATTTGATGCATTCGTTTACCGACTCAAGCAATTAACGGATTTAAGGAAGAATACAGATAAGTTTTTCAACTACCTTCGAATGAGCGTTCAGTCATTTGATGAGCCTTCCGGAAGAATTACTGACATGGATCAGACTTGCCAGACGTACAATGGAAATGCTAACTGTAACTCTGAGATGAGTGAATTTTATAACGTTTTTATTATATATTTTTCAAACCACCTCTAACTTGTAATTATTTATTGTAAAATTATGAATCAACAGGCAACTTAAAATGATCGGATTAGAAAACCTTTACGCTTGGCACAAAGTATTTATTAGTATATAAAATAACCCAGAGAATAAATTACAAAAACATAATTTATTTTATTGACCATCCTTGAATATGTAAAAGCCGTCTTCATTATGATATGGCTGGATTTCGGTACATATGGGTGAAAAGGCAGATACAGGCTGTAGAAGATTGGTGAGCTAAGGTTTGATCCAAATAGTTTGAACATTAAAGTGTTGAAAAATAGGGTACATTTGGAGGTGGCTCATATGGAGTAATGTTTGTGGATATTAATTGTAGCCCTAAAATGGCGGGAGATTCATTTGTTAATTATATTGCTTATACATTCTCATCCGCTTGATGATATTGAGTATTTCAAAACGATATTATAGCTTCTGGTCTTCCGTAAAACCACTCACATATGGAAGAATACTTTCAAAAAATTATCTGTTTTCAATTGAGTCTGGCACTGCAGTTACAATTGAAGAGTAAAGTGCCTTTATAAACTCAATTAGAGAAGACTCCATATTACGTTTGCATTTCCTTGAACTATGATCATTATGAGGAAGCTTATTATACTCTGATATTTCTGATGCCGAACTGTTTTCCTTCGATTGTTCTGCATCCTCTTGTTCATCGTCAACGCCTAAGCTGAACAGGGTGTCTATTCTGGTTCCAGCATGTTGGGAGAAAGATCGATAACTGCTGAGCATACATTTATCATCTCACTGAGTGAGCAACCGGTCCAGATTTTTACTTTTTCCTCAAACATTTGATAAAATTGTCGTTTATATTTCGTCCCTTCTTGATCAATTTGTTGCCTAAAAAGAAAAGCAAACCGATACAGATAAAGCTCATATAAGTTTTCTACATGAACATATTTGTATATTCATGTGTATGTGTTTTCTCCAGGGTAATGGATGCGACCAGATTGACCTACACCTGACACACAACTTGGCTCTAAACAGTTGTACAGATCTTGAGAAGCGTTTGAAGAGATATTTGTGAAACTTTAAACAAAGAATCCTCTCCCGAACTGTCCAAAATATAGTCGGTGGAAAAAATGTAAAATGGTTTAAAAATTTAGCCAATTTCTCAATTGCTTTGGTGCCATTGATGGCAAACATGTCAGAGTTAGAAAACAAAAGATGAATGGATCTTTCTTTCACAAATATAATTTTTTTTTTCAGTTGTGATGATGGCTATTGCTGATGAGGATTACAAATTCAATTACATTAACGTTGGTGCTCTTTGAAAGGACTTTGACAGCTCTACCTTTGAAAGGACTGATTTTTTAAAAAATGATTGAAAATTATTAACTGAAAATTCCAAAAACTCAACCTCTCCCAGTAACTGTAGCTCCAAATATGCCTTCACATTTATTGGAGACGAGGCGTTTTCCTTTTCCCAAAACGTAATGAACAGTGGGCACATTTTGTCAGAAAAAAAATTCAGTTAAAGATTGTCTCGGGCCCTCAGGAATGTAAAACATATTTTTGGCATACATTCAAATAAATGGAAAACTTAAAAAAAAAAAAAATCATCAAAGCGCATTTGTATTTTGCCATAATTTTACTGTCATCCTTCTCATCGAATCATTCACAAAACACCCGACTAACATTAATCCATGCACTTCTCTTCTTGGTCCAGTCATGGTACTCATTTGCAGAGACATTCCTAATTTCAGGATAATTTCTCAGTTCAGCACTAAAAACTGTTCAAGATTTGATCCCACCATTTCATGTGTTACAGCAAAAAGCCAGACGCGTGCACGATTCCGTTACGTCGTCATGGGGATCTACGACACAACATGCAAGGTGGACGTGAGGTGTCAAAACGTCCCCGTAGGTATGTTTTCAGTGCACCCATTATAACTTATATTATTCCATACCATAATTCCGGCATCGCAAGTTTAAAACACGGATCTGTGCACCTAGCCTTAATAGCAATTTTTATCGAACATAAAGCCTGGGTTATAAACGTGTAACTACTCTCCTTTACCATCCCAATCAAATAATGGACAGAGGTAGAAACAAGAGAGTTATAATTTTTATTCATTCGAACATAATACAGCTCAATGGGGGAGCGGAACATTAAAGATAACAAATACCAAGTGCCAGTATGCGCCTGATGGGCGAAGTGACATACAAACACATGTCACGGCCAGAAGGGCGATACAACCATAACAAGCTAATAGCTGCCTTATAATAAGGCCCTAGAAAAGACACAGTTAACGGGTGGCCCCGGTCTGTTGATAAATTGGTCTCCTTACACACATTGAACGTTACAATCCCCAAATAATAGCGCAAGCCTAGCCTAAGCTCTAGCATAGCCCAAAGGGACTCAACACCCCATAGTTAACTAATACGGCCGAGAGGCTTACCAATAGCACCGAAGTGAATACAAAGTTTGCAAACCTAACAATAATAACTCCACTCATTTAAGTAAGTAATAAGTTAGGCCCCGTTGGGAGATTCAAGAATCAGGTGGCCCGTGGTCCCACTATTTAGAACCCACAAACTAATAATTGCCAAACATAACAATAAACTATATATTATCTCCCTAACAACCATTAACACAAATATAGATATATGTAACGTAACAATAAACTATCTTGACCCACTAACAATCCTAGGTATATAAACATATAAAAAAGACGGGGATTATCCCGACTAACTTACAACCCCATGTATATAAACATTAAACATTACTAAAAACACCCGTGTTTTCTTAGATGGTCTGCGGCCCCACATTTATCCACCCTTTTTGTTTATGCAGAAAGAACATAAACATAACCTCCTATTATATATGGCCTCCAAGAAAATATCGCACCAGAGTGCGAATATTCCGCGAAGCAGAGATCTGAAAAACAAACACGAGAACCAGATGGGTTCCCCCTTTAATAGTCATAGTCGTGGAGACGACTACCAATACCCCGCAGTCATGACTATTCGTTAAATAAATAAAGAATAATAAATAGTTACAAATTTATATGAAGTCCGAAACATTTGAATTTGAAAGATATAAATAAGATTTTAAGCTAAAGAGAATTTTGATTAATTATGACGAGCCCACTTATGAAGTAAGACTCTTACCTCCTAAAAGCCCTGAGTATAATGCGTGCCAACACATCGCACCACAACACTTTTATACCCTGAAGTGATCATATGCTCTCAGAGTGGACGGATAAGGGGGGGTATTATCTAGAAGCGTCCACAGAGCCCTGGAGTAACAAGCCACACGCACAACATAGCCTGTAGAAGGTTCCATAATAGTCCACTAGGCTCTCGTTGAAAGCGCACGGCGATGTTCGCTTGTCTTTTCGTCCGATGAAGGGGAAAGGTGGGGGGTGGCTCTCCGCCCCGCCCACGGCGAGCGCCAGCTCAGTCGGTTTTAGTGCGCGTTGAAGGTGGCGTCTTGTGTTGTGAAGTCGATTCCATTGCGAGTCAACCGGGACAGCATTAGGTGAGTGTTACAATCATCCCATGTTTCGTTGTGACAAGGTTACAAACGTACTTGTATATATAATCAATTTAAAGGTGTATTGATGCGTTACTTAACTGTTTAATAAAGTGCACGCAAATTTTCTTAGATTGAGGAGGAAAAAACAGTTTAAATTGATTTGTGAAAATGACCATCAGTTCGACATACTAGAATTCAAACTCTAACCTGTCTGTCGCAGGTGATTTGATGCACAGTCTATTTAAAGTGGGCTTAATATAATAATAACAATAATGACAACAAACCTTATAGTTCAAATTGTTATTGAAATAGACTAAACATTTTATTTACGTCCTTAGATTGTAAATACTACACCTCTTTCGTGAATTTGCCCATTTCACGAATTTAGCAAATTTAGGCCCATTAGTGAATGGGACTCTCCTCCTGACAATTTTACGAACTAGGCAAAAATAGTTGTTCATGAATTGTTCAGTGCTTGTACTACCCATTTCATGAACTGGGCAAGTTTTTGTCCGGTCCGTGAAATAGACAATCGAGGAAGCCAGTTCAAGGAATGATCAGAAGTTTGCCCTCTAGATAAAATGTGTGGTTTCACTATTGATGTGTAACATATACAGCACACATTATGTTATGTTGATAGGTTTATATTATAAAATGGTCACTCTGTCTCACACACTCTGTCTCTGGCAACTGCGGGCTCACTGAGTGAGAACTGAACTGCTATCTAAGAGTGGGACGCCCTGTAGACACGTTCAGAAAGGTGAATATAATATAATATAATGATAGATTAGCCCACACCTACAACATATCACACTATATTTAGCAGACTGTTGTAAATGTTGATGCTTGTAAAATATGACGGCTGTAAAAAAAATCCTTTAAAATGCACGAAAGTAGATCTTGTTAGAAAATGTGAAGAAATGGCAGTCCTACTACTGTAGATCTATAAGAATGACGCATTAACAACATCAAACGGGCAAGGACAATACAGGTACTCGGTTTTAACCACAAGAATTTATACTGAATACTAATTAGTATAAATTACCACATGTTGCCAAATTAATCTCATGTACTTTTTTAATATAATTCTGCAATTTTTCTAAAAATAGTATAAATCAAAATACATTAAACTAGTAATCGAACAAGATGGTAGTTTAGTTTGAAGGAAATGTTTTTCCTTTCAGGCCTCTTCTCCCCTCCTTCACACACACGCGAACGCACACTGGTGGTAATAAGGTCTAGGCTGTCAAGATAACAATAGACAGGTCGAGTCTCATTTGGGTGCCCTTGAAATTGTATTTCACCTCTGCTCTATCTATCATCTATTTTATATCCTCTCTTTTCGCTAACATGAGTACGCTTCACCTTAAACTAACAACGAACCCGTTGTGAAAGAAGGTAAAATGCTCAATTCTACCATCAAAGCTATATATTTTTTATTTTAACTACCTCTCGGTTTAAGACATTACACGTTCGGTGTTAAAAGTTTTATTAAAATAAATATTTCTAAAAATAAATATTTTCTGGCTCCCGTAGTTTCGATCAGTTTTTTTAAGGTGTTATAAATTAATTTAAATCACAAGCTTCATAATATGTAGGAATTTTTCACGTTCAAACTTTTCCTTGCTAAACAGTAACTATCTTTGATATTTATTAATGCAGTAGAATATTAAATTAGTGGAACTCTCCTTGGGGCTGTTTAAAATAAACTAGAGTAAAATATCAATAGCTCAATTGATTAAGAAAGGAAGAATAGCGCCATACGGATATATTAGATTAAACATTGAAAATAGGCTATAACACTACACTATACACTTACCAGAAACTGTAGGCCTCAAAGTTTACAATTAAAACACATAATTATGTAATTTTCGGGGTACATTAGTCCCCTTCTTCAGCAGAAGAGATTAAAACTAGTGATGGGTCGCTCGTGAGCGAGTCATTCAAATTGAACGACTCTTGAACGAGAGCTGTGAACGAACGACTCTCACTTCGTGAGCTAGTCATTCACGCCGCCATTATTCACGACTCTCTTCACTCTCGTTCATCCGCTCTTGAAAGAGTCATGAGTGTTTGTCATTCATGACTCTTCTGTCGTTCTTCGTTCCCTACTAAGAAAATATCAACTATAAATGCTTACTATCGTTACTAGATTGCAGTACTGCCTACAATATTAAACTATTTTTCTTAAGATCAATTTACATAATTATGTGAATTAAACACTAAGGGCTATATGCTAGGGTTAATTATTACAAGTAATATGTGTAGGTAATGAAATTTAAGAATCAAACATAATAGGCTTCAGATAAATTATACATATAGACAGAGCCCTGCTTTTATGGTGAATAAAAAAGCCCAATTTCATTTTAAAGTTTCCCAGAAGCGGTGAATTACAAAAATCCTATTTTTGCGACGACATTATCGAATTAAGACAAAAAGCGTTAAAAAAGTTGTTTTTACCAAACTTTCGTGATTAAGGTGACTTTGTTGGGTTAAAACTAGACTTCCAGGACAATGTTTGAAACAGGTAAACTAAACATATTGAAGTGAAAACCAAAACTACATTTTGTTTGGACAAAACGGTAAAAAAAACACTAGTCCGCAAAAAAATGTGCTGTCAAATTAGTAAAAAAGTAAGATTTAGCGGCAGCTGGTCCGGGAAAAGTATGCACAAGTCACAAAGACAAAATATTACACAAAAATCATCTTGTTACTTCACAAAAATTGTGACTATATTTTTAAATCTCAATTTAGGCTAGAAAAATACAAAATAACTACTCAACACCACCAAACTGCAACATGCAGCTGGTAGCAATGTTATCCACTTTCATTGTGGTTCTGCGGTCTATTACTACTAAACTATACCTAGAAAAATATCGTTCTGAATCTGCATTTGAAATCGGCAGCCACAACGCTTGCAAACACTTTGTTACGAAGTCACTGAACATACTGTCTATGTCTTCAGCCCTAGCAGCACATTCTCAATTTTTAAACTTTCGATGCCATCACTCTCTTCCATCAAACTTTCAATTTTTTACACATTTCAATGTAGAAAAAAGACAAATCTCCATCGTAGTTGACAAAAAAGGCAGTACTTTAAAATTAATCTTGACCTGCTCTATGTTAGGCGTACTTGCACTTAGAATATTGGAGGGATTAAAAAGATAGCTGAGGGCCTTCAAAACCCTCACTTCCCCAAACAACTTGTTGGCACTGGTCGAGTCGACATATTTTGACAACTTCATGTGCGACTTCGATCCACACATTTTCAAAATAATCACTAGATCTTCCTTCTTCTTGAACGGGAGCGCACCCAACAATAAATTCACTTTTCCTCCAAAGTGCCTTTGCTGACCAAATCACATTTTGTAAGCACAGCTTCCAGCCTTGCAAATAGCAGGTGATCCTTTGGAGCTGACTTACTCTGTAGTTCAACATTGGGGTTTGTGATCACCGCACAGTTCTCACATACTAATTTGTTTATAAGTTAAAAGGGAAGGCACAGATTTGCACGCTCGGAACGGGAATTGTGAGAACTAGTTAGCGCTCGCTCATCAAGTTATGTTGGGAAGGGTGAGGGGATTGGGAGCGATCCAGCCATGCGGTGAACGATATGACTCTTATGAACGACTCTTTTGAGTGAACGAGCTTATGGGAGCTAGCTCACGTCAACGAGCTGGTTTGACCCATCACTAATTAAAACACAGACTGAACTATGGCAGCATGGCTAGAGGTAGGTCCCGGTCACTTAGATTCTTTTGTTGCCTGTTTCCTGAGTCAAAAAGTAAGGCTTATGCTTGGATTCTAAAGTTGCCTGTTCAAACTCGTGTCTTTATTCTTGGTAGATGCATAGAATGTTATATTAATTATATTATATTTAATTATATAATTATTAAATTATATTATCTGTTATTATTTATATTACTGACTGGTGTATGTCTGCTCAGAAGAAGAGGTTATCTAAGATTGAGACCAAGGACTTGGTAATATATTGGTGAGCAAGTTCCCACCTACGAAGGTGGGAAGCATTGCAACTATTGGGGAGTGCTCGTATAACTCTAGTACTATAGTATTATGTGTTTGGACATGAAGTGCTACTGGTTTGTCAGGGTTGTTGTGGTTGTTGTCAAAATGATGACCATTCATTCGTTGTCTGAGTGTTCCTGTGGGGAGGCCAATGTATTCAGCAATACACTAGTTGTAATATAGCTGGTATATAAGAATGTCTGAGTGTTCCTGTGGTGAGGCCAATGTATTCAGCAATGCACTAGTTGTAATATAGCTGGTATATAAGATTGTCTGAGTGTTCCTGTGGTGAGGCCAATGTATTCAGCAATGCACTAGTTGTAATATAGCTGGTATATAAGATTGTCTGAGTGTTCCTGTGGTGAGGCCAATGTATTCAGCAATGCACTAGTTGTAATATAGCTGGTATATAAGATTGTCTGAGTGTTCCTGTGGTGAGGCCAATGTATTCAGCAATGCACTAGTTGTAATATAGCTGGTATATAAGATTGTCTGAGTGTTCCTGTGGTGAGGCCAATGTATTCAGCAATGCACTAGTTGTAATATAGCTGGTATATAAGATTGTCTGAGTGTTCCTGTGGTGAGGCCAATGTATTCAGCAATGCACTAGTTGTAATATAGCTGGTATATAAGATTGTCTGAGTGTTCCTGTGGTGAGGCCAATGTATTCAGCAATGCACTAGTTGTAATATAGCTGGTATATAAGATTGTCTGAGTGTTCCTGTGGTGAGGCCAATGTATTCAGCAATACACTAGTTGTAATATAGCTGGTATATATGATTGTCTGAATGTTCCTGTGGTGAGGCCAATGTATTCAACAATGCACTAGTTGCAATATAGCTGGTATATAAGATTGTCTGAGTGTTCCTGTGGTGAGGCCAATGTACTCAACAATGCACTAGTTGCAATATAGCTGGTATATAAGATTGTCTGAATGTTCCTGTGGTGAGGCCAATGTATTCAACAATGCACTAGTTGCAATATAGCTGGTATATAAGATTGTCTGAATGTTCCTGTGGTGAGGCCAATGTATTCAACAATGCACTAGCTACAATATAGCTGGTATATAAGATTGTCTGAGTGTTCCTGTGGTGAGGCCAATGTATTCAACAATGCACTAGCTACAATATAGCTGGTATATAAGATTGTCTGAGTGTTCCTGTGGTGAGGCCAATGTATTCAACAATGCACTAGTTGCAATATAGCTGGTATATAAGATTGTCTGAATGTTCCTGTGGTGAGGCCAATGTATTCAGCAATACACTAGTTGCAATATAGCTGGTATATAAGATTGTCTGAATGTTCCTGTGGTGAGGCCAATGTATTCAGCAATACACTAGTTGTAATATAGCTGGTATATATGATTGTCTGAATGTTCCTGTGGTGAGGCCAATGTACTCAGCAATACACTAGCTACAATATAGCTGGTATATAAGATTGTCTGAATGTTCCTGTGGTGAGGCCAATGTACTCAGAAATACACTAGCTACAATATAGCTGGTATATAAGATTGTCTGAATGTTCCTGTGGTGAGGCCAATGTATTCAGCAATACACTAGTTGCAATATAGCTGGTATATAAGATTGTCTGAGTGTTCCTGTGGTGAGTCCAATGTATTCAGCAATACAGTAGTTCCAATGTAGCTGGTCATAGTGACCTTTCATAGTGTATTACATTTGTGTGAGTCTGCTGTTGAATGAGTTGGAAGGTTGGTGAATTGTGTGGGCACTATATCTCTGTATTGCATAGACAGGAACCTTTGGCCTGATGTTGTTTGTTGCAAGGGTAGGAATATTTGGCCTTATGTTGATTGTTGTTTGTGGCTGGGTCGGGCAATCTAGGGTGAACCAGAATGTTACAAAGATTTGGGGGCTTTTTAATGTGATTCTTGGAGCACTGTTGAGAATATTTTGTGTGAGAGGTGATGAGGTTAGGATAGATCTGAGTTTGTCTAGTCCTTCATAATACTGGATTATGAGTGGTATGCCATTGGAAGGTTGTTTCTTGATATGCTCTCGATTGAATAGGACTCTGTTTTTGACTGTTGAATATGTGTTTAGGGTATCCTCGGGCTGGGAAAGCCTTGAGGAGTTGTTGACATTGCTTGTTAAGGTCTTCTTCCACAGAACATAAACATTTGTCTCTGTTAGTTAAGCTATAGGGTAGAGAGTAGTATTTTACATGAAGAGGATAGTTGCTTTGAAAATGGAGGTATTGTTGATAGTTGGTGGATTTGGTGTGGACTGTGGTGAACATTTCATAATACCATGCCATATTCTTGAATATGAAACTGAACTGTTTTAAAGTCAGTTTCCTAGAATTCATTTTTTTGTTCTGAATTAAGCTGGGATTAAGACCCAATGACAGACAGATGTACAGGTAGACAGACAAAGGGAAAACATAAATAATGTAAAATCAACTTTTCTA
Source organism: Timema cristinae (assembly GCA_039000515.1). Lineage (NCBI taxonomy): Eukaryota > Metazoa > Arthropoda > Insecta > Phasmatodea > Timematidae > Timema > Timema cristinae. Next base: position 6,458,430 of record JBCFYV010000935.1, read on the forward strand.
GCTATAGTATCGCGTAAAACCTATAAATTCATCAAAATCTCATGATCTAAAATTTTCACAATCACAATACTTTATTTTCAAATAAATTAGGTTTTAGTGACAGAAAACATTCCTAAAGCTTTGAAACTTGGCATGAATATTGTTGATGGCGTTAGAAATTAAATAAAGAAAGTTCTCTCCCCACCATGGTAGTGTTGGAAAAATCATACACAAATACGGTAACTGCTTATTTTATGTGAAAAATTATCAAGACTTAAATTGTTGAGCGGTAAATTGTCCATAGAATACAGCCTTTGCTGTTTATTTTTTAAATGTGTCACCATTTTTTTTTTTTTTTTTAAAGTTTACTAGAATTACTGTGCACTTCGTATTTAAAACTCATTTTCATACCATCCTTGATTTAGAGATATTGGTGCGTTTTTTTAAAAAGTGGTTTCCCAAAGGCCTAATCCACTGGAGTCAATTTCAATGAATTCAAAATCAATAAAATCATGGTATGTCAGCGTCAACATCATCATCATCGATATGGTTTGCATTTTCAGCATTTAGGCAGGCTTGGCCATGGAAATGGGAGCATATTGTTGAACAGCGTAAACCAACTTTTGTACACCCTCATCTTTTTCCACATCCTAATTTAGAGATGCATAAAATAAGAGTTATAATTCAAGCTGGGGCTGGTGCTTCAGTTGTAGAAATGGGTGATGAGATGTTACCGGATTTTTTTCCATCCCCGCTGTTTAGGTTATAATGAATTGCCTTGCCATGTCTGAATTTGGTAGAACACGCTATAGGAGTGCTGGCACGCAGTAGTAGAAGTTGGAGGTAGTTTAGGCATCAGCACAGTATTGTCTGCTTTACCAACAAGTTTGTTGAAGGCTAAAAATGTCAAGACTTTGTTGTGCAAGATGAGATTTGTATAAAGCGTGAATAAATCGCTCTTACGAGGTCCTCATGGCTTTCTTCTTCACAATTAAATATTATCACGATATCTTGCAAATAACTTCTTTCGTTGAGTAAATTGATCGTCTGTGCCTTTCCTTTGGGAAAAAAATGCCGATGTTGTATCGCAACCACTAAAGGCGTGGATAAATAGCATTGCTTTTATGCAGTTATTCAAAAGTTTCGACGACTGGAAAACGTGAGAACTGTACATTATTTGGTTTTTGTACCCCTTTTCTTCTTTCAGAAATTTAATATAATTGTAAAATTAAATTTACCCACCCCGAATAATCCAATACTCATAGACATCCTGCAATTCCATAGATTTACAAAACTTACTATGTCTACAATGTGTTTTACTCACTCACCATATCTGACCTTACACCACACCAGTGATTCTCCGAGCAACGAATGATAAATAAGCCTTCCTTTGTGAATTTTTGTAACTCTCAGGCCAGCATTTTTTGTTGCAAGGAATTCATATCTTGAAGGAAGCGTTGACAAGATTTGGTGTATTTGGTATTTGGTTGCATGAAAAATTTGAAGCATAGCTTTAACACAATCTAGATGCAGCTCCCAACTACCCATACACTCCGATTAAATCGAATGCATCGCAGTATTAACAAGCTCAAAACACTGTAGCCATAAGTATGCTGTTTCATAGCTTTTCATTGTGTTCAGAAAAATTCAATTTCAGGTTTTCAACGGTAAGCTTACTTTGTACATCATCAAACTTAGGTGGGGTGGTTTTAAAATCTATGAGAATTTGCTTCATGTCTTCTTTATTATCATCTTTAATATCTATTTTTTGAGAATTATTTTGGACAAAGCAATGTACGTCAATAAATGTGCTCGAAATGCTCTGGCATACGCATGGCCAGCAAGCATATGGAGCACCGGAGCTGAAGCGTATATTATTAACCACAATTTGGATAGTGCCAAATTTAAAAAATAAACATAAAAAGTCGTATTTGATGGACAATTTACTACTCAACAATTTAATTACTTATAATTGTTCACATAAAATTAGTAGTTTCCGAATAAATCATACATAAAAACTGCGATCAGCACGTATTTAATAGTGATCTACAACTTACCCTTGTCTTAATGCCACATTTTCACGAGTAATATTCACTGCATGCAAAACATGAATATAACATTTATTGTTATAAATATTATTTTAAACATTTTTGTATAGCAGCATATTTTGCTTAAACTGAACGGTTCAGCAAATAAATGAGCTTAATCGCATTTGGGGGTGATTTTTCAAATTTTAAGGGGGGAAGCTACCACGGTGTGTGAGATAACTTTATTTCATTTATACGGCTTTCAACAACGTTCCTTACAGGTTTTAAAACTTTATGATTTTTTCTGTTAATATGGCAATTTATTGTCTAATTTTCCTAGCCTGCCAAGTGAGACAAGACAAATCACTCTTCAATCGGATTTCACAATAGCACGCGAATCTTTGTCGTTAATATCCAATGATTTAATATCAGCTGTTCTTTAAACAATGAGGGTCATCCTGATTGTGATGTGGAAACATTTGCACTCTCACGAGTGATTCCTCTAAGGTATTCGCGAGCATTATAAAACCTAGTATGTACAAAAGACTGCTCATAAACCGTTTGATCGTCGCTGTTCTAGGAATAAACGAACTTGTCCGAGGTTGTGCAAAGGTGAATTAAGTTTCCGGGAAAGTGACAAGGTAGAAATATTGATTCCAGTCGGCAACTCAAGTATTGGCCACGTGTGACGAGGAAACACATCATCCTAGCCTTAATTTGTTCCTCCAGACGACGATTGTTTACCTACTCTCCGTAAAAGGCAGACGTTCCTCTTTGTGTTTGAACTGGCCAATAGCTCCCCCACTCCACATCTATATTGATGGTGTGAACACTAATATTGCAAGTCAACTCTAACTTGATCAAACACTGAGTATTCACTTACCTCATAAACACTTTCAACACATACTCATTGTCTACCTGCCTCAAACACACTCTAAATACAAACTGGGAGTCTACTAACCTCATACAACACTTTCAACACATACTCATTGTCTACCTCCCTCAAACACGCTTTCAACACACAATTAGTGTCTACTTCCCTCAAACACACTGTCAAAACACACTTAAGTGTCTAATTAACTCAATACACAATGTAAACTAGCACTCAGTTCTGTAATTAACTATGTAGGTGTGACTTTTGATAAAAATGAACTCGTTATTAAATAAAATACGGTAGAACAATGATAAACTTTAATCTCGAGATATCCGTGGGCGTGACTATTGAAAATACCTTCCTCTTGGTTGTAACACTAGACAACAGTTTACCTGAGGTTCCCTTAGCAACCGTGTGACAGACAGCAGTTGTGGTGTAGTTCCTTTGAATTTCCGGGATTGGGTGCCAATAGACACTCCGTCTATACAATTGTTGATTGCTGCCTAGTGTTAGTCAATACTAAGTGCAACAGTGACTTAAATAAAAATAAATAAAAATATATTTAACCACAAAATACAGGGGAATAATGTTTCTTGTCTGTGTGTGTGAGAGTGGTAATCATGTAATATAGATGATTAATAAAAAACAATTTAATTTGAAACTCTTTGTAGTAATTATTCTTAAATTTGCAAAGGTAAGTAAATAGTAACATCCCTTTGGGTATCCATATAAAATTTTGCTAATCATACTGGTAAGTATTGGGTAAAACAAAATGTGTAACTATATAAGAAATCTTAGAGTCAAAATTAGGTGAACATTTATTACTTGGTTTCCTTTTTAGGATCACAAATTTTAAATAAAATATTTAAATATGATATATTCTTGAAATAAAACGAAGTTAAATATCAACAAGTAAAATAAAAATAAAAATACAATTATTAAGCCAGAAAAGTTTCTATTGTTGTTTCAAGTGGCCTACAATGCATTTGAAAATAAATAAATTGATTGGCAGTCTTTAGTATGGTAAATAATAAATTTATTAGCAAATTTTGCAGTTAATTAATTGGCCAAAACATATCCCTTGAAAATATTTATGTTGTGTAATCTGTAGTAATAATGAAGTCGATTGCATAGCTGGAAATAAAAATATCTTGGACCGCGCTCACCAAATGTCTGGATCTCCAGGTAAAAATAAAGTTGTACAGTGCTCAGCTTTCTTGAAGATCTCACACGTGATTTTCAGTTCAGATTGAGCGTTGAATTTTTGTCCTTTTGGGTGTCATTGGCCCTTGTAGAATACTTTTAGTCATAGTATTTGTTGGGCAGAGTAGTGATCGAAATACACAATATGTATAAACTATTGTTGACACAATTTATAGCACGACCGGTACAGCGCTTGGTTGGAACACGACTAACGGTTTATTATTTGAAAAAGCCTTTTAAGACTAACTTCATGAGACATCTGTCGGCGTTATAGTGAACTACTAAACAAACAAGTAAAAAAACACGAACGTTTTGACGGTAATAATTGAACTCCAACAGTATTTAACTTTAATTTCGCCGCACGTACATTTTTGAACACAAAATTGCCACCGGGTGTCAGAGAGTTCTTCCTGTGAAAACATTACCCAGCAAACCTAGCGCGGCTCTCTCAAAATTCAAGCAAAGCCCCAATCGAGGTTACGGTAGTTGATTAGGCTTGAAACATTAATAGTTCTGTTAATGTGGATTCAAATTTGGAAGTCATAATTAGAAAATAGAGGCTTCACCGAAGATAATTAAAAATGGTTGTAGTAAGCTTCCTTTACCACCAAACTAGTAAGAAGTTAATTATAAACCGTTGGTTTTTCATTTCCCTTTACTCGGAAATATTCGGGATTCTTGTTGGCCTCGTTAGATGGCAGCACCATCGGATTGCATAATACGTCATACAAAACCCGATCCAAAAACGATGTATGCTTCCTCGATGTACAATAAAACATACTTCGTAACGTAGATTATAAAAATAATAATTTTTAAATGAAAAGATTGTCTTATATTGTCGAAATCGTCGTCAAGTAATTATTCCAAAGAAATGAGAATGTTCTTTATACTAAAAGGAGTCTATGGATACGAAAGCAGGGTAGCCAACTACTACATTTGTCCACCAGAGCTCGGACACCACAAAATAATATAATAAAACTAGAAATAAATATAATAGACGAACAAAATAAATAACAGATATGAACATTTTTACCATCTTTACATCCCACATACATACTGTCAATACACACTCATTGTATAATCTACTCATACACAATATTAACTAACACTCAGTGTCTACTTTACTCATACACACTGTCAACAGTCAAAAAACACTTATTAGTATGTAAAAAAGGGGGATAGTAGGACACACAGAAGACCTAAAGTCAACCAGCTATTTGACATAAGAGTCAATGAATAACGAGATCTCCAACTAAGGAACATGGTGATACTAGGGCATAAGAAGAAGTTTTGTGCCAAAAACCTAATGCTCGTTGCATTTTTACCTTGCTCTCATTCCTCCTCCTCACAACCCTTTTATTATAATTATTTGTATGTTATTTTCATCACACATGTAAAGGTAATTTCCCATTGAGAAAAAGGTGATACCAAATGCCGACAAAGCCGCCAAGCTAGTTCAGCTAGGCCTCACCTCCTTATGGCCACTATTGATATTTAGTCATAGTCATGGATTGGTCCAATCGATGCCACTGTACGGGATGCTGCCGAAGGATATCAAGCATCCTGCCACTCATCCTTCCACACTCACCTGTAACCATCAGTTCCCCCCTTCCTGCTACAACTAGACTTCTCCACAGCTGCCACCACTCGTCATCCTTCCTCCCTTCCTTCCGACCCAGTCTTCCCCGCTACAACCTGACGAACCCTTGCTGTCAACCCTCGTCACTTAACCTGTCCAGACTTGTCATCATTAGTGGCTTAAACCTTATCTCTTTCTATTTTCTAAGGAGTGAGGGGAAAATTAGACTAAATTATCATGTGCCATTAGACTTTAGGCATTTCGAATAAAACTTGGATTTTTTTTACACAAAAGGTTAAATCGAAAGAAAAAGTTGGTAATGCTTTATTAGTTTTGATTCAACAAATGCAATATCCTCTCTCACTCATGAGGTCGCTGAGCCTAAGGTATTTCACAACCTAAAGGAGAAATCTACAAACGATGGTTAGTAATAGCATTCATCATCAATAATTTAAAAAGATTTAGTCGTACTCAGAAGTCCCTAATTTTACTACAAATGGTAGTAAAATTCTACTTGTTTTAACCTCCATACCGGTTACCCACCCAACGTCTCAAACCCCAACGTTAAGTTTGTCATTTTCACCCAACTCTTTTTTACTCTTCCTTATTGTTCAAGTTGTTAAGGTTTTTACATTCCTATTCCAGACAAATGCTGGTACACTACGCCCACCTCATAAACCTTAACATAGAGCTCCAAGGTATTGCAGCCCAACAACCAAACCCATAATCGTGAATCCCCTCTCCAACATTGTCATCTCTCACCCATCTTTCCGCCATTAGTTTCCACCCCTCCACCAGCTCCCCCTCCAGTCTCCAGATCCAGCACCATTCTTCCACTCATCGACCCTCAGCCCCTTTCTCACAAACTTTTCCACCACAGGCTTCTTATGATCCTCCAAACCCACCACATCACGAAACAAAATCGGTGACTTACTATCTCATAAATCCCTTTACAAGGCTCAACACCCACCTGCCATCCCTACTCCCAAGTTGAAGATAGTCATTGGTGCTATACGCTCTACTTTTCTCTACATCTTTAAACCTGACAATGCTTATTTATTATCCTGCAACTCCTTCCTCCTTATGTCTACCGGGAGAAGATATTGTCCGCACCAACCTGGGTTAAAAATTGTCATTCAAACTTTGGTTGAGTCGTAAATCCAAGAATGGTATCGTAATAGCTGTGATGTCAACCGCTCAAGTCCAAAATCTTACAATCTTTATAAACTTGTCAGCTTCAAAGAATACCTTTAGATCTTCCATAAAACTATAAGTATTTATAGCTTTGAAGTGTAACACCAAATATACTTATTTTAGATGATGCTGCAGATGGCTTTACCTCATTGAATCCTTTAACACTAGAACTTTACTCATTAAGGATGGAATCCAAGACTTCAATTATTAACAATCGAATCGATTCTTATATTATACACTATAAAAACATTTAACCACCATCTTGAAGGAAGAATGGACTAACATCAATTGTATAAATTCAAACAATATTTCCTTAAAGTATAAAACTCTTTCAGACCACCTCCATGGATCCTTACGGTTACTTTTCATCCAAAATATTCTTCACCATTCATATTAGAGGAACAAGGATCCAAAACCAGTATACATTATATAATTATGTAATATAAACCATATTGTGTTTGAAAAGAATATGCAATATAAAAAAATATATATCTCCTTAGTCCTCTTCCAACATCCTCCCCCTGGTATTTGACTGACGGTTTGCTGACGTCCTGACACTAAACGGCTTTACCTTGTAATGCTGATTTCCCTTTGTGCATTCTTTAATACTAATAACTCTAAGCAAATATTGTTGCATGATGGATATATCTTCTAATCATTAAGCATATTTTATAAACGCTAATATCTTTAACTCCTCATCTTATTGAACTGACTCACAATATTATTGGGTGGCTAGCCAACGCCATAACGATCGAGTTCATAACGATAAATTCATATCCACTTACAAGGTCCATTCTTAATCTCTAATAATGTATACTTTTCATCTGTTAAGATAAAAGCAAATGAATTCACATCCTAACTATGCATACATTTTACTATACCACTTCACTGGATAAAGGAAACTTCATATGCCTTGGAACATTTACCAACCCAACATTTACCTTCATCATACTTGCCAGACATTTATCATCTGACACTTATCAGAGCCATGCACATGCATTGAATCGTATTTCATTGATCATATCAAGCATTATACAATATTTAATCACTATTCTCGCATTATATTTTAAATATATATAATCATGTTTCACGAATCACGGGCATATATCATACTTAATCTGAGCTATAGATCACACTTAGACACGATTGTATCCGTAAACAATACTCACACTATACTTGTATATTTTATAGTTGATCAAGGTCATTCTTTATACTTTAACAACATTTGATCATAGATCAAAGCTCTAAATCATACCTTAACAAGGATATTTGCTAAATAATATGAACTCCGTATAAGACTTTATCCAAACACTACATCAGAAATAAATCTATCCCTAGCCACACATGACATTTAAATAATATTTTATGGTTGATCAAGATTGTGCTTCAACATATTTGACGATGGATGAGAGTTCTACATTATAGTCAAACAAAATTTTATCATTGATCTGAACTCTACATTACACTTAGACTTGACTGGAGATTGACATCATACATAGACGTATCCTTAGCTTTTTATGGTTGATCAAAGCCATACCTCATACTTTAACAACATTTGATCACTAACACTTTGAACACAACATTATACATTCAATCATTCCTCTCCCTCACTTATCAAGAAAAAAACATCTTGTGAATGTGGGGAATGCCAGGCCTCTACTGTGGTTCGGATTCCACGTTAAACTGTAGGTCCTCCATTTCATCTCACAATCACCCTACCACTACACATTAGCGTAAGTGCGTATAACCCGAACGGGTAGTAAGACGTGGTGCTAATAATAATAATAATAATAATCTTCATCAAGAAAAACCCATAGAAAGTTACTTTCGTGAAACTGCATGATCTTATCTCTCAATTCCTGTCAATTCTCTACTTTGAGCGCTTTATTGCTATATCTTTATTCTCTTTGTGAGAAACAAGTTTGGGAAAGTATTTTCTCCGTAATAATGGGTTTCTCCTCAAATAAAAAAGTTTGATGCTTCATCGTTACACCGTTGGCATTCTCTTGAGACAATTTAATTCACTATTATGTCAGAACTGGCTTTTGGGCTTCAACATATATATAAAGTCAAATCTTCTCATGTATGGTTATCCTCAGTTTATCCATCATGAGTTTATCCTTCTCAAGTCTGCCCATACCATGTCCCGCCATTTCAAGTTCACCCTCACAAGTTTTATCATATCAAGTCATCTCATCTCAAGTCAAACCATCTAGAGTTGTATCATCTCAAGCCCGTCCTACTTAATTCTAGCCAATCTATGGCTCTACATCTTATATTACTCAATTTCAAGTCGAACCACCTCAAATCTACTCCTACAAGTCTAGCCAACACAAGTTTGGACATCTTAAGCCCACCCAGCTCAAGTCTTGCCATTTAAGGTCTGGTCATCTAAGTCCGACTAACTCTAGTGTGGATCTCTCAATTCTGAAATGCTCAAGTCTAACATCCACAAGTCTGGTATACCCTAAAAGATATTAACCCAAGAAAAATGAACCATACCTTGGTTGAATTGATGATGGTGAAACTTATAAGATAACCACTTACACGAAAAGAGTATGGTAGCAACCATATGTTGTACTTAAATTGATTTCACCATGGTAAACCTTGAGATGTAAACCAAGCAAGCTCAATGACTAGAACCATTCGTTTTAACGTGATTCATTTTACTATGATGAAACTTATAAGATATCAACTTGGTGGACCCACGCTAAACATTCTTGTTAGTAGAAATCAGCTTTGAACAACAGAACACTTTAAGTCCTTGCATGACGGAATAACATAAGGAGTGTTACTCTAGCATGAAGGGCTCAGCTTTAGCTCACCATATCTATCATGGAGGAACTTTTGCTTTAATTATTTGTTCATTGAAAAAATATTTGTTATGCGTTGTCTCATGGTGGAATAGGTATAGGTAAGATTCTCTAGCATAAATATTTCAACTGTGGCTCTTGGAATGATGAACCTCTTGCTTAAACCATTTATTCATGAAAAAATTGTTATAAGTAAACTTTAGATTCTCATACTTGAGAGGTTCACATTAAGGTTAGCTAGAACCAAATTACCAGACGTTACATGGTGATATTAGTCAAGATACGTTTATCTAGCACTTAGTGATCAGTTATGACCTCTAACATTGAAGAAAGTTTTCTTAAATAATTTGTTCATTAAATATAAATATATACCCTCCCATCCACCATGCCCTGGTTGATTCGGTTACAATGAGACCTCAAGAAAATGCTGATGCAGAATGGATACCCCTTCTATACTTTAAAACTATTTTAGCCTTAGCTTCTTATCTTGGAGGGATCACTTCCCATTTTTTCGGTCACCTAGCCAACGATCTAACCCTCGAGGATATATCAGAAAATTCAAATTCATTCGCCCTTAATCTAACACTTCTCAACCTTGAATATGTAGCGTTTATCGTATAAAAGTTACAAGATTTAAACGCAAAAACAAAAGACAATATAATTTTAACTAAGCCTACATAGGATGGAGTCAACTCACCTAGGCCCCATTTTGCTTGTTGTGCCTCCCCCAGTCGATTCCCCCCCACGAGCACCTCATACCACGATGAAAGTTCCGCACGTACTAAATGTGTGAAAAGTGCAACAGCCTTGATTTCACCCGAGGCATGCTGGGAACTCTGTTACTTTGCAGTTCTAGAAAAGTGACGTATTGCTAAAGTGTTGTCCTCGGTGGTTCACCAAGCTTGTAGAAGCTTCTACCCGTTGTATTACCACCCCGTCCCACTCTTCTTTGTTTCTTGTTCTCCTTTGTTTGTGCTAACCCCTCTCTCCCCCCTCTCAGACCTAGAGCTTTCATATATATATACCTGTGCTGTGCGTATGGTAATCACTCTTGTCAGGATACCTTGGACACGTCTTGGTGTAAAGGATGTTCAGTAGGTATAAATTACATTTCGGCTTTTATATTCTCAAAATTCCCTTTCAGCCATAAATATTGTTATTTAATTTAATTTATATAATCATGGTTGGGGATAATGTATATAACCTTGATTTTTTTATAGATTGGATTAATTATGGTAAATTATGTCAGCAAGTTTGTTACGTTGGCAAAATAAAAGCGAAGTCCCCTTTTTTGAACTCACGTGTTAGCTGCGTTTTTTCGGACTAATATTTGGGAAAGGGTTGCGATATTTCCTTTTGGAGTTTTGAGTGGACTATTATTGCACATAATGTATACCCCGTATGGCGTGAGACGTCATTCAGTTTGTTGAATGTATTAGTGTGACACTCTCAAAATAACCAGGAAGCGTGCGTAAAGAAAAACCAAGGGATCACAAGAGAAAACATAGTTTTATTTGAAATTAGTCAAATATAAAGGTAATGAAGATACATCATATATTTCAAAAATGGCATAGAGAGCCAATTAGTAGTCTGGCAATAAACATCAATCCAAGATAATTCAAACTTAGCCATCATAAATATACATAATATATAAAGCCCCCAAAGGGGAAATAGTTAAAGTTAAACTCTAGTTTCTAAATTCAAACTGACCGCTAAAAAGCGAATGCAAATCCAAAAAGCTTAATTTTAATAATATATACATAAGATAGCAATTATCGTCAAATTATATATATGAAATTGCGAACCCATAAAATTTACTTTAAATATATATATATATATACAATAAATAATGTATTCTGTCAAAGCAGACACAAAGATAATATATAAGTCTCAACAATTGCAGTTGATTTCTACACCTAAGTAACAATGGATAATTCAATTTTATCATTTACTTTGAAGTGTATAAGTATGTTTCGTAAACCGCCGTTAGAGCCTATACAACCTAACATGATAACCTAATTTGATTTCAACATATATACAATAATCTACGCAATTAAAACGCGCATACATTGTTTTAATAACGTCCCTGAGACTTGTAAAAATACTAATGTAATCACTTAACAGAACTAAGTGAAGATGAGAGCGCGCTACAAGTACACAAAGAGCACTAACGCAAATCATGAATTCCCCTTAAAAACAAATATTATTGACTCGCGGTTCATCCGCGTTAAACCCCACCAGAAAATCAATCTAGCAAGCATAATTAAGATAAAGTAAGCCCAAACAACAATTTTGAAAAGAATCCCTCCCCATTATTTACATCAGAACAGAATTTTGACTAAAGTTTCCTAGCTCTAGTTTATATCGGCGCCCTCACCTTTGTGCAAGCCAGTGGTACAAGGAGTGATGAGCCTTTCGGCTGTTGCCCGACATAGAACATCTGACTTGACAGTTATGCCACGCCAGGTTGTCTATGAAAGGGCTGATTTGTTGTTTGAGTACCGAGTCACTGTCGTGACTCTTAACCTCGTGAATGAAATTAATACCTATGAAATGAAACAGATGAAATGAGGCTGTAAGAGAATTACACGTGTATTAGTAAATTACCCTTTGAGGTGCAATTGTGATTGTGTTGGGTCGTGGGAATTTGGGAGGATTTTCTTTTCTTGGGATGTGGGAAGGTGTGTTTAAGGTATGATTGTGAGTTGTGAGTGATTGCGCTGGGTCTCGGGAATTGGGGAGGATTTTCTTTTCTTGGGATGTGGGGAGGTGTGCTTAAGGTATGATGGTGAGTTGTGAGTGATTGTGCTGGGTCGTGGGAATTTGGGAGGATTTTCTTTTCTTGGGATGTGGGAAGGTGTGTTTGAGGAATGTGGTGAGTTGTGAGTGATTGCGTTGGGTCTCGGGAATTGGGGAGGATTTTCTTTTCTTGGGATGTGGGTAGGTGTGTTTAAGGTATGATGGTGAATGATTGCGCTGGGTCGCGGGAATTGGGGGGGATTTTCTTTTCTTGGGATGTGGGTAGGTGTGTTTAAGGTATGATTGTGATTTGTGGATGATTTAGTGAGTCGATTTCCGGGAAGGGTCGAAAGGTTTAACTTGACTGTAGGGAATAGGTTTGACGCGGATGGTTACATATCCATTCCCCATCTGGAGCCGCCAGTGGCGCCAGCGTTATTCTCTGGCTAGAAGGTTGACCTAGGCGGTTATCCCAGTGGAGTCCGGCGGTGGCAAAGGTTATAAGGAGTTGCTTGTTGGGGTAGGATTTTCTTTTCTTGGGATTAGGAGTGAGGTGGATACATTTCCATTCCCCATCTGGGGCCGCCCCCGGCGCCAGCGTTATTCTCTGGCTAGTAGACAACCTAGGCGGTTATCCCAGTGGCGTCCGGCCGTGACTAAGGTAGTTGTGGCATGAAATGTGCGATTGGTGAAGGTGGTCTAAGTCGGGAGGCTGTTCATCTACGCCAGCCTGGGTCGTTTTCGGTGTCGTGGTTCAGTCGGGTTGTACTGTCTGAGTCCTCTAACAAGTTCGTTCTCGTGTGTTTCAGTCTGGTCGTAGAATTTCTTGTTTCTGTCCTGGTGTATTTCTTGTAGTTGGCGGCAGTTTGTCATCATGTGTATGTCAGCATTTCTAGTGTATCTGTCTGCCCCTGTGAGTATCCTTAGTATTTTGTTTTGTAATGTTGAAGTTTTCGAGTGTGTGATTTGGCGGCATAGCTCCATACTACACAATTATAGAGAATGATGGGTTGAATTATCTGCTTGTATAGTAGTAATTTGGTGGGAATTGAGAGCTGCCCTCCTCTGAACAGTGAGTACAATTGTATGAATCTACCCATTGCTTTTTTTTTGGTCTTATCTATATGGCTCCTCCAGGTGAGTTTCCTATCTATTGTGATCCCAAGGTACTTGACTTCATCTTGGAGTGGGATCTCTGTGTCAAATAGGGTAAGTGGAGCGGGAAGCGGTTTCCTACCTTTGGCTAAAATTACGACTGCTGATTTGGTGGGGTTTACTTTAATTCTCCAGTTTGAGAGCCAGTCCTGGAGGAGGAGGAGGTATCGTTGCATAGCTAGTGATGCATAGTTTATGTTTCTATTAGCTACATATAGCATGGTGTCGTCAGCGAAGAGTCTAACCTGAACTTGATCGTGAGTGGGAATGTCTGCTACATAAATGTTGTATAGGTGTGGTGCTAGAGTTGAACCCTGTGGTACCCCTGCTTTAATAGTGTGTGTCTGCGATCTATTGCCGTTCATAACCACCTGGAACGTACGCCGTCTGAGGAAGCTGGCTATCAAGAGGATTAACCATTTGGGGTAATTGAATTTTATTAGTTTCTGTATAAGTCCAAGATGCCAAACCTTGTCAAAAGCTTTTTCTACGTCTAGGAAGATCGCTATTGCGTATTTCTTTTCTCTAAATGCGGCAGTTACGTCTTCTACTATGTTTAATGCTGGGTGTGTGGTGGAATGGTGGCGTCTAAATCCAAATTGAAGGTTTGGGATAACTCCTAGTCTATTGTTTAATGCTTTTAACCTTTTGAGAATTAGTCTCTCATATACTTTGCTCAGGGTCGCTAGTAGGCTGATAGGTCTTCTGTTCTGAGGGAACATCGGGTCTTTGCCAGGTTTGGGGATTGTTATTACACTAGCCAGCTTCCAGTCAGACGGGAAGTAGCAGAGCGTCAGTAGTGCGTTTAGTAGTGTAAGTAGCGCTATTACCGCTCTCTCTGGTATTTGTTTTAATATCTCGTTGGTGATGCGGTCGTGTCCTGGCGCCTTCCTCCTAGGAAGGTACTTTATAGTTGTTTTGAGTTCATCCAGAGTAATTATCTCTGCTCTAGTGTCATTTGGCCCTTCTAGATAGTCCCTGACTGTTCTAGTCGCGTCTCTGGTAAAGTCGTAGTCTTGTGGCTCGTCGTTTGGTTTGAATTGTTTTTCTAAAACCTCGGCTATGGCTTCAACCATCTCTGTGCTTTCGTAGACCATGCCGTTTTCCCCGTGAATGGCTGGTACAGTCCTGTTTCTGGTGGCCCCCCTGAGTTGTCGTGTTACTTTCCACAACTTGTCTGTGTCTAGTGCAGCCTCTGTGACGTAAGTGTCCCATCTGTCTTTTCTGATGTCTTTGACTCTCCTCCTAACCATTGCTCTGAGTCGGTTGTAGCTTGTTCTGTGTTTTGGGGTTCTGTAGATCTGCCAGTCTCTCCTCGCTTCCCTTTTCCGGGCTATGAGGAAGTCTAAGTCTGGGTGTTGTTGACGGAGGTCGTGATGTATGGGGTTCCTGGTGGTATTTATTCTGTAGGCTTCCTGTATTGTGGTCGTGTATAGTCGTAGTGAAGCGTCCGCCTGTTCTATTGTATCTATATTTTGGACATCAGGTATATTATCCTCTAGTGTCCTCCTAAACTCGTCCCAGTTACAAGTTTCTATTGTTTGTTTGAGTCCCCTTATCAATAGGTTGGTGTTAGTTTTAACTTCACACAATATAGGAGTGTGGTCAGAATCCAGTGGAGTGATGAGGTAAACAATACTAGCCATTATATAGTGAATACAGCCTACACATGTTCCCAGAGGAGGGGGAAAGCAAGGTAGAAACAAAGAACAAGAGGAAGGGAGAAGACTAGCGCTCTCGAAGCTTAGCGGTCAGTCCAGTAACCACTCGAAGTTTACAGAACCTCCCAGATAGTGGAACTGGAAACGACCTTGGTCAAGTTAAGTCCTTGTTTGTTGTGGGCCGGGCTTCGTTTCAGTCGAAATTGGTCAACCCACAGGAGAGGATGTGGTGGTTTGCTAGTGCTCTATCAGACGGAGAGAAGCCAGGCCGGTGGTGGTGAGTGTTGTAATCCCATATTACTGGGTGGTATGCGTTAGATGTTGTTATTGGTAGTAACATCGTTACATTAGCTCTATATATATTATAGCCCGTCCGGCAAATGTTGCTACGATTAAATGTTCGCACGTTTTTGTATAGTCTGTTATACTTTATAACCGGTAAGGCATAAGATGTCAAGGTTTTTTTTAATGTTTGATTTAGGTAAAATAGAAAACTTAGAGCCCATCTGGCTGTAAATTAGGTTATTACTCCTTAATTTTTTGGCTATTCCCCTTTTGTAATATGGGTACTGCGCTAACGTGTATTTATGTTGACGAGAAATGACAATTACTGTATTTATTATAAACAAGCTTTAATACTATTGAGGATGGTCGCTGAGGCCTGTTGTCATTAGATTTGCTACTGCTATACATATGTATTGATATTAGTATTCAAATCAGGCTGATTGTGCAGACCCATCGTTATTACCTTTCTGATAATCACTATATATTTATAGTTATTTTTGGGTGATTAATGAGACCCATTGTTGTCATATTTCCAATATATTTTATTTTATATATATTTATATTCTTCCTTCAAATTGGGGGGATTGTTAAGAAAGACAATTGGTATTGTTCTTCTAATATACACATATGTTCATAAATTTATCTCATTGTTTAATATTAACCTTTTTTGATTATAATATCATTTATCTGCTGTTAATCAAAATAAATTATTTAAAATCTTATGTTAATGCTTAGCTTCTCTTATAGTAGTCTAATTGAATGAAATAGGTCCGTTCTCTACCCTGATTTTGGCTAAATTTTGATTCCTCTAAATAATATTTGTGAAATGGGTTCATGGAAGCAGAATTACCTATATGCCGGAGTACGGCCTATTTGTCATATGATATCCTATTGGCTCCTCTGCAATTTTTTATTTTTATTTATTTAAATTAAAATCTTGTGTACCCGCCTTTATTCTTAGAAGAATAAGGGTGGTGTTACAAATATAATGCACTTATCTTTAACTATGAATACTTTCTACCAGACCTCGGAGAAGGGAGCCATCCCAGGCCTTGTAACAGGTTCAGACATGCATGTCATCCACCCGATGACACCATTCACACTAAATGAGGTAGGCTAGTTCCAGCCAGAAACTTGATGGACTTTGAAAATGAACTCCCTCAGTCTTCCTCTCTTTATCAACCTTTAACTTTGTGCGTCCTAGCTTTCAAGCCTATCATCTTTAAAATGAAATAAATAATTATACTGTACGCCTTAACGTTAGGGAATTCAAATATTTGAATGTAATGTTATTTGGCTTTCAATGTTGGACATCTCTTGTCTGACCTTCTTAAGTCCATCTATATTCTTTAACAAGTCTGACCATCTTTTGACTAGCTAGAGTCTATTCCTATAAAGTGTCATCACCTTATGTTAGGTCCTCTAAAGTCTGACCATCTCAATTCTGACCATCTCAAGTCAGACTATCTAAAGTATGACCATCTTCTGATTAACTATAGTCAACCTCTCTCTCAATTCTGACCCACAATTCTATTGTAACCCATTAACTATTAACTCGGTGTAAATAAGGAATCATTCAAGGTGAGAAATATCCTGATTTGGTGTACTTATAAGATGTCATCCTAGTGGGAAAGAGGATATATTACTATGGTTCTAACTATCAATTACTACAACCATTCATCATGCATTGATTTATTCCATCACGATGAAACATATAAGCGAGAAGAGGATCCATCACCACAGTTATAAGTAAAATGGGTGTGTGTACTTATGTACGCGCGTGAGAAGTTATACTTCTTTGGCATCATTAAAAAATCAAAAATAATTTAATAATATTTAGTATTAATTATGTTAAATAATAATATTTTAATTTATATCAATAAATAATACATACGGATAGTTAACCTCAATTATATTGGAGCACTTGAAAAAGTCTATAAGCACAATTTTTTTCACTAATATTTACGAATAGTAAATAATATTAATCAAAATATTCAATTTAAATCACTACTGGGCCTGGATTCACCAAAGGGAGCAAATAGTTGCGCCAGCGCAAGTTTGAAATATGTTCCAAATCCCTATTCACTAAAAGGAGCAGGCGCAATTTGAGAGCAAAGTTGCGCCTTTTATTTGCCACCACTCAAGAGTAGGCGCAACTATTAAATCATGATTGTCACTTTAATAAATTTAAATGGCGGCATATTATTGTATTGGCTTAAAATACAATTAGTTACATAACTGTACTCCAATTAATAATGAATTAATTAAAATAACAAAACGTATGTCAAGCACAAAATTTGTTTCAATTTAGACAGTGGTAACAAAACAATTACGTACCTTTTATTGTTGGATTTTTACATTCAAACAACGCAATGGCATTTCTTGCAGTATTACAAAACAAAACTACGAACTGTGTAATCTTCGTCTAGATCCAAAGAGGTTTGTATTCCTCCAAGTTGTATCCAGTCACTTCTCGATCGTCTTCTTCTTACGGGGTCGTCCACGGCAGTCAGTTGTTTAGGTAGAGCATCTCGGGGTTATAAGTATAATGGTGGGGGTAGAGGTACTCAGCCGATTAAAAACATATGAGGTAGTGTAGTATTTGAAGTTTTAATTTAACAAAAAAATTACATAATGGTAACACGACTAATTAATTTAGATGAACGAATTAGTTACATTGATAAAAATATTTAACAAATCTCTCAAAAATGGCTAAATCCCCTTTAGATGCCACAAGTCACTTGGAAAATTGTCGTTACTCGACCATGAAACATATTTTTAAAAATTGGAGTAATTTTAATACAACACATTTGCTTAATTACCCCTGAGTTTATATTTTATTCTAATTGTATGTATTATTAGCCTTAACCACTCTAATAAAATATAAAAGTTTATAATTATTTTACACCTGGAAACTTTAATGTATAATCGGATATCTTTTATTATTAATTCATTTCTTTTAATGATAACTTTTCAAAATTATTATTAATTTGACGATACTTTTACATAAACTTTAGTCCTACATTATGTAAATTATTATCATTATCGAAGATTTATATTACTATGAGGAGTGATACCTGACATATGAGATTGTGTACCACATCTATTTCCTTATGAGGACAGAAAAAGGACCATTGTGGCTCCATGGATCCTTCCTCCTTGAGCGCCGTCCACCTGCTCGGGTAAACTAATTCCTCACTCGATCTGATTTTGAACGCTCTGTTGATGAAGTAAACTGATTTTACTGAAACCAAACCACAACTTGATAACACTTGATATTGTCAGTGACAAACTTAGGCCTAACTCCTCTGGTGGCCTACTTCTGCTCAATGAGTTGGTGTACCCCATACGCCACTCCTGGCTCCAAATGATTTGGACCACTTTCCAATGAAACCTGAGATTGTGGCTTACTACTCTCTGATTGGTAGGCATGCTTATATTACAAGCACCCACACTGTTCCCTAACCTCACACTCTCTTTTGTCACACTTAGGACACCACAGACTACCAGGCCTTCACCCCAATCTACCTGAGTGTCAACAAAGTTGGCATGAGCCCTTTGGCCCCCTACACACTCAACCTTCTTAGTGGTGGACCCCACTTCACTTTCCACATTGACACCAATGTCACTATCACTATCTTGGGGTGCAATGACCTCCACAACATCAACACTGGGAACTGTGACCTCAACATCACCATCACAATCACATTCTTGGGGCACAAACTCCTCCCAACTGTCCACTTGATTGGAGATAGTGACAATAGTGTCACAATCACCACTGACAATGTCACTAACTACAACATCACACTCACTGACTTGAGATATGATAGCCTCCCCACATTCTTTAACATCATGGGCAATTTCAACCTTATTAAGGTCAACCCTAACCTCACATTTGGTAACCTCAACCTCTTTCTCTGGTTTACCCCCAGTTAAGGTACTTAACAATTTTACCTCTAAGCTAGCGATTTGAGTTGGTAACTTAGTGTCCAGGTTCTTAAACATAGTTTCAATTTTGGTATTGTGCGCTTTCTGTTGACTAGCTGCCAACATAAGTTGTTGGAATATGTTCATAAAATTATGTTCAACCCTGGCATTGCTACCCTCGCCCGTTTCCATTATATTGGGCAACATAATATATTCTACCTCCAAATTCTCTGGTAACGCCTCCAAGGAATGGGTTGATATTTCTTCCCCATTATTGAACTCAAGTTCCAATAAGGGTTCATCACACAACCCCCCACTCGAAGGTTCATCTGTATCACAATTATACATACAACTTGGCTCTATGTCAGAAGAGCTATCTTTATCGTTAGGCTCCATATTTAAAACTACGTCTTACCAAAGTTGTAAGCAACGATTATAAATACAACCCTAGCCAACCAGCGCCTATTCCCCTCCAAAATATGACATACTTAAATTAATTTTACACAAAAACAACTCTAACGAAACAACAAACAACACGCCAATACATGTGACAAACCTTGAAATATCAATTTTACTTTACCTAGATTGAAATTTTATCTAAAATTTACTTGATTTTGCCATCTAAAATTTACTTAATATTGCAATCCAATTTAAAAAAACAATGATATTATAAAATATATATATATATATATATATATATATATATATATATATATATATAAATATTAGTAAACAAGAATTTAAAAAAATAACGATACGCTGTGATGACGTCGAGTGTTCCACTTCATTCCACCAGCCGTTTCTTCTGTCAGCGCGTGCGCGTCGTTCCATCGGCTCCACTGGTGATGCGTCGTAGATGTGGCTGGTCCTCTATCCAAATCTCGGTCCCACGTTGTTGCGCCATTTTTGTACCCAGTCCATTACTCTGTGTCGTGAACGGCTGTCCGTTGTTTATGTAGAAAGTCTCGGGGTTATAATTATAATGGTGGGGTAGAGGTACTCAGCCGATTAAAAACATATGAGGTAGTGTAGTATTTGAAGTTTTAATTTAACAAAAAAATTACATAATGGTAACACGGCTAATTAATTTAGATGAACGAATTAGTTACATTGATGAAGACAACTTTTTAGCCACCTGGGCTAAATCTCCTCTCCCCCATCTCTACAGGTTGAAATGGTAGGTAGTTATTTCAGGTCTACTCTATTTTAGTGTTATAAAGTCCTGTCTCCCGATCGCGTCTGTCCCGCGTCTGACGCTTCCGTTCCATATAATGCAAAACCCAGACGCTCAAGCAAAAGCACTGATTGGCCAGGAGTCCGCGCCAAAACCTCCCCCTCCCCCGAAAGACCACACGTGCAAGCAACAGGTGCATCTCCCAGCTTCCGGGTTAAGATAATACTACGTTGCACGATGCTTAAAATGAAAAGTAAAAGTAATAAATTTGGATGACTCTAATATTCCAACAAAGACTTTGAACAATGAAAAACTATAAGATTAAAAGTTTAAAGGCCTGAAAATGAAGTTAAAGAATTGAAATTTAAAACATGCATTGCTTACAACTTTGATTATGATTTACTTAAATTATAATTACCATAAAACCCCACACTTTCTTATAATTAACCATTTAATAGTAATAAAGAGAATTAAATTAGGCCTAGACGAATGGGAAATGAACAATGTATTTATCAGTTTAGTACTCTGAGTAGTTTGAGCATATTAATAGATAAACAAAGGCAAACTTGTAAATTTAAACAAGAATTGGTTGAGAACTAAGGGCCTAAAACCCTGACCACTTTACAAATTCCAAAGACTAAATATGGCAGTTAGTATAACTTTAAAATAAGTTTTAAAGTTTCTATAAACATTAATGTTTTATTAATTGAACTTAAACTTTAAACTAATAATATAAATAAATACAATTTTTTTTTTAATTTATATCAATAAATAATACATATGGATAGTTAACCTCAATTATATTGTAGCACTTGAAAAAGTCTATAAGCACAATTTTTTTCACTAATATTTACGAATAGTAAAATCAAAATAGTAATCAAAATATTCAATTGAAATCACTTCTGAATATAATTTATTAGCACATATATAATTCGCACTTGTATGAAACTAAAACACGTGTTGTGAATGTAGAAGCTAGAAACATGTGGATAAATATTATATATATATGAAAACAGTGATCAGAGGCGACGAGCTTATCATAGAGAAAGGAATAACATAGTATACATTTCTCTATGAGCGTACCAACATGCGCGACTAACAGAGGTTCTATTTCTATTTTGTTGGTAGCTTTTTTTTTTTCGAGACTTGATGAGCGGTTTAACTTCAACCTGTTACTTTTGTGTTACAGTGATGCGCGTGCATCTTAAAATTTCACTCTCATCATTTTTTCATAACGCGCCTAAAGAAGTATAACTTCAATAACCATTAGTCTAATCTTGGTTGATTTTACCACAGTAAAACTTATACGTTATTACTCGTAATTTAGTGAGAAATAGGATGTTTTAAGTACCAATGTCCAATATCGATGTAGCGATACAATCCTTTAGAGGTGAATAATGTTCACATATTACCATCCAAATTTCTTTATTTAATAACCACAACCTAATTACAACCAAAGTTAAACATTGTTACGACCAATCACTTCTTCGAATAGATTCTAACCCGTTTCCAACCATCCCACCTCTAGCGGCAACAGTCGGAACTACCACCATACTTAGCCAACGTGACCGACCTTCTACCATGCTCATTAAGTAATCTGCACGCGTGTGGAATAGAAATCCAGAAAGAAAAGCCAATTAAATATTTATACCATTCTGTACTTTTGTAAGGTAAATTGTATACTATGTTTAACAATAGCTATATTTAAGCGTGGGTTAGCTATAATTAATGAAAATTATAGTGTAGATTTAAACCCACTTGGATTATTAATCTTAAAACGTATATCTAAAAATATTTTTGTTTGATATCTTTGGGGTTCATCTCAGCACGTAGGTTAATGTGTCCCCCGTGTGTATATGGTGCACCGCCCCGGGTGAGGGGCGTTTTCCTGGGTAAAATAACGCCATCATCTGGGTCGGGGTCTGACCCAAATCTCAATTTTAAGGTATCGCTTCTCGGCCTTTTTTGCTAAGATTTTCGTTTAGTTCTCTCGCACGAGGCATCTTAGATTTACGCTGTTATTATTTTGTGGAAGATCAAGTGAAATACGCGTCCGGTTTGTTCAGGGCCCGGGATGAGACTGAAGCCTAGTTCTCGGACAGGCCGTGGAGGGCGCTGCCTTGTGTTGCGGGGAGAGCCTAGAAGCCCCACCTCCCACACTATCTTAGGGTCAAAGGGGAACGTGGTGACAACAAAACGTCGTTTGGACTAACTCCGGAACGCCCAGGATAAAAACCACGAAGCTAACTACCCGACAACAGTAAAACAATTTTTTTTTCGTGTGGATACCAAATAACTTTGAGTACCACAACTTGTCGGCTCGTGAGAATTGGAAGCGGAGGGGTTCAAATTCCCGACGTGTGACTTCGGAGAAGAAGTGGGGCTCCTCCAGGACTTGGGGTAATGCACCGGCTACCGGTTGCTCCACCCCCACCAGTAGACAGGGGGAGCACACAACGGCTGCTAGATGTCTGGCCACAGTGACCTCAGTTACGTACACAACAACCACCGTGGTGTGCAGTGTGTCCGCTTCTACCACCACCACGGTGGGGAACTACGATGCCCCATCCGGGGATGACCAGATCAGGGAGAAAGTTGTGGCCCTCCACGCCACTCTCTATGGCCAAAACGTAGACTACCTTCAGGAGACGAGGAGGCTGATGGCCTCAGTGGAGATGTCCAAAACACCGGATGAGGACCTCGGTCCAACCACAGGAGGGTCCACACTAATGGAGCTGACGCTGGTGGTCCCCACTGCCACCCGATCAGAATCCTTGGAGAGTCTTGCCGTGCCCCACCACCAACCAGCGGGGAGCCGAACGTCAACCCAACCGCAACAACATTTATCAAAGAGTAGATTAATATCTTGTATTGGCTTTCTTAATAGGCCTATTTTAAAACCGTTCTCGATTTTGTCAAGACAAAAATTGAACGTTCAAAGATATAGGCATACAGTAAGGTGTTTTAAATTTTATGTTGTTTGATTGAGTTGAGGTTAGATAAAGAAAACTTCCTATCTATACGTAACTCCACTTGAACATATATAGGCCGACTTTGTGCTAATTTTATTAATTTACAGTGTTGAAAAGGTTCTCACGTTTGAGATTGAATCAAATATGCGGTGTGAAGATCTAAGGAAATAAAACTAATTACTTAAAGTTTATGAAAGCGTTCAAGATGTCCCGAAATTTGTGTTCACACTGAGCAATCTGACGCATAAATGCTCTGCATTTACCATGATGTGGGAATTCACCGCTAAATATGAACGAAAAAAGGAGAATTTGATTGCAAGGATGATCTGCGAGGACAAAAGACTGAGAGCAACGGAAGAAGAGTCGTCGTTCATTTTACTGAAAGTAAAAGCCCTGCAACTAAAACTGGATGGACGCTAAAAAAAAGTCCTCTAGTTAACAAAAGGCTAGTGATTCCAAGAACAATCAGAAAAAAATAGTTTTAAGAGGATCGAAGAGTTGAGAAAAGAATCCTTGTAAGTATTGAAACGAGAGTGGTCACTGGTATCGTGATTGTGAAAAGCGATTGGCAGAGGAAGAAAAGAAAGGGATAAGCGTGAGTTATAATTTTGTATATGTGTGACACTTCAACTTTCTTCTTATAAACGATTGAGGAGGACAATGCGTGGCTAGCAGATTCGGGTGCAAGCTTGCACATGACGTTCCGTCACGATTTTTTCAGTGAGTTCGGGGTGGTTGGTAGGATAAACTTAGTTCAAATTGCAAGATATATGGTTTTACCGGTAGAAGGTATCGGCACGATAGAAATTCGTACAGAAGTGCATGGAAAGCAGGTCGACCAAAAATTTATCAATGTGCTTTTAGCACCAGAGCTGAAACGTAATTTATTTTCAATGCGAGTGTTCAATGACAAAAATGTTTCGTTCCATAGTTATTGTGATCACTGTGAGATCCGAGAAAGCAATACAGCCTTGTCAGTGAAAGGGGTACGTCATGGGTAGCTGTTACAAATGCTCTTTGAGTTACATGTGTGCATAGTGTAGTGTCACCAAAGTGAACTTCTTGAAGATGTAGAATGAAAGGTTAGGGCATATTAATGTCAGTTCCATTGGTACAACGTGAAAAATTGAAGCAGCCAATGGTTTAATAATCACAGACAAAGACAATTTTTTCTGTAACGCGTGTGCTTTGGGAAAGCATGCTCGACAACCCCGCCTATTTAGCAAGAGACTGAAAGCTTATCATCCCGATGAAAATATACATTCGGATGCCTGCGTTCCAGTCAATTTACAATCGCCGAGGGGTTCAAATTATTTTTTATTGTGTAAGGATGAATGCTCCAGTTACAGCTCTATATTTTTCATGTGTCACAAACATGAAATATTTGCAAAGTTCAAAGACTATGAAGCTTTGGTGGTAAAGTAGGCCAGCAATGTCATAAAAAATTTACTTTCAGACAATAGCAGAGTACCTATCAAATGAATTCAGTTATTTTCTGCGAAGCAAAGGAATTTTTCATGAACTGTCAAAGCTATTTGTTCATAAGCAGAATGGTCAGGCTGAGCGTGAGATACGTACGCTTTGATAAGTGCCAGATATATGTTACTTACCAAAAACCTTCCAGAATAATTATGGGCTGAAACTGTACACAAAATTGAGTATGTTTTGAGCTGAACCATATCAAAGGAATTGGGTGGCATTGACTTACGTCCTACGAGAGGGGCTTTAATGAAAAACCTGAAATTAGACACTTGCTATAATTTGGTTGTGATGGATACTTGCATATACCCAAGGAGACACGCAATAAGTTTGATCCGAGGAGCAAGAAAATGATCTCTGGAAGGAATTCAACTAACCCCAGGAAGACAACTTCGTGATAGAGATATTCTGCACAGATCAAGTTGCTACGATGATTCTGCACTTTTGAAGAGGTTGTCACAAGTTCTGAAGCTAGAAAGTGGATACTCACAATGAATGACAAGAAGAGTGCATTTCAACAAAAGGAAAAGGGAGAAATTGCGAAACCCCTAAAAAGGAAGCGGGAAATAAGTTGTACGTGAGCGCTCAATTTTAAATTAAATTTAAGTGGTTTTTTTTATACAATGCCAGACTCGTGGCGAAGGGGTTTACACAGCGAGGTGTTGGTTATTTTGAGACTTTTGCACCTGTAATTCGTTATGAGTCAATTCAAATGCTTCTGGTCATCGTAGTGGGGATAACATCTTGTAATTTTCCAATACGAACTAAAGCAATCAAATTGTTGCTGGAAAATAGAGTTCGTGAAATTTTTGAAAAAAAAGTTTACTTCCGGCAAACTGAAAGTGACCATTGCGTATTTTCTGGCAAGGTCAAAGGAATTACTGTATACTTAGCTATTTACGTTGATAGTGGCCTGATGATGTGAGCTTCTCAAAATGAATTGATGAAGCTCTACAAAATTTGGAACAGTGTTTACAAATAATGATTGGTAATGCTAGACTGTTCATCGACCTTGGAATTGAGTGAAATCGAGGAAAACTCACTATAAAAATTAGTCAGACTGCATACATCCATAAAATTCTACGAAGATGTTGTAACAATACAATTTTCGTATTGTACAATTAATGCCCCACCCAACCTGATGTTACATGTTCTATCGCCTAAGCCATACTACCCGCTCCGAGAAATCTTGACGTATCTTCCAATTATCCTACAACAGTTAACTTCTCTATTGTAGTCCAAGGTAGGTCCAAGCATTATACAACAATTAGCATTTCTAATCAATTCAATATCAACCTTCTACATGATAAGATGTTCAACACGTACCTTCTATTCTCCAAGAATGCCTCACTAGATATCGACCCAGGTCAAGACGGCCTATATAGAGGCGTAGGGCGACAGCGGCTGGAGGTGTCCGTATTTGAAGTTCTATCCGTCCCGAGAATAACACTAGTGGTGACCTGTTGGTCTAGGGGTAAGGTGTCAGACTTCTGTGCTGGCGGCCGGGGTTCAATCCTCGGTCCCGGCACAAATTTATCTGATTACCAAACCCTTCCTTCACCTCTGACAAGACATCTTGTGAATGTGGGGAATGCCAGGCCTCCACCGTGGTTCGGATTCCACGTTAAACTGTAGGTCCTTCATTTCATCTCACAATCACCCTACCATTACACATTAGCGTAAGTGCGTATAACCCGAATGGGTAGTAAGACGCGGTGCTAATAATAAATAATAATAATAATAATAATAATAATAATAATAATAATAATAATAATAATAATAATAATAACACTAGTAATGGGCGATTTTGTTCCAAGATACCTGGCAAGAAACCGACACGTCCTGGATTGCCCTCTGGCGGAGGGTTGTAGAAACTATCACCTGATGTCTGATGTTGGAAGTTATCAGTCAAAAAGACGGACTCCAAAACTATTGTAAACAACGGCAATGCGACACGAGAGGTCCAATCAGCGACCTGGAAGCCTTCTGAGACTATGGCGCGATGACGTCATGCCTTCTTTCTGCGCGCCTGACTTAGAATTAAAATTAAACTGTCCCCCCTTCCTTTTCCAACGTGGTCTAGACTCATATATATATTATATATATTATATAATGGATGTAAGATGTAACTTAGTATATAACTTATCTATTCAGCGTCATGGAGGAAAGACGTATGTTCTTATAGTTTAATTTGTAAAATAACATATTGTAGAACTAGCGTCATGGAGGAATTACGTTTGTTTAAAACTTGTGATAAAATCTGTGTAGACATATATTTAGCGTCATGAAAGAAAGCCCAGTAGATATGTTTATTTAAATACTTTGAATTTAATCGAGCTGACGTCGAATATTGGGAAGTTCAGTATTTTGTTATTGTCATTAAGTTTGTTAGCTGGAGAATGGGCGGGCTGTATGCTAAATTCAGAGTAGCCTTGAGAAAATTATTAGGGAAGTTAATATGTAATGTCATTATGTTTTACAGTTATGCTAAACTCTGGGAGTTGGGAACATCTTATTTATTTGTGGGTGTTGTTACTGATTGAGTTGTAATCCTTTGTCGTGATTACTATTGTTTAGCAGCGCAACTTCTTTGCACGTGCTTGTCATGGATATAGATGATATCCATCTTAGTATTGTTGTGTGTTAAGCTTTCGCTTTGGTTTATGAACCTTGTATATGTAAATAAAAGTAAAGCTTAAAGTAGAGGTAACGTAAAAGTTAAGAGATTTCCTCGTACTGAAGTACTTTAAATTTACTATTCTTATTATTAGCGTATTATCGGCAGAGATTTAGGCCAATTTTTTTTAACAGTTTAAGAAAAGACCTTCTCTTTGTTTATGTACAGATAGTCATGTTGTCTGTACGTAGAAGTTCTACTGGTGGCCTGTAAACAGGTGCACGTCGTGATGCAATGTTTTTCTACAGAATAGTAGCTACTAGAAGTTGTCAATTAAGGCCACATTACAAATGGTTTGATTGTTACCATAATTTTGAGTAAATTAAAATATTACTTTATACATATCCCATGCTCTTCTATTTGTCTTCTTTTATCAAGTTTGTTACCCTCGCCCTTTCTTGTAGTTTTAGGGGCCTTACCTATAAGATCGGCGGAGGGTGTAGCAATGTGACGCCGTCAAATTTTCCAGCTGAGCCTGGCTTACACTTAAGTTAATGTATGAGTTAGAGAGATGATTACGGAATGAATGAATGCCCTAATGTGAGGCAATTGGTTGTATTAATTTTGCAAAAGTCAGTCATCTAGACATTGAATAAGCTGTTAATTAAGCCATTAAATTTTTAACGAACATGATCACTAGCAAGTGATTAAGAAGATCCTCCATTATTTAAAAAGAACAATAGATTATGGGATTGGTTATGGAGATGGTGAGAGTAATACTAAGTTGGCAGATATTATAGATAAAGATTATGCCGGTAATGTCGATACGCGAAAATCAATATCAATATTTTCCCCTAAAAATTATGGTTGTATATTCTAAAGGCACGTCCTATGAAAATGTAACTGTAAATATAAATTAAGACCTTGTATGTAGAGCATTCCTATAAGTGAACAACTGGAGAGAACCAATATGGTTTTCAAAATTGAAATTTTGGCCAATTTAATATGAAATACCAAACAAGAAACCTTTTAAAATTAAAATTAAATTTATATGTTTTTAAATATTTGAAATAGTATACAGTTGAAGATTGGAAATGTTAAATAGTTAATATAAACCAACAACAAGCACGTTAAAAAAAGCTATACCGTAACATAAGACGTTCTTAGAAGGGGGATGATTGGTCATTTAATATTTTAAACACTAGCTCTTTTCTTAACTTTTCTAACTTTACAATCATTATCACAAAATGTCCACTACTCGTAGTACTATAAGATGTCCCAATAGTTTTGTTCACGTGTCAGTGTGATCTTTAAGATTTCCATTCAAGCCTAGGGACTCTCGGACGAACATTTTCAAATCCGCTATCTCTTGACGAATAATGTCCATCTCTTGACTACCGCTCTCTTCCTGCTTTTGATCTTTCTCCGCGAAATAGCGCTGGACCAGCTGAGAAATAAGAGTGGGAAACTCTTGTTTTGTGCGATCGTCATCACATTCTTCCTATAATAATAATAATAATAATAATAATAATAATAATAATAATAATGGTATTATACTAGACACAACTCAGTCTCTGCCTTAGTTCGATGTTTTTAAAACACAATAGTCAAGGGTCTCTCGGGTTATGGACCCTTATCCAGCATCTACTTCAAATAATACTGTATTTAGTTATAGTTAAAATAAACCTTCTTCTTAAGATATTGAATAAAACACAAAGACAAGCTGTTGTTGAGCAGTCAAGTTGTACACATCTAAAACGTATTTATTATAATTTGCGTTGATCTGTGAATGTATGGGCACTGTTATGACAGGGATATTCATGTAAAATAGAAATGGTTAAGATCTCCGAAAAAAGGGGTTGAGCTGTATATTGGCACACATTACAAAACTAGTAAACTGTCATCCTGACAAGCAACATAGTTGACATAAGTGGTTATTCCACAGTGGCGTATTCTGAGAAAAATTAATAGGTATGCTGTACTCTAAAAGTTTCAGGGGAGATTTGGGGGCCGAGGACCCTCAACCACCGTTGTCCAAGAACGTCAAGGGATTATTTCAAGGGATGTATTTGAAGATGTGTCCATATAGAACAGTGGTTCTCGAACATTTTATATTTCGCTTTAACTCTATGCTATCTTAGGAAATTTTGAAATTTTTTCTTCTTTTATTTATCCATAGCGATGATTACCATCCACTCAAAGTGTAATAAAAGTAACTCCATGGTGTCAGCCCGCATTCAGGCTATACCTACCGAGTGGCTACCAAACTGTTTGGCGAATTAGTGCCAACTCCTGCAGATAGAGGGTGTCATGTGGTCAGCACAACGAGGACTCCAGCCATTAAGCTCGACGTTCTATACCGGAGCCACTACTACTTTATTCGAGTAGCTCCTTATTTATCCACTCTAGGCTGAATCTAATCCGTTCCAGACCCACTGCTTCCCAGATAATCTGGACGCGCCGGGAATCCAACCCGGGACCTCTGAGTCCATAGCCTGAACCTATGACCACTAGACCACTAGGCACATTTCTGAATGTATAAGAGACAGATCCTATTCAATTAGCCTAGTGTAATTAAAAGCACACAATTAGCAATACTCAAAGCAAACAATCATAATAAGAGTAAAATGAAGTGATACATCGATCAAGCGTCCATCAGATCTTGGTGAGAGGGAATCAGGTGGATTGTCCAACTCTCGTTGCAATTAAAACTGTTTTATAAAGCCTAACTTAACTCACACAATACTGCTTGGAAACAAACAAGTCTCCCAACTTGAGAATTTATGCTCCAGAAGCTATTTAGATGCGTAAACTCTGACTAACATAGGGGAGATTATGTCGGACTATTAATACTCTATCGCTACGTCATTGTTTATTGCTAAGATATTCACACATATATTTTGCAATGGTGCACCCAAGGGGGGAGGGGCAAACGGGGTATTTGACCACCTTACCCCTCTTCCCCAACACCACAAATAATGTTAGTAGAAATTTAAATAATATTAAGTATAGCTCAAATATTTAGCATTGAAGATGTGTCGAATATATATGCTACATTTTAAGACCAGGCTTCATACTTAAGCCTAATATTAAAAATGTTTACCGTTACACACAAAATTAACAATTGAAAAAACATACAAATAATAGCTTCAATACAATTTGTATTATTAAAATTACTTAATTGCTATAAAAATACTCAAAATGGTTTATAAAAGCATTTAATATTCATAAATATTCTCGGCCTTCAGGGCTTAGGAGGTTGTGCAACCCCAAACCCGCTCTCTCCATCAAAATGTAATTCTTGCTACGGCCTTGATGGAATGCCTCCCCCAAAGTAAATGGCTGAGTGCGCCACTGATTAAGTAAATTATAAGAAAATATATTTTATTTTACCTTTTCCTTCTAAATCATCTTGAAATAGTGACTCACTCTCCTGACTTTTGGGATTCTTTGATGTATAATTATATAAAATCACGATGACTAATAAGTCGTTAATAAAAAACAAAAACAAAAAGAACACTATTAAAACTCCACGATCCTTTCTACTAAAGAAAAACACGAATTACCGTCAACAATGGTTAAAGTAGCCTCGTCACCCTCCCTACCCCACCCCCTCCCCACTCTATCAGTGCTGAAATGCCTAAATTTGATAGAATGGTTAGTTGTGTTTGCCAAATACAGGATAATACATGTGACTAGAATACTTAAACATAACTCAATGTATTTAATTAGTTTATAACTTTAAACTTGCTACGTATACTATTATTTTATAATCAATTATATATTTATTTTATGTATTTTTACTTAAACTATGCTAAATTATCTTAATAAACATTGTGATTGTGAATTGTTTTTCAATAGTTGGAACAATGCTTAGCTTGCTTCACAGGAACAGCATGACCTGGGTTGTGAAAACCCGATCTCATTGGCCAATTACTTATGGACGAGCAGAAAGGAATGTGTTGCCACCCCCTAAACATTGAGCAAGGTCATTAGAGCCTCCCTAGCTTGCCTTGCGTTTTTCAAGTAGCAAGCCCTGGGTTTCCTAATGTGCTAAGTAGAACCTTTTGGAAGAAGAATGACTTAAAACACTGTATTCTTGGAATATGAACCAATATTAGTTTTAAAATAAATAATTCATTACATGGATATTTATTAACAATTTAAACATTAGTGTTTACACAGTTCACACAGACAGCATTGAATTAAACAAAAAACTATTCCATATCATTTTGGGTATGCGGCGCAGGACTAGCATACCCAGAGAATACGCCACTGTTATTCTCCTGGGCACAACTATACATATATGTATATAAAAATACATTTCAATGCAAGTGCTCGTCTTAGTCACACACACGTCCAAGGAATTGTGTGCCGGTAATGTATGGCTATTTGAGTGGCCTGCCACGTCACAAACAAAACAACATGGATTTGTTCATTAAAGAACTTTAAGCCAACGATTTTATATACATTGTTGAAGGTTTGAATGAGAATCCTGATATCGTACTATCACTTCTGCATATTCTCTTCAGAATAATGCACCTGCGTTTGACTGGAGAGAGGATATAATAAAAAGAGTGATAACTCATGTGTGGAAAACCACTCCTCATACACCCTGCCAAGATTCAAACCTCAGCCTCCTCGTCACTTTAATATGATCTACTTGACACTTTAGACCGCTTGACCAATGTGCGGGTCTTGTAGCTTATATCGTAAGTGCATGATTACCATATACACCTGTCACAATAATGTACGTCTGTTTTGTTAATACTTATTATTATTAGCACCGCGTCTTACTACCCATTCGGGTTATACGCACTTACGCTAATGTGTAATGGTAGGGTGATTGTGAGATGAAATGAAGGACCTACAGTTTAACGTGGAATCCGAACCACGGTGGCGACCTTGCATTCCCCACATTCACAAGATGTCTTGTCAGAGGTGAAGGAAGGGTTTGGTAATCTGTTAATACTTAATAAGCAAGAGCACTTATGAGAATCATACATTTAAACACCAAGAATATTTATATTTATGTTTGCTTTATTCCCAAGATTTATAAAATATATTCTAGTATTTCCAAGGCGCTAATCTCGTAGTAGACAAGACTGCCAATGACGGGAAAGACGAGGTTCGAATCCGTTCGGGTGTACTGTGGGTACACTATCTCTTAATATAACCTTACTAATCCCTAAAACAATTAGCGTATTTAGTACATAATTGTATAAGCTGAGCGGGTAGTTAAATGCATTTCAAAATAACCAAGCCGTAAAGATCGTTGCCTCATCCATCTCTTACCTGGGCCACATCTATATCTTACCTGGGCCACATCTATATCTTACCTGGACCACATCTATATCTTACCTGGGCCACATCCATCTCTTACCTGTGCCACATCTATATCTTACCTGGGCCACATCCATCTCTTACCTGTGCCACATCTATATCCCACCTGGGCCACATCCATCTCTTACCTGTGCCACATCCATCTCTTACCTGGGCCACATCCATCTCTTACCTGTGCCACATCCATCTCTTACCTGTGCCACATCTATATCTTACCTGAGCCACATCCATCTCTTACCTGTGCCACATCTATATCTTACCTGGGCCACATCCATCTCTTACCTGTGCCACATCTATATATTACCTGGGCCACATCCATCTCTTACCTGTGCCACATCCATCTCTTGCCTCTGCCACATCTATATCTTACCTGTGCCACATCTATATCTTACCTGGGCCACATCCATCTCTTGTCTCTGCCACATCTATATCTTACCTGTGCCACATCCATCTCTTGCCTCTGCCACATCTATATCTTACCTTGGCCACATCCATCTCTTACCTGTGCCACATCTATATCTTACCTGGGCCACATCCATCTCTTACCTGTGCCACATCTATATCTTACCTGGGCCACATCCATCTCTTACCTGTGCCACATCCATCTCTTGCCTCTGCCACATCTATATCTTACCTGTGCCACATCCATCTCTTGCCTCTGCCACATCTATATCTTACCTGTGCCACATCTACCTCTTACATAAGCCTCATCCATCCCCTACCTGTGCCACATCTATATCTTACCTATGCCACATCTACCTAATACCTGTGCCACGTTGATCTTTCATCTATGCCACATTAATTTAATGGGGTATGTCAGCGATAGGTGTGGCAAGAAAAGAAGTGAAGTTTATTTTAACCTTTTATTTTTCTTAGTTAAATTGTATGAATATCAGGAAATAATGGTGAAAAACCATTTATCACTAATTACAACAGTTAACTACAGTACCATTTTTGAGAGAAGGACCTACTTTGGCAGGTAGAAAATTTACTAAATTTACTTTTAACATATCCATAAAATAGCTTAAGTTATTTGCAAGAAAAAAAAATGAAACCTTTGAAAGATATTATAAATACAAAAAAATATAAACTTAACAATATTGTAAAATGTTATACATATTAAAAAAGGCTTTTCTTATGAAAATGTGACTGTAATGTAAACTCCATTCACGGTAGGAATTACTCTCTGAAAGGTCTTTTTCCCTACCAATATCCTACTATATAATAGATTTATGGTAGGGAAAAAGGCCTTTCAGAAGTCAATTCCTACCGTGAACAGACTAGTTTGTGTTTCTTAGAGGAGAACATACCATATAGCAACAGAACATTGGTGACCATCCAGACTTCTTGCTGGCGCTGGGAGCACACAAATACCGGACCCACTCGATCATAGAGGACACTCCAGTGTACGTAGGAATCAAGTTAAATGGTGGGGGCAGCGTAGTCTGAGACATGTAGCTCATGTATACCTGCAGGAGATACTGAGATACTACATCAGGTGGAGTAGAGA
The DNA here is from genome assembly GCA_039000515.1 of Timema cristinae. Classification (NCBI taxonomy): domain Eukaryota; kingdom Metazoa; phylum Arthropoda; class Insecta; order Phasmatodea; family Timematidae; genus Timema; species Timema cristinae. The sequence goes on from JBCFYV010000935.1 coordinate 6,492,961, forward strand.
GACATGTAGCTCATGTATACCTGCAGGAGATACTGAGATACTACATCAGGTGGAGTAGAGAGACATGTAGCTTATGTATACCTGCAGGAGATACTGAGATACTACATCAGGTGGAGTAGAGAGACATATAGCTCATGTATACCTGCAGGAGATACTGAGATACTACATCAGGTGGAGTAGAGAGACATGTAGCTCATGTATACCTGCAGGAGATACTGAGATACTACATCAGGTGGAGTATAGAGACATGTAGCTCATGTATACCTGCAGGAGATACTGAGATACTACATCAGGTGGAGTAGAGAGACATGTAGCTCATGTATACCTGCAGGAGATACTGAGATACTACATCAGGTGGAGTAGAGAGACATGTATCTCGTGTATACCTGTAGGAGATACTGAGATACTACATCAGGTGGAGTAGAGAGACATGTAGCTCGTGTATACCTGTAGGAGATACTGAGATACTACATCAGGTGGAGTAGAGAGACATGTAGCTCGTGTATACCTGTAGGAGATACTGAGATACTACATCATGTGGAGTATAGATACATGTAGCTCATGTATACCTGCAGAAGATACTGAGATACTACATCAGGTGGAGTAGAGAGTCATGTAGCTCATGTATACCTGCAGGAGATACTGATATATTACATCAGGTGGAGTAGAGAGACATGTAGCTCATGTATACCTGTAGGAGATACTGAGATACTACATCAGGTGGAGTAGAGAGACATGTAGCTCATGTATACCTGCAGGAGATACTGATATATTACATCAGGTCGACTAGAGAAACATGTAGCTCATGTATACCTGTAGGAGATACTGAGATACTACATCAGGTGGAGTAGAGAGACATGTATCTCATGTATACCTGCAGGAGATACTGATATATTACATCAGGTTGAGTATAAAGACATGTAGCTCATGTATACCTGTAGGAGATACTGAGATACTACATCAGGTGGAGTAGAGAGACATGTAGCTCATATATACCTGCAGGAGATACTGATATATTACATCAGGTGGAGTAGAGAGACATGTAGCTCATGTATACCTGTAGGAGATACTGATATATTACATCAGGTGGACTTGAGAAACATGTAGCTCATGTATACCTGCAGGAAATACTGATATATTACATCAGGTGGACTAGAGAAACATGTAGCTCATGTATACCTGTAGGAGATACTGAGATACTACATCAGGGGGAGTAGAGAGACATGTATCTCATGTATACCTGCAGGAGATACTGATATATTACATCAGGTGGAGTATAGAGACATGTAGCTCATGTATACCTGCAGGAGATACTGATATATTACATCAGGTGGAGTATAGAGACATGTAGCTCATGTATACCTGCAGGAAATACTGATATATTACATCAGGTGGAGTATAGAGACATGTAGCTCATGTATACCTGCAGGAAATACTGATATATTACATCAGGTGGAGTATAGAGACATGTAGCTCATGTATACCTGCAGGAGATACTGATATATTACATCAGGTGGAGTAGAGAGACATGTATCTCGTTAATACTTGTAGGTGATATTACTGACTTACTTACTCTATGGCATTAAGAACTCAGTTCATTGACGGACTTAAAGATGAACGCCACCCTATCCCTATCTTGAGCTAGTTCTATCCAGTCCCCCTCACTACACCCTATCTATTTCAGGTTTATTTTAATGTTATTCTCGCTTCTACGTCTAGGTCTCATTAATGGTCTCTTGTCATTGTGTTTACCGTGCATACCTTGGACACGGGCCTAGGCTATCCTATGTTCCTCCCGCTGTTTTCTGCGAGACTTGATTATCATAACCATGTCTGGTAATAAGTACAGAGTATTTGATTCATCATGTTATCACCTCCTCAACTATCCAGTAACCTCATAACTTCTTGTATCAAATATCTCCTTAGGCACCTTGTTTTTTAAAACCCTAAGTTTTTTCATTATGTAAAGTAAAATACTGTGTTTCAAAATCATAGAGAATAACCAGAAAATTATTGTTTGTTGCATATTTTGAGTTTTATATCTCTTGACAGTGAGATGTCAACAACTTACTGAGATATATATAATAGTTTGATTGTTAATCGACATTTTCTGAGCCAATTATATTGGTTTGATTGATATTCAACATTTTCTGATATTAGTTTGATTGATAGTGAACATGTCTGAGGTATGTTTGATACATAGACAGGTGGTCATCACGATCTAAGACGTATAAGTTGTGTTTCATGTGGTTCAGCATAATATTTTGTGTAAGCCTCTATTTTTTGTACTCCCTCAAACGTCTAAATGTGAGGACAGGTCGGCGTCTTGACATCTAAAGAGCGTTGTGTTGTTTGATTCTAAGATAACACACAGCTGAAGAAATGTACCTGAGTACGTCCAAAGGTCCACTCGATGCCCACGTTATCGATGACTTTCGTGAAGGTGTTTGACATTGTGGCGATGAGCATGTTCAGGATGACGATCACAGACATCACCTCAAACACTGAACAACACCAACACCTCTTCAGATCAAACACGTTACAATCGTGTTATTATAGGTCCAATTCTATAAACTAAACTGAATAATTAGCTGACTGGGTCACTTATTTATTAAAATGATCAGGCACCTACTTTCATGAATCTGCATGTTTAATACAGGTTAATGTAATAGTATTAATAATGATAAATTAGCTCTCTAGTATTTGAAATATAATCTGCTATCATTTAAATTTTAATGTTAATGTATGTTTTTATTTCCAATAGCCGTAATATATTTTGTATTTAATCTTTGGTTAAGTGGAAGAAAAGGCTAATATTTCAATTTTGTCAGATATATAAAGCCTATTATTATTATTATTACCCTCATTGTCAACAACCCTGTAAGACTTCCCTTGATCCGACAAGTATTAAGGTCCCTTCTCGTGCCTCTCGTAATCCAAAATTATTTTCTCTTAATAAATCTTATAAGGTCAGTCCTATTTGCCGTTGTATCCATAGCAAAAACTCTGTATAGTCCAGAGGAAGGGTAGGTTTCGATCCCATTAAGTGTGGAAGTTGTGAAACCTTGGGAATGTGTACAATTCGATTCCTTGAATGAAATGCGAAAACGTTCAAAATCCAATCGCAGCCGCCATCTTGGAAAAATGGTGCCCAAAATAGGTATTTTCACACTATCACGCCTTGGATGCCTCATACAGCAAAAATGGTTATTATATAATTAGAAAGGCAATAAATTTTCTACAAATATGTCATATACAATTTTTCCTAAAATGAATAGTTTCGGCGCAGCAGCCAAGTAAAGTCAAGCATTATTTACAAAATTCTCATTTTTCACCATTACTCATTTCATTGCAAGTTTCATGGAATAGTAATTTTATGTTTGGAGACAGCATTTATTTTTCTATTTAAAAAGTCTCCAATTAGTAGAATCTAGCTGGATAGCTGTATCTAGAATACTCGTTTCCACACCACCATAGACACAACAATGAAATCAATTTTGTTACTTCAATGTAAAACTGTCATCCTCCTTCAAACATCTCAGGACCTCTAATTAAATGTTCCTCTTCATTGCTTAACCCACAGGAATAATCTCCTCGTGTATTCAAATGAAAGCCATCGTGACGCACTTCACTTAACGTTTAACTAAATTTGGTTGTCCAAGGGACAACTTGAACGTTAGTTGAACGTTAAGTGAACGTTATTTTAAACGTTACTTGAACATTAGGTGAATTGCTCCACGTGCGCTAATAAGCCAATCAAATTGCGAGCCCCGTCAACAGGGTTATCTAATACTTCATTTGTTTGTTTTTTGTAATGTAGACATCTAGTGAGCCCTAGAAAGTACTAGTCTCCGGTTACACTTTATTTTTGATATCCAGTAAAGCTTCCATCGCAAGTACCTGTAACCTAATCATCCCTAAAGGCTTGGGTTTCAGTTATGTCAACATTTTATTTTCAAACAATCCAAATTTTTTTTTTTTTACTAGAGTTGTTACGTTATGCTACGTGATCCCTTAATGTACCCTAGTTTCTTTACGTTAGGTAAACGTTACGGGAACTTTAAATTGAACGTGATCCTGGCATACGGGGGAATACAATTAATAGTAATAATTTTTTATATATGTATTTACTTTATTTAATTCCTTCGTTTTTCTGATACCTACGTTGCACTTGATATATATATATATATATATATATATATATATATATATATATATATATATATCAAGTGCAACGTAGGTATCAGAAAAACGAAGGAATTAAATAAAGTAAATACATATATAAAAAAAAATATATATATATATACCTATTACTGTACATATGTTTTATATATCATGTATAAATGTAATATAAATATTATATATAATATAGGCCCCCTATCACACATATATTTGTGTGGGCCATCTAACCAACTATTCGCCCAGCATACACAGGTGTTCGGAAACTCAGACAAGAGTGCACATATAGCTTCTTTGAACCAAAAATAATACAAAATCTCTATACAATTAAATCCGGAAATCTATGCTAATATTATTAAATTGTGTTCAAGGTTTCGGTGTATAGCACCGGGAGAGCAAAGCTGTCAATCATGCGTGTACAGCAAGTTGCATAGGAGCAAGGCGCGTGGCACTGCACACGTAATAATGGCGAGCACTTTCTGTGATGAAGGACCGTTAATGGCGACCCTCAGAACGTACTCGCATTTCTAGATGGACTGGTGTGTTGTTTACTATTAATAATTGTGGTATGTTCTGCTGGCGTGATCCAAGATGTCGAATTGTGTAATATAGTGCGCTTAACTCCTATGCAACTTGTTGTACACGCATGCTTGAATAGCTTTGCTATCCCGGCGCTGTAAACTGAAACTTTGAACATAGTTGAATGGTACTATCATAGTTTTCCAGATGTAAGTGTATAAGGATTGTGTAATACCTTTGGTGCAATCAAGCTATAATGTGTAGTTTGAGTTATGAGTTTCCGAACACCCTGTATGAATTAATGGGTTGGATAATTGAGAGAAAATGAAACCACATGTGCGTAGAGATAAAGTGTGAGACGATTTCAATGGAAATATCTCACAGCACCAAGCCTTGATCTTACTGTCATCAATAAACCAGACTATACTAAATTAACGCCATTGTCCACATTCCATGGATAGATATTTCTAGACAATATTCTACACGTTCATGTGGTTTTCAGAGCGAGCGTGTGGCCCACCCCAATGTTTCCCACGCCCACCTTGGCCGGTGCATTTAATGGTGGGATCAAAGGAAACGCTAATTAAGATAGGGATCTTTGCAGTTACGATAGCCAAGCACTTTTATGGCCAAAACAAATAAAATGTTGCTTCAATACATTCATTTTGTGAAATATTTACACTTGGTAATCCAAACACTCATTTTATATTTGTCATGAACAATACATTATTATTATTATTATTATTATTATTATTATTATTATTATTATTATTATTATATTATTATTATTATTATTATTAGCACCGCGTCTTACTACCCGTTCGGGTTATACGCACTTAACGCTAATGTGTAATGGTAGGGTGATTGTGAGATGAAATGGAGGACCTACGGTTTAACGTGGAATCCGAACCATGGTGGAGGCCTGGCATTCCCATGGACAGTACAGAATTTGTCGAGAGTTTATCTCTTAGTTTAAAAACATTCTGATGTGCCATTTACCCACGACCAGATGAAGAAACTGTTGGTCATACTAGAGCTTGGAAGCTAAGCAAAACATTCATACTGAATCAATATTTTGTTTACTTTGGTCAAAAGTATGTTTTTGGTATGAAAACTGTAAAAAATCGCCCCTTATTTTGGTTGTCTTCCATCCCACTTTGTGGCACGAGATGTGGAGAAATCAACTTGCGAACACGCTTACAGGCAAAGGCAATGTATCCCACGGTCTCTGTAAAATGGTGCGTGTTGATGACGGTTGTGCCCTGTTTGTCGCCTGGGAGGTTCTCTATGATGACGTCAGCAGACTCTAGCGGAGACATGCAGAACAAAGCCCAGAACAGCGTCTTCAGGGTTGACTCGAAGTTAATAAATGAGTTGACTTGCTGAGTTTTTGAACCAGATGTAGCGTCTTCTTGTACCATCCCTTCGTAGTAGTGGTACAGTCGGCACAAACCTGGTGTACAGTCATAAAAAATCTTAAATCAACAGCAGGTATGTCTCTGCAGGTATTCAAGGTGACGGGAACACTGAGCTGCATCTCTCAAAGTCTAGATTACTTCTTGTGTATATTTAATTGCATATTCCTCTATTCAATGTCGAATTGAAAATTTAAAAACAAATTAGTAACGTATTAATAAAGAAACGTTATTGTCTCGGAACTCGAGTGTTTGCGGCCTCTCAAGAAGAGGAAAGTACAGTCCATGTTGTTGAAAAAGACAACTTTAGTTCGTCGTAAAAACACAATGTTAAGTGTTTTCTACAGTAACCTCCACTATTTGTATAGTAATATCCTCTACTGGGTGTTCTTGCTACAGTAACCTCCACTATTTGTGTAGTAATTTCCTCTGCTTGGTGTTATTTCTACAGTAACCTCCACTATTTGTATAGTAATTTCCTCTCCTGGTTATTCTTTCTACAGTAACCTCGAGTATTTGTATAGTAATTTCCCCTGCTGGGTGTTCTTTCTACACTAACCTCCGCTATTTGTACAGTAATTTCCTATGCTGAGTGTTCTTTCTACAGTAACCTCCGCTATTTGTATAGTAATTTCATCTGCTGAGTGTTCTTTCTACAGTAACCTCCGCTTTTTGTATAGTCATTTCCTCTGCTGGGTGTTCTTTCTACAGAAACCTCCGCTATTTGAATAGTAATTTCCTCTGCTGGCTGTTCTATCTACACTAACCTCCGCTATTTGAATAGTAATTTCCTATGCAGAGTGTTCTTTCTACAGTAACCTCCGCTATTTGTATAGTAATTTCCTATGCTGAGTGTTCTTTCTACAGTAACCTCCGCTATTTGTATAGTAATTTACTAAGCTGAGTGTTCTTTCTACAGTAACCTCCGCTTTTTGTATAGTAATTTCCTATGCTGAGTGTTCTTTCTACAGTAACCTCCGCTATTTGTATAGTAATTTACTAAGCTGAGTGTTCTTTCTACAGTAACCTCCGCTTTTTGTATAGTAATTTCCTATGCTGAGTGTTCTTTCTACAGTAACCTCCGCTTTTTGTATAGTAATTTACTAAGCTGAGTGTTCTTTCTACAGTAACCTCCGCTTTTTGTATAGTAATTTCCTATGCTGAGTGTTCTTTCTACAGTAACCTCCGCTATTTGTATAGTAATTTACTAAGCTGAGTGTTCTTTCTACAGTAACCTCCGCTTTTTGTATAGTAATTTCCTATGCTGAGTGTTCTTTCTACAGTAACCTCCGCTTTTTGTATAGTCATTTCTTCTGCTGGGTGTTCTTTATACAGTAACCTCCGCTATTTGTATAGGAATTTCCTATGCTGAGTGTTCTTTCTACAGTAACCTCCTCTATTTGAATAGTAATTTCCTCTGCTGGCTTTTCTTTCTACAGTAACCTCCGCTATTTGTATATTAATTTCCTAATCTGAGTGTTCTTTCTACAGTAACCTCCGCTATTTGTATAGTAATTTCCTATGCTGAGTGTTCTTTCTACAGTAACCTCCGCTATTTGTATATTAATTTCCTATGCTGAGTGTTCTTTCTACAGTAACCTCCGCTATTTGTATAGGAATTTCCTATACTGAGTGTTCTTTCTACACTAACCTCCGCTATTTGAATAGTAATTTCCAAAGATGAGTGTTCTTTCTACAGTAACCTCCGCTATTTGTATGGTTATTTCCTCTGCTGAGTGTTCTTTCTACAGTCACCTCCGCTATTTGTATAGTTATTTCCCCTACTGGGTGTTCTTTTTACAGTAACCTCCTCTATTTGTATAGTTATTTCCTCTACTGGGTGTTTATTTCTTCAGTAACCTCCACTATTTGTATACTAATATCCTCTACTGGGTGTTCTTTCTACAGTAACCTCCACTATTTGTATACTAATATCCTCTACTGGGTGTTCTTTCTACAATAACCTCCTCTATTTATATGGTAATATCCTCCACTGGGTGTTATTTCTTCAATAACCTCCACTATTTGTATAGTAATTTCCTCTACTGGGTGTTCTTTCTACAGTAACCTCCGCTATTTGTGTAGTAATTTCCTCTGCTGGGTGTTCATTCTACAGTAACCTCCACTATTTGTATAGTTATTTCCTATGCTGAGTGTTCTTTCTACAGTAACCTCCGCTATCTGTATAGAAATTTCCTCTGCTGGGTGTTCTTTCTACAGTAACCTCCACTATTTGTATAGTAATTTCTTCTGCTGGGTGTTCTTTCTACAGTAACCTCAGTTATTTGTATAGTTATTTCCTCTGCTGGGTTTATTTCTACATTCACCTCCGCTATTTGTATAATTATTTCCCTTACTGGGTGTTCTTTCTACAGTAACCTCCGCTATTTGTATAGTTATTTCCTCTACTGGGTGTTATTTCTTCAATAACCTCCACTATTTGTATAGTAATTTCCTATGCTGGGTGTTCTTTCTACAGAAACCTCCACTATTTTTATAGTAATTTCCTCTACTGGGTGTTCTTTCTAAAGTAACCTCCGCTATTTGTATAGTAAGTTCCTCTGTTGGGTGTTCTTTCTACAGTAAACTCCGCTATTTGTATAGATATTTCCCTGCTGGGTGTTCTTCTACAGTAACCTCCATATTTTGTATAGTAATTTCTTCTGCTGGTGTTCTTTCTACAGTAACCTCGCTATTTGTATAGTTATTTCCTCTGCTGGGTGTTCTTTCTACAATAACCTCAGCTATTTGTATAGTTATTTCCCCTGCTGGTGTTCTTTCACAGTAACCTCCCTATTTGTATAGTTATTTCCTCTCTGGGTGTTTTTCTTCAGTAACCTCCACTATTTGTATATAATATCTCTACTGGGTGTTCTTTCTACAGTAACCTCCACTATTTGTATATAATTCCTCTACTGGGTGTTCTTTCTACATAACCTCCTATTTTATAGTAATTCCTCCTGGGTGTTTTCTTCACATAACCTCCACTATTTGTATAGTTATTTCTTCTCTGGGTGTTCTTTCTACAGTAACCTCCGCTATTTGTATAGTAATTTCCTTCTCTGGGTGTTCTTCTACAGTAACCTCACTATTTGTTAGTTATTTCCTTGCTGTGTTCTTTCTACAGTAACCTCCGCTATTGATAGAATTTCCTCTGCTGGGTGTTCTTTCTACAGTAACCTCCACTATTTGTATAGTAATTTCTTCTGTGGTGTTCTTTCTACAGTAACCTCAGTTATTTGTATAGTTATTTCCTCTGCTGGTTTTTTCTACATACCTCCGCTATTTGTATATTATTTCCCTTGCTGGGTGTTCTTTCTACAGTAACCTCCGCTATTTTATAGTTATTTCCTCTACTGGGTGTTATTTCTTCAATAACCTCCACTATTTTATAGTAATTTCCTCTCTGGGTGTTCTTTCTACAGTAACCTCCACTATTTGTATAGTTATTTCCATGATGGGTGTTCTTTCTACAGTAACCTCCGCTATTTGTAAGTTATTTCCTCTGCTGGGTGTTCTTTCTACAGTAACTCCACTATTTGTATAGTTATTTCCTATGCTGGGTGTTCTTTCTACAGTAACCTCCTATTTGTTAGAATTTCTTTGCTGGGTGTTCTTTCTACAGAACCTCCACTATTTGTATAGTATTTCTCTGCTGGGTGTTCTTCTACAGTAACCTCATATTTGTATAGTATTTCCTCTGCTGGTGTTCTTTCTACAGTAACCTCCATATTTGTATAGTATTTCCTCTGCTGGGTGTTCTTTCTACAGTAACCTCCGCTATTTGTATAGTTATTTCCTCTGCTGGGTGTTCTTTCTACATAACCTCCCTATTTGTATAGTTATTTCCTCTGCTGGGTGTTCTTTCTACAGTAACCTCCTATTGTATAGTTATTCCTCTACTGGGTGTTTTTTACAGTAACCTCCACTATTTGTATATAATTCTTCTACTGGGTGTTCTTTCTACAGTAACCTCCGCTATTTGTATAGTAATTCCTCTGCTGGGTGTTCTTTCTACAGTAACCTCCACTATTTGTATAGTATTTCCTTCTGGGTGTTCTTTCTAAGTAACTCCACTATTTGTATAGTTATTTCCTCTGGGTGTTCTTTCTACAGTAACCTCCCTATTTGTAAGTAATTTCCTTGCTGGTGTTCTTTCTACAGTAACCTCCACTATTTGTATAGTTATTTCCTCTGCTGGGTGTTCTTTCTACAGTAACCTCCGCTATTTGTATAGAATTTCCTCTGCTGGGTGTTCTTTCTACAGTAACCTCCCTATTTGTATAGTATTTCCTCTGATGGGTGTTCTTCTAAGTAACTCCACTATTTGTATAGTAATTCCTTTGGGTGTTCTTTCTACATAACCTCCCTATTTTATAGTATTTTCCCTCTGGGTGTTCTTTTACAGTAACCTCCTATTTGTATAGTAATTTCCTCTCTGGGTGTTCTTTCTACAGTAACCTCCACTATTTGTATAGTATTTCCCTGCTGGGTGTTCTTTCTACAGTAACCTCCCTATTTGTATAGTATTTCTCTGCTGGGTGTTCTTTCTACAGTAACCTCCACTATTTGTATAGTAATTTCCTCTGCTGGTGTTCTTTCTACAGTAACCTCCACTATTTGTATATAATTCCTTGCTGGGTGTTCTTTCTACATAACCTCCCTATTTTATAGTAATATCCTCACTGGGTGTTATTCTACATAACCTCCACTATTTGTATAGTAATTCCTCTACTGGGTGTTCTTTCTAAGTAACTCCACTATTTGTATAGTAATTTCCTCTTGGTGTTCTTCTAAGTAACCTCCATATTTTTAGTATTTCTCTGCTGTGTTTTTCTACAGTAACCTCGCTATTTGTATAGATTTCTTCTGCTGGGTGTCTTTCTACATAACCTCCACTATTTGTATAGTAATTTCCTGCTGGTGTTCTTTCTACGTAACCTCGTATTTGTATAGTATTTCCTCTGCTGGTGTTTTTCTACAGTACCTCCCTATTTGTATAGTTATTCCTCTGCTGGGTGTTCTTTCTACAGTAACCTCCCTATTTGTATATATTTCTCTACTGGGTTTTTCTACATAACTCCACTATTTTATAGTATTTCCTCTGGGTGTTCTTTCTACAGTAACCTCCACTATTTGTATAGTAATTCCTTACTGGTGTTCTTTCTACATAACCTCCGCTATTTGTATAGTAATTCCCTGTGGGTGTTCTTTCTACAGTAACCTCCTATTTATGTATTTTGGGTTTTTCTATAACTCGCTATTGTTATTTCTCTAAGTGACGTACTCCTATTTGTATAGTAATTTCCTCTGCTGGTGTTCTTTCTACAGTAACCTCCACTATTTGTATAGTAATTTCTTGCTGGGTGTTCTTTCTACAGTAACCTCCCTATTTGTATAGTAATTTCCTCCTGGGTGTTCTTTCTACAGTAACCTCCCTATTTGTATAGTATTCCTCTGTGGGTGTTCTTTCTACAGTAACTCCCTATTTGTATAGAATTTCCTTGCTGGTGTTCTTTCTACAGTAACCTCCCTATTTGTATAGTAATTTCCTTCTGGTGTTCTTTCTACAGTAACCTCCTATTTGTTATAGTTATTTCCTTGCTGGTGTTCTTTCTACAGTAACCTCCGCTATTTGTATAGTAATTTCCTCTGCTGGTGTTCTTTCTACAGTAACCTCACTATTTGTATAGTATTTCTCTGCTGGTGTTCTTTCTACAGTAACCTCAGCTATTTGTATAGTTATTTCCTCTGCTGGTGTTCTTTCTACAGTAACCTCCGCTATTTGTATATAATTCCTTGCTGGTGTTCTTTCTACAGTAACTCCGCTATTTGTATAGTTAATTTATCCTCTGCTGGGTGTTCTTTCTACAATAACCACACTTTTGTATAGTAATTTCCTCTGCTGGTGTTCTTTCTACAGTAACCTCCGCTATTTTGTATAGTAATTTCCTTCTGCTGGTGTTCTTTCTACAGTAACCTCAGCTATTTGTATAGTATTTCCTCTGCTGGGTGTTCTTTCTACAGTAACCTCCGCTATTTGTATAGTAATTTCCTGCTGGGTGTTCTTTCTACAGTAACCTCCTCTATTTGTATAGTTATTTCCTCATGGGTGTTTCTTTCTTACAGTAACCTCCATTATTTGTATAGATAATTTCCTCTGCTGGGTGTTCTTTCTACAGTAACCTCCCACTATTTGTATAGTTATTCCTTGCTGGGTGTTCTTTCTACAGTAACCTCCGCTATTTGTATAGTTATTTCCTCTGCTGAGTGTTCTTTCTACAGTAACCTCCACTATTTGTATAGTTATTCCTACTGGGTGTTCTTTCTACAGTAACCTCCACTATTTGTATAGTTATTTCCTCTGCTGGGTGTTCTTTCTACAGTAACCTCCACTATTTGTATAGTTATTTCCTTGCTGGGTGTTCTTTTCTACAGTAACCCCCACTTATTTGTATATTTAATTTCCCTGCTGGTGTTCTTTCTACAGTAACCTCCACTATTTGTATAGTTATTTCCCTGCTGGGTGTTCTTTCTACAGTAACCTCCACTATTTGTATAGTATTTCCTCTGCTGGGTGTTCTTTCTACAGTAACCTCCGCTATTTGTATAGTAATTTCCTATGCTGGTGTTCTTTCTACAGTAACCTCCACTATTTGTATAGTAATTTCCTCTGCTGGTGTTCTTTCTACAGTAACCTCCGCTATTTGTATAGTAATTTCTCTATGCTGAGTGTTCTTTCTACAGTAACCTCCACTATTTGTATATTATTCCTGCTGGTGTGTTCTTCTACAGTACCTCCACTATTTTGTATAGTTATTTCCTCTGCTGGGTGTTCTTTCTACAGTAACCTCCACTATTTGTATAGTTATTTCCTCTGCTGGTGTTCTTTCTACAGTAACCTCCGCTATTTGTATAGTTATTTCCCTGCTGGGTGTTCTTTCTACAGTAACCTCCACTATTTGTATAGTTATTTCCCTGCTGAGTGTTCTTTCTACAGTAACCTCCGCATATTTGTATAGTTTATTTCCTCTCTGGGTGTTCTTTCTACAGTAACCTCCGCTATTTGTATAGTTATTTCCTCTGCTGGGTGTTCTTTCTACAGTAACCTCCAGCTATTTGTATAGTTATTTCCTCTGCTGGGTGTTCTTTCTACAGTAACCTCCGCTATTTGTATAGATAATTACCTTTGGGTGTTCTTTCTACAGTAACCTCCACTATTTGTATAGTTAATTTCTTCTGCTGGGGTTCTTTCTACAGTAACCTCAGCTATTTGTATAGTTATTTCCTCTGCTGGTGTTCTTTCTACAGTAACCTCACTATTTGTATAGTAATATTCCTTTCTGGGTGTTCTTTCTACATAACCTCCGCTATTTGTATAGTTATTTCCTCTGCTGGGTTGTTCTTCTACAGTAACCTCCACTATTTGTATAGTAATTTCCTTCTGGGTGTTCTTTCTACAAGTAACCTCCCTATTTGTATAGTAATTTCCTCTGCTGGGTGTTTTTCTACAGTAACCTCCGCTATTTTGTATAGTTATTTCCCTGCTAGGTGTTCTTTCTACAGTAACCTCCGCTATTTGTATAGTATTTCTCTGCTGGGTGTTCTTTCTACAGTAACCTCCACTATTTGTATAGTAATTTCCTCTCTGGGTGTTCTTTCTACAGTAACCTCCGCTATTTGTATAGTAATTTCCTCTGCTGGGTGTTCTTTCTACAGTAACCTCCACTATTTGTATAGTATTTCTCTGCTGGGTGTTCTTTCTACAGTAACCTCCCTATTTGTATAGTAATTTCCTCTGCTGGGTGTTCTTTCTACAGTAACCTCCACTATTTGTATAGTAATTTCTCTGCTGGGTGTTCTTTCTACAGTAACCTCCAGCTATTTGTATAGTTATTTCCTCTGCTGGGTGTTCTTTCTACAGTAACCTCCACTATTTGTATAGTAATTTCCCCTGCTGGGTGTTTCTTTCTACAGTAACCTCCCTATTTGTATAGTAATTTCCTCTGCTGGTGTTATTTCTTACATAACTCCACTATTTGTATATAATTTCCTCTGGTGTTCTTTCTACAGTAACCTCCGCTATTTGATAGTAAATTTCCTACTGGGTGTTCTTTCTACAGTAACCTCCCTATTTGTATAGTAATTTCCTGCTGGTGTTCTTTCAACAGTAACCTCCGCTATTTGATAGTAATTCTCTATGGGTGTTCTTTCTACAGTAACCTCCGCTATTTGTATAGTAATTTCCTCTGCTGGTGTTCTTTCTACAGTAACCTCCGCTATTTGTATAGTAATTTCCTATGCTGAGTGTTCTTTCTACAGTAACCTCCGCTTTTTTATAGTAATTTCCCTCTGGGTGTTCTTTCTACAGTAACCTCCACTATTTGTATAGTATTTCCTATGCTGAGTGTTCTTTCTACAGTAACCTCCCTATTTGTATAGTTAATTTCCCTGCTGGTGTTCTTTCTACAGTAACCTCCACTATTTGTATAGTAATTTCCTTGCTGAGTGTTCTTTCTACAGTAACCTCCGACTATTTGTATATTAATTTCCATGCTGGTGTTCTTTCTACAGTAACCTCCACTATTTTGTATAGTAATATCCTCTGCTGGTGTTCTTTCTACAGTAACCTCCTATTTGTATAGTAATTATCCTACTGCGATGTTCTTTCTACAGTAACCTCCACTATTTGTATAGTAATATCCTCTATTGGGTGTTCTTTCTACAGTAACCTTCCACTATTTGTATAGTAATATATCTCTACTGGTGTTTTTCTACAGTAACCTCCACTATTTGTTAGTAATTTCCTTCTGCTGGGTGATCTTTCTACGGTAACCTCCACTATTTTTATAGTAGTTTCCCTGCTGGTGTTCATTTCTTTAGTAACCTCGAGTATTTGTATAGTCATTTCCTCTATTGGGTGTTCTTTCTAAAGTAACCTCCGCTATTTGTATAGTTATTACCTCTGCTTGGTGTTCTTTCTACAGTAACCTCCCTATTTGTATAGTTATTTCCCTTGCTGGGTGTTCTTTCTACAGTAACTTCCTCTATTTGTATAGTTAATTCTACTGCTGGGTGTTTTTCTACAGTAACCTCCGCTATTTGTTTAGTAATTTCCTCTGCTGGGTGTTCTTTCTACAGTAACCTCCGCTATTTGTATAGTAATTTCC
>JBCFYV010000935.1:6508343-6623599 GCA_039000515.1 Timema cristinae
AATCTATCATTATATTATATTATATTCACCTTTCTGAACGTGTCTACAGGGCGTCCCACTCTTAGATAGCAGTTCAGTTCTCACTCAGTGAGCCCGCAGTTGCCAGAGACAGAGTGTGTGAGACAGAGTGACCATTTTATAATATAAACCTATCAACATAACATAATGTGTGCTGTATATGTTACACATCAATAGTGAAACCACACATTTTATCTAGAGGGCAAACTTCTGATCATTCCTTGAACTGGCTTCCTCGATTGTCTATTTCACGGACCGGACAAAAACTTGCCCAGTTCATGAAATGGGTAGTACAAGCACTGAACAATTCATGAACAACTATTTTTGCCTAGTTCGTAAAATTGTCAGGAGGAGAGTCCCATTCACTAATGGGCCTAAATTTGCTAAATTCGTGAAATGGGCAAATTCACGAAAGAGGTGTAGTATTTACAATCTAAGGACGTAAATAAAATGTTTAGTCTATTTCAATAACAATTTGAACTATAAGGTTTGTTGTCATTATTGTTATTATTATATTAAGCCCACTTTAAATAGACTGTGCATCAAATCACCTGCGACAGACAGGTTAGAGTTTGAATTCTAGTATGTCGAACTGATGGTCATTTTCACAAATCAATTTAAACTGTTTTTTCCTCCTCAATCTAAGAAAATTTGCGTGCACTTTATTAAACAGTTAAGTAACGCATCAATACACCTTTAAATTGATTATATATACAAGTACGTTTGTAACCTTGTCACAACGAAACATGGGATGATTGTAACACTCACCTAATGCTGTCCCGGTTGACTCGCAATGGAATCGACTTCACAACACAAGACGCCACCTTCAACGCGCACTAAAACCGACTGAGCTGGCGCTCGCCGTGGGCGGGGCGGAGAGCCACCCCCCACCTTTCCCCTTCATCGGACGAAAAGACAAGCGAACATCGCCGTGCGCTTTCAACGAGAGCCTAGTGGACTATTATGGAACCTTCTACAGGCTATGTTGTGCGTGTGGCTTGTTACTCCAGGGCTCTGTGGACGCTTCTAGATAATACCCCCCCTTATCCGTCCACTCTGAGAGCATATGATCACTTCAGGGTATAAAAGTGTTGTGGTGCGATGTGTTGGCACGCATTATACTCAGGGCTTTTAGGAGGTAAGAGTCTTACTTCATAAGTGGGCTCGTCATAATTAATCAAAATTCTCTTTAGCTTAAAATCTTATTTATATCTTTCAAATTCAAATGTTTCGGACTTCATATAAATTTGTAACTATTTATTATTCTTTATTTATTTAACGAATAGTCATGACTGCGGGGTATTGGTAGTCGTCTCCACGACTATGACTATTAAAGGGGGAACCCATCTGGTTCTCGTGTTTGTTTTTCAGATCTCTGCTTCGCGGAATATTCGCACTCTGGTGCGATATTTTCTTGGAGGCCATATATAATAGGAGGTTATGTTTATGTTCTTTCTGCATAAACAAAAAGGGTGGATAAATGTGGGGCCGCAGACCATCTAAGAAAAACACGGGTGTTTTAGTAATGTTTAATGTTTATATACATGGGGTTGTAAGTTAGTCGGGATAATCCCCGTCTTTTTTATATGTTTATATACCTAGGATTGTTAGTGGGTCAAGATAGTTTATTGTTACGTTACATATATCTATATTTGTGTTAATGGTTGTTAGGGAGATAATATATAGTTTATTGTTATGTTTGGCAATTATTAGTTTGTGGGTTCTAAATAGTGGGACCACGGGCCACCTGATTCTTGAATCTCCCAACGGGGCCTAACTTATTACTTACTTAAATGAGTGGAGTTATTATTGTTAGGTTTGCAAACTTTGTATTCACTTCGGTGCTATTGGTAAGCCTCTCGGCCGTATTAGTTAACTATGGGTGTTTGAGTCCCTTTGGGCTATGCTAGAGCTTAGGCTAGGCTTGCGCTATTATTTGGGGATTGTAACGTTCAATGTGTGTAAGGAGACCAATTTATCAACAGACCGGGGCCACCCGTTAACTGTGTCTTTTCTAGGGCCTTATTATAAGGCAGCTATTAGCTTGTTATGGTTGTATCGCCCTTCTGGCCGTGACATGTGTTTGTATGTCACTTCGCCCATCAGGCGCATACTGGCACTTGGTATTTGTTATCTTTAATGTTCCGCTCCCCCATTGAGCTGTATTATGTTCGAATGAATAAAAATTATAACTCTCTTGTTTCTACCTCTGTCCATTATTTGATTGGGATGGTAAAGGAGAGTAGTTACACGTTTATAACCCAGGCTTTATGTTCGATAAAAATTGCTATTAAGGCTAGGTGCACAGATCCGTGTTTTAAACTTGCGATGCCGGAATTATGGTATGGAATAATATAAGTTATAATGGGTGCACTGAAAACATACCTACGGGGACGTTTTGACACCTCACGTCCACCTTGCATGTTGTGTCGTAGATCCCCATGACGACGTAACGGAATCGTGCACGCGTCTGGCTTTTTGCTGTAACACATGAAATGGTGGGATCAAATCTTGAACAGTTTTTAGTGCTGAACTGAGAAATTATCCTGAAATTAGGAATGTCTCTGCAAATGAGTACCATGACTGGACCAAGAAGAGAAGTGCATGGATTAATGTTAGTCGGGTGTTTTGTGAATGATTCGATGAGAAGGATGACAGTAAAATTATGGCAAAATACAAATGCGCTTTGATGATTTTTTTTTTTTTTAAGTTTTCCATTTATTTGAATGTATGCCAAAAATATGTTTTACATTCCTGAGGGCCCGAGACAATCTTTAACTGAATTTTTTTTCTGACAAAATGTGCCCACTGTTCATTACGTTTTGGGAAAAGGAAAACGCCTCGTCTCCAATAAATGTGAAGGCATATTTGGAGCTACAGTTACTGGGAGAGGTTGAGTTTTTGGAATTTTCAGTTAATAATTTTCAATCATTTTTTAAAAAATCAGTCCTTTCAAAGGTAGAGCTGTCAAAGTCCTTTCAAAGAGCACCAACGTTAATGTAATTGAATTTGTAATCCTCATCAGCAATAGCCATCATCACAACTGAAAAAAAAAATTATATTTGTGAAAGAAAGATCCATTCATCTTTTGTTTTCTAACTCTGACATGTTTGCCATCAATGGCACCAAAGCAATTGAGAAATTGGCTAAATTTTTAAACCATTTTACATTTTTTCCACCGACTATATTTTGGACAGTTCGGGAGAGGATTCTTTGTTTAAAGTTTCACAAATATCTCTTCAAACGCTTCTCAAGATCTGTACAACTGTTTAGAGCCAAGTTGTGTGTCAGGTGTAGGTCAATCTGGTCGCATCCATTACCCTGGAGAAAACACATACACATGAATATACAAATATGTTCATGTAGAAAACTTATATGAGCTTTATCTGTATCGGTTTGCTTTTCTTTTTAGGCAACAAATTGATCAAGAAGGGACGAAATATAAACGACAATTTTATCAAATGTTTGAGGAAAAAGTAAAAATCTGGACCGGTTGCTCACTCAGTGAGATGATAAATGTATGCTCAGCAGTTATCGATCTTTCTCCCAACATGCTGGAACCAGAATAGACACCCTGTTCAGCTTAGGCGTTGACGATGAACAAGAGGATGCAGAACAATCGAAGGAAAACAGTTCGGCATCAGAAATATCAGAGTATAATAAGCTTCCTCATAATGATCATAGTTCAAGGAAATGCAAACGTAATATGGAGTCTTCTCTAATTGAGTTTATAAAGGCACTTTACTCTTCAATTGTAACTGCAGTGCCAGACTCAATTGAAAACAGATAATTTTTTGAAAGTATTCTTCCATATGTGAGTGGTTTTACGGAAGACCAGAAGCTATAATATCGTTTTGAAATACTCAATATCATCAAGCGGATGAGAATGTATAAGCAATATAATTAACAAATGAATCTCCCGCCATTTTAGGGCTACAATTAATATCCACAAACATTACTCCATATGAGCCACCTCCAAATGTACCCTATTTTTCAACACTTTAATGTTCAAACTATTTGGATCAAACCTTAGCTCACCAATCTTCTACAGCCTGTATCTGCCTTTTCACCCATATGTACCGAAATCCAGCCATATCATAATGAAGACGGCTTTTACATATTCAAGGATGGTCAATAAAATAAATTATGTTTTTGTAATTTATTCTCTGGGTTATTTTATATACTAATAAATACTTTGTGCCAAGCGTAAAGGTTTTCTAATCCGATCATTTTAAGTTGCCTGTTGATTCATAATTTTACAATAAATAATTACAAGTTAGAGGTGGTTTGAAAAATATATAATAAAAACGTTATAAAATTCACTCATCTCAGAGTTACAGTTAGCATTTCCATTGTACGTCTGGCAAGTCTGATCCATGTCAGTAATTCTTCCGGAAGGCTCATCAAATGACTGAACGCTCATTCGAAGGTAGTTGAAAAACTTATCTGTATTCTTCCTTAAATCCGTTAATTGCTTGAGTCGGTAAACGAATGCATCAAATATCACTATTTTTACATTAAAATATACATTTAATAAAAGATAAGCAAAAATTACACGTTTTCTCCTGTATATATTTATTTCTGCTGGTGGCAGAACGCGTAGGAGCGTTTTTTCACCGTATTGTGTGTAGTGATGTTTAGGGTGTCGGTACAGCCCCGCAGCGGTACCGTACGTTCAAAGATATGATGTGTGCACCGGGACTTAATCACCAAACACCATGTAGGTCTGCACCAAACCAAGGGGTCATGGTGCCCAGGCGTAAGGCACCTGCCCGACGTACGGTGGCAGGGACGCGCTCTGAGCCCGCGTACGCTTCATATAAGCGAGCATTAGACTGTCTTTGACCCCTCCCGGTACCTGACAAGTCTCAGAAAATCCGGTCGGGGCACCTCCTCGGGGCGGCCCTGGGCAATGTGTCCGGAAGGTGGACCCCGACAGGTCATCTGTATGTGAGGAGGGGGCTCCTGGACATGCACTAAGCGGCTAGTCTCGCAAAGAAGGTATGGAAGGGGCGGAAGGCCAAGGTTGGGGCTGTGAGTATAAGATGGGGGCAGAAGCAGAACGGAGGCTGAGTTCCTGACTCCCTCGTGATTGGGCGATCACTAGGAGGGGCTAACTCCTACCCTCATCCGGCCCCAGTAAGGGGGGGGGGGAGTATTTTCCCAAGTAACCCAAGGCAGGTCTGGCATGGGAGGGTTGGGCCTGGATTTTCGGGTGTCCGAGTAACCCGGAACAGCACTCATGGACCTCGGTCCATGTCTGACGAAAAGGTTATGTTCCGATGGTAACAGTGGTTGCACTGCAAAAAGCTGAAAAAGCTTATGAGTGGTGTAGCTAGAAAGTCCCCCTCGGGGGGGGGGGGGGGGGGTCCTCTTAGAAGATCGGAGCTATGGTATTCATCATGCACCAAACCAACAACTCAAACACAGCACCACAAGACTTGTCAGGTACGATTCAAACAGCTGGGTTTTACCTTTCCAAGAGGACATTGGTTCACATTCCCGACTCTTATCAGATGATTGGTGTTAAGCTCAGTGTAGTTATATTAACCTTTAGATCACCATCTGGAGACTGTTCTTTGGCTAGCACCCACTTACACCAATTTAAACTGAAAAAATAATATCTTGAAGACGAGGAAAGCTACTTAGATAAACTGCACCAGTATTTACCGAGAACTGAAAAAAATACCTCGATAAAACCGACTCCAGATACTGGTAATTACTTTTCATTGAGTGTGTTTTATGTGTTATTTTAGGACACCTTGATTATATCAACACACGAATTACAAACTAGATTATTATTAAGAAAATCACAACATTCAGTACCCCATCCAACAATACGAATAATAAATCTTCGACTCTACTGGAAATGGATCCCGGGACCCAAGTTCATTTAGCACACGCGCTACCAACTGTGGTAAGGTCTGACTCATGCCAGTAAACTCGGCCAGGAGTCAAACCCCAACCTAACGGGGACGGAGTGTAATGAGAGTATAATTTCTTAGGGCCTGGACATTACCACCAGTGTGGGTAGCTGGTTTCTTCACCTTCAATATACTGTGGTATAATACAATATTGTGCACATAAAATATAGTGTAAAATGTTTATATTTGACTCGGCAGTTACAACAAATTACAGCCTATTGTACTACACAAACCAATTAGTATATTTGTTTGAATTGTTTCTCTATGAAAGTAAAATTGACCAAACGTTGTAAGTACAGCCAATATTATCAACTAGTCTGTGAATGTGATGAACTGACATAGATCAACTACAACTGTATAACAACAACACTACAACTGTATAACAACACTACAACTGTATAACAACACTACAACTGTATAACAACACTACAACTTTATAACAACACTACAACTGTATAACAACACTACAACTGTATAACAATGCCTTGAATCTCAAGCCCGGGCTGTGTGTGAATCGTGTTTCAAACGCTGCGACTTTTAAACGCCATCACTCATAAATGGGAAGTACTATTGACTCGTTTTTTAAAAATAAATTCAAACTATTCTTAAAATTACTTTCACATAATGGACCAGTGTAAAATCGAAAGAAAAATAAGTAAAGGAAAACTTTTTTATGTTACTCTAAATATTTCATTAGGTGTGAAATGTTTTAGTTTATTTTCAAACCTGGTGTAAAATATATCTATTTCAGACTTTACAGAAGTCGTTCATGACTATTACTATAACCTCCATAAAATGATTGGATTTCCCACACACCTGGAACTAGACTTATGACGTGGTATATTTGGAAACTCGTGAAACAGAGACACGATGATAACTTTCATGTTGGTAAAAAATGAGTGTTTAATAAGTTGTTGGCAGTTTATATTGCTTTCATTGGATGTTGCATGCTAATTTTATAGAAATAACAATGCTCAATTTAAAGCTACAAAATGACAGCTCCGCCAGGTAAAAAAGGACAGCACTTACGGGAATCCATTGGGTTAGAAAGATACGATGAATGTCCATAAGAGTCTATACTGCAAGATGAGAGTGCCATGGCCTATATAAAGCACGATGTTGCTGTAAATAACTTTTCAAAAGTGTATGGAATATTAAAAAAAAACCTGAATAATTGTGGGGAAACCAATAGTAAGTAGACGGCGGACATTATCATCTAGGACAGGACTATTCTATTGGCGGCCCCTGGATCACATACAGCCCGCCAAGCTCCGCAGTTTGGCCCACGGATCTAAGGTCCAACTACTATACTGTAGAGGCGCCTGACCTTGACTGGCCAGAGAGATCATCAGTCTCTTATCAAAGGTGGGGGAAGCTGCAAGCCCAGTGTTACTTGGTTCTTAACGCCATCAACATCGTGTGTTCACAAGGGAGTGTAAACTCTCCATCCAGTGACATGCTTCCCCCACTATAGACCCGGTATCTCTCCCTCCAAGTGTCCCCCCCTCTAGCCTTGGTATCTCTCCCTACAAGTGTCCCCCACTATAGACCCGATATCTCTCCCTCCAAGTGTCCCCCACTCTAGCCTTGGTATCTCTCCCTCCAAGTGTCCCCCACTCTAGCCTTGGTATCTCTCCCTCCAAGTGTCCCCCTCTCTAGCCTTGGTATCTCTCCCTCCAAGTGTCCCCCACTCTAGCCTTGGTATCTCTCCCTCCAAGTGTCCCCCTCTCTAGCCTTGGTATCTCTCCCTCCAAGTGTCCCCCTCTCTAGCCTTGGTATCTCTCCCTACAAGTGTCCCCCCCCCTCTAGCCTTGGTATCTCTCCCTCCAAGTGTCCCCCACTCTAGCCTTGGTATCTCTCCCTCCAAGTGTCCCCCATTCTAGCCTTGGTATCTCTCCCTCCAAGTGTCCCCCTCTCTAGCCTTGGTATCTCTCCCTCCAAGTGTCCCCCACTCTAGACCCGATATCTCTCCCTACAAGTGTCCCCCACTCTAGACCCGGTATCTCTCCCTCCAAGTGTCCCCCACTCTAGACCCGATATCTCTCCCTACAAGTGTCCCCCACTCTAGACCCGGTATCTCTCCCTCCAAGTGTCCCCCACTCTAGCCTTGGTATCTCTCCCTCCAAGTGTCCCCCTCTCTAGCCTTGGTATCTCTCCCTCCAAGTGTCCCCCTCTCTAGCCTTGGTATCTCTCCCTACAAGTGTCCCCCACTCTAGACCCGATATCTCCCTACAAGTGTCCCCCACTCTAGACCCGTATCTCTCCCTCCAAGTGTCCCCCACTCTAGACCCGATATCTCTCCCTACAAGTGTCCCCCACTCTAGACCCGGTATCTCTCCCTCCAAGTGTCCCCCACTCTAGCCTTGGTATCTCTCCCTCCAAGTGTCCCCCTCTCTAGCCTTGGTATCTCTCCCTCCAAGTGTCCCCCACTCTAGCCTTGGTATCTCTCCCTCCAAGTGTCCCCCTCTCTAGCCTTGGTATCTCTCCCTCCAAGTGTCCCCCACTCTAGACCCGATATCTCTCCCTCCAAGTGTCCCCCACTCTAGACCCGATATCTCTCCCTACAAGTGTCCCCCACTCTAGACCCGGTATCTCTCCCTCCAAGTGTCCCCCACTCTAGACCCGGTATCTCTCCCTCCAAGTGTCCCCCACTCTAGCCTTGGTATCTCTCCCTACAAGTGTCCCCCACTATAGACCCGATATCTCTCCCTCCAAGTGTCCCCCACTCTAGCCTTGGTATCTCTCCCTCCAAGTGTCCCCCACTCTAGCCTTGGTATCTCTCCCTCCAAGTGTCCCCCTCTCTAGCCTTGGTATCTCTCCCTCCAAGTGTCCCCCACTCTAGACCCGATATCTCTCCCTCCAAGTGTCCCCCACTCTAGACCCGGTATCTCTCCCTACAAGTGTCCCCCACTCTAGACCCGGTATCTCTCCCTACAAGTGTCCCCCACTCTAGACCCGGTATCTCTCCCTCCAAGTGTCCCCCACTCTAGACCCGGTATCTCTCCCTACAAGTGTCCCCCCCCCTCTAGCCTTGGTATCTCTCCCTCAAGTGTCCCCCACTCTAGCCTTGGTATCTCTCCCTCCAAGTGTCCCCCACTCTAGCCTTGGTATCTCTCCCTCCAAGTGTCCCCCTCTCTAGCCTTGGTATCTCTCCCTCCAAGTGTCCCCCTCTCTAGCCTTGGTATCTCTCCCTCCAAGTGTCCCCCACTCTAGACCCGGTATCTCTCCCTACAAGTGTCCCCCACTCTAGACCCGGTATCTCTCCCTCCAAGTGTCCCCCACTCTAGACCCGGTATCTCTCCCTACAAGTGTCCCCCACTCTAGACCCTTTATATCTCCCTACAAGTGTCCCCCACTCTAGACCCTTTATATCTCCCTACAAGTGTCCCCCACTCTAGACCCTTTATATCTCCCTACAAGTGTCCCCCACTCTAGACCCTTTATATCTCCCTACAAGTGTCCCCCACTCTAGACCCTTTATATCTCCCTACAAGTGTCCCCCACTCTAGACCCTTTATATCTCCCTACAAGTGTCCCCACTCTAGACCCTTTATATCTCCCTACAAGTGTCCCCCACTCTAGACCCTTTATATCTCCCTACAAGTGTCCCCCACTCTAGACCCGGTATCTCTCCCTACAAGTGTCCCCCACTCTAGACCCGGTATCTCTCCCTCCAAGTGTCCCCCACTCTAGACCCTTTATATCTCCCTCCAAGTGTCCCCCACTCTAGACCCGGTATCTCTCCCTCCTCAAGTGTCCCCCTCTCTAGCCTTGGTATCTCTCCCTACAAGTGTTCCCCTCTCTTGACACTTTATATCTCCCTCCAAGTGTCCCCCACTCTAGACCCGGCATCTCTCCCTCCAAGTGTCCCCCACTCTAGACCCGGTATCTCTCCCTACAAGTGTTCCCCTCTCTTGACACTTTATATCTCCCTCCAAGTGTTCCCCACTCTAGACCCGGTATCTCTCCCTACAAGTGTTCCCCTCTCTTGACACTTTATATCTCCCTACAAGTGTCCCCCACTCTAGACCCGGTATCTCTCCCTACAAGTGTTCCCCTCTCTTGACACTTTATATCTCCCTCCAAGTGTCCCCCACTCTAGACCCTTTATATCTCCCTACAAGTGTCCCCCACTCTAGACCCGGTATCTCTCCCTCCAAGTGTCCCCCACTCTAGCCTTGGTATCTCTCCCTTCAAGTGTCCCCCACTCTAGCCTTGGTATCTCTCCCTCCAAGTGTCCCCCACTCTAGCCTTGGTATCTCTCCCTACAAGTGTCCCCCACTCTAGACCCGGTATCTCTCCCTCCAAGTGTCCCCCACTCTAGACCCGGCATTTCTCCCTCCAAGTGCCATCCCATAATGTCTGATCTATATAGTATATTCTTGCTGTTGACCTTGAACAATACAGGTGGCTCAGAGTGAGTCAGACATCTTCTCCCCTTCCCCAAACAGCAGCCGATGTCTCACTAGTTGATTTTTCTGGCTTATCGTCCGTGAGTTATTTATAGTAATAGCGGAGTGCTTTGATTTTAATCAGTCTTATTGTAAGTTTTCTATAATCGCATATTTTACATTGAGTAATAAGAAAAGAAAGATAGATGATGAAAATCGTTTAATTTTAATTTTTGTTAAAAAAATTCACTTGAATATATCAATATTATAGATAATTTCAAGCTACGTTCTATCCCAACCACCTACTTTTATAATACAAAAGTACAATCTAATAACTTTCCAAATTACCGCCAGATTGACTTAAATGACTTGCCCACCAAATATTATGATTTTTTTTATAGTGGGTCGCTTGGATAACTAATTGAATAGCCCTGATCTAGGATATGAGCATTTATATGATCTTTCTCCAACACTCCTATTCACGGTATCGTTGTAGGTACTATCTGTTGTATGTATTGATTAATCCAGGAACACATTAAACAAAGTTAGGAGCGTCATTTACGAGTCAAGATCTAATCATCTCGCTTAAGTTGATATTCAATTACATCCGCTACGTACATGGTTCAGAGAAAATCCCTTCTCAATGGCTGATAACACATTAATATCTCCATGGCTGATATCACATTCCTATCTCCATGGCTGATAGCACATTCCTATCTCCATGGCTGATATCACATTCTATAGCTCCATGGCTGATATCACATTCCTATCTACATGGCTGATATCACATTCCTATCTCCATGGCTGATATCACATTCCTATCTACATGGCTGATAACACATTCCTATCTCCATGGCTGATATCACATTCTATAGCTCCATGGCTGATATCACATTCCTATCTACATGGCTGATATCACATTCCTATCTCCATGGCTGATATCACATCCTATATCTCCACGGCTGATAACACATTCCTATCTCCATGGCTGATATCACATCCTATATCTCTATGGCTGATATCACATCCTATAGCTCCATGGCTGATATCACATTCCTATATCTCTATGGCTGATATCACATCCTATAGCTCCATGGCTGATATCACATTCCTATCTACATGGCTGATAACACATTCCTATCTCCATGGCTGATATCACATCCTATATCTCAATGGATGATATCACATCCTATATTCTCCACGGCTGATAACACATTCCTATCTCCATGGCTGATATCACATCCTATATCTCTATGGCTGATATCACATCCTATAGCTCCATGGCTGATATCACATTCCTATCTACATGGCTGATAACACATTCCTATCTCCATGGCTGATATCACATCCTATATCTCAATGGATGATATCACATCCTATATCTCCACGGCTGATAACACATTCCTATCTCCATGGCTGATATCACATCCTATATCTCTATGGCTGATATCACATCCTATAGCTCCATGGCTGATATCACATTTCTATCTACATGGCTGATAACACATTCCTATCTCCATGGCTGATATCACATCCTATATCTCAATGGATGATATCACATCCTATAGCTCCATGGCTGATATCACATCCTATATCTCCATGGCTGATATCACATCATATATCTCCATGGCTGATATCACATCCTATATCTCTATGGCTGATATCACATCCTATAGCTCCATGGCTGATATCACATCCTATATCTCCACGGCTGATAACACATTCCTATCTCCATGGCTGATATCACATCCTATATCTCAATGGATGATATCACATCCTATAGCTCCATGGCTGATATCACATCCTATATCTCCATGGCTGATATCACATCCTATAGCTCCATGGCTGATATCACATTCCTATCTACATGGCTGATATCACATCATATATATCCACGGCTGATAACACATTCCTATCTCCATGGCTGATATCACATCCTATAGTTCCATGGCTGATATCACATTCCTATCTACATGGCTGATATCACATTCTATATCTCCACGGCTGATAACACATTCCTATCTCCATGGCTGATATCACATCCTATAGCTCCATGTCTGATATCACATTCCTATCTCCATGGCTGATAACATATTCCTATCTCTATGGCTGATATCACATCCTATATCTCCATGGCTGATAACACATTCCTATCTCAATGGCTGATATCACATCCTATATCTCTATGGCTGATATCACATCCTATAGCTCCATGGCTGATATCACATTCCTATCTACATGGCTGATAACACATTCCTATCTCCATGGCTGATATCACATCCTATATCTCAATGGATGATATCACATCCTATAGCTCCATGGCTGATATCACATCCTATATCTCCACGGCTGATAACACATTCCTATCTCCATGGCTGATATCACATCCTATATCTCAATGGATGATATCACATCCTATAGATCCATGGCTGATATCACATCCTATATCTCCATGGCTGATATCACATCCTATAGCTCCATGGCTGATATCACATTCCTATCTACATGGCTGATATCACATCCTATATCTCCACGGCTGATAACACATTCCTATCTCCATGGCTGATATCACATCCTATAGTTCCATGGCTGATATCACATCCTATATCTCTATGGCTGATATCACATCCTATAGCTCCATGTCTGATATCACATTCCTATCTCCATGGCTGATAACATATTCCTATCTCTATGGCTGATATCACATCCTATATCTCCATGGCTGATAACACATTCCTATCTCCATGGCTGATATCACATCCTATATCTCTATGGCTGATATCACATCCTATAGCTCCATGGCTGATATCACATTCCTATCTACATGGCTGATAACACATTCCTATCTCCATGGCTGATATCACATCCTATATCTCAATGGATGATATCACATCCTATAGCTCCATGGCTGATATCACATCCTATATCTCCACGGCTGATAACACATTCCTATCTCCATGGCTGATATCACATCCTATATCTCAATGGATGATATCACATCCTATAGCTCCATGGCTGATATCACATCCTATATCTCCATGGCTGATATCACATCCTATAGCTCCATGGCTGATATCACATTCCTATCTACATGGCTGATATCACATCCTATATCTCCACGGCTGATAACACATTCCTATCTCCATTGCTGATATCACATCCTATATCTCAATGGATGATATCACATCCTATATCTCCATGGCTGATATCACATCCTATATCTCCATGGCTGATATCACATCCTATAGTTCCATGGCTGATATCACATTCCTATCTACATGGCTGATATCACATCCTATATCTCCATGGATGATATCACATTCCTATACTCATGGCTGATATCACATCCTATATCTCCATGGCTGATAATCACATCCTATCTCCATGGCTGATATCACATTCCTATATCTACATGGTGATATCACATCCTATATCTCCACGGCTGATAATCACATTCCTATATCTCCATGGCTGATATCACATCCTATAGTCCATGGCTGATACACATTCCTATCTACATGGCTGATATCACATCCTATATCTCACATGGCTGATAACACATCTATATCTCCACGGCTGATATCACATCCTATCTCCATGGCTGATATCACATCCTATAGCTCCATGGCTGATATCACATTCCTATCTACATGGCTGATATCACACATCCATGATAACATTCTAATGGCTGATATCACATCCTATAGCTCCATGCTGATACACATTCCTATCTCCCATGGCTGATATCACATCCTATATCTCAGGCTGATATCACATCTATACTCCATGGCTGATAACACATTCTTATCTCATGGCTGATATCACATCCTATATCTCCATGACTGATAACCTAACCCCTGGCAACACATCCTATATCTTATTGTGTACACCACCATGAGATCATGTCGATATCATTTCCCTCCCTATGCTGATCAACACATACAGTAGTAATCTTGTACCAGCCGACCAAGAATCTGGCTATATTTTCCCTCCTTATCTACTCACAACACACAGCTAGTATCTGTGTACCAGCCACCAAGAGAGACTGGTAGTATTTCCCTCCCTATACTCACAACACACAGCTAGTATCTGTGTACCAGCCACCAAGAGAGACTGGTAGTATTTCCCTCCCTATACTCACAACACACAGCTAGTATCTGTGTACCAGCCCACCAAGAGAGACTGGTAGTATTTCCCTCCCTCATACTCACAACACACAGCTAGTATCTGTGTACCAGTCACCAAGAGAGACTGGTAGTATTTCCCTCCCTACTCACAACACACAGCTAGTATCTGTGTACCAGTCACCAAGAGAGACTGGTAGTATTTCCCTCCCTTACTCACAACACACAGCTAGTATCTGTGTACCAGTCACCAAGAGAGACTGGTAGTATTTCCCTCCCTTACTCACAACACACAGCTAGTATCTGTGTACCAGTCACCAAGAGAGACTGGTAGTATTTCCCTCCCTATACTCACAACACACAGCTAGTATCTGTGTACCAGCACCAAGAGAGACTGGTAGTATTTCCCTCCCTCTACTCACAACACACAGCTAGTATCTGTGTACCAGCCACCAAGAGAGACTGGTAGTATTTCCCTCCCTATACTCACAACACACAGCTAGTATCTGTGTACCAGCACCAAGAGAGACTGGTAGTATTTCCCTCCCTATACTCACAACACACAGCTAGTATCTGTGTACCAGCCACCAAGAGAGACTGGTAGTATTTCCCTCCCTATACACACACACACAGCTAGTATCTGTGTACCAGCCACCAAGAGAGACTGGTAGTATTTCCCTCCCTCTACTCACAACACACAGCTAGTATCTGTGTACCAGCACCAAGAGAGACTGGTAGTATTTCCCTCCCTATACTCACATCACACAGCTAGTATCTGTGTACCAGCCACCAAGAGAGACTGGTAGTATTTCCCTCCCTCTACCACAACACACAGCTAGTATCTGTGTACCAGTCACCAAGAGAGACTGGTAGTATTTCCCTCCCTATACTCACAACACACAGCTAGTATCTGTGTACCAGTCACCAAGAGAGACTGGTAGTATTTCCCTCCCTCTACCACAATCACACAGCTAGTATCTGTGTACCAGTCACCAAAGAGACTGGTAGTATTTCCCTCCCTCTACTCACAACACACAGCTAGTATCTGTGTACCAGTCACCAAGAGAGACGGTAGTATTTCCCTCCCTCTACTCACAACACACAGCTAGTATCTGTGTAGTCACAATAAGTGTATCCCTCCTTACTCACAACACAGCTAGTACTGTGTACATACAGAGAGATGTAGTATTTCCCTCCCTTATCAACACACAGCTAGTATCTGTGTACCAGCACCAGAGAGACGTATATTCCTCCTATACTCACAACACACAGCTAGTATCTGTGTACCAGCCACCAAGAGAGACTGGTAGTATTTCCCTCCCTATACTCACAACACACAGCTAGTACTTGTCAACAAGCAACATCATAAAAAATACTCAGTTTGCTATTCATATTGATGAGTCAACTCTTAAAGATGATAACTCATTATTAGCTTTCACTCTATTTATTAATATAAATACGAGATAAAAGAAGAACCGTTATTTTCCAAACGTCGGTTCGCTTACATTAGAGGTTCTTCAAATTGTGGCAAAATATTTCAACGTAAAGAATTTTCCCTTAGCCAATTGGTCGACATCGTGGGTTTATCCGCAAGGGGTGTCATGGCCGTTCAGTGTGCCGTTTATCGTCGGCATCTGGTTCTTAACATTTAAATGACAGGTCGCACGAATCTCTGCGCTATGTCATCAATGCTGTTAACAAAATAAATTCACATTCTTTGAATGATCGTTATTTCGCCAGCTTTTCAAGAAAATTATAAATAATTTGAACGTACTCATGCACACAGAAGGGAGTTGGATGTCAAGGCGAAGCTATTGGCGTCATTTATATGGCTTTTTTGATACTGTGACTTAGTTTCTTAAGCCCATTGTCACAAATACGAACAAAATATTTAAACTACGATAACTTGATGTAGCCTATATTACAAATGTGTTTGGTAAACTCTTTGAGTAAACACAAAGTTTCAGGGGGACCAAATTAATTTCACTTAGGCCATGGGAATAATCAATTCCGGACCTTCTTAAAAGTAATTTGAGTTGTCAGGAGCTGTATCAGTTTCCTTGTCTTCAGATTATTGCAATTGAAAATTCGCTCCTAAAAACTGATTTGGAAATTTTCTATTTTCATCTTAAACAGCTTAAAGAAGACATGCAAACCCAATTTAATTACCGCTGTGCCCTTTAAATACCAAATTGGATATTCAATCCATTTTTAGTGGATGCAAACAAGTTTGCTGGAACAGTTGACCGAGCTAAAACATGATTTTGAGGCCCAAACACTTTTCAAACAATATCGATATGAGTTGTTTTGGTAAAAAAATAAAATAAAAGAAATTCTTTCTCTTGTCTCTGGAAGGATGTTAAATTACTATTTCTAGCTTTTCCCTTGACATATTTGTTGGTAAAGTGTTTCAGCATTGTACTACTGTCAAAATCTAGGAATAAACTAGAAATGTGTGCAAGAGCTGACTTATCGACCTTGAACCGGACCGGACATCTCTAGTTTAAAGGAATCTCATCAAACTCAACGCAGCCATTAATCACAAGGGGTGACACACTTGGGACTTTTAAAAGATCATTAAAAGTATATTTTTTTCTTGTGTTAAAAAAAATTGTTTGACTTAATTTTTAATTTGTATTTCCTTTTTACCTGGGTAGATACATATATTTTCTATAGAATGTCTAGAAATAAATAAATCAAAATTTATAAAATTGTACTTGTACATATTCATGAAGATCATTTAGTGCTGCATGGTTAAATATGAATCTACACTGTAACATGAATAATAAGGCTATTATCGATAATTTCAGCATTCCTATTAAATATAATTTTGGGGTGGGGTGCAGTAGCCAGCATACAATTCTCAAAAGAGAGGGCTAGGCTAAAAAAAGGTTGATAAACACTGCTATACATGACACATCATCTCTATCCCATATTAATCCTGTCCATTTCTTGTAATATACCCATCCTCTAGACCATTGTTTCCCAAACTGTGGTACACGTACCCCAGGGATACATGAATAATTTCAGGGAGTAGGTGACATACCAATGATATTTGGTATTTACAAATCGTATATTATTATAAAGTTAAGTTTGATAAACAAATCAACGCAGATCTTGAAGATATGTCATGTACCTTTATAAGCCTTTATTGATCTCTGTCACAGCGTTGTTTAGCTACCACTGGATCTCTATTAACATTTACAACAACCACGTGTATTTTACAATATAGCAAGTATGTTACATCCTTTATTTAATGCAGAACTGTAACTACTGTGCCTGGCACCTCAGTACAGTTTAACCTTGGACATGATGTTGACGTGAGGAATTCGTAAACATCCTTGTTATTGTCAAGTAGTAGCAAAAAAAAAATCTACACTCTATAGTAGCTTAACTTGTCACCTTAGTCTATAGTAGCTTAACTTGACACCTTAGTCGCACCTTCTTGATTCTTGATGTGTGATAATTGATTGTGCTAATTGATTATTAATGTATGGGGGAACATGCAGGCCGCGGCGTCGGGCGCTCAGGATAGTTCACGTAAATTAACTTTGTTACCTGGTGGTAGCGTCTAATAAAACACAGATATTATAAAATATATATTTATTTATTATACATTTTTACAGGAATAGTTCACGTAACTTAACTTTGACACCTTCTGGTGGTAGCGTCTACCCCAGACATGTTGATTCTTGATTTGCGCTAATTGATTATTGATGTGTGCTAATTAATTATTCACGAACCGGGGAACATTCAGCTCTCCTCCACGCTGATGTTCCGTTTAATGTATGGGGGATTGACAAGTAACATCCCTTAATATCGAAAACGGTCTATATTTTCAAAAGTTCCTTCATATAAAAACCGGTCTGTAGACCTCCAGACGCCTTGGATATGTTGATTGCCTCCCAACAGCCTTGGCGAGGACTTCGTGAGGGTTTGTAAACATCCCTGTTATTCGTGGTTGTGTAACAAAGCAAACGACTATAAATAGACCTCGAGATCTTTACACTCGTTCAATATAATTTGTGATTTCATCGCATAAACATCAAGATGAGTTTTAATTCAGGTATGTTTTAAAGCGCTTTGTATATTTATTGGGTAGCTATTTCACTTATCACGTCTTTGGTGTACAGCTGTATTTGTTCTTTTTATAGACCGTCAAGAAGAGACACCCTCGGCGCCTGCAGCCATGGTTCAACCGGAGGCACCCGATAGAATGGAACAGTTGCTATATTTTACTGAGGATGGGGTTTGCACGGCGGGTAATTAATTTCCGGCTTTAAATTTGAGCATGATTGGTGTGTAGTTTTTTCCCTGTGATAGTAATTAATATGTATTTATTTAATTTCAGATTATTGGGATGTGGCAGCACCTCTCCAGGAGACGGCCACCACGCCCGTCACCCTGTCGGATGGTGTACCGTTCTGTGCTCGAGCAGATACCACAGCTGTCATTCCGTTGGACCATGGTTATAAGGGCGATTTGGACGAGATAGATCACCTAATATGTGAGTAGCATCTAACTGAAATAGTCAGTTATTCACATTCCAACAGAGAGAGAGAGAGAAAGTTGTTACCGGTCAGTGAGCAGGCTTTGATGACCACTCGCATGGATGCCTGTTCAGTTTAAACCGTAGCAATAATATATTTTGCTAGAGAGAGAGAGAGAGAGAGAGAGAGAGAGAGAGGAAGAACCCAGTAACTTTCCCCTGTCATTAGCGACGGGACGAGGGGGTATTTATGTCGTATCAACAACTCTGACGTTAAAAGCACAGCTGAAAATGTGGGTTTAACCTTTGTTAACGCGTATGTTTGGAACAATTATATTTAAAGTCTGTTGAGTCAGGGGTCCCGCGTTCGATTCCCGGGCATAGATGAAAATGTGGCTTTAAACATACGCCAAGTCATGTGATATGAAATTTAAAATAAATTATTGTAAGGCTTTCTTTAACAACCTGATGAATATTCTAAACAGTTAGTTAGTTACATACGCCAAGTCATGTGATATGTAATTAAAAATAAATTTTTGTGAGGCTTTCTTTAACAACCTGATGCATATTCTAAACAGTTAGTTACATACGCCAAGCCATGTGATATGTAATTAAAAATAAATTATTGTAAGGATTTCTTTAACAACCTGATGAATATTCTAAACAGTTAGTTACATACGCCAAGTCATGTGATATGAAGTACACGTAAGTTTATGGCTCAAGTGTATTTATTACACACACACACACACTTTGCGAAGGATCCCAGGCACAGGTGAAAATGTGTAACCTTTCATGGGCTGTATTTTGTACGCGTTTTATGGTATTTATTTCACACACTTTGCGAAGGATCCCGGGTTCGATTCCCGGTCACAGGTGAAAATGTGTGTTTAACCTTTCATGGACTGTATTTATTATATACACATGCTATAGTTCAACTGGAGAGTGAAAACGGTGGCGCCGTCCTCTCTCCGCCGCCACCACCGGCCGTGAGACCCGTTACAGAAGCACCGCCTCAGCACAAGGAAGATGTTGTACGAGCCCCGAGGGAGACGTAGTCCCCGCAACCCATCGCAGGCCCGTCTACGACACCAAGTAGTGGCCCGATTATTCAAATTGGTGGAGCGGTGCCACAAGGTGTCCCTCTTCGAATCGTCGAGGAGAGAATTAAGCAATTGAGGCGTTTTTTTTATGTCGGTTGTGAATTGATCATACAATTAGGGACGCCGGGGAGTTATCGTGACGCTCAAACCTGGCTCGAGGAGCAAATCAATGCTTTGCTTGGACGTCTCAAGGATCATGGAGTTAGCGCCGAGGATCACGTAGGTCTACTATTGGTAAACACAGACTCCTCGTCAAGACCCGTGTTCGTTTCCTTTAGGCGAGCAGATCAGCTTGACGCGCAGGCTGTGCTCTCTAATGTAGAACGAGTGTTACAAAGCAATGCTTCGTTCCTCACTTCATATCCCCTGTGCATCAAGTTACACCACTTTAAAGAGCCGTGCGGGAGTGGTAGAAGTTATTGTGATAAACTCTCTCCCGCTACCACGTATAGCCGAAATAACAAAGGGATCATTACGATTCAAAATGGCGACACACTCTGCCTTGCCCGTGTATTGGTTGTCGGAGAACCGGAATGCATGGACGTGAACACCTTTAAACAAATCAAAATTGGTCGTCCTATTCAAAAATACAAAGCAGAGGAACTATGCCGTGATGCCCGTGTGAATCTTTTGCAAGGTGGTGGACTCACCGAACTGAAACAATTTCAAACATACCTCATCGAATACAAAATCACCGTGTTCAGGGAACGTCGGGGGAGACAGGTCCTATTTGAGGGGCCTACTCCCTCCGAACATTCCTTTAAGGGCTACATTGATTTGTATTTTCACGACGATAAGCATAAACCATTTTGATGTCATAACATCTTTGACAGCCGCGTTTAAGTGCTCGTACTTTGGTCGCGAGTGCCGTGTGCCATTCAGTAATAAGAATGAGCACAAATGCGAATCCGCGTGCAAAAGATGCTACGCTAAACCAGTCTGCAGTGGAGGCCGATCTGTGACCTGTAAAGATTGCGGGCGTCGGCTAACAAATCAG
The DNA here is from genome assembly GCA_039000515.1 of Timema cristinae. Lineage (NCBI taxonomy): Eukaryota > Metazoa > Arthropoda > Insecta > Phasmatodea > Timematidae > Timema > Timema cristinae. The sequence continues at coordinate 6,529,387 of JBCFYV010000935.1, forward strand.
TCATGTTTTGATAACCATAAACGTCCTGGTTTTTGCAGAGGTCACATGTCGGTCTGTGACGTCAAAACGGTTTGCGAGGTAAGCGGTCAATTTTTCAGTTTGGAAAGAGCAGGATTTTCACACAGGTGTTATGAGACTTTTTGTAGAGTATGCGAGACCCATCGCCCTTTTGGGCATTTCTGTTATATGAAGAAAGCCCCAGCCAAGCCATCGCTGGAAAAGAGCAATTTCATGTTTGTATTTTACGATTTTGAATGCAGACAAGAAACGCCTCTTCAAGGTACGGTCAACACGTACTTGCACGAACCTAACTTTTGTGTCGTGCAGACGTGTTGCAAGGCCTGTCTTCATATAGATGCAAATGACCATCATTGCAATATTGCGGGGGCGATAGGACTCGCATATTCAAGGGTGATGCAACAATGGCCCAATTTTTCGGTTTTATAGAACAAATTAAAGCTTCAAAATTTAAAGACATCACCCTCCTAGCCCATAATGCAAAATCCTATGATGGGAATTTAATTTTAAAATATATGATGGAGGTGAAAAAATTGACTCCAGAGCTAATCATGAACGGTGGGAAAATCATGTTCATGCGTTACGGCCCGCTCCACTTTATTGACTCGATGAACTTTCTCCCCATGTCGTTGTCCAAGATGCCCAAAATATTTGGCTTGGACGAGTCTTTGGCCAAGGGACATTTCCCCCATTTTTTCAACAAAAAAGAAAACGCGGGGTATAGGGGTCCCTTGCCGTCAAAGGAGGACTACGGCATCGGTGAGATGTCGGTCGAGGGAAAGGAGCGCTTTGAAAAGTGGTATGACGCGTTGGTCAAAGAAAATTACGTCTTTGATTTTAACCGTGAGCTGGAACTGTATTGCGTGAAAGACGTAGAGATCCTGCGGAAGGCCTGCCTAAAGTTTAGAGACATGCTCGTGGAGAAAGCAAAGGTGGATCCTTTCAGATAGGCGTGTACTATCGCTGGAGCGGCCGTGTTGGTTTACCGCCGAAGCCATCTTAAGGAAAATACCGTTGGTATTGTCCCTAACGGTGGCTAACGGTGCGTGGACCAACAGTCGCACGTCGCCGTACAATGGCTCTGCTGGGAGGCCCATCAACGCGGTGTCTCTATCCTTCATGCGGGTAACGGCCGTGAGGAATACGTGTTAGGGCGACGTGTAGTCGGCTTTGTTAAAGCTGGAGATACCACCACCGTCTTCCAGTTTTGGGGCTGTTATTGGCACGGGTGCCCTCTCTGTTATCTGGACAGGACCACCCCTATCAAAAACAGCCGCCACGAGACCATGGATACGCGCTATGAAGCGACCATGGCCTGCGTGGAAAAGTTTAAGAACGCCGGCTACGCGGTCGTAGAGATGTGGGAGTGTACGTTTAACGCTATGAAACGCACAGACAAGGACTTGCAACGATTTGTACTCCGGCACGAGGTGTATACCAAGGAGCCCCTCAGCCCCAGGGATGCATTATTTGGCGGGCGTACGAATTGTATCAAACTCTTCCACGAAGCTGACCTTTCTTGTGGAGAGAAGATCAGGTACTTGGATGTGTGTTCGTTGTACCCGTACGTTAGCAATTACATAAAATACCCCGTCGGCCACCCCAAAATTCACTTGGACCCAAATTGTCCCGCTATAGATCGTCTAGAAGGCATAGCCAAAGTTACAGTGACGCCTCCGCGGGATTTATTCTTGTCCGTATTGCCTACACGGATGCACGACAAATTGATGTTCATCTAGTGCAGGAAATGCGGGGAGGAGAAAAACCAAGACGCGTGTCGGCACAACGACAAAAAAGATCGCTGGTTGACAGGCGTCTGGGTGATTGACGAGATCCGGAAAGCCATTGAAAAGGCTACATCGTTGAAGCAGTGCACGAAATGTGGGAGTACGATGTATCTGTTTACGACCGTCAGACACGTTCTGGCGGCCTGTTTCACGGCTACATCCATACTTTTTTGAAAATTAAACAAGAAGCCAGCGGATGGCCAGAGTGGTGCACCTTACGAGAGGAAAAGTAAGCTTACATTCAAAATTATGAGGAAAGGGAAGGGGTAAAACTCGATTTCGATTCTGTGTGTAAAAACCCCGGTCTCCGCACACTGGCTAAACTCTTTTTAAATTCGTTATGGGGAAAGTTTGGGCAAAGACCCGATTTACCGCACGTATCCGTTGTCAACGAATATCAGGGCGTCCACAAGTACCTGACGGATCCGTACATCACCGTGGACAGCGTCATAGATGTTAATGACGAGGTTATGTTCCTCAATTACAAGGATGCGCGTGACGCGTTGCGCCCTAACCCAAACACGAGTGTGGCGGTGGCGTGCTACACGAAAGCTAAGGCTAGTTTGCGCTTATACGGCATCCTTGAACAATTGGAGAACCGCGTATGGTATCACGACACGGATAGCGTTCTGTTCACGGAACGCCCCGGCGATCAGAGTCCACCGACCAGAGACTTTTTAGGTGACCTCCCTGACGAACTTCAGGATTACGGGCCGGGAAGCTACATCGGCGCCTTTGTATCTGGCGGTCCCAAGAATTACGCTTACCGGGTTTGTGTCGGTGGCGATCCCGCCAAAACAAAAACGGTGTGCAAGGTTCGCGGGATCACCATAAACTACGGCAACCGGAACGACGTTAATTTTGACGTTCTGAAAGCGATGGTAACCGTACAGGCCGCGGAAAGGTACATACAGATACCGCACAAAATTATAAGAAAAGGTATTGTGACTGTATGTACCGTTTCGCAGAGTAAGGTTTACCGGCTGGTGTACACCAAACGGCGGATAATCGATGATTATAATACGTTGCTGTTTGGGTATCAGAGTCCTTGAAAACGCGCTCGCCACGATTAAAAGGTGATTATTTAGACGGGCTGAATCATCACCTTTTTTCACGCTATACACTTCCACCACTTTTCAAAGATTTTTTTTCATATTTATTTCTGCATGAAAACACGCATATTTTTTTATTGATTTATTTTATGCACCCGGGATACTTTTTTATATTTTTTTATCCACCAGTACAATCCTCCACCTACCTGATTATTTATTCTAGTCAAATTTGTATATATATATATATATATATATATTTATTGAAACCAACTCTATGTATATATTATATTTTGTACCGGGGCCACTATTCCCAATTTGTATAAATATATATCGTAAAAACTGTTATGATTGTAAATAAATATTGTAAAAACTGTTATGATTGTGTTTTAACGTCTACACCCCCGCTCCCTCCTCTCCTATAAATACAAGTTCATCTGGCTAATAAGCTCAGTCTCAAACATTATGGACAAGTTTAAACATCCATTTTCGGCCATCATCAGCGGCCCTTCCGGCTGCGGGAAGTCACATTTTGTAGCCGACTTTATCCGCAACTTGGACACAATGTGTGACGTTAAATTTGATAAAATCACCTGGTATTATTCTCTATGGCAACCGGGATTCGAACAAGACGGCTCAGTCATATTCTGTAAGGGTTTACCGGAAATGGATGACACATGTAATGACTCTCCGCAGCTGATTATCCTGGACGACCTGATGTGGGAAGCCAACGAAGTGGTCGTCGATCTTTTCACCAAAGGATGCCACCATCAAAATATTAGCGTCATGTACCTTACACAAAATATATTCCACCAGGGCAGGGGCCAAAGAGACATTTCTTTAAACGCACACTATATCGCGCTTTTTAAAAATCCCCGAGATAGAGGTCAGATTCAACACTTTGCACGCCAGGTATGTCCTGAAAACCCCGTGTTTTACAAGAGGCTTACACCGATGCTACAAGTATCCCCACGGCTATATCTTGTTAGATTTCAAACAAGGTACACCTGAATGGTTCAGATATAGAACCCGCACCAAAGACGGTGTTGCGTGTACCTACCACGCAAAAGTTATAAAAACACCGACACTTCCCGATAACAAATCATTTCATAACCATGAGTCCCAAAATGTTGAAGCAGGCCCCTCTGCTACGTGCGATGCATCGCATGAACCCCCACCAACGCGTCGCCTTGCTGAAAACGGCAGACAAGAAATTGATTGACGCCGTTTGCGAGTGTGCCTACAACACTTTAAAAGAGTGGGTGCCGCTGAAAAATCCGCAGAAGACAAAGTTACGTGCACACAAGCAGGTGTTGCGCAAGCTGGTCAAACGAAGAGAGTGCTGGAAGAAGAAGAGACGACTACTCGTTCAGAAAGGAGGAGCGTTCCTACCGGTACTTTTAGCCCCATTAATCAGCGGTGTCCTCGGTTCCTTGTTTAACAAGTAGATGATGGAACACACGAAAAAGATGATACTGGTGTCCCCGGAAACATTATACCGCTATGAACAACACTACCAACAAGCGGCGGCGGCCAAAAATCTAGTGGTCTCCGAGCTGGACAAGGAGATGGAAAAAATCCTCGCTTCATAACTCAACGACAAGTCTAAATGGACTCCATACCAACAAGTGCTGCAGCGCTATCTGCACTTTAGTCAACACCCTCCGCCATCTGAAACCCCCACCACCACCACCACCACCACCACCCCTGAAGTATCTGTACTGCCCGTACTTAATACTGTACCGACACAGGCACGTAAAAAAGCTGAACTTTTATTAGAACATATTAAGTCTCGAGGCGGCATCTCTTGGGACTCAAACGGAGAAGTGAGTATTCACGATACGCCTCTCCGCGGATCCAATATCGTGGATTTAATCAACGATCTGGTCAGAGTGAGAAGACACAGTGAACCGACGGGGGGCGAGAGTTTCTCACGGCGCTGCAAAAGAAAAACGTTCCGAAGGAATTTATTGTGAATCCGAAACGTTTGGCACCCATTAGAGATCCGACGCCCGTACCCCAACCACTTACACTATCGCAACTTCCAAAGAAGAAGAAACTGAAGAGGGTGGACGAAAACAAGTGGCTGCCGTTCAGAGCTTAATGGACGACATCTACTACGACCCTTCTCATCCTGCAGGGTTTTCAGGGGAGGCGTCGCTCATAAAGGCGTCCAAAAAAGACCCCGAAAAAGTACGAGAATGGCTTCGTGCGCAGGACGCTTATACCCTACACAAACCTGTGCTAAAAAGTTTCCACGCAACAAGTACGTTGTGTCAAACTTTGACGATCTCTGGCAAGCCGATCTCAACGATATGAGAAGTCTCAGAAAATACAACGACGGTGCAGTGTACCTGCTCACCGTCATCAACGTGTTTAGTAAGATGGCATGGGCGAGGACGCTTCCACCCAAGACGGGGAGTGTGGTGAGAGACGCCTTTTGGGACATTTTCAAGCAAAGCGACCGTAAACTTCTAAGTATACAGACGGACAAGGGGACAGAGTTCACGGCACGTCTAGTCCGGAAATTTCTCAAGCAAGAAGGCGTGCATTACTACACCACTCATAATCCAGACGTGAAGGCAAGCATCGTGGAACGGTTCAATAGAACTCTGAAAGGACGCATGTGGCGCTACTTTACCAAAAATAACACGTATTGGTATGTGGACGTCCTCCAAGCTTTAGTCGACGCTTACAACAGCTCCAAGCATTCCAGTATCAAGATGGCGCCCGCCAACCTTTCAGAAACTAACGTGCTTCAAGTGAGAGATAATCTGTACGGCAAAACGCGTCCAAACTCGAAGCCTAAAATAAAAGTCGGTGACACGGTGCGTATTAGCAAATCCAAAATGCTGTTTGAAAAGGGCTATGAAAGCAATTGGAGCGAAGAGATTTTCAAAGTCAGCAGTGTCGTGTTGCGACAACCTGTCGTCTACAGACTCACCGATCTTGACGGCGAAGAAGTGGAGGGGACGTTTTACGAACCTGAATTGCAACGCGTACGTCTCCCTGAAACTTTTAAAGTTGATAAAATACTACGTGTCAAGGGTAAAGGCGCCAGAAAGAAAGTGTACGTGCAGTGGAAAGGTTACCCCGCCAAGTTAAATTCTTGGATTCCAGCCAGTTACGTCATTGCGCTACCATGAAGTACCAATTTTACATCACTTTGCCGAGCGACAGCTATATGGGATATTTCCCGAAAAATACCTCACGAATTTCACCACGCAACTTCCTTACACTCGAGGGGTGGTGGGAAGTCGCTCTGGCTGAATTTCAATATCTCTGTTCTTTCACCACCGTACCTGAGGGTCAAAATATTGTATGGTACAACTGGGTGGACGCTAACGGCGTGGAACAAATATTCAAGGATCATATCCCTGCTGGAAACTACAGCACTATCCATGAATTGATCAAAGCTCTAAACGAAGTAGAGGCTTTTAAAGGGGATTCCGGAGTTTTATTCAAGTACACAAACCCCAACAAAAAAGTCGAAGTTATCTCTTCTTCACCAAATATACAGCTGTTGACTCTATCAAGCCAACTAAGTCTACAGCTTGGTTTCGATCCTAAGACTAATCTGATCAAAGTACCAAATTCTCCGTACGCCGCCAACATTCTACTAGGCCTGCCCTCACAAATGTACATCTACACGGATATCGTCGAGCCTCAGCACGTGGGTGACATTGTGGCACCGCTGTTACGTATCGTCGGTATCAACAACGTAAACTATCTCTACGGCATACATAAGACAGTTAGCTACGACCCGTTGCACTACATGCCTGTGCTTAGAAGGGAAATTGAAAGCCTTGAAATCAATATAAGAACAGACACGGGTGAACCTGTACCATTCGAGTTTGGAAAAGTGTGCGTGAAACTTCATTTTCGACGCTACTCAACATGAACTGCCCCTACCAAAGATACTACATCAACTACGCTGGAACAGGAATATCTTCGATCTACCACGGTGTTCCCTATCAAAGAGGGCATGGGATAGGAAGTTTTTTCAGTGGTCTTTTCAAAAGCGTTGTACCGTTGCTGAGAAGCGGCGCTAACGCCATGGGAAAACAGGCGTTTCATACGGGTATCGACGTGCTCTCTGACGTTGCCAATGAAAGGCTTCCTTTCAAAGAAGCCTTACGGCAACGTGTCGGTGAGGCTGGAACAAACCTGAAACGCAAGGCTGAACAGAAGATCAACACGCTGATGACCGGCTACGGCTATAAAGGGCGTCGTAAGAAGCAACGACGTCTGTCTTCTGTCGTCGCCCAACGTAAAAAGGTCAAGAATGAAGCTAAATATATTTTCAGCTGAAATATAGTTTCTACACCCCCAGTCCTGCGAGTGTGCCAGCAGTGAACTCGATTTCTTTTCCGTGCCACCCACTCAAACCAGTCTTGAAACCGGGCAATGGCTCCAGTACAAACTTGTATCATCCCTCACCGATGATTCACCCATCGAATTTACCGTTACCGGACAAGGCGAGTTCTATATCGATCATTCCCAGACTACGCTCTATATCAGGGCGGCCATCATGAAACCCGATGGTGGTGCTTTCACAGAGGTTGATCAGATCGCTCCCGTCAACAGTTGGCTGCATTCTCTATTCACACAGGTGGACGTGTTTTTAAACCAAAAACTAGTCTCACCTCCCAGCAACACGTATGCCTATAGAGCGTACATTGAGACGCTGCTCAATTACAACAGCGAAGCCAAAAGAACGCATTTGACTTGTGGTCTGTGGTTTGCAGACACCCCCGGAACCTTTGAGGAGGCTAACGCCGGCAACAAGGGATTTGAGGCCCGTCGCAGTCTCACCACAAAAAGTAACACTAAAACTTCACATTTTTCTCAGCCGGAGGCTTTAACGTTAGGACAGTGTCCAAAACACACAATAATGCACTCAGCAATTGACTTAAAGAGTCATTAAAATCTGACTTGTCCATCAGACTAAAAAGGCATAATATAACCAAGGCACTTCTTCCATATTGAAGTTAACTATTCCTGAACATGACACAAGATTCCGAAGAGATTTTCTCTTATATATATAAAAAAAAGGGACTTCTGAATAACTATTAAATTTACATTACGTTAAACCATTTTGGAAATAAAGTTTCTCCTAAATTAGTAACTAAATCCTAGGGACTAAATGACGACGGCTGGATACCAATACCCTAGCTACGACGTCCTTGTAACCACCGCGTTTAATAGGACGATTCGTCCTTCTTCAATGCCGCTATGGAGGCGATTCTGACGACCCAGACTCCACGTCCCGTCTTGGTTGTTCACCGGCAGAGGTTCTTTGTTGATCCTTGGCTGTGTAGAACCGCTCTCTAGTGTTGAACCCGCGGCGCGTCCCATATATACTCACAACCAGACATGAACCGGGAGGAGAAAAAGGGGGAACGAATTGAGAAGTGTACTTAAAAATAAGGAAGAATAAACGGGGAGAGGAAAGGAGAAGAGACACAAACTGACGAGTTTCTTCTGCCGGCCACAAGAGTCGCAGTTGCGCAAGAGGTCCCAGCGCATATCTCCATCTTCAGTCTATCTCCCCAACTGAACTGGCGAGTCTTGCGCCACGTGGATCCGCCATTATAGATAATTCTGTGTTTTAGATGTGAGTTAATGATATCTGCAGACATCTGGCCGTGGTGAGTTTGTACACAAGTATCTTATACCAAAATGTATCTGTATTAATTTAGTTATTTAATATCCACTGTTATTTTTATGCGAAGTAATACTATAGATTTATATTTTCCACATTCTTGCGGACCGCATGGCCGGCTGTAAGTTTCTTTATCTGACCCCGTCTTATAACAAAGGGTATGCATTCACATATCTTATTCATAACTATAATAATATTAATCCTCTTCTTTGATATTTAGAACAGTAATTATCAAAAGACAATTATTTTTGACTAACCACGTGTTTGAACGTAGGGCAATACGTAGTTTCAGTATACGGGAGAGTATAAACTTTGAGGTAGTTAATATTCAATATCTTGATATAATTCCAATGTTGCACCCAATTACAGAAATAGTGAACTTTTTACTTGTAGGTGTTCAATCAATCTGATTGACACGCTACATCTACATGCTCGCAACGTTTGGTATCGAGATAGCAGCCGATGAATTAGTCAACGCATGTTTAAATGTAGTAGAATCATTGAGGCTTCCTTAGCTATTGACAGTATCTCCTTCTATTCGAATAGTACTCCCCACCCCATTTTCACCATTTCCTTGCACTCAACTTGCACAACATGCACGTTTTCTTCTTCAGTGTATGTGTTTTCACAGATAACATTAGAAGAAGTTTCTTCAAATCTCACAGAAGTTCGGAAGTACTTTATATATTCAGTCCATAGCCAATTTTGGTAGTTCTTCTTGGCTGCCTGGCCAATTTCGTCTTTCGAACCTTCAGTTGCTTCATAAACTTAGCCATCAAATATTTTCCATCTTGCCTTAAAAACGTCTCCTGTGACAGAGACCACCTATTTGTAAGTTGTGAATTTATGTTATTTGTGTTGTTCACTTTATAATGTAATTATATCTATAACATATTATTGTGAGTTAAATAGATGGCATATTGTTTTTCAGGTTTCTAGCAATACGAGATACTTTCAAAACTATTGGACACAATATACGACTAAATTTCAGACGTAGTGAAAGAGGTCTATGAAGCTATTGGAACACCAACAATTACACGCTACACAAAAAGATATTCAGACGTAGTGAAAGAGGTCTATGAAGCTATTGGACACAACTACACGACTAGATTTCAGACGTAGTGAAAGAGGTCTATGAAGCTATTGGACACAACTACACGACTAGATTTCAGACGTAGTGAAAGAGGTATATGAAGCTATTGGACACAACTACACGACTAGATTTCAGACGTAGTGAAAGAGGTATATGAAGCTATTGGACACAACTACACGACTAGATTTCAGACGTAGTGAAAGAGGTCTATGAAGCTATTGGACACAACTACACGACTAGATTTCAGACGTAGTGAAAGAGGTCTATGAAGCTATTGGACACAACTACACGACTAGATTTCAGACGTAGTGAAAGAGGTATATGAAGCTATTGGACACAACTACACGACTAGATTTCAGACGTAGTGAAAGAGGTCTATGAAGCTATTGGACACAACTACACGACTAGATTTCAGACGTAGTGAAAGAGGTCTATGAAGCTATTGGACACAACTACACGACTAGATTTCAGACGTAGTGAAAGAGGTCTATGAAGCTATTGGACACAACTACACGACTAGATTTCAGACGTTGTGAAAGAGGTCTATGAAGCTATTTATCGTAGAATAATGTCCGTCAACTTTCCAGGACCAACAAGTAAAGTTTGGAAAGAATCTAATTTAGGTTTGAGTGAGAAGTGGCAGTTCCCTAATTGTGTGATTAGTATAGACCCTTAGACCTAGACCTAGACTCTTAGACCTAGACCTAGACCTAGACTACAAAGAAAAGTTGCTCAAGAAGCTTCCTTTACTTAAATAAATTTACAACGATAATGTTAGTAATCGTTAGAGCCGACTACAAATTAATTTGTGTTTATATGGGTGGTTATGGAAAAAACAATGATAGTGGGATACTTGAAGAATCAGCAATAGAGTGGTAACTTGAAGGAGGAAAGTTGAATATTCATAACAAGTCAATCAATGGACAAAATGTTAACTTTTCATGTTATCATTGGTGATCAAACATTTACTTTGAAAACATACTTGATGAGGCCATTTACAAAATAAAAGGCTAAAGATGATCATTAACTTGGGAAATTAAATAGCAAGCTTTGAAAAGCTTGACGTTTTGAAAATGCTTTTGGTATTCTTGCACAAAAATGGAGGATTTATTTGAGGTATTTTGACCCATCTGAGGATTTTGTCAAACTGATCATTATGCCAAATTGTGTGCTATATATATATATTTTTTACAATCCACGGTTTGTGATTCTCAGTACAGTCAGCTTCTAGAACAGGAACCAAAACCTTCTGGTATCTTGCAGCTTCAACCTATTGGTTGGAAATCACCGAAAAAAGCCACAGTAATAGCTTTCAAAATTCGTGAAGATTTTGTTAGATGTATTAGAAATAATGGAGTCTGAGTTTAAACCTTTTTTACTGGCTAGTCTACCAAGTTAGAGAGTAAGCCATTGTTAAAAAAATAAATTAGCGCAAGTCGGATGACCCTATCTTCGATGTTTGAATAATTTGAATAATAATAATAATAATAATAATAATTGTATAATTGAATACTATTCAATGACCTGTTGTAAGACCACCATGGAACTACTTTCACAAGACTTAAGCAAATATTTACGATTACAAAATGAAATATTAATTATATTACACAATGCAACAAAATATTAAAATATATTACATATTTTATTTCATGGGGGCAGCTAAACACATATAGATCTGTAGAATATTATAAACTTAAAACCTTTATATCAATTGTTTTTGCCCTGAGAGTCACCCGACCCTCCTTAAGACGTGTCAAACCTCATTGTGGGGATGTTTTCCACTAATAAAAACACGTTATTATTTGTGCTTGTTCTTAATTTAAATATTTAACTTTTTACATGTTATAAATGTATACTTAGATGCAACTGAAAACTTAATATCTCCTTCCACACTTTGCGCTTCTTACTAATATGTTTATACTCTGGATAGGTCAAATCATAAGCCTACAACATTTTTTCTTTAGTTCTATATTTGAGTATTTCAGTTTCCATGATCCACTGATCTGAAAGATTATGTTGAGACAATACTACACTACTGCGTGTCTCTGGTTGGATGAGATAGAACACAAACACAACTTGCACTCTGTCACAAGAGCATCCATGTTCACAGCTGCTGAATAGGCTCCATTACATCGGATGGGGAGTCTATCAGGTTCCCGCGTCCTTCCATTCGTGGCTCCCGCGTTGGTTTTGGTGAGTCTGCGCGTGTGACCATGTGCCCATCGATAACTGTTGTCTTTCATCTTAGTTACCTTCCGTTGCATGAGTCCCAACCTAACTGCAGCACAGGGGGCTAGGGGCTGCAAACCCCCTCCCCAGATACACATGGAAATGTTAAAATAACATCCATTGCACTCAACGTGTTATTTTAACAATGTATACACAATACGCGTCCCTGGTGCCACGTCCAGCGTGTTAGTCATTTTTATTTCGATTGAAAACTATTCTATATTATTTTTAAGTGTGAGTGCGGCAGAGAGAGAGAGAGAGAGAGAGAGTATTAGATAGTGTAAGATGGAGGAGAGAGATGTCCAGTAAACATGTGTACAGGATGGAAGCAGGTGTGTACCGGAACTGATTGCCGAGTTCAAAATACTTCAAGAGAGAGATAATGTTGGCGAGTTAGTGTGTCAGGGAGGATGGTAGGGGCCGTTATTCATATCTTCTTCTATATTAATACAATTAATATTTCATGAACGTTGCGTGATATCTAACGTGAGTAGAAGATTGACATTTAAATATATAGTATAGCCCCTTTGCAGTAACATATTCACCTAGAAGCTGGCTCAGTGTGGAGTTGGACTGTGACATGAGTTTATGCACGCACTATACACTGTTGTTCATGGAGTGGCAGAGCTCTGTGGTACAAGATCACCTCAGTGTGGAGTTGGGACTGTGACATGAGTTTATGCACGCACTATACACTGTTGTTCATGGAGTGGCAGAGCTCTGTGGTACAAGATCACCTCAGTGTGGAGTTAGAACTGTGACATGAGTTTATGCACGCACTATACACTGTTGTTCATGGAGTGGCAGAGCTCTGTGGTACAAGATCACCTCAGTGTGGAGTTAGAACTGTGACATGAGTTTATGCACGCACTATACACTGTTGTTCATGGAGTGGCAGAGCTCTGTGGTACAAGATCACCTCAGTGTGGAGTTAGAACTGTGACATGAGTTTATGCACGCACTATACACTGTTGTTCATGGAGTGGCAGAGCTCTGTGGTACAAGATCACCTCAGTGTGGAGTTGGACGTCGCGCGATAAAGTCCAACTGAAAATGTAGAGAAATGATGAAGTGTTAAGTGCAATAAGTTTAAAACATTTATGGATTCACAGGATTCTTTGAAAGGTATTTAATTTATATTCATTCATTAATGCTATTTTTACACATCTTTAAGTTTTTTTATAAATATTAGTTAACTTATTTCCAAGAATATACTTTTTTTTTTTAAATCAAATGATTAACGATTGTTCTTCGAACTTTTTTTTTTCCTAGTCCACTTCCAAAACTTTTAATCCAATAGAGTTTTGTACCACGCCATATTAAAGTGTGTTAATGCGCAATAATATCGTTTCACGGGACCAGGCCGGGGGCGGTCCCCCTCGAGAAATTCTGACGGAAAAATTCTTCAAAATTTGAGAGTAATTTAGAAACTAATCATAAAATTTAAAGAGAAAACCTCATACAAGTTCTTTGTTTATTTATATTTTTTGTTAGTTAAATTATATGTCAAGAATTAAAATTAGTTATAGACGCATATCTACTGGTTATTAATATATTGCGTGACATACAACTAGTAGTAACTATAGCATAGATATTTAATTGTTTAACTTGTAATTACTATTGTAAATGCTAACCCCCGCGTCCTACCTCTGGAACCACCCCTGATTAGTGAATGTGGGTGAGGTTAAGTATTTGTATATTTTTTATAACAAACTCTTTGGCCAAAATTAATAAAATGTTGCATCTATAGAAACGTTTAGTCTAATTTCGAGACGGTAATTTCAATAGTGTTCAATATTTGCCACGACTCGCGGCCTTTAACTGGGAGTTTTGTCTTCATTTAAAGGTTCCTGTCCTTGAACCCGGTACTAGTTTGTTCACCACAAATATACAAGAGTTGTTAAAACTAAACAAAACGTAGGCCTAGCTAATGGAAAAATATTTTTTTATTTGGGACAAGAAAAAAACTGGTTACTAAAACTGTCAAAATGTTGACCTGTACTTGCGTTCCCTTCTATCCAACCTTAAACTATTGGTCAATACAGCATTTTAAATTGAAGGGTCCATCTGAATCTCATTTTATTTACATCAGCCTTAATCTTAGATCGCTAAATTTAAATAAAAATAAATTATAGTGTTATATTTTGTGTATATGATCAACTAAATAATCCAGCATGGTTGGTGTAGTGGTTGTAACTTTTAACTCTGATCAAAAGGACCAACGATTCATAGTAAGTGTGCTTGTTCCACCATTAGTGGTTTTACAGCCTCCTTCCAGACCTCCTTGCATTCTAGTTAATTATCCCTCTTTAGACTGTCCCTGTAGATTATTTATGTAGTAGAGCAGTGAGCTGCGTAGAACTAATAATAAAACAGTTTGTTTTCCTTACGTCTTATCTTATACACTGGCACATCCTTGAAGCAGTCCTCTTGTTCCCAATAAAATAAATAATATTGTCCCAGACTGGGCTCAATCACACAACCTTTCGAATCAGAACAAGTCACATTAACAACAAAATACTTTTCTGGGTTAGTCCAAGTAGTATTCTAATTAAATAATTATAATAATTTAATGAATAGCTTTGTGCTTGTTAAAGTTATGAAAATTATCTCAAATTAAAAACAACTATATCTACAAGCCATATTTCTATAAGTTTTATACACATTCATTAACAACTTTACTAATACATTGATTTAATTATATTTATCAGAATAGACTAATAATGTAGATTCAATTTATTGTTCCTAAATCACCCACTGTTTCATCTTGTCAAAGAGCTAGCTAGCTTGGTGTCAAATTACCCACGGTTTCATTTGTCAAAGAGGTAACTTGGTGTCAAATTACCCATTGATACATTTGTCAAAGAGGAAACTTGGTGTCAAATTACGCACGGTTTCATTTGTCAAAGAGGTAACTTGGTGTCAAATTACCCACGGTTTCATTTTTCAAAGAGGTAACTTGGTGTCAAATTACCCATTGATTCATTTGTCAAAGAGGTAACTTGGTGTCAAATTACCCACGGTTTCATTTTTCAAAGAGGTAACTTGGTGTCAAATTACCCACGGTTTCATTTGTCAAAGAGGTAACTTGGTGTCAAATTACCCACGGTTTCATTTTTCAAAGAGGTAACTTGGTGTCAAATTACCCATTGATTCATTTGTCAAAGAGGTAACTTGGTGTCAAATTACTCACGGTTTCATTTATCAAAGCGGAAACTTGGTGTCAATTTACCCACTGTTTCATTTGTCAAGGAAGTAGCTTGGTGTCAAACTACCCACGGTTTCATTTGTCAAAGAGTTAGCTTGGTGTAAAATTACCCGCTGTTTCATTTGTCAAAGAGGTAGCTTGGTGTCAAATTACCCACGGTTTCATTTGTCAAAGAGGTAGCTTGGTGTCAAATTACCCACGGTTTCATTTGTCAAAGAGGTAGCTTGGTTTCAAATTACCCACGGTTTCGTTTGTCAAAGAGGAAGCTTGTTGTCAAATTACCCATTGTTTCATTTGTCAAAGAGGTAGCTTGGTGTCAAATTACCCACGGTTTCATTTGTCAAAGAGAGAAACTTGGTTTCGCAAACTACTCACGGTTTCATCTTGTCAAAGAGGTAGCTTGGTGTCAAATTACCCACGGTTTCATTTGTCAAAGAGGTAGCTTGGTGTCAAATTACCCACGGTTTCATTTGTCAAAGAGGTATCAATTTTTTTGGATGTCAAATAACCCATGGTTTCATTTGTAAAAGAGGTAACTTAGTGTCAAATAACCCATGGTTTCATTTGTCAGAGAGGTAGCTTGGTGTCAAATTACCCACGGTTTCATTTGTCAAAGAGGTATCTTGGTGTCAAATTACCCACGGTTTCATTTGTCAAAGAGGTAGCTTGGTGTCAAATTACCCACGGTTTAATTTGTCAAAGAGGTAGCTTGGTGTCAAATTACCCACTGTTTCATTTGTCAAAGAGGGAACTTGGTGTCAAATTACCCACGGTTTCATTTGTCAAAGAGGTAGCTTATTGTCAAGTTACCCACGGTTTCATTTGTCAAAGAAGTAGCTTGGTGTAAAATTACCCATGGTTTCATTTGTCAAAGAGGTAGCTTGGTTTCAAATTACCCACGGTTTCATTTGTCAAAGAGGTAGCTTGGTGTCAAATTACCCACGGTTTCATTTGTCAAAGAGGTAGCTTGGTTTCAAATTACCCACGGTTTCATTTGTCAAAGAGGTAGCTTGGTGTCAAATTACCCACGGTTTCATTTGTCAAAGAGGTAGCTTGGTGTCAAATTACCTACTGTTTCATTTGTCAAAGAGGGAACTTGGTGTTAAACTACCCACTGTGTCATTTGTCAAAGAGGTAGATTGGTGTCAAATTACCCACGGTTTCGTTTGTCAAAGAGGAAGCTTGTTGTCAAATTACCCATTGTTTCATTTGTCAAAGAGGTAGCTTGGTGTCAAATTACCTAGTGATTCATTTGTATAAGAGGTAGCTTGGTGTAAAATTACCCACGGTTTCATTTGTCAAAGAGGTAGCTTGGTGTCAAATTACCTACTGTTTCATTTGTCAAAGAGGTAGCTTGGTGTCAAATTACACCCCGTTTTAATTTGTCAAAGAGGTAGCTTGGTGTAAAATTACCCACGGTTTCATTTGTCAAAGAGGTAGCTTGGTGTAAAATTACCCACGGTTTAATTTGTCAAAGAGGTAGCTTGGTGTCAAATTACCCACGGTTTCATTTGTCAAAGAGGTAGCTTGGTTTCAAATTACCCGCTGTTTCATTTGTCAAAGAGGTAGCTTGGTGTCAAATTACCCACGGTTTCATTTGTCAAAGAGGTAGCTTGGTGTCAAATTGCCTACTGTTTCATTTGTCAAAAGAGGTAACTTGGTGTCAAACTACCCACTGTTTCATTTGTCAAGAGGGTAGCTTGGTGTCAAATTGCCTACTGTTTCATTTGTCAAAGAGGTAACTTGGGGTCAAGTTACCCCTGTTTCATTTGTCAAAGAGGTAGCTTGGTGTCAAATTACCCACTGTTTCATTTGTCAAAGAGGTAACTTGGTGTCAAACTACCCACCGTTTCATTAGTCAAAGAAGTAGCTTGGTGTCAAATTACCTACTGTTTCATTTGTCAAAGAGGTAACTTGGTGTCAAATTACCCTCGGTTTCATTTGTCAAAGAGGTAGATAGGTGTCAAATTATCTATGGTCTCATTTGTCAAAGAGGTAGCTTGGTGTCAAATTACCCACTGTTTCATCTTGTCAAAGAGGTAGCTTGGTGTCAAATTACCCACTATTTCATTTGTCAAAGAGGTAGATTGGTGTCAAATTACCCACTATTTCATTTGTCAAAGAGGTAGATTGGTGTCAAATTATCTACTGTTTCATTTGTCAAAGAGGTAGCTTGGTTTCAAATTACCCACTGTTTCATCTTGTCAAAGAGGTAGCTTGGTGTCAAATTACCCACTATTTCATTTGTCAAAGAGGTAGATTGGTGTCAAATTATCTACTGTTTCATTTGTCAAAGAGGTAGCTTGGTGTCAAACTACCCACTGTTTCATTTGTCAAATAGGTAGTTTGGTGTCAAATTACCCGCTGTTTCATTTGTAAAAAAGGTAGCTTGGTGTCAAATTACCCACTGTTTCATTTGTCAAAGAGGTAGCTTGGTGTCAAATTACCAATGGTTTCATTTGTCAAAGAGGTTACTTGGTGTCAAATTACCTACTGGTTCATTTGTCAAAGAGGTAACTTGGTGTCAAATTACCCTCGGTTTCATTTGTCAAAGAGGTAGCTTGGTGTCAAATTACCCACGGTTTCATTTGTCAAAGAGGTAGATTGGTGTCAAATTACCTACAGTTTCATTTGTCAAAGAGGTAGATTGATGTCGAATTACCTACTCTTTCATTTGTCAAAGAGGTAGCTTGGTGTCAAATTACCCACGGTTTCATTTGTCAAAGAGGTAGCTTGGTGTCAAATTATCCTCTGTTTCATTTGTCAAAGTGGTAGATTGGTGTCAATTTACCCACGGTTTCATTTGTCAAAGAGGTAGCTTGGTGTCAAATTACCTACTGTTTCATTTATCAAAGGGGTAGCTTGGTGTCAAATTCCCCACTGTTTCATTTGTCAAAGAGGTAGCTTGGTGTCAAATTCCCCACTGTTTCATTTGTCAAAGAGGTAGCTTGGTGTCAAATTACCCGCTGTTTCATTTGTCAAAGAGGTAACTTGGTGTCAAATTCCCCACTGTTTCGGTTTGCCAGACAACTAGGTGTCAAATTACCGACTCTTTTTACATAGTTAGGGACCATTTCCTACTTGACTTTTAGCAGGGGACAATGGCTATATAGGTATTTATAAAACCGTACTCGGCCATTTGTGAAAAAAATACTAATGAAAAGAAATATATTATTTTATTCGCAAAAAAACCGCAAATAGTAGGGTTACAATAATAAGCAATAGCCTGTTAGTACAACTAAAAGGGTAACTTTATGATAGTTGTATTAAGGAGCATTAGAATGTATTCTAACTGATCCCGGGTAGTGGACTGAATTGGGAGTGATGGAAGAGTCGAGGTTCGAATATCAGTTGGGTGCATCGAGGAATATTTACTAAAAGCTTCTTTTACTTAATTTTGATCCTCTTCCTTCACAATATTTGCGGTTTATTTCCTCTAATTTACTCACTCAATCTTGCCCATGGGTGAGTTTGCTAATTACCTTGGGTTTTGAACAAAACAATAAAAACAATTGAAATAGTTTTCATGGCATTGTCATTAATAACTGTCAAAAGTAATCATCATTATTATTACCTCCTTTAATCTGTGTAAATTATATTTTAATTTCCAAACAAAACCAGAATATGTTTTCATAAAAGTATTTCCAAAATCAACAGGTTGAAATGTTTGATCAATGTTACCCCGCAGCAGAAACTGATGCATTATGTACTTACTCTTTTCCTTTCATTATGGTAGTTTATTTTGCCCTTTCTTTGTATTTTACTTGTTTACTTTTCCCATTTCCTCTTAATTATCTAGTTCATTTATACCATTTATCTAGTTATCTAAGGTATATCTAGGTTTGATTGCATTTATCCACTTTGTTGTATGATAAGTCGGCAACTGTTCTTCTCAACTTACCACTGGATAGCAAGCTCTACTCTAACTCACCATGGATAGCAAGCTCTACTTTAAACTCACCACTGGATATAAAGCTCTACTCTAACTCACCACTGGATAGCAAGATCTACTCTAACTCACCACTAGATAGCAAGCTCTACTCTAACTCACCACTGGATAGCAATCTCTACTCTAACTCACCACTGGATATTAAGCTCTACTCTAACTCACCACTGGATAGCAAGCTCTACTCTAAATCACCACTGGATAGCAAGCTCTACTCTAACTCACCACTGGATAGCAAGCTCTACTCTAAATCACCACTGGATAGCAAGCTCTACTTTAACTCACCACTGGATAGCAAGCTCTACTATAACTCACCACTGGATATTAAGCTCTACTATAACTTACTACTGGATAGCAAGATCTACTCTAACTCACCAATGGATAGCATTCTATACTCTAACTCACCACTGGATATCAATCTCTACTCTAACTCACCACTGGATACCCATCTCTACTCTAACTCACCACTGGATAGCAATCTCTACTTTAACTCACCATTAGATAGCAAGCTCTACTCTAACCTACAACTGGATAGCAATCTCTACTCTAACTCACCACTGGATAGCAAACTCTACTCTAACTCACCAATGGATAGCAATCTCTACTCGAACTCACCACTGGATAGCAACCTCTACTCTAACTCACTACTTGATAGTAAGCTTACTCTAACTCACTAATGGATAGCAAGCTCTAATTTAACTCACCATTGGATATTAATCTCTACTCTAACTCACCACTGGATAGCAAGATCTAATCTAACTCACCACTGGATAGCAAGCTCTAATCTAACACATACTGTATAGCAAGCTATACTCTACCTCACCACTGGATAGCAAGCTCTACTCTAACTCACCACTGTATAGCAAGCTATACTCTACCTCACCACTGGATAGCAATCTCTACTATAACTCACCACTGGATAGCAATCTCTACTATAACTCACCACTGTATAGCAAGCTATACTCTACCTCACCACTGGATAGCAAGCTCTACTCTAACTCACCACTGTATAGCAAGCTATACTCTACCTCACCACTGGATAGCAATCTCTACTATAACTCACCACTGGATAGCAATCTCTACTAAACTCACCACTGTATGCAAGCTATACTCTACTCACCACTGGATAGCAAGCTCTACTCTAACTCACCACTGATAGCAAGCTATACTCTACCTCACCACTGGATAGCAAGCTCTACTCTAACTCACCACTGGATAGCAAGCTCTACTCTAACTTACCACTGGATAGCAAGCTCGACTCTAACTCACCACTGGATAGCAATCTCTACTATAACTCACTACTGGATAGCAAGCTCTACTCTAACTCACCACTGGATAGAAAATCTCTACTCTAACTCACCACTGTATAGCAAGCTATACTCTACTCACCACTGGATAGCAAGACTATACTCTAACTCACCATTGGATTGCAAGATCTACTTAACTCACCACGGATAGCAATCTCTATCTAACTCACCACTGGATAGCAAGTTCTACTCTAACTTACCACTGGATAGCAATCTCTATAGCAAGCTCTACTCTAACTCACCACTGGATAGCAACTCTACTCTCTAACTCAACTCACACTGGATAGCAAGCTCTACTCTAACTCAACCACTGGATAGCAAGCTCTACTCTAACTCACCACTGGATAGCAATGCTCTACTCTAACTCACCACTGGATAGCAAGCTCTACTCTAACTCTACCACTGGATAGCAAGTCTCTAACTCTAACTCACCACTGGATAGCAAGCTCTACTCTAACTCACCACTGGATAGCAAGCTCTCACTCTAACTCACCACTGGATAGCAAGCTCTACTCTAAACTCACCACTGGATAGCAAGTCTACTCTAACTCACCACTGGATAGCAAGCTCTACTCTAACTCACCACTGGATAGCAAGCTCTACTCCTAACTCACCAACTGGATAGCAAGCTCTACTCTAACTCACCACTGATAGAAGCATCACTCTAACTCACCACTGGATAGCAAGCTCTACTCTAACTCACCACTGTGATAGCAAGCTCTACTCTAACTCACCACTGGATAGCAAGCTCTATCTAACTCCTGATGCAACTCTACTCAACTCACCACTGGATAGCAAGTCTTACCTATCTACCACTGGATAGCAACTCTACTCTAATACCACTGGATAGCAAGCTCTCTCTAACTCACACTGGATAGCATCTCTACTCTAACTCACCACTGGATAGCAAGTACTACTCTAACTCACCACTGGATAGCAAGCTCTACTCTAACTCACCACTGGATAGCAAGCTCTACTCTAACTCACCACTGGATATGCTAAGCTCTACTCTAACTCACACTGGATAGCAAGCTCTACTCTAACTCACCACTGGATAGCAATGCTCTTACTCAATATACTCACCACTCATGGATAGCAAGTCTACTCTAACTCACCACTGGATAGCAAGCTCTACTCTAACTCACCACTGGTAGCAAGCTTACTTAACTACCATATAGAATTTTACTCTAACTCACCACTGGATAGCAAGCTTACTCTACTACATCTTACACTCACACTCCACTGGATAGCAAGCTCTACTCTAACTCACACACTGGATAGCAAGCTCATACTCTAACTCACCACTGGATAAGTCTACTCTAATCACCACTGATAAAGCTCTACTCTAATACCTGGTAAGTTATCTACTACCTGGATAGCAAGCTCTACTCTAACTCACCATGGATAGCAAGTCTATCTAACTCACCACTGGTAGCAACTTCTAACTCACACTGATAGCAAGTTACTCTATCACCACTGGATAGCAGTCTACTCTACCACACTGGATAGCAAGTCTACTTAATCACCATGATAAGTTACTCTAACTCACACTGGATAGCAACTCTACTCTAACTCACCACTGGATAGCAATCTACTCTAACTCACCACGCTATATGATAGCAACTCTACTCTAACTCACCACTGGATAGCAAGCTCTACTCTAACTCACCACTGGATAGCAAGCTCTACTCTAACTACCACTGGATTAGCAATCTACTCTAACTACCACTGGATAGAAATCTACTCTAACTCCACTGGATAGCAATCTCTACTCTAAACTTACCAACTGGATAAAGTCTACTCTAACTCACCACTGATAGCAAGCTCTACTCTAACTCACCACTGGATAGCAAATCTACTCTAACTCACCACTGGATATCAACTACTACTCTAACTCACCACTGGATAGCAAATCTTACTCTAACTCACCACTGGATAGCAATCTCTACTCTAACTCACCACTGGATAGCAAGATCTACTCTAACTCACCACTGGATAGCAAGCTCTAATCTAACTCACCACTGGATAGCAAGATCTCTAACTCACCACTGGATAGCAAGCTCTACTATAACTCACCACTGGATAGCAATCTTCTACTCTAACTCACCACTGGATAGCAATCTCTACTCTAACTCACCACTGGATAGCAATTCTCTACTCTAACTCACCACTGATAGCAAGATCTACTCTAACTCACCACTGGATTGCAAGATCTACTTTAACTCACCACTGGATAGCAACTCTACTCTAACTCACAACTGGATAGCAAGATCTACTCTAACTTACCACTGGATAGCAAGCTCTAATCTAACTCACCCCTGGATAGCAAGTTAACTCTAACTCACCACTGAATAGCAAGCTCTACTATAACTCACCACTGGATAACAATCTCTACTCTAACTCACCACATGGATAGCAAGCTAAGCAAGATCTACTCTAACTCACCACTGGATAGCAAGTCTACTCTAACTCACCACTGGAATAGCAACTCACTCTAACTCACACTGGATAGCAAGCTCTACTCTAACTCACACATGGATAGCTAAGATCTATTATAACTCACCACTGGATGCAATCTCATCTAACTCACCACTGGATAGCAATCTCTACTCTAACTCACCACTGGATAGCAAGATCTACTCTAACTCACCACTGGATAGCAAGCTCTACTCTAACTCACCACTGGATAGCAATCTCTACTCTAACTCACCACTGGATAGCAAGCTCTACTCTAACTCACCACTGATAGCAATGTCTACTCTAACTCACCACTGGATAGCAAGCTCTACTCTAACTCACCACTGGATAGCAATCTCTACTCTAACTCACCACTGGATAGCAAGCTCTACTCTAACTCACCACTGGATAGCATCTCTACTCTAACTCACCACTGGATAGCAAGCTCTACTCTAACTCACACTGGATGCACTCTTACTCTAACTCACCACTGGATAGCAAGCTATTACTTAACTCACACACTGGATAGCAAGCTCTACTTATAACTCACCACTGGATAGCAAGCTCTACTCTAACTCACCACTGGATAGCAATCTATACTCTAACTCACACTGGATAGCAACTTACTCTAACTCACATTAGCATCACATCCACTGATAGCAACTCTACTAACTCACCACTGGATAGCAAGTTACTATCTAACTCACCACTGGATAGCAAGCTTACTCTAACTCACCACTGGATAGCAAGATCTACTCTAACTCACCACTGGATAGCAATCTCTATCTAACTCACCACTGGATAGCAGATCTCTAACTTTACCACTGGATAGCAAGCTCTATCTAACTCACCACTGGATAGCAAGCTCTACTCTAACTCACCACTGGATAGCAATCTACCTCTAACTCACTACTTACCACTGGATAGCAAGCTCTACTCTAACTCACCACTGGATAGCAAGATCTACTCTAACTCACCACTGGATAGCAAGCTCTACTCTAACTCACCTGGATGCAACTCTACTCTAACTACCACTGGATAGCAACTACTCTAACTCACCACTGGATAGCAATCTCTACTCTAACTCACCACTGATAGCAAGATCTACTCTAACTCACCACTGGATTCAAGTCTACTCTAACTCACCACTGGATAGCAACTCTACTCTAACTCACCAAATGGATAGCAAGCATCTACTCTAACTACCACTGGATAGCAAGTCTAATCTAACTCACCACTGGATAGCAAGATCAACTCTAACTCACCACTGGATAGCAAGCTTACTCTAACTCACCACTGGATACAAATTTACTCTCAACTCACCATGGATAGAGCTAATACTTAACTCACCACTGGATAGCAGATTACTTCTAACCTCACCACTGGATAGCAATCTCTACTCTAATCACACCACTGGATAGCATTCTCTACTCTAACTCACAACTGGATAGCAAGCTCTACTCTAACTCACCATGGATAGCAAGCTCTACTTAACTCACCACTGGATTGCAAGTCTACTTAACTTACCACTGGATAGCAATTCTACTACTTAACTCCACTGGATAGCAAATCTACTCTAACCACCACTGGATAGCATTCTCTACTCTAACTCACCACTGGATACATCTCTACTCTAACTCACCACTGGATAGCAAGCTTACTCTAACTCACCACTGATATCAATGATCTACTCTAATTACCACTGAATAGCAAGATCTACTCTAACTCACCACTGGATAACAAGCTCTACTCTAACTTACCACTGGATAGCAATCACTACTCTAACTCACCACTGGATAGCAAGATCTACTCTAACTCACCACTGGATAGCAAGCTATACTCTAATTCACCACTGGATATCAAGCTATACCTTAACTCACCACTGGATAGCAAGCTCTACTCTAACTCACCACTGGATAGCAATCTCTACTCTAACTCACCACTGTATATCAAGCTATACTCTAACTCACAACTGGATAGCAAGCTCTACTCTTACTCGCCACTGTATAGCAAGCTATACTCTAACTCACTACTGGAAAGCAATCTCGACTCTAACTCACCACTGGATAGCATGATCAACTCTTGTTCACCACTGGATAGCAAGCTCTACTCTAACTCACCACTGGATAGCAATCTCTACTCTCACTCACTACATGATAGCAAGATCTACTATTACTGACCACGGGATAGCAAGCTCTACTCTAACTCACCACTGGATAGCAAGATCTACTCTAACTCACCACTGGATAGCAATCTCTACTCTAACTCACCACTGGATATTATTCTCTACTCTAACTCACCACTGGATAGCAATCTCTACTCTAACTCACCACTGGATAGCAA
This sequence comes from Timema cristinae, assembly GCA_039000515.1. Lineage (NCBI taxonomy): Eukaryota > Metazoa > Arthropoda > Insecta > Phasmatodea > Timematidae > Timema > Timema cristinae. The sequence goes on from JBCFYV010000935.1 coordinate 6,554,489, forward strand.
TTTCTACTCTAACTCACCACTGGATAGCAATCTCTACTCTAACTCACCACTCGATAGCAAGATCTACTCTAACTCACCACTGGATAGCAAGCTTTACTCTAACTCACCACTGGATAGCAATCTCTACTCTAACTCACCACTGGATAGCAAGCTCTACTTTAACCTACCACTGGATAGCAAGCTTCATTCTAACCTACCACTGGATAGCAATCTCTACTCTAACTCACCACTGGATATCATTCTCTACTCTAACTCACCACTGGATAGCAAGCTCTACTCTAACTCGCCACTGGATAGCAAGCTATACTCTAACTCACCACTGGATAGCAAGCTATACTCTAACTCACCACTGGATAGCAATCTATACTCTAACTCACCACTGGATAGCAATCTCTACTACAACGCGCCACTGGATAGAAAGCTATACTCTAACTCACTACTGGATAGCAAGCTATACTCTAACTCACCATTGGATTGCAAGATCTACTTTAACTCACCACCGGATAGCAATCTCTATTCTAACTCACCACTGGATAGCAAGATCTACTCTAACTTACCACTGGATAGCAAGCTCTAATCTAACTCACCACTGGATAGCAATCTCTACTCTAACTCACCACTGGATAGCAAGCTAAACTCTAACTCACCACTGGATAGCAAGCTCTACTCTAACTCACCACTGGATAGCAAGATCTACTCTAACTCACCACTGTATAGCTATCTCTACTCAAACTCACCACTGGACAGCAAGCTAAACTCTAACTCACCACTGTATATCAAGCTATACTCTAACTCACAAACTGGATAGCAAGCTCTACTCTTACTCGCCACTGTATAGCAAGCTATACTCTAACTCACCACTGGAAAGCAATCTCGACTCTAACTCACCACTGGATAGCATGATCAATCTTGTTCACCACTGGATAGCAAGCTCTACTCTATCTAACCACTGGATAGCAATCTCTACTCTCACTCACCACTGGATAGCATGATCTACTCTAACTCACCACTGGATAGCAAGCTCCACTCTAACTCACCACTGGATATTAAGATTACTCTAACTCACCATTGAATAGCCAGTTCTACTCTAACTCACCACTGGATAGCAATATTTACTCTAACTCACCATTAGATAGCAAACTCTACTCTAACTAACCACTGGATAGCAAGATCCACTCTAACTCACCACTGGAGAGCAAGCTCTACTCTAACTCACCATTGGATATTAAAACTCTACTCTAATTCACCACTGGATAACAAGCTCTACTCTAACTCACCACTGGATAGCAAGCTCTACTCTAACTAACCACTGGATAGCAAGCTCTACTCTAACTCACCACTGGATAGCAAGCTCTACTCTAACTCACCACTGGATAGCAAGTTCTACTCTAACTCACCACTGGATATTATGCTCTACTCTAACTCACCACTGGATAGCAAGCTCTACTCCAACTCACCACTGGATATTAAGCTCTACTCTAACTCACCACTGGATAGCAAGATCTACTCTAACTCACACTGGATAGCAATCTCTATTCTAACTCACCACTGGATAGCAAGCTCTACTCTAACTCACCACTGGATAGCAAGCTCTACTCTAACTCACCACTGTATAACTATCTTACTCTAACTCACCACTGGATAACAAGCTATACTCTAACTCACCACTGGAAAGCAAGAGCTACTCTAACTCACAACTGGATAGCAATCTCTATTCTAACTCACCACTGGATAGCAAGCTCTACTCTAACTCACCACTGGATAGCAAGCTCTACTCTAACTCACCACTGTATAACTATCTCTACTCTAACTCACCACTGGATAACAAGCTATACTCTAACTCACCACTGGAAAGCAAGAGCTACTCTAACTCACAACTGGATAGCAAGCTCTATTCTAACTCACCACTGTATAACTATCTCTACTCTAACTCACCACTGGATAGCAAGCTCTACTCTAACTCACCACTGGATAGCAAGCTCTACTCTAACTCACCACTGGATAGCAAGCTCTACTCTAACTCACCTTTGGATATTAAGCTCTACTCTAACTTACCACTGGATAGCAAGCTCTACTCTAACTCACCACTGGATAGCAAGCTCTACTCTAACTCACCACTGGATAGCAAGCTCTACTCTAACGTGGTGTACCGGAGTACTATTCCCATCAAGATAGAGGTGGTTGGTCGGCTCCACATTCCCACCAGTGCTAGTTTATCTTCTTATATGTATTAATATAGCTTATACAAACTATAAAATATATTCCGTAGCTCCATTAAAACCCACCCTCGTTTTTGTGTTTGGGTTGGCAACCTTAATAACTGAAGCTGCAATACACTGAAAATAATATTTTTCTAGAACTTGTATTCAATAAACTTTTGATGTAGGCCTGGCTGTATCAGGGGTTTAACCTTGCCATAAAAACACGATCGTTAAAAAATAATAAAAAAGGGCACGCGCTAACTTCCATATGTTGTCAATCTACTAAGGTCTGCAGGCGATCTTATGTTATGGCTTTGCGTAGCTTCATTAACAACATTTCATCTTTGATGGATTTAATAACGTAATAAAGACTTGGCAATGACGTATTGGGAAGGTAATAATACGACCAATGTGACACATTAAACATATTAGGAGATATTCAGTGTCGACTTATATACAGAGCTGCACTAGCAACACCACACCAGCTTTATTTGCCAGGGGCGTTAGTACTGACAGACAGTTAATGACCGCTAATGGCGTCATCCCCTCATTGTGTGAAGAGCAGAAGGGGAGGTTTGCTCACTGCTCGAAATCAATTTTAAAGTTCAAATCATCTGAAAAGTGTGTTCAGGAAAGTAAAATACACAGCAATTTCATATCAAATTAATATCAGACAGTGAAGACACACTTATGGAACTTTGCCCGCGGAATCAACTTGAATTTTTCTAATAAACAACAATATAATTAAATCTATCAAACAAACACATTGATTTTATTAAGTTCCTAATATTTTAACGCCTTTTTGTGTGCATGTTTTTAAAGTTACTTTTATAAAATGTTTTGTTGATGTATTTAATGCTAAGTTTAACACTAGTATTAGAATGCTACGTTTAAATAAATGTTTTTAACACTATGTTTAACATCGTGGGAAAATTTAAAATCTGAGACTTCAAAATAACACTATTTAACTTATTTTTTGAGCAGTCTGAGCGTGTAAGTGGGTGCTGTAAAAATTAAATAAGAATAAATGAATACCTAATTTCTCAATATAATAAAAGAAACACAAATAAAATATAAGGTAATAAAATGTACAAATTAACAAATTAAAGAGGAGTGGGGGACTAAACACTTTCAAGTTGCATTTTTATGTTTTATTACAATTTTTGTTTCAAATTACATTGTTTGTAAAATATAAAATCTATAGGAATAAAATTTATAAAAGTTATTAGTTCATATTTTATTACAAATTATGTACTTGGCAGTTTTTATGAATATGTTGTATTTGATAAAATTTGTATTTATGAAAAGTTACAGTTATGGTGATCTAAAGAAGAACATAAATCATTAAATACCATAGCATCAACACAAGTTTATAGCACAAACATTGGTTTGGACCAATCCTGTAGCTCCATTCGTCGCCAATAAATCTAAAACCTCACTGGCATCAACTTCGATGGCTTTATGAATATTAGCAAGCGCTTAGCCACAGAGACGTTGTTCATTTATTGTTGAGTGGAGGTTGGTTTCGAATCTTCGTAATGTAGTGAAACTCCTCTCTGCATTAGCAGTGGATACTGGCAAAGTTGCTAAAAGCTGTAACAACATGTCTATGTTAGGGACTCAACAGCAGTAACTGGAATATCTGAAACTCCATCCCACTTCTTCAGCTCTTAGTTCTGTCATAGAAATTGCCATCAGATCACTGTCGTAATCTAATATGTGCTGCATTAAAAATGTTCTCCGTGTTTACCAAATTTGGATGGAATAAGTGCTTCAAATATCAACATTTCAGAAAATATTTAGTTGAACCTACATTTTAGTTCCATGACCATATGGTCAACAAATGGTATAAACAATGCCATCCTCAGCTAATCCTTAGGGTTATTTGATGTGACATTCACTCGGTTGATTTGTCGACTGTATATTCTTGGTATATTTCAGTTGATACTGAAGCTGCTTCTTGGCAAGTGTTTATAAAAAGCAACATAAAAACGTTTTCAGCATTGCTTCTAATTTCAGTGCAAATATTTAACAATGTTTCAACATTTGACGTAACAGCTGAAAGATCTTGGTTTGGGCTTTGTAGGTTCTTGATTAATTATTGCATTGTGTAGGAGAAGCAATGCACAACGAGTTCTAGTCTAACCAGGAAATCACCTCGTTTTATCGCAGAGCTGAAACACGCAGCTTTGCTTGCAGTATCAGCCTCTTGGTCATACTCTAGTTCTTCAAGAGCATCCACAATAAAGGAAAGAGTTCCTGAAATGTAATGACAGAATCATGACGATCAACCCACACAATGATTTCAGTTTGCTATATTTCAGTTGAGAGAGGCCTGAGAGTGTGGCAGCCTCAGAAATGATAGTGTTCAGTACAACTACTCTCTCGAGTGATTCTGGCAAAAAAATAAAATATAAATTGATCCCAGTATTCCAATAACGTTCTTTATGTATGGCACATAGCAGGACTTAGAAATGCATACGTTCAGTTAATGATTGAAACAATTTGTTTAGAGTGCCAGTGGCTGATCCTTTAAGATGAGAACCTGCACAGTGCACACTATTAAACTTCTATGACATATTAGACCCTCCATCGTATCCTTGCCCCGAACATTATTGTAGTTCAAAACCAGGGTCTTCAATTTTCGCTCGATTGTTGCCTTATTCTTATCAAAGCATTGACTGCCCTGGTGTATTTTTAGTCATAGTTTTTCAATAATTCACCAAATTTTCAGCTGCAAAAATTTGGTACTGCGTAGATGCGTGAGCTTGCAAATATTCAAGGACTTTTTAAACTTCTGCAACGGTTTCTTCCCCAGAGATTTTAATGGTTGGAAATATAAAAAAAAGGCATTCAATATGTTTTCCAAATAATAATAATAATGACAGTAAAATCACTGCGAAATGTTATTTGGTGTAATTTCATTGTAATATGTGGATTTTAAACCGTAACATGCTCCAAATTTAAGCCACCACGAGGTGGCTCTTTTATGATTTAACTACATTGTTACGAGTTACGGGTAGGCAGTGCTGGGCTAAGGTATTTGAGGGTCTTGGGGATATTGAAGAATTTGGGACCCTATTTACTGATGCCACGTAAGATACCCAAGGCTTTACAGAACACGCAGTTAAAGTGTAAATAAAAATAAGCATTTGAGTATATTTTAAATTTTAAACCTTAGCAAAATACAGACATAAAATCATTATCATAGTTATAATCAAACAAAAATCACAAAATTAAACATAGGTTATGAGTAGAAATGTCAATTTAAAACGTATTTCTCCCTGTCTTAATATTTGATAATGTTTGCACAACATCGTCAAATGTCAACTGTCTTATAATATTAAGTTCTAATGACCAGATAGCAAAACCGTTAAGTCTTGGTTCAAGAAGTGTTGACCATAATTTATTTTTAGTTACGGTAAGTTTTGAAAAAGAGTGCCTTGCTTCACAGTTGGTTAGAGAAATTACCAAATACAATTTAATAGCAGTAATTACATTTGGAAAAAACATCATTCAACTTTATTATCATACTTATATTTAGCAATGTCTTGGCAACTAATTACATCAACACTCTTGATAAAGTCATAGAACTGTAATATTTATAGTTTTAAAGATTCATCAAGATTCCCACTGAAAAAACTTAAACAGTTATTAAGAAAAATTTCGTCCATAGTTGAAGTCTTGTGATCAAATAAATTATAAAATGGCTGAATTGCTGAAATTGTGAATGAAGTTTTTGTAAGACTGTAGGTGATTATTAAGTACGCTGTATAAATTATCAATATTATTACAAAAAATATCAAATTTTTTCCTTTCTTTGATAACAGTTTCATTGTTGGCATTCTCATCTCCTGAATTTTTTTATTGTCTTTCAGATGAGTCGACAAGACCTCTGGGAGAGTTTTCGCTTTCTCTTCGTATTTTTCCTTGTTTTTTTTTGTTAATGACTCAATAGGGTTACAGCCTGTTAGCAAGTATAGGGTGGGTTTCTGTAAGCTAGCACTAACTTTATCAAATTATTCCAAAATATCATGCCAAAGAACACACATAAAAACGCACTCAAACTTCATACATTTCTTTTGCAAAGTTTTTGCCTCCCACCGGGGATAAAGTTTTTCTTCAATATTCTCTGATATATTACCCAAGGCGCACAAAATGTTGTCATAGTTGGTGAACAGTGCTTTCCCAAAAACTAGAACTCCACCACAGCATAGATAAGCATTGAGATCAGGAAAATATATTCCTGAACTCACAAAAATTAGTTATAAAAAATCACATAAATAAGGGCTTGAAATGCAGTTTTTGAAGTTACACAAGACCGTTCAGAACGGTTTAGGAGCTGGGGCTGGGGCCCAGGGCTGCAGCCTCTGTAGCCCTCCTGCCCCCCCTAAATCAAGCACTGCGGGTACGGATAAAGATTCAAGAGTCAAGATTACCTGATCACTTATTCCAACACCGGCTGAAGGAGCAAACAAAACACCTATTGGTAGAACTCGCTTTTCTTTATATCACTGTATACAAGCCAGTGAAATCGAAATGTCGTCTGCTGTTTGCCTTGTTGAGTAGCTGGGAAAACGAACCCTGATTCAGGTTGCCACAATGCCTGCCTTCAAAATCATATCTTGGTTCTTAAACCCAACCAATACAATGAACGATGCCATTGGGATATGTGGATATGTTTGATGGAATCTGCAACAATGCATTATAGAAAGGGACACTAATATATAAAATATGTAATTTAATATAATAGTAGAAATTCAGAATCTTACTTTGCTCCTAGTCGTGTTTATACTAGTAGAAATATTTTGCCTGCTGATTCTTCCGTCACTTTTTTTTCTTCACAAAAAATCACGAATATCGCCTGTCGCACTTATCTTCATTTTGCTCACTGAGCTGGACGCTAGTTGTGCTGTGCTTGCGTAGTCAGTATTGTGGTGTAGGTGCTGACGTGCTGTTGAGTTGGGAGAGTCGGATACGAGTTTGACTATCAGACTAACTTACTACACATATTTCAACAATATTTATTGAATTTAAATATGTCGAATACTTTTGTAGGCTAATTTTTTTCTGTTTTATAACTTTGTGTCAGTATTATGGATTTACCATTTACTTACATGCTATGAACCAGGGGTTCTCAACTTGGGGAGGCGTGCGAGAATTTCAGGGGAGGCCTGATAAACTGTGGAATAAAACAGCGTGAGCAATATTCACAGTCAGTGACATGACCCACGGCACTTATGTGGCTTTGTTAACGCGCTGATGCACTCATTCTCAGTCGGATAGGAGAAGTGGTATCTCCCACCAATCCCTAGTGGTTGATAGTTCGGGGCTTTTTGGGCCGCGTTGCTCTTGTATCGGTTACGTTTACATCTGCCACTGTGTTGATGTTTTCATAGATAGCTGTTGTTTGTTCGCTCAGAGCTCAGTCCATAGTCAATAATGATGTGAGTTGCAGTGTAGTGACGAGTAAAAATGTCGAAATCATTTCCAATGAAAAGGCTGAACAATGATGACTATATTAAATACGGGTTTACTTTTATAGAGAAAAACGGCAGTCATTACCTCAAAGCGTTATTTGTCACTCTGTTTTGAGTAACTATGCTATGTCACAAAAGCGTTTGGAACGTCATTTGTTAAATAACCACCCTGGTTTGAAGGAAAAACCAACTAAGATTTTTGTTGATGAGATGAACTCACTAAAACGCATGAAACTTGATTCGACTGGAAGATTTCAAGTTTAAAATGAAAAAACCGTGGAAGTTTTTTAAAAGATTGCCTTGTTGATAGCAAAATACAAGAAAATACATAATATTGGTGAGTTTCTTGTGAAACCGTGTTTACTTACTGCTTGTAGTATTGTACTTGGCAAATAAATCTGTAATAGGTTTGCAAAAATATCACTGTCAAACAATACAATAAAACTCAGAAATGATAAAATATTTCAAGGTTTGAAAAACAAAGTAATAGAAAATTTAAAGAACTCTCCGTTCTTTTCTTTTAAGTGTGATGAAACAAATGACATTTCACACCATTCCGAATTACTGATTTAATGTAGATTTACTGATGGCAAACAATTTAGGAGGAGATATTGCTCTCTCAACGTCTCAAAACAACAACAAAGGCTGTTGATGTATTTTCCGCTTTGTCTGACATTTATCAGCTAATGATCTTCTTTGATAAAATGTGATTGGTGTATTTACTGACGGGACACAACAATGACGGGCTGTCAAACTGGTTTTATTCAACTAAGGAAAAAAATCCTAAGATGATTGGTTCTCATTGCATCATTCATAGGCAAGCTTGGCTTGTAGGATTCTGCCTGAATCACTGAATTATGTTTTGAATTTAGTAATTAAAATAATCAACTTTGTAAAATATAGTTCTATGAACACTAGACTTTTTTAGGCTTCTTGTCAGGCTTTGAAGAGTGACCATCAAACTCTTCTTTACCGCACAGAAATCGGTTGTCTTTCTAAAGGTATAATACTTGGTAGGTGTTCAGTTTGAAGTCAGAGACTAAGATCATTTTAATAAGTGCTGGGAAAAACAATCTGTACAGAAAGTTCATAAATGAAAAATTCATTGTTTATTTGGCTTACTTGATAGACTTCTTTGAATCTCTCAGCTTTCTAAATTTGAATATACAAGGACAAAAAAATCCTTAAACCTTATTATGTAATTAAAGCTTTCTTGGAGAAGATAGTCCAAGGCAACGCCATCTCCAAAGACCTAAACCTAATTTGTCATATTTTCCACGGCTCAACACCCTCCTTGAATATACAGAAAATTCACTATTAAATGTGGAGAATTAATTGAAATACCTGATTCAGCACATCTACTGTAGTAACCCTGAAGGACAAATTAAGAAAGTATTTCCCAAATATTTCTTCCGAGAACTGGCAATTTAAGTTGGTTGGAAAGAGATCCATTCAACATCGAAGTGGACATACTCCCATATTCCCTTCAAGAGCAGGCCATCAACCTTAAATGTGATTCCCAAACAAGAGCAGAATTTCCAAATATGACTGTTGAAGACTTTTTATTGATCTATCTTCTTATGTATTCATAAGTTGCAATGGAAACTGTGAAGCTATTGGTGCAGTTTTCCTCCACGTACCTCTGCAAGTCTGGGTTTTTTTACACTTGCTTACATCAAATCAAAATATTTAGCACGGCTGGATGTTGTAACACTATTGATTAATCGCCCCGTATTGGGCGTCGATTGAAACACTACGGATTAATTCCCAGATATAATAATGCTGTGACGATGTTTAGGTTGTCTATAGCTTCGTGGTCGAGCGCCTATCATCACTGTACGGAATAGATATCGTTTAACCAGCTGTCTATAGCTCCGTGGTCGAGTACTAATTAAATCGGTATATTAATAAAATTAAAGAAAGATAAATATTTGATGGCTGTTTATTCACACATGGATTATTTAAATGACATCTGTTAATTACTGATACATACTCCAATTAAATGCTTTATATCAATGCACACTTGTGATATTAATGTAAATGATTGTATTCTGTGTTAGACTGTGACTGCGAGAGCCAGTGAGTCCCTGACTGCGTTGCTTGTGTGAGCGTGGGTGCTAGAGCGACTTGTGTGTGTGCGAATCCCTTAAACATACGCACAATGGCTTTTATATGACATACCCCTTGCATCTTTCTCCCCTCGTCAACAGTGTAAAAACTAACTAATAGAAAGAGTCCTGGGGCCAGGTGTTGTGAAAGCTAGCTTATTATTGATATAGGGAATTGGCGTCTTTGCCAAATACTGCGGGGTTGTACTTTTAACAGGAAAAATGGTATAAAAATATATATTTTAATGGTGAAATCCTTTTCCCATTATTTCTGAAAAGCGTGCTCTTCATGGATGAATCATAAAAGGATATTCTACATATGTTACTTTAAAGAAAAATTACCTTCATCCATGACTTTTTACATATTTTAGAGTGGTCTAAATCAATATCATTACAATGGAGAGAGTGATCTGGTATGTGTATGATCACTATTAACACCAAACATTCAAAAACAAACACTGCCAGTCCTCTCATTAATCTGTGCAATAATGAAGACAGCAAAGACAAAACTTTAATAAAAAGTGTACTTGTTTGAAAACTTTTATATTGTCTTTGAAGTGTCTTAAAAATGTTTGTATTTTTTTAAATGCTTCTAAAATTAAAAGCATTATAAAACCACATTGAAGTTTGAGTTAGATTAATCAATCCAATACCTAAAACCACAGTAGTTACTCAAAAACACACCAACACACACACACACACACACAACACACACACATATAATATATATATATATATGTATCAAACGGATTGTAAAGCATAGAAGGAATGGGGAGAGGAGGCGTGACGTCATACGACAGTAAGAAGGGCGGTATGGACATCAAAAAGCCGAGAACCCCTTCTATAAAACTATCAAACTGACTGAAAACTAAACATAATTTACTTCAAACTGTTGAACGAAATTTTATCAAGTGTATGCTGTGGTTCAATGGGGGATGAGGGTTGGTGGTTTGCCTCATAGCTACAATGTTTTAATGCTACATTTAACACCGTGTATTTTAATGCTACGTTTAACACCGTGTACCTTAATGCTACGTTTAACACCATGTAACTTAATGCTACGTTTAACACCATGTAACTTAATGCTACGTTTAACACCGTGTAACTTAATGCTACGTTTAACACCGTGTACCTTAATGCTACGTTTAACACCATGTAACTTAATGCTACGTTTAACACCATGTAACTTAATGCTACGTTTAACACCATGTAACTTAATGCTACGTTTAACACCGTGTACCTTAATGCTACGTTTAACACCGTGTACTTAATGCTACGTTTACACATGTACTTAAAGCTACGTTTAACACGGTACTTAATGCTACGTTTAACACCATGTAACTTAATGCTACGTTTAACACCGTGTACCTTAATGCTACGTTTAACACCGATGTAACTTAATGCTAATTAACGTGTATTTAATGCTACGTTAACACCGTGTACCTTAATGCTACGTTTAACACCATGTAACTTAATGCTACATTTAACACCGTGTACTTAATGCTACGTTTAACACCGTGTACCTTAATGCTACGTTTAACACCATGTAACTTAATGCTACGTTTAACACCATGTAACTTAATGCTACGTTTAACACCTGTAACTTAATGCTACGTTTAACACCGTGTACCTTAATGCTACGTTTAACACCGTGTACTTAATGCTACGTTTAACACCATGTAACTTAATGCTACGTTTAACACCTGTAACTTAATGCTACGTTTAACACCATGTAACTTAATGCTACGTTTAACACCATGTAACTTAATGCTACGTTTAACACCGTGTAACTTAATGCTACGTTTAACACCGTGTACCTTAATGCTACGTTTAACACCATGTAACTTAATGCTACGTTTAACACCATGTAACTTAATGCTACGTTTAACACCATGTAACTTAATGCTACGTTTAACACCGTGTACCTTAATGCTACGTTTAACACCGTGTACCTTAATGCTACGTTTAACACCATGTAACTTAATGCTACGTTTAACACCATGTAACTTAATGCTACGTTTAACACCGTGTACCTTAATGCTACGTTTAACACCGTGTACCTTAATGCTACGTTTAACACCATGTAACTTAATGCTACGTTTAACACCATGTAACTTAATGCTACGTTTAACACCGTGTACCTTAATGCTACGTTTAACACCATGTAACTTAATGCTACGTTTAACACCGTGTACCTTAATGCTACGTTTAACACCGTGTAACTTAATGCTACATTTAACACCGTGTAACTTAATGCTACGTTTAACACCGTGTAACTTAATGCTACGTTTAACACCGTGTAACTTAATGCTACATTTAACACCGTGTATTTTAATGCTACGTTTAACACCGTGTACCTTAATGCTACGTTTAACACCATGTAACTTAATGCTACGTTTAACACCGTGTAACTTAATGCTACGTTTAACACCGTGTACCTTAATGCTACGTTTAACACCATGTAACTTAATGCTACGTTTAACACCGTGTAACTTAATGCTACGTTTAACACCGTGTATTTTAATTCCAGTGGCGGTTCGTAGCTAAAATTAGTGGGGGTGATGCTAACACGGGAAGCAAAACAGTGCATTTTTTACTTCACAGCCGCAAAGCCAACTTTTCCGTTGGTACCATTCAGAATTAAAGTACGAATATATTTCTTGTTGTTGCTTTTTCCTGGCTGAGATATTAGAATATCAGGTGTTGAACGACCTCTTTTCTTAACTGTAACTTTATCATGTAGATAGCTGTGAAAACTAAGCTGTTGAAGTTCACTTACAGTCACATAACTTATTTCTTGGGGATGCAAGGCCATGGTTAAAGTTTTCTGTTAAATAAAAGAACAAAAAAAAAAAACGAATCAAATAAAATAGCTGGAAGCAGAATAATAATCTAACTCTACACTCTTGTACACTTTATCACTTCAAAGGATATGGTACACGGTTTTTAAGAATGTAACCTACCCCCCTTATTATCCCACATAAAATAATAGACAGAGGTGAGCACAAGAGAGTTATAATTTTATTATCAAGAAACATAGTACAACTCAATGTGAGAGTGACACTTAGGAATAACAATGGTAACTATAAGCCAGAAGGGCTGCAAGGCACTAAGGACACCGCCAGGGCCTGAAGGGCCTTACAACAATAATTAGCTTCAGGCGGCTCCTTAGATACGAACGCCCCCAAAATGGCGTCCTTAGAGAGCAGTATAAAGGCCTAACAAATTGGTCTCTAGATTAATAATAATAAAACATAACAAAAAAAGTCAACCGACAACATGAGTTGAGAGAGACAACCCCTTCTCATGATCCGTAACAAAGAGTGAGTCAACAGCTCACGCCCCTTAACTAAAGAATGACATTGACGCTATTCCAATATATTGCAATGTAAAAAAGACTAAGTGTACATAACACTGCCTAAAGGCTATAAGAGCCAATAAGATGTCCTCAGGAATATAAGTCCTGGGTGGCCCGCGGCCCCACATTTGACTAATACAAATAAATAGACACCAGTAAAACTATAATGAACTACCCTAACATTAACACCTAACATGGCGACCGTATAATATTAATTTCTCTGCTGGCTTGCGGCCCCACCTTTGACCAACCTTGACAAGGAGGCAAATATAAATAATCCCCAAACATTTAAAGATACCTAAATTATCACATTTCCTTAAGGGCTGACGTAATAGATTGTTACAAAAAAAATTAGACGTAGATATAAATTGAATTTTGAAAGAAGATAGATTAAAGCCAAATTGGATTTAGAATATATCGTCGAGCCTACAAAGTCAAGCTATTTACCTCGAAAGCCCAGAGCGTAATGTGTGTCCATACACTGGGTTTCAACCATTATATACACTGTGATAAACATATACTCCCAGAGCGCGGAACAAGGGTGGGGGTAAGGGGGTTCGAGAATGATCTCGAGGACCAATAGACGTAGTTTGTGCGTCGAAATTCAGTCCATAGAAGTTTTATCTGCAATGCGTTAGGGCGGCGCGCGCAGAATGATGATCGCTTGTTTCTTGCCCAATCGGGAGGAGAGGTGGGGGGCAGCCCAACCACACGGTCAGCGACGAGATTCAAACCTCTGTTCAGTTGGCTATAGTGGTGATGAGTGTCTCAGGTGTATCGTAGAGGAGTCAGGACGAGTCAACTAGGGCTGAGTTGGTGAGTGTTATTTATTCTATGTGACGTTACAAGAACAACACATGCTGATTAAAAAAAAACTTCCTTCCACCATCATGCCAGAGGCGGCACTGCGAGAGCAGCAGTGCTCTCTCTATCTGGCAGTCCCGACTTCCTCCCCAGGCCTCTCCTATGTGCACATGCGCACAATAGTCAAACACCATGTCGCTTGCACTGTGAAGCGCACAGTTCCATACTAAGATTTTTGTATATTTTTCATAAACTGGGGGATGGCTAATGAAGTACTGACATTAAGCTTAAGGAATATATATTGTACTACTAAAATAAATAAAGAATTAAAGAAAAAAGTAATTATTATATTAAATGCTAACAATATTATCAAGTGTAAATAGGATGTGCTGCAATTCCTCAGTGCCTATACACGAGCCGCCACTGTTTAATGCTACATTTAACACCATGTATTTTAATTCCACATTTAACACCATGTATTTTAATGCTACGTTTAACACAATGTTTTTAACTACATGTTTAACATTGTGTTGCCCACTTCGATGGCCGCATGGTCTAAGGCGCTACTCTCGCAGTATACTAGACTGCCGATGACGGGGAGATCGAGGTTTGAATCTTGGTCGGGTGTACTGAGGGTGGTTTTTCAACATGGTTTTCTACTCTCGCTCCACGCAAATACGGGTAAAAACTATTAAACTGGTCCTGATGTCGTTGCTGTCAACTGAAGATTGTTTGGAGAGTAATCGTGTTTTTAATCTCCCGGTAAATCAGCCATGGGATGATTCATGTGGCTAGTACATTAATTTATATGACTGGTTTGAATAAATATATTAATCAGTATCAAACTTTTAAAGTGTTTAATCTCGCTGGCATATCTGTTCGAGGAGTTGTATCTTTTAACCGACTAAGGAGGCCATGTCTACTTGGGATGATGTTTCCATTAGGAGTAAAGTTTTACATTCTCTCTCCAGGAGAGTAACAGTTTATATTTAACATATTACCTTAAACATAGAACGTGAAACATTGGTTTAAATAAGTAAATTTAAAAAAAAACTTCAAATTAAAAGTATTATTTACTTTATAATTGAACAAAAATTTGTATTTTTTAAAATCAAATTTCCAATTTTATCTCCAGAGAGAACTTGGGAGGGTTTTTGGAGTAGCCTCATTAATTACGAATATCGTTCTCCCCAGAATTGTATCATGTTGTCTCCAAAGCAGTTGATCCCATCCCATCACGTCACGTCACGTCACGTCGCACGTCATATTGTAACAAATAATAGTTTAACCACTTGGCACTAAGTAGTTGAGGTCATTGCTGCAAGAAGAGGACGACAAGGCTTGACCTGGCCCATGACACTGGAGAAAAGAGGCCAATCAAATTGCTTCCTAGGTTAGGAAAAACTAATATTTATCTTGTCTCACATTCTAGAAACTCGGGGCCCTTTGGTCACATCAAGATACACAGAGATTCACATTGGTCACACAGTTGAGACGCAAAGGGATTCATGTTTGTGTCACAGAATACAGACACATAGGGATTCATGTTGGTCACACAGTCGAGATGCAAAGGGATTCATGTTTGTGTTACAGAATACAGACATATAGGGATTCATGTTGGTCACACAGTCGAGATGTAAAGGGATTCATGTGTGTGTTACAGAATACAGACACATAAGGATTCATGTTGGTCACACAG
The DNA here is from genome assembly GCA_039000515.1 of Timema cristinae. Taxonomy (NCBI): domain Eukaryota; kingdom Metazoa; phylum Arthropoda; class Insecta; order Phasmatodea; family Timematidae; genus Timema; species Timema cristinae. The sequence continues at coordinate 6,570,139 of JBCFYV010000935.1, forward strand.
TCGAGATGTAAAGGGATTCATGTTTGTGTCACAGAATACAGACGCACATATTTAAGAAACGTAGGTATAAATATAAATGTATATGAAGAATCAGTTACTAATGGTGATCCCATGTTAGTGTATATCATATGAACAAACTCGGTCTATACGATGTATTCGCCAACATGGAGGGTATTTCTGTGACTAACTGTTCACCAGAGTTGCCTTTCTCTAATGAAACGAGTTAAAAAGAAACTCCTTTCCGAATTAGGTGAAATTAAATTTAATTACTTTATTAATGAAAAGTGACAACACGACGGTTATCAATTTATCAAGTTAGCTTATATAAGAATTCGTAAAAAACAACCAAAAACATGAAAATCCTTTTAAAATCAAATAGGCAGCTAAAGATGGATATTTTAATCTCGCAGAACCTTCAAGATTGTTTAATAGTCATAATATATATTATAATATGGTTACGTTGTTTTTTATTTTTATTATGTACCTGTACCTTCTTTTTATAATATTAAAAAATTGAAACACAAATGAATGTAATGGGATATCTAAACATTGTAAACAAAGCTAACAACGTGTTTATTAAAATAATGTATGATTGTGCACACGGTTTTAATCTAGTTTGGCTCTTTCATGTTACAAACTTCTTGATCAGCCCTGAATATTAGTGATTTTGCGTCAAGGGGAATCATGCATAGGAACATATTTTAAAAACTTTTTTTTTCTTAAACATAAATAATTATAATTGTGTTTTAATTTAAAAAAGTATTTGTATTTACTTATTTTTTTTATTTGGAAGCTATTTAAGCAGACTAAATTAGATTAATAAAATTTTACGAACCTATTAATTGCAAGTGTTCGATTTTTTTTATTTGACTTGATAACTTGCTACAGATAGATGTGTAAATATTTCAACACGATCGACTAAATACTTTCTAGACTATTAAATATTAACTACAAAATATAAAAACTATTTTTTAAGTAGCAGTTTCTTTTTGTTTATTCACTTTTTATCTTGCTGTCCTAAGGTTTCAAATTTATTTTAAACTAATGTTGGATTAATTATGAACCGTTATATATTTTATGTTTACCTCTGGGAGGTCGGGTTTATAAAATAGTTTGAACCACATCTCACGCTGTTCATAGTTTATAAAATAGTTTGAGCCACATCTCACGGTGTTAATAGTTTGTAAAAAAGCTTGAACCCCTATCTCACGGTGTTAATAGTTTATAAAATAGTTTGAGCCACATCTAACGGTGTTAATAGTTTGTAAAATAGCTTGAACCCCTATCTCACGGTGTTAATAGTTTATAAATAGTTTGAGCCACATCTCACGGTGTTAATAGTTTGTAAAATAGCTTGAACCCCTATCTCACGGTGTTAATAGTTTATAAAATAGTTTGAGCCACATCTCACGGTGTTTATAGTTTGTAAAATAGCTTGAGCCCCATCTCACGGTGTTAATAGTTTGTAAAATATCTTGAGCCCCATTTCACTGTGTTCATAGTTTGTAAAATAGCTTGAACCCCATGTCACGCTGTGCATAGTTTGTAAAATAGCTTGAGCCCCATATCACGCTGTTCATAGTTTGTAAAATAGCTTGAGCCCCATATCACGCTGTTCATAGTTTGTAAAATAGCTTGAGCCACATCTCACGGTGTTTATAGTTTGTAAAATAGTTTGAGCCACATCTCACGGTGTTCATAGTTTGTAAAATAGCTCGAGCCCCATTTCACGGTGTTCATAGTTTATAAAATATCTTGAGCCCCATTTCACGGTGTTCATAGTTTGTAAAATAGCTTGAGACCCATTTCACGGTGTTCATAGTTTGTCAAATAGCTTGAGACACACCTCCCGGTGTTCATAGTTTGTAAAATAGTTTGAGCCACATCTCACGGTGTTCATAGTTTGTAAAATATCTTGAGCCCCATTTCAGGGTGTTCATAGTTTGTAAATAGCTTGAACCCCATTTCACGGTGTTTATAATTTGTAAAATAGCTTGAGCCACATCTCACGGTTGTTCATAGTTTGTAAAATAGTTTGAGCCACATTCATCACGGTGTGTTTCATAGTTTTGTAAAATATCTTGAGCCCCATTTCACGGTGTTCATAGTTTGTCAAATAGCTTGAGACACATCTCCGGTGTTCATAGTTTGTAAAATAGTTTGAGCCACATCTCACGGTGTTCATAGTTTGTAAAATATCTTGAGCCCCATTTCAAGGTTTGTTCATAGTTAGTAAAATAGCTTGTGAACCCATTTCACGGTGTGATATAATAGTTTGTTAAAATAGCTTGAGACACATCTCCCGGTGTTCATAGTTTGTAAAATAGTTTGAGCCACATCTCGCGCTGTTAATAGTTTGTAAAATAGCTTGAACCCCATCTCACGGTGTTAATAGTTTATAAAATAGCTTGAGCCACATCTCAAGGTGTTTATAAATTGTAAAATATGTTGAGCCACATCTCACGGTGTTCATAAGTTTGTAAAATAGCTTGAGCCCCATCTCACGCTATTCATAGTTTGTAAAATAGTGTGAGACCATATCACACTGTTTATATAGTTTATAAAATAGCTTGAGCCACATCTCACGGTGTTTATAGTTTGTAAAATATTTTGAGCCACATCTCACGGTGTTCATAGTTTGTAAAATAGCTTGAGCCCCATCTCACGCTGTTCATAGTTTGTAAAATAGTGTGAGACCATATCACACTGTTTATAGTTTATAAAATAGCTTGAGCCACATCTCACGGTGTTTATAGTTTGTAAAATAGCTTGAGCCACATCTCACGGTGTTCATAGTTTGTAAAATATCTTGAGCCCCATTTCACGGTGTTCATAGTTTATAAAATAGCTTGAGTCCCATTTCACGTGTTCATAGTTTGTAAAATAGCTTGAGCCACATCTCACGCTATTCATAGTTTGTAAAATAGTGTGAGACCATATAACTCTGTTTATAGTTTATAAAATATCTTGAGCCACATCTCACGGTGTTTATAGTTTGTAAAATAGCTTGAACCCATTTCACGGTGTTTATAGTTTGTAAAATAGCTTGAGTCACATCTCACAGTGTTTATAGTTTGTAAAATAGCTTGAGCCACATTTCACGGTGTTCATAGTTTGTAAAATATCTTGAGCCCCATTTCACGGTGTTTATAGTTTGTAAAATAGCTTGAGCCACATCTCACGGTGTTTTATATTTGTAAAATTGCTTGAGCCACATCTCACGGTGTTCATAGTTTGTAAAATAGTGTGAGACCATATCACGCTGTTTTAGTTTATAAAATAACTTGAGCCACATCTCACGGTGTTTATAGTTTGTAAAATAGCTTGAACCCCATTTCACGGTGTTTATAGTTTGTAAAATATCTTGAGCCCCATCTCACGGTGTTAATTGTTTGTAAAATAGCTTGAGCCACATCTCACGGTGTTAATAGTGTGTAAAATAGCTTGAGCCCCATCTCACGGTTTTAATAGTTTGTAAAATAGCTTGAACCCCATTTCACGGTGTTTATAGTTTGTAAAATAGCTTGAACCCCATCTCACGGTGTTTATAGTTTATAAAATAGCTTGAGCCACATCTCACGGTGTTTATAGTTTGTAAAATAGTTTGAGCCACATCTCACGGTGTTCATAGTTTGTAAAATAGTTTGAGCCACATTTCACGGTGTTCATAGTTTGTAAAATATCTTGAGCCCCATTTCACGGTGTTCATAGTTTGTAAAATAGCTTGAGCCCCATTTCACGGTGTTCATAGTTTGTAAAATATCTTGAGCCACATCTCACGGTGTTTATAGTTTGTAACTTGTGAATGTGGGGAATGCCAGGCCTCCACCGTGGTTCGAACTCCACGTTAAACTGTAGGTCCTTCATTTCATCTCACAATCACCCTACCATTACACATTAGCGTAAGTGCGTATAACCCGAACGGGTAGTAAGACGCGGTGCTAATAATAATAATAATAATAACAGTTTGTAAAATAGCTTGAGCCCCATTTCACGGTGTTTCATAGTTTGTAAAATAGCTTGAACCCCATTTCACGGTGTTAATAGTTTGTAAAATAGCTTGAACACCATTTCACGGTGTTTATAGTTTGTAAAATAGCTTGAACCCCATTTCACGGTGTTAATAGTTTGTAAAATAGCTTGAGCCCCATCTCACGGTGTTTATAGTTTGTAAAATAGCTTGAGCCCATCTCACGGTGTTTATAGTTTGTAAAATAGCTTGAGCCCCATCTCACGGTGTTCATAGTTTGTAAAATAACTTGAACCCTATTTCACGGTGTTTATAGTTTGTAAAATAGCTTGAGCCCCATCTCACGGTGTTTATAGTTTGTAAAATAGCTTGAGCCCCATCTCACGGTGTTCATAGTTTTGTAAAATAGCTTGAACCCTATTTCACGGTGTTTATAGTTTGTAAAATAGCTTGAGCCCCATCTCACGGTGTTTATAGTTTGTAAAATAGCTTGAGACCCATCTCACGGTGTTCATAGTTTGTAAAATAGCTTGAACCCTATCTCACGGTGTTTATAGTTTGTAAAATAGTTTGAGCCCCATCTCACGGTGTTCATAGTTTGTAAAATAGCTTGAACCCTATCTCACGGTGTTTATAGTTTGTAAAATAGCTTGAGCCCCATCTCACGGTGTTTATAGTTTGTAAAATAGCTTGAGCCCCATCTCACGGTGTTTATAGTTTGTAAAATAGCTTGAGCCCCATCTCACGGTGTTCATAGTTTGTAAAATAGCTTGAACCCTATCTCACGGTGTTTATAGTTTGTAAAATAGCTTGAACCCCATTTCACGGTGTTAATAGTTTGTAAAATAGCTTGAGCCCCATCTCACGGTGTTCATAGTTTGTAAAATAGCTTGAACCCTATCTCACGGTGTTTATAGTTTGTAAAATAGCTTAGCCCCATCTCACGGTGTTCATAGTTTGTAAACCAACACCAACACCCCTCACCTCCAGCTCCAGCAATCAGACACCACTACCGCCAGATAAAGGTGTGTTTCACTAAGATCACAGGTACTGGAAAGTTAAGGACACTTTGTCTTATTCTCACCAAGTTCATCTAATTTGTTTTTGACGAGGCTGACAATCGACATTCGTATCTAGTCGAACGTACTGAGACTGTTTTTTCCTAAACTGCGCCTTATTTTTTTATCTAGAGGGGTAGGAATGAGGAAGATGCATTTAGAGGGAATATATCCAGATTAGTGTGGAGGGAGAGTGGAAAACCTTTTAAATAAAAATACTCGGTACGGGATTCACACCCCAACCACCCGCCACTGCTATATGATAATATAAGAGATTGACGTTTAGTCCGCGTGTCCACCTAACTTCTAGGCGCTCTATTACATACAGTAATTGTTTTCATTCAGTGTGCCATGATTTTTTTTAAATATATGTATCTAGCTATTTTATGAGTTGCATATTCTATGTGTACCTATTTTATTTTTAAAAACCATCCTAAAACCTAAATTGGTGTCCGGCCCTTTTTCCTTTTGTACAGTCCGTCGTGGTTGTAAGGTAGCAACTTTCTGGCTCAGCCCTCGCGGTATGCGATACTTCACACATGACTGCCAAGCAGTGTGCATAGCTACGCCCAAGGCCGGAGTTAGAGAAGGCCTTTCCATAAATAATTTCTTAACTGTTGAAAAGGGGGGATGGTGGAGTCTTTTAATGCATTTTTCAATGCCCGAATGTGTTGGTTTAATAAATTTATTTAAAAAATTTAATATTTTGTATCTATTACACAAAATATTATACATACTATATTTATTATTATTATTATTATTAGCACCGCGTCTTACTACCCGTTCGGGTTGTACGCACTTACGCTAATGTGTAATAGTAGGGTGATTGTGAGATGAAATGGAGGACCTACAGTTTAACGTGGAATCCGAACCACGGTGGAGGCCTGGCATTCCTCACATTCACAAGTTGTGATTAATACAAGTCTTGTCAGAGGTGAAGGAAGGGTTTGGTAATCAGATAAATCTGTGCCGGGACCGAGGATTGAACCCCGGCCGCCAGCACAGAAGTCTGACACCTTACCCCTAGACCGCCAGGTCACCTACATACTATATTGATATCATATGTTTATTATATATATTATATTTATATTATGTGCTTATTATATATGATATCTATTATATTTATATAAAATGTTTATTATATATTATATGTGTTATACAATTGTATATACTCTATAATTTATACTTTATATATCATATATTTAACATATAATAATATACAGGGAGGTTCAAACATCTTAACACACTGTGCCGGGCTAATTTCAATTAGCCCGCACTGTTAATTGTTTCAACCTCGCACAAAGTAAATACCAACTCTGCCAGAACAGCGGATCATATTAGACTTACCATGGCCTAGCCGATGTAGTTGCTGTGTTGTGTGATCGCCACTGATTGCCCACATTTAACTATACTGGAGTGGTTACTTACCAAAAAAACTGAAATAAATTGTTAAATTTTTTGCTTATCTCATCATCTACTCTTCGTGCATGCGCCTATACCCGCTGCAGGCATCCACTCCTCCAAGCACTATTGCTCCAAGACGTGATTGTAAAATAGACACAAAACGCTATTCATTCTCCTCGGCTGAACATGTTAATAACGTTTTCTTTCTTCGTCTAAATCTACTAGCTACAAGAGATAACTGCCCGGACACCATGGCTACTATCAGCTCCAGCTAGTCTTCGTCACTACAAGGACATGAGTATCAACGCGGCCAGTCTACCCTGCTAGGGTAGATAGTCCGTTGTTTTGTGGTTTTTTTGCACACTGCAATTGCTACCCCTCTCGGTATCATAAGTATATTTTCATTAGTTGTATTGGATACGATTTGTTTACCTTAGTCAAAACGTTGTTTATATATCAATATGTTGTAATTCGTCACTTAGCGACTCTGCTCTATTCCTAGCTTACAGGGTATTTGGTTCCTTCAGAACAAAACTAGTTTATTGTGTCATTGTATACTTTGTAAGAATAATTTTACCAGTTTGGCATAGCACCGCTTAATGAGTTGGCTAGAGCTTTTAGGATATATGTATATTTGACAGTGCCATGTGTAGACGACGCTATTTACTTCTCTTTGGTTACCCTCTAAAGGGTTAGCCGTTGCTTGATTGTCGCTTAACGACTTATTGTGGTTATGGGTTTTGAATGTATCAAATGTGGTACCTATATAAACGAATTATAAGGGAACATGAGCTGTTAAGTGACAAAATTAGATATCTAACCCTAAATTTAAGGAGGAAAGGAGAAAAAAAACTTGAAATTAGCTCTAACGATTTTGATTAAATTTTATATATATATATATATATATACATATATAATATATATATATATATATATACACTGTTTGTAATTATAAACAAGATGGCAATTCTAATTGTCTTACCAAAATGACTTTGAGGATACTTTACATTGGGAAAAATTTACCATTTTCATCATTTCACAACAACTATTTGAGAATGAAAATAAAATATCATTGTAAAATTGTATAACTATTAAAGATAGAACTATTTTATTTGAAATCTATTTTTTAAACCTTAAATTTCTTAACTATAAGCAAATATAAACACTTTTTAATTCAAGTACTAAAATTAATTTTATTTTTATGGCCTTTGGTGGGTAAAGATATTTCTCTTTTCTCAATTTTTCTGTAACAGTGTTCCTACACCTAATTTTATAGCTGAGGGAACTGCAGCTGTTATGGATAAAAGCTTTATCTTTGCTATCTCTCAGTTAAATGTTGCCAAACCTTCTAGCTTTCAATTGATGAGACGGGAGGTGGGGGGGTTTACTTGGTATTCCCTCATTATAAACAATGTGACATGAGGAGGTTGGGGGTTCAATTGACATGCAAACACATTGTATATCGGTGCAAAGCCTTTTATAGAAACATTAGCTATTTGCACAGACGTATTTTTTTTAATATTGAAGTTTATTAACTTTTCTCTATTCCCCACGTAGTTATGTTTAAATTATTTTATGTATAAAGCTTTTTTCTTCATAATTAATATACAAACAATAAATATATTCCAACATGCATTTATACTAAATGTTATAAATGACGTTCTTACTTGTTCTTAATCAGGCAATGATACTACTCCTAGATCAGCACCACTACCATCATCTTCAGAGCTTCAAATGTATCACTACACTGTCGTGCAGTTTTTCTATTAGCCCATCTACGCCCCACATTGTTGCTTCAACTTATATTACATTTACATGATGAACATGATTTCACCAATGTTCTTTTGTGATATTTCTCACTCCTTCTATTAGGCGATAAAAATCATAAAGTTTAAATGTATTGTTTTCTTGAGAAACACACATTTTAACCGGTCTCCAAATTCCTTCGATGGGATTCAGATTAATGTGATATGGGTGCAGTCGTAGAACTTCGTGTCCAGCACTTTTAACACTATCGTCAAGAATATATCCACGTTCATAATTGCCTCGGAATATGTCCGAAATTTCTACAAGCTCCATATTATTCATGGTTTCTTCCCAAGAATTACCTTTACTTGACCCTTAATTTTGAATCTTGCGAAAAAAACTCGTAAATAAATATCTCGCAAATCGTAGTCTGTACCAAAACAGAGCTAATTTTGAAAGGTTTCTACTCTCGTGCAAGTCGGTGTGGCATTGTTACGCTTGCGAATGAGTTTTCAATCTGACAAAACTGTAAAACCATAACATACCAAAAGATTGGGGTGATGGGGTGCCACAGCGTGCCATTTTACAATATAAGTAACTGAAAGTAAACACTCTTATAGTATTGAGTGCATCATGTAAAAATTTTTGTTTGGTTTATTCGAAAATCATCTTCCATTTGTTTGGATCTAAGATTATTGTCTCAAAATCGTATCATGTTATATAAGTATCAAAGTATGAGATAAACTTTTCTAAAGTTCAATATTTTCTTTAACTCCCTTGGTAGCTGAAGATCAGAAGTTCACGAGATTGATCCTAGTTCAAATATAGAATTTTGATTTTTTATCGGAATAAAAAATAACTTTTTAATAGTTTGAATTCAGTAAAACATTATTTTATTTTCGCAACTGTTTATAAGACATAAACATGCCCTAAAGGTTTTTAATACGTGAATAATAATTAGCTTGCTTAGCCTTATTTTTAAATGTGTATATTTTGGTCATAAAACTCATTAATTTAATTTTTAAATAATCACCCACGTATAAAATTTCAAAATCAATGTACTATTTTTAATTTTATACCTTGGTTAATTATTTGTAAAGAAAAATATTGTGGTAGTTTATGTAGGCTCAAATACCGTGTATCCATCTGTAAAAAATATTCAAAGAAATTATATGCTTATTAATACAATTTATTTAAAATGAAAGGTTTTTTCCGTTTGATAAATTAAAAAAAGCTTGTTCTTTCACGATTTAAACACGTGAACTCTGAACTATGAGGATGTCACGTTACGAGCTCAGTCAAGTTGACGGTCAAATAAAATTGAAAAAATTAAAATATATTATTATAATTTCACACAAACAAATACTTTTATTTAATTATTGAATAAAGTGTCCAAAACAATCATATTTTTTACTTCTGTAAGCCTATTTTGTAAAATGGTAGGTTCATTTTAATAAAATCACTCTCAGAAGGTTTTAACCGAGAGGGTCTCGCGTCTATTTTTTTTTACTATGGTTTACTCGCCAGACAAGCCCTGTCTTGAACGGTGTGAGTCTGGCGAGTAGAATCCACTCACTATTCGATCGTGTGACGTCAGTTTTCATAGCGCAGATGTTTCCAAATTAGGGGTTTGCGAGGTTTTTTGTGAGATGAAAGAAATATGCTAACAACTCGTCACCCCTAAATTTCAAAATTAGGATTCCTGGTAAGACAGGACTGAATAATAATCTTGGTGCTACTCTTTGTTGGAATGCTCTCTTTGATCGTAGAATGAATGGATGCATTGTCTAGAACTATGACACTGTTTGATAGTATATTTATAAGCAGCTTCTCTTTGAAATATGTTTCACACTTCCTTCCATCCATTTCATCGTGATGGTCACCATCTTTTTTTCACATGAAAAATAAGCTTTGCACCCGGTATAAAACCATTTTAATTACCTGCATGGACGAGAATGACGCATCCACCTTTTCCGGAAAGAAGCTTAATTCCAATAGTTAGGCCTTCTCGTCTTGCTTGTGAGAATTATGAAATAATTGTTATGTCCATCCACGATTTTGAAGTCGTGTGTCTGGAACTGCACCAGGTTTTATCTTTGACTGTGAACACAATATTCCTGTAGGTAGTTCATTAATATATTAAAGTGAATGTACCTTTCTGCGAATTTCTGTTTGAGTAAAAGTGTCATATCTATCCAAACGCTCCATTTGAGTTAAATTATTTCCTTGTTTGATTTAAGTCAATAACTTTCCCTTAGTTTTAAATTCTTGTTTAATAGAGATTACTACTTTTAAGACACACCTGTAGCCTCCACGGCCTGGATTGCCGCTTGATTTACTGAACAAGTTCCGTCTTTACCAAAATAAGTGTTGATTCTTAACACTATTGCCATTTATTTACTACTTAATATGTTCCTCTTGGAATGTAATTATTTATAACAAGCCGGAGATTCCATAATTTTTGTTATATTTTAACTGTTAACAGTACACTATTATTCAAATAAATATATTAGTACGCACATAAAATAATAATTCCACAACCTTATGGTAAAAAGTAAAGCACACAACACATACACACAAAATCTTAACGTTAATATTATCAAATATTTTTCTGCAAATAATGCTAATAAAATCAAAGTGTTTATTGATTAGATGTTTTTGAGGTAGTTATTAGTAACACGAGAATCAAACTACTGCAATCTTACGACTGTGCTGGAGGAAGAAGCACCAACTACTGGCGATATCGACAGCCCAGCATTGCCAAATTTAATATACATTCTAAGGAAGACTGATCACGGAAAACCAAAGAATGACAACGCTGCTAAACAATAGTAAGCTTGCAGTTCCTTCAGCGAGGAAATTGGGTGTAGTTCACAATACCATAGATTACATTGGCGCAGACAAGGGGGAGGGGTGTTTCAGGGTTGAAACCCCCTCCAGACCTTGCTATCCAACAACCTCTTTCTCATCCCTAAACCCGTTGAAATCATACATGAGGAACTCTACAAATGAAGACAGACTTAATGGTTTCATATACATACATCCAGGGGTGGCCATTATGGACCCATGCGGGAAAATGCCAGATATGGCCCAGAAGTGAAATTGGCCAGCTCTGAAAATGCCAGATTTGCCCCAGATCTGGGTATATCTGGCCTATATCTGGGTATATCTGGCCTAGATATGAATCAGCTCTGGCCAGATATGATCTTTCCAGTTGGGAAGGATAAAGTTATTAATGAAGTTTCTATGAAACCAAGGAAAATTACCATAAGACTAAAGGGAATAATTACAAAAGTGATTTTTTGAGTTAAGAGTTAGTACAAGTTGGTTATTTGAATTTTCCGATTTTAGCTCATAAAATAATTTTATAAATCAAATTTCCAAAATACAATTTATTGAAACTGGCATATTTGTATATTCTAGCAGTATGCATGAATAAAAATTTGTTCATAAAACTTAGTCATAATAATTAGAGAATTATTACCATTTTTATGGATTTTTAATTATTTTGGACATTATTGTATTTCTTTTGATGAATTTGCATTTTGAAGTACCTAAATTGACCCCGCTTAGTTGGCCAGTGAAACCCCGCCTTATTGTCCTTATTGTGGGGGCTGGTGGCATTGGAATGAACAGGTTTGTCTAAATGTTTGTGGTTGGTATAGAAACAATGACTGTCCATGTGTATTCTCAGAGGTCCTGATCTGAGTTCAAAGTATTCAGCCTCACTAAAATTACATTGAATAGTGGATTGTGTTGGATGTGGTATAGAAACAATGACTGTCCATGTGTATTCTCAGAGGTCCTGGTCTGAGCTCAAAGTATTCAACCTCACTAAAATTACATTGAATAGTGGATTGTGTTGGATGTGGTATTGCTTCTTGATGTTCTTACTATTGAAGGTCTTCCTGGGTGGGTGGATCTTTAAGTTTTGTTAGAGTCAGGCAATTTTGGGTGTTCTAGAAGGTTGTGAAGGCTAAGTGGCATTTGAAAGAGATTCTTGAGGGAGAGCTGAGAAGGTTTTGTGTCTGAGTGGAGTAAATTAGAAAGTTGTAGCCATTGTGAGGATAATGTTGATTATTTGCAGTTCGAATGGTATTTGGTACTGAAAAGAATGTCATAATAAATCTTTCATTGATTTGTCGAATCATTTGAGAGGGCTCTGGAGATTATAGTATCAATACGAGTTGAAGGGTATCGTCTTTCTTGAAAAGCTGAGAAAAGTTTATTGCAATACTGAGTGAGGTCAGAACTGTCTGAACATATGTGATTGTCCCTAATGACCAGGTTGTAAGAGGAGAGACTTCTTAGTGTAAGAAGGGTGGTTGTTGTGATAGTGAAGGTATTGCTTGTGGTTTATAGGTTTGTTTGGTATGTTCTTGGAGGATCTTGGAGGTGAGCACGTCTAAAAGCTGGGTTATTGCTTTAGCAATGTAGTCCAAGCGGTTAAGAACAACCTGTAGTGAATCCTTTATCGGCAGGCAAAATAATTATATCCTTGTTGGCACAAAGGGCTTTTATTGATTTTTGTTAATTGACATTTAGATTATTGATTTTAGGAATAGTGTTAGGGAGGTGTGGGTCATTTTCTTTCTTATTTGAACTTCATGCGTTAAAAAGTTAGGTTTATCTGGTTCATGCATTGTAGAGTACCGAGAAGCAGCTGTTAGAAGCTCAAGTGAGCTACAGTGCAGCTTCAGAGAGCTCCATAGCAACGCAAGGTGTCGCCTCTCTTGAACCAGATCACACGTGATTGTCTGAAGGCGGCCTCAACCAAACAAGTTATTTTATTAACCTCATCTAACTACTCGTTCAGGCTATTAATCTTTTATTGCTCTATTGTGGTGAAATGAGGAAGCTAAAGTGAGAATGTAACCGAATCTACGTAGGAGAGTCGCAACCATTTAGTAAAATCCCCCACAGAGCACTCAGTCAGGATTTGAACTCAAGCCTTCATGTCATCAGGCAATCAGACCAGCCTAGCTTGACGTTTATTCCGCGTTCTTGGCTATATCAGAGCAAATATGTTATTATAGAGTTAATTTCATCGTCAGTGTTCACTATTTTTCATTTATACGCCACAGTTAAACGAGTAATAACTTAATTTTGCAAATAAATTAGTTCCTATATTTTCATGTATGAATTAATTTGATGGATTGAGTAACGTACTGGGTAATATAAGCTATGTTAATAGTTTTCAAAACAATTACTGAAAAAAAACACTTCAAGTGTTCCCATCTGGGATTTAAACCCGTTCAAACCAATCGGTTTAAATTATTTAAATTGAAAAATGACATCTGGACACGGGAATCGAACCCGGGACCTTTGACTTAGTACGCTAATGTGCTAATCCAAAGGTCCCTGGTTCAATCCCCATGTCCAGGTGTCATTTTTAAATTTAAAGAATATTATATTTAGATGCAGCTATAACCGTTACTTACAAATATGATAAGCACATATGAGCACAAAGGACTGTATGAATCTCAATGTGTTTGAAGAAAGTGGCAGCCAACTTGATGTACGTTATATATTGTAGGTCCTCCCTATTTGAGCTCTCCTACTCTTCTGGCCAAACTGTCAATAGTGCAGATATATTTCACAGTTTCACGAGGGGTGGGGAGGGGAGGGTGTTCTTTGAGTGACTCATTTGGAGCTCAACTCGGCCTATGACCAATTTATAACGTTCATGATTACCCTTGATCTAGAATCAGACCAATCGTGGCCAAGAGAAATGGACAATAGGTGAGACGAGTAAATAACAGCCCACGTCTTAGAAGAGGGTAGAATGAAGGAGAAACAGATTGAAAGTAAGAGAGAAATAGCAGGATAAGTTGGAACGTGGGAGGAGAAGGGATTACATTTATACGTCTGTTTCTAACATGAGCCTGTCAAGAGCAAAAGTTTACCAATTCAATATCTATTTTTAAAAGAGAGCTTTCAGACTGGGAGATTCGTAATCAACGGAATAGTCTACACGGTAGAGAGGTAGGTTGGGGAGGACGAGGCATTGCTCGCGGGATCTTTCACTGACACATTAAAACAGAGACAAAGCAAAGTTTTGGATATTTTACAAAATATTGTTTATTAAACAGTATAAGGGAGTTTGGAACTGAAGGGGGGAGGTGATACGTTATTCTGAGGTACGGAAACTATCTTAAAACCCTCAATATTCCTCATTCATAATACTAACTAAAACAGTTTATATTATTTAATACAAATAATGTACCAACTATTACTATATATCATTTTAGAACACATTCTAAATAAAATACCGTAAGGAGTGATAATGAATGTGGCTATGACTTTTTTATAATATTACTGGTTGGGGTATATCTAAGTAAAATAGATTAATTAAAAGAAATATTTAGAATGAAAATTTAATGACTTTAGATTAAAATGTCTGGTTGAATTGTGCTTAAAATTATAACATAGTGTCATATAAAAATGTTTTAATAACATATATTAAAATAACATCATCAAACAGTTAGTGAAAAAATACAAGTTGACGACAAGTCTAAAAGTACATAAACAATAATTTAAAAATACAAAAATAACAATGAAAAATTAAAAAATAAAGTCCAAGTTTACATTACAACCATGTGGATGAATAGTTAAATCCAAATTAAAAAAACACAGGTTTAGTCACACCCAAAGTTATGACAACGGTAGTTAAAGTTCTTGTTATAACGAATTAAACAATTAATAATAATATGGGGAGGTTGGGTAGTATATCTAGGTCCAGTTTTGGTTATTTCCTGATACTCCTTTTAGAGAAAGCTGTCTTAGATGTTGCCGACATGATTCGGTAATATAAGTATCATAATCATGGCTACAAAGTCGTTGGGGTGTAACACGAAGTGTTGTTAACGATTGTGAGGTTAAGACTCAACAGTATTGTAAACTTGGACTTTATTTTTTAATTTTTCGTTGTTATTTTTGTATTTTTAAATTATTGTTTATGTACTTTTAGACTTGTCGTCAACTTATATTTTTTCACTAAATGTTTGACGATGTTATTTTAAAATATGTTATTGAAAAAATGTTATATGACACTATGTTATAATTTTAAGCACAATTCAACCAGACATTTTAATCTAAAGTCATTCAATTTTCATTCTAAATATTTTCTAAATTAATCTATTTTACTTATTTATAATATTATTGGGTGATTATCTTGGGTTGTATCTATGTCATAGCCACATTTAAAACTATTTAGACAAATTACCTTTGTTTTTCAACTTTAATGTGTCTCCCACAACTTGCCATTATTATCATAAAATAGACAAGATTTATTTTATTGAAGTCAAATGTTTAATTTAGAAATATTTCTGTATCATAATAATGTCATTTGTTCGTATAGTTTTCTATTGTTTGACGAATATTACTAATCCTATACTTCATTTTCATTCCTCTATGTTATATCTTTGAATAGTGCTCCTTTTATCTAGATTCTCTATGCCTCGACATTGAACTGTTTTGTTTTGTTTTGGTTTGTGAGTTTTTGATTGTTATTGTTGAGGTTTAGTTCTGTTTGTTTGGTTTTTTCATATCTTACATTAACCTTCCCCACTCTTGGAGGCAACAAGACCATACCTGGACCACTATATGTTTATTGTTTTCCGCCAAGTGTCGCTGGCGTGGAGTTTTTAGTGTGTTGATTAATTTGTGCCGTGCACGGAGACTCGATCAAGACAAAGTGATAAGGTTCCGTAAACCCTTCACCCGGAAGTGGTCTAGATTTTTATTCGTGTGTGTTGTTGAAGAAGACTGCGCCAGGACACTGCCAGTTATACCACATAAAGTGAAGGTGAGTTGCCTCTATCAATTTCCTTTCCACCATACAGTTCATTTATCCGTGTTCGTAACACTGGTCCTCCAGAGGCTTCTTTAGTTTTCATTCAATTGTAAATTATACTAAACATTTTTGGTCCATCCGGGCCGAGGATACGTGTTTCAGTGTTCCTTGGCGTTTCTTTGTTTTAGGGTGGATAGAGCAACTTATTTGTTTATTTGGTTTATTTCTTGTATCATTTGTTCACGTCATATTTCGGCCATGCTGGGTCAGTTGGATTAGTGGCGTCATCAGTTCGATATATCGTTTGAGAGTTAGCGATTAATCGCTAGCCATATCTATTGTGCATCGTATGTAATAGTGATCGAGTGATGTCGACCATGTGTTATTGGTCGAGAGTCGGGATGTAATCGATGGCTGTGTTTTGACTGTTTTGTTTATGTTTATAGTTAGTTTCTTGTTTGCTTACGTTTGTATTTAGTTCCCGTTTGTTTACATTAATTTGTGTTAAGTTTCTATCATCATGTCTTATGCACACCTTGAAGCTAGGTTTAAGGTGATAACTGGCCGGGTTAATAGACTTTACAAGCTGTCGGAACAGGTTCAAGGTGACATTACCAAACTAGAGCTATTTAAGGCACATTGTTCAGACTTAGAACATTTAAGGAGGGATTTTGAAGAAACTCACGTTGAGTTAGGAGTCGCGGCAAGAAAATCTAAGAGGGACTTTGATGTTGAAGCACATGACAAGTTGATTGAGGACTTTGACATGACCTACTACCAGGTTAAGGAGATTTATGCACGGATTACTAAGCCTTCATCCACGTCGGGAAATGATAATGGGCCTCCGGTAAAGGCATTGTCAGCAAAATTGCCTAAGTTGCAACTGCCCACATTTAGTGGTATAAACACTGACTGGACAACATTTCATGACTTGTACGTCTCTCTCATTCATACAAACAAAACCTTAACACCAGTGGAAAGGTTTCAATATCTTTTGACGACATTATCTGGTGAGCCCCTGACTTTATTAAAGTCACTACCGGTGTCAGATGAGAACTACCCGTTAGCCTGGGCGACTCTTACAGAACGTTACCAAGATGTGAGGTCAATAGCTACTACACATTTAGAGAAGATAATGCAATTCCCGGGTCTAACCTCAAGGTCGCCACAGAACTTAAGGGCGCTAGTGGACACATTTAAGGAGAACTTGGGTGCACTTAATGTGTTAAAGTTTCCAGTTTGTGAGTGGAGTTTTATCTTACTAAACTTGACACTGAACAAGTTAGATAGAGAGACACGGCTGATGTTTGAACTTGCGCACACGGCTACCAAACTCCCAAGCTTTGATCAACTTTTGGAATTTCTTGAAAATCAATGCAAAGCACTGTCATCTGCAAATCAAGGTATATCACTGCAAACTAGCGCGAGTACTAGACATATAGCAACCAACAGGAGGATGGAAGGAAAACTAAATTCACCTGTTGGAGTGAGAAGATCATTTTATGTTGACTCAAATCAAGGTCACTGCTCTGTGTGTCAAGCTAACCATAGTATCTATAAGTGTCCAGTGTTCACGAGCAAGACACCGACACAACGCCGGGATTGGGTAAAGTCAAATAATTTGTGTTTTAATTGTTTAAAGGGATCGCACCAAGTAAAGGAGTGTTCCTCAAAATTCAAGTGTCCACACTGCAATCAAACTCATCACACATTGTTGCACATAGGGTCAATTAATCAAGGCACTGACACTTGCGGTCAAGGATCGTTTAGCTCAAACCAACGTTTTACCAGCTCTCACACTGATCCCACCCATAGAGACAGTAGATATATGCAAGGTGATGCTACCCATCAGGCTCATTCACCAGGCCATGAAGGCACTGTTACACGGGGTGAACACATCAACTCACTTACCACCAGTTCTGTGAGCCTTACTACAGTCTTGTTGGGAACCGCTGTAGTACAGGTTAAGGATGGGCACGGTGCTTATCAGAAGGTTAGAGTGTTGATAGATTGTGCGTCACAATCATCATTTATTACTGAAGACTGTGCTCACCGGCTGTGCCTGCCACGTCGCAAGTTGAAAATTCCGATTAAAGGGATCTCTCAGTCAACTGTGCAAACCAACAAGGGGGTTGTGATATGTGAGGTGAAACCCTGTGGTGTTTATGGTCCTCAGTTGATCACCGAGGCTATCATTCTAAGTAAAATCACATCGGGAATGCCATCAACCATGCTTTCTAAAGATATGGTTCAGGAGTTTGCTCATCTTCAGCTGGCTGACCCTCATTTTCATGTACCAGGGCCGATTGACATTCTCTTAGGTGCAGATGTATACCCCGAGATCTTTGATGGTGGGCGGTATTCAACTTCATCTAATTGTCCCTCAGGATTGCATAGCATTTTTGGCTGGATCATAATTGGTCGAATAGGACCTCAACCACTTATAACTTCTAGTGTCTCATCTTTTTTTGTTGCTACTGAACCATCACTTGACAATGTTTTGCGACGCTTCTGGGAGGTGGAAGAATTACCCGTGACTAAACACATTGACCCTAATGAAGCTATGTGTGAGGCACACTATGTGACAACACACACTCGTGACAATGAGGGTAGATACATTGTTCGGCTACCTTTCAAGGATGCACAACCAGAGCTGGGAGAATCACATCAACAAGCAGTCAAGAGACTCATTCAGCTGGAACGTCGCCTAGCTCGTTACCCACAACTAAAGGAACAGTATGTGACCTTTCTAAAGGAATATGAAGAACTCGGTCACATGCAGCGCATTGAACCATCAATGATCCAAGACATTAAATACTATATTCCACATCATTGCGTATCCAAAGAATCTAGTTCAACCACCAAACTGAGAGTTGTATTTGACGCTTCTGCAGCAACATCATCGGGTCAGTCACTGAATGATACATTATTGAAGGGTCCCAAACTGCAAAGGGAAATTGTGGAAATTGTTATGAATTTTCGATTTCATCCCATTGTGCTCACCACTGATATATGCAAGATGTATCGACAAATACTTGTCACTCCGGATGACCGACATTACCAGGTAATACTGTGGCGCGAATCCCCTGATCAACAGATTCAAGAATATCAATTGAATACTGTGACTTATGGTGTATCTTCAGCTCCGTACTTAGCGATGCGATCCCTGCGTCAACTCGCTTCTGATGAAAAACTTCGTTACCCTCGTGCTGCCCAGGTCCTATGTAAGGACATTTTTGTTGATGACATAGTCACTGGTGCTGATTCAGTGGAATCTGCTCTCAGTTTACAAACCGAGCTGATTGAATTGCTAAGCTTAGGAGGCTTCCAACTTAGAAAATGGTCTAGCAACCACCCTGAAGTATTAAAGAGGATACCAAATGAACACCGTGAAGTTCCCCTCATGTTTGAAGAAGATGGAGATCAAATAATTAAGATATTAGGACTGGAATGGGACCCCACATCAGATTCATTCTCTTATCATGTACATCCCTCTGAGATTACAGTAACGAAGAGGGCAGTTCTCTCAAATATTGCTAGGATATTTGATCCTGTGGGGTGGCTATCTCCAGTGGTGTTCTGGGCTAAGGCGTTCATGCAGATTTTGTGGACCATAAGACTTGATTGGGATGAACCACTTCCACCAGAGCTCGGACAAGGGTGGCAAAGGTTTTGTTCAAACTTTCATGTTCTTACACATGTCAAGATCAACAGATTTCTACCAACCAGTGATGCTATTAATTGCCAGCTTCATGGATTTTGTGATGCATCTATCAAAGGATATGCAGCAGTCGTCTATCTTCGAACTACCACGGGCAATGGAGAAATTCAAGTCAACAACCTTATTGCCAAGTCAAGAGTAGCTCCGGTTAAGAGTTTATCTCTTCCTAGGCTTGAGCTTTGTGGGGCTCAGCTCCTAGCCACACTTATGGAGTGGGTGCAGCAGAACCTTAAACAACGATTACAGGTGTCAACTGTGTATACTTGGTCAGATTCTACCATCGTTTTGGCATGGATTCAAACGTCACCACATCTTTTGAAAACATTCGTTGCCAACAGAGTAGCCCAAATTCAAGCAGCAATACCAGCACAACATTGGAGACATGTCCCATCTAATTCAAATCCAGCTGATTGTGCATCTAGAGGCTTACATCCTGAAGAGTTGACAAATTTCCACATCTGGTGGACAGGACCAGAGTGGCTGAAACAACCCATTAGTAGTTGGCCCAAGCTGCCTGAGGTGACTTGCCAGGTAGAGTTACCTGAATTAAAGATTGTAAGGGTTACCAGTCTAGTAGCAGAAGTGAATACTTGGTGGGCAGACCTTCTCAAACGTTTCTCATCATGGGTAAAGCTGCAACGAGTCATCGCATTTTTAGCACGGTTTATTCAGAATTCCAAAGTAAAGAATCAAGATCGTTGTAAAGGCCCATTGTTGTCCAAGGAGCTCAAGACGGCCCGCATGTTATGTATCAAACAAGTTCAACAACAGGCGTTTGAGTCAGAACTTGAAGAAATAAAGAAGGGCCGGGAATGTTCACCCCACGTGAGGGGCCTAAACCCGTTTCTCGACCAGGAGGGCCTATTGAGGGTAGGAGGTCGCTTGAGACACTCTTCACTGCGGTATGACACAAAACATCCTCTTCTGTTGCCTAAAAATAGTCATATCACCGATATCATTGTTGATCACTACCATGTATCTCATTTTCATGCTGGACTTCGAACAACCCACTCACTCATTCAAGACCAGTACTGGATTCTCTCAGCACGCACTGTTATAAAAACCCGGATCTTCAAGTGTATGAGATGTTTTCGATTTAAGGCACCTGCTCTCCAACCATTCATGGGGGACCTCCCAGCAATGCGTGTGCAGCAATCAAGACCATTTGTGCGAGTTGGAGTGGATTATGGAGGACCCTTCCAGATAAAATCATCTGAATTAAGGAATTCTAAGGTGCTCAAGGCTTATTTATGTTTGTTTGTGTGCTTGGCAACTAAGGCAGTGCACCTTGAGGTGGTATCAGACTTAAGCACAAGGGCCTTTCTTGATGCCGTTCTTCGGTTTATTTCCCGTCGGGGTATGTGCTCAGACATTTATAGCGACTGTGGCACAAACTTTGTAGGTGCCAAGCGCCATTTTACAGAAATACAAAGGCATCTAGAATCCCATACCGAAACCAAAGTGGTAACAGATAAACTTTCGGTCCAAGGCATAAATTGGCATTTCAACCCACCTTCAGCTCCACATTTTGGTGGACTATGGGAGGCTGGTATCAAGTCGGCAAAAACTCACCTAAAGCGAGTGGTGGGTGATCAGACACTTACCTTTGAAAGCCTCTCCACGCTCTTCATTCAAATTGAAGCCGTGCTAAATTCAAGGCCTCTTTGTGCTCTCTCTGCGGATCCGAATGACCTTGATCCATTGACACCAGGACATTTCATAGTGGGTCATTCTCTCACCAGACCACCTGAGGAGATCGTAACCGAGCTACCTACCAACAGGTTGAAACGCTGGCAGTTGATACAACAAGCCTATCAGCACTTTTGGCAAAGATGGTCAAGGGAATATATCCATACTCTCCAACAGCGACAAAAATGGACTACAAACAAGGTCAATTTACAAGAAGGACAGTTAGTCTTGATAAAGGAAGACAATCTTCCCCCACTCAGGTGGCTGCTCGGAAGAGTAGCAGAGGTGTACCCTGGAAGGGATGGGATAACGAGAGTCGTAAGTGTCCGCACCGAGCACGGGACCCTCAAACGACCGGTTGTAAAATTATGTCCACTTCCTAATCAATAGGAAGGATACATTCTCCTATAATATTATTCTGTTCATATCTTTGTTGCTGGTTTGTTGTTCTTAAAAAACTCATTTTAGTTTTTGGTGGGCGGTATGTTCGTATAGTTTTCTATTGTTTGACGAATATTACTAATCCTATACTTCATTTTCATTCCTCTATGTTATATCTTTGAATAGTGCTCCTTTTATCTAGATTCTCTATGCCTCGACATTGAACTGTTTTGTTTTGTTTTGGTTTGTGAGTTTTTGATTGTTATTGTTGAGGTTTAGTTCTGTTTGTTTGGTTTTTTCATATCTTACATTAACCTTCCCCACTCTTGGAGGCAACAAGACCATACCTGGACCACTATATGTTTATTGTTTTCCCGCCAAGTGTCGCTGGCGTGGAGTTTTTAGTGTGTTGATTAATTTGTGCCGTGCACGGAGACTCGATCAAGACATAGTGATAAGGTTCCGTAAACCCTTCACCCGGAAGTGGTCTAGATTTTTATTCGTGTGTGTTGTTGAAGAAGACTGCGCCAGGACACTGCCAGTTATACCACATAAAGTGAAGGTGAGTTGCCTCTATCAATTTCCTTTCCACCATACAGTTCATTTATCCGTGTTCGTAACACTGGTCCTCCAGAGGCTTCTTTAGTTTTCATTCAATTGTAAATTATACTAAACATCATTAGTAAGAACACTAAAGCTTTGTGTTGTGAAAGTGAGGACAACTCTTGTGACGTCACATGCTACCAAGGGAAGACTGTGATTGGCCCACGTGACTTACATGCCTGCCATTGACCTAACAACCATCAAGCCAACTATCTTACCATAGTAGCAGTATTACCTTTACTGGCTACACGATGTCCCTATATTACTATAGTAGCAGTATTACCTTTACTGGCCACACTATGTCCCTATTTTACCATAGTAGCAGTATTACCTTTACTGGCCACACTATGTCCCTATATTACCATAGTAGCAGTATTGACTTTACTGGCCACACTATGTCCCTATATTACCATAGTAGCAGTATTGACTTTACTGGATACACTATGTCCCTATCTTACCATAGTAGCAGTATTGACTTTACTGGCCACACTATGTCCCTATCTTACCATAGTAGCAGTATTTTCTTTATTGGCTACAATATGTCCCTATCTTACCATAGTAGAGGTCCAGCGTCAACCTGGCCAGGTCAGAGGGTCAGCGATCACCGACCAGAATGGGCCGACATTCCTAAAGGGGGCCCACGGCAGATATATACTATTGTGGTGTGATTTTCATCAGGGGAACGTAATTAAATCTCTTGCTCCATAATAGAGTCTCATCCCCATCTTATACAAGTTTGAGGTGAAGAAGGGTTCCGATATCTCTACACAGAGAAAACTGTGCCTTGTATTCCGCCACTGGTGAGAGAAGAGAGATTCCATCGAGAGGGTTTTATACACAAATTGTAATATCAAAATAAAAAAGTTATTAGATCAAAATATAATTTTTAGAAATCTTTGGGTATCATTAATTTATAGTTCTATGGTGGATAGATGGTACACAAGATGCCATAATGTATCAGTTTGTTCTTTGTGTTAGTTCTATGGTGGATAGATGGTACACAAGATTCCATGATGTATCAATTAGCTCGTGTGTTAGTTCTATGGTGGATAGATGGTAAACAAGATGCCATGATGTATCAATTAGCTCGTGTGTTAGTTCTATGGTAGATAGATGGTACAAAAGATGCCATAATGTATCAGTTATCTCTTTGTGTTAGTTCTATGGTGGATAGATGGTACACAAGATGCCATGATGTATCAGTTAGCTCTTTGTGTTAGTTCTATGGTGGATAGATGGTACACAAGATTCCATGATGTATCAATTAGCTCGTGTGTTAGTTCTATGGGATAGATGGTACACAAGATGCCATGATGTATCAGTTAGTTCTTTGTGTTAGTTCTATGGTGGATAGATGGTACACAAGATACCATAATGTATCAGTTAGCTCTTTGTGTTAGTTCTATGGTGGATAGATGGTAAACAAGATGCCATGATGTATCAATTAGCTCGTGTTGTTAGTTCTATGGTAGATAGATGGTACAAAAGATGACCATAATGTATCAGTTATCTCTTTGTGTTAGTTCTATGGTGGATAGATGGTACACAAGATGCCATGATGTATCAATTAGCTCGTGTGTTAGTTCTATGGTAGATAGATGGTACACAAGATGCCATGATGTATCAATTAGCACTTATGTTAGTTCTATGGTGGATAGATGGTACACAAGATGCCATGATGTATCAATTAGCTCGTGTGTTAGTTCTATGGTGGATAGATGGTACACAAGATGCCATGATGAATCAGTTAGCTCTTGTGTTAGTTCTATGGTGGATAGATGGTACACAAGATGTCATAATGTATCAGTTAGCTCTTTGTGTTAGTTCTATGGTGGATAGATGGTACACAAGATGCCATGATGTATCAATTAGCTCGTGTGTTAGTTCTATGGTGAAAAGATGGTACACAAGATGCCATAATGTATCAGTTATCTCTTTGTGTAAGTTCTATGGTGGACAGACGGTACACAAGATGCCATAATGTATCAGTTAGCTCTTTGTATTAGTTCTATGGTGGATAGATGGTACACAAGATGCCATGATGTAATAATTAACTCGTATGTTAGTTCTATGGTGGATGTATGGTACAAGATGCCATAATGTATCAGTTATCACTTTGTGATAGTTATATGGTGGACAGACGGTACACAAGATGCCATAATGTATCAGTTAGCCCTTTGTATTAGTTCTATGGTGGATAGATGGTACACAAGATGCCATGATGTATCAGTTAGATCGTGTGTTAATTCTATGGTGGATAGATGGTACACAAGATGCCATAATGTATCAGTTATCTCTTTGTGTAAGTTCTATGGTGGACAGACGGTACACAAGATGCCATAATGTATCAGTTAGCTCTTTGTGTTAGTTCTATGGTGGATAGATGGTACACAAGATGCCATGATGTTACAATTAGCTCGTGTGTTAGTTATATGGTGGATAGACGGTACACAAAATGCCATAATGTATCAGTTAGCTCTTTGTGTTAGTTCTATGGTGGATAGATGGTACACAAGATGCCATGATGTATCAATTAGCTCGTGTGTTAGTTCTATGGTGGATAGATGGTACACAAGATGCCATAATGTATCATTATCTCTATGTGATAGTTATATGGTGGACAGACGGTACACAAGATGCCATAATGTGTCAGTTAGCTCTTTGTGTTAGTTCTATGGTGGATAGATGGTACACAAGATGCCATGATGTATCAATTAGCTCGTATGTTAGTTCTATGGTGGATAGATGGTACACAAGATGCCA
This sequence comes from Timema cristinae, assembly GCA_039000515.1. NCBI lineage: Eukaryota > Metazoa > Arthropoda > Insecta > Phasmatodea > Timematidae > Timema > Timema cristinae. Next base: position 6,595,269 of record JBCFYV010000935.1, read on the forward strand.
TAATGTATCATTATCTCTATGTGATAGTTATATGGTGGACAGACGGTACACAAGATGCCATAATGTATCAGTTAGCTCTTTGTGTTAGTTCTATGGTGGATGTATGGTACAAGATGCCATAATGTATCAGTTATCACTTGTGATAGTTATATGGTGGACAGACGGTACACAAGATGCCATAATGTATCAGTTAGCTCTTTGTATTAGTTCTATGGTGGATAGATGGTACACAAGATGCCATGATGTATCAATTAGCTCGTGTGTTAGTTCTATGGTGGACAGATGGTACACGAGATGCCATAATGTATCAGTTAGCTCTTTGTGTTAGTTTTTATGGTGATAGATGGTACACAAGATGCCATGAAGTATCAATTAGCTCGTGTGATAGTTCAATGGTGGATAGATGGTCCACAAGATGCCATAATGTATCAGTTATCTCTTTGTGATAGTTATATGGTGGACAGACGGTACACAAGATGCCATAATGTATCAGTTAGCTCTTTGTCTTAGTTCTATGGTGGATAGATGGTACACAAGATGCCATAATGTATCAGTTAGCTCTTTGTGTTAGTTCTATGGTGGATAGACCGTACACAAGATGCCATAATGTATCAGTTAGCTCTTCGTGTTAGTTCTATGGTGGATAGATGGTACACAAGATGCCATGATGTAACAATTAGCTCGTGTGTTAGTTCTATGGTGGATAGACGGTACACAAGATGCCATAATGTATCAGTTAGCTCTTGTGTTTAGTTCTATGGTGGATAGATGGTACACAAGATGCCATGATGTATCAGTTAGCTTTTGTGTTAGTTCTATGGTGGATAGATGGTACACAAGATGCCATAATGTATCAGTTAGCTCTTTGTGTTAGTTCTATGGTGGATAGATGGTACACAAGATGCCATAATGTATCAGTTAGCTCTTTGTGTTAGTTCTATGGTGGATAGATGGTACACAAGATGCCATAATTATCAGTTAGCTTTTTGTTTAGTTCTATGGTGGATAGATGGTACACAAGATGACATAAATGTATCTAGTTAGCTCTTTGTGTTAGTTCTATGGTGGATAGATGGTACAAAAGATGCCATAATGTATCAGTTAGCTCTTTGTGTTAGTTCTATGGTGGATAGATGACACAAGATGCATAATGTATCAGTTAGCTCTTTGTGTTAGTTCTATGGTGGATAGATGGTACACAAGATGCCATAATATATCAGTTAGCTTTTTGTGTTAGTTCTATGGTGGATAGATGATACACAAGATGCCATAATGTATCAGTTAGCTCTTTGTGTTAGTTCTATGGTGGATAGATGTCAAAATGCATAGTCATTAGTTGTGTTAGTTCTAGGTGGATAGAGTACAAAGATGCATATGTATCATTAGTCTTGTGTTAGTTCTATGGTGGATAGATGTACAAGATGCCATATGTTCATTAGCTTGTGTTAGTTCTATGGTGGATAGAGTAAAAGAGCATATGTTCAGTTAGCTCTTGTGTTAGTTTATGTGGATAGATGGTACACAAGATGCATATGTATCAGTTAGCTCTTGTGTTAGTTCTATGGTGGATAGAGGTAAAAGATGCATAATTATCAGTTGCTTTTGTGTTAGTTCTATGTGATAGATGGTAACAAGACATAATGTATAGTTAGCTCTTTGTGTTAGTTCTATGGTGATAGATGGTACAAAGATGCCATAAGTATCAGTTAGCTTTTGTGTTAGTTCTATGGTGGATAGATGTACACAAGATCATAAGTATAGTTAGCTCTTTGTGTTAGTTCTATGTGGATAGATGGTACAAAGATGCCAATATCAGTTAGCTTTTAGTTCTATGGTGATAGATGTACAAGATGCATATGTATCAGTTAGCTCTTTGTGTTATTCTATGTGGATAGATGGTACACAAGATGCATAATTTCAGTTACTTTTGTGTTAGTTCATGTGGATAGTGTAAAAATGCCATAATGATCAGTATTTTTGTTAGTTCTATGGTGATAGATGTACACAAGATGCATAATGTTCATTAGCTCTTTGTGTTAGTTCTATGGTGGATAGATGTAACAATGCAAATATCAGTTATTTTGTTAGTTCTATGGTGGATAGATGGTAACAAGAGCTAATGATAGTATCTTTGTGTTAGTTCTATGGTGGATAGATGACAAAGAGATAATGTTCAGTTATTTTGTGTTAGTTCTATGGTGGATAGATGACACAAGATGCATATTTCAGTTAGCTTTTGTGTTAGTTCTATGTGGATAGATGTACACAAGATGCATAATGTATCATTAGCTCTTTGTGTTAGTTCTATGTGGATAGATGTACACAAGTGCTAATTATCATTAGCTTTTGTGTTAGTTCTATGGTGGATAGATGGTATACAGTTGTACATAATGTAATAAGTTAGCTCTTTTGTATTAGTTCTATTGGTGGATTAGATGGTACAAAAAGATGCCATAATGTATCAGTTAGCTCTTTGTGTTAGTTCTATGGTGGATAGATGTACACAAGATTCATAATGTATCAGTTAGCTCTTTGTGTTAGTTCTATGGTGGATAGATGGTACACAAGATGCCATATATATTCAGTTAGCTTTTTGTGTTAGTTCTATGGTGGATAGATGGTACACAAGATGCCATAATGTATCAGTTAGCTCTTTGTGTTAGTTCTATGGTGGATAGATGGTACACAAGATGCCATAATGTATCAGTTAGCTCTTTGTTAGTTCTATGGTGGATAGATGGTACACAAGATGCCATAATGTATCAGTTAGCTCTTTGTGTTAGTTCTATGGTGGATAGATGGTACACAAGATGCCATAATGTTCAGTTAGCTTTTGTGTTAGTTCTATGGTGGATAGATGGTACACAAGATGCCATAATGTATCAGTTAGCTCTTTGTGTTAGTTCTATGGTGGATAGATGGTACACAAGATGCCATAATGTATCATTAGCTCTTTGTGTTAGTTCTATGGTGGATAGATGGTACACAAGATGCCATAATTATATCAGTTAGCTCTTTGTGTTAGTTCTATGGTGGATAGATGGTACACAAGATGCATAATAGTATCAGTTAGCTCTTTGTGTTAGTTCTATGGTGGATAGATGGTACACAAGATGCATAATATATCAGTTAGCTCTTTGTGTTAGTTCTATGGTGGATAGATGTACACAAGATGCCATAATGTATCAGTTAGCTCTTTGTGTTAGTTCTATGGTGGATAGATGTACACAAGATGCCATAATGTATCAGTTAGCTCTTTGTGTTAGTTCTATGGTGGATAGATGGTACACAAGATGCCATAATGTATCAGTTAGCTTTGTGTTAGTTCTATGGTGGATAGATGGTACACAAGATGACATAATAGTATTCAGTTAGCTCTTTGTGTTAGTTCTATGGTGGATAGATGGTACAAAGATGCATAATGTATCAGTTAGCTCTTTGTGTTAGTTTCTATGGTGGATAGATGTACAACAAGATGCCATAATGTATCAGTTAGCTCTTTGTGTTAGTTCTATGGTGGATAGATGTACACAAGATGCCATAATGTATCAGTTAGCTCTTTGTGTTAGTTCTATGGTGGATAGATGGTACAACAAGATGCCATAATGTATCAGTTAGCTCTTTGTGTTAGTTCTATGGTGGATAGATGGTACACAAGATGCCATAATGTTATCAGTTAGCTCTTTGTGTTAGTTCTATGGTGGATAGATGGTAACAAGATGCCATAATGTATCAGTTAAGCTCTTTGTGTTAGTTCTATGGTGGATAGACGGTACACAAGATGCCATAATGTATCAGTTAGCTCTTTGTGTTAGTTCTATGGTGGATAGATGTAACAAGATGCATAATGTATCAGTTAGCTCTTTGTGTTAGTTCTATGGTGGATAGATGGTACACAAGATGCATAATGTATCAGTTAGCTATTTGTGTTAGTTCTATGGTGGATAGACGGTACACAAGATGCCATAATGTATCAGTTAGCTCTTTGTGTTAGTTCTATGGTGGATAGATGGTACACAAGATGCCATAATATATCAGTTAGCTTTTTGTGTTAGTTCTATGTTGGATAGATGGCACATAAGATGACTTAATGTATAGTTAGCTCTTTGTGTTAGTTTTATGGTGGATAGATGGTACAAAAGATGCCATAATGTATCAGTTAGCTCTTTGTGTTAGTTCTATGGTGGATAGATTTACACAAGATATCATAATGTATCAGTTAGTTCTTTGTGTTAGTTTTATGGTGGATAGATTGTACACAAGATGCCATAATGTATCAGATAGCTCTTTGTGTTAGTTTTATGGTGGATATATAGTACACAAGATGTCATAATGTATCAATTAGCTCTTTGTTTTAGTTCTATGGTGGATAGATGTGACACAAGATACCATAATGTATCAGATAGCTCTTTGTGTGAGTTCTATGTGGATAGATGGTACACAAGATGCCATAATGTTTCAGTTAGCCCTTTGTGTTAGTTCTATGGTGGATAGATTGTACACAAGATGCCATAATGTATCAATTAGCTATTTGTGTTAGTTTTATGGTGGATAGATGTCACACAATATGCCATAATGTATCAGTTAGCTCTTTGTGTAAGTTTTATGGTGGATAGACGGTACACATGATGCCATAATGTATCAGTTAGCTCTTTGTGTTAGTTCTATGGTGGATAGATGGTACACAAGATGCCATAATGTATCAGTTAGCTCTTTGTGTTAGTTCTATGGTGGATAGACGGTACACAATATGTAATAATGCATCAGTTAGCTCTTTGTGTAAGTTCTATGGTGGATAGATGGTAAACAAGATGACCTAATGTATCAATTAGTTCTTTGAGTTAGTTCTATCGTGGATAGATGGTACACAAGATGCCATAATGTATCAGTTAGCACTTTGTGTTAGTTCTATGGTGGATAGATGATACACAAGATGTCATAATGTATCAGTTAGCTCTTTGTGTTAGTTCTATGTTGGATAGATGGTACACAAGATGCCATAATGTATCAGTTAGTTTTTTGAGTTAGTTCTATGGTGGATAGATGGTACACAAGATGTCTTGATGTTTCAGTTAGCTCTTTGTGTTAGTTCTATGGTGGATAGATGGTACACAAGATGTCATAATGTTTCAGTTAGCTCTTTGTGTTAGTTCTATGTGGATAGACTGTACACAAGATGCCATGATGTATCAGTTAGCTCTTGTGTTAGTTCTAAGGTGGATAGACTGTACACAAAATGCCATAATGTATCAGTTAGTTTTTGAGTTAATTCTATGGTGGATAGAAGGTAAACAAGATGCCATAATGTATCAGTTAGCTCTTTGTGTTAGTTCTATGGTGGATAGATGGTACACCAAGATGCCATAATGTATCAGTTAGCTCTTTGTGTTAGTTATATGGTGGATAGATGGTACACAAGATGCATAATGTATCATTTAAGCTCTTTGTGTTAGTTCTATGGTGGATAGATGTACACAAGATCCATAATGTATCAGTTAGCTCTTTGTGTTAGTTTCTATGGTGGATATACGGTACACAAGATGCCATAATGTATCAGTTAGCTCTTTGTGTTAGTTTTATGGTGGATAGAGGTACACAAGATGCCATAATGTATCAGTTAGCTCTTTATGTTAGTTCTATGGTGATAGATGGTACACATAGATGCCATAATGTATCAGTTACTCTTGTGTTAGTTCAATGGTGGATAGATGGTAACAAGATGCATAATATGTATCAGTTAGCTTTGTGTTAGTTCTATGGTGGATAGACGGTACACAAGATGCCATAATGTATCAGTTAGCTCTTTGTTTAGTTCTATGGTGGATAGAGGTACACAAGATGCATAAATGTATCAGTTAGCTTTTTGTGTTAGTTCTATGGTGGATAGATCGGTACACAAGATGCCATAATGTATCAGTTAGCTCTTTGTGTTAGTTTTATGGTGGATAGATGGTACACAAGATGCCATAATGTATCAGTTAGCTCTTTGTGTTAGTTTCTATGGTGGATAGAAGGTACACAAGATGTCATAATGTTTCAGTTAGCTCTTTGTGTTAGTTTCTATGGTGGATAGATGTACACAAGATGCCATAATGTATCAGTTAGCTCTTTGTTTAGTTCTATGGTGGATAGAGATACACAAGATGCCATAATGTATCAGTTAGCTCTTTGTGTTAGTTCTATGGTGGATAGACGGTACACAAGATGCCAATAATGTATCAGTTAGTCTTTGTGTTAGTTCTATGGTGGATAGAGTACACAAGATGCCATAATGTATCAGTTAGCTCTTTGTGTTATTTAGGTGGATAGATGGTACACAAGATGCCATTATGTATCAGTTAGCTCTTTGTGTTAGTTCTATGGTGGATAGATGGTACACAAGATGCCATAAGTATCAGATAGCTCTTTGTGTTAGTTTTATGGTGGACAGATGGTACACAAGATGCCATAATGTATCAGTTAGCTCTTTGTGTTATTTCTATGGTGGATAGAAGGTACACAAGATGTCATAATGTTTCAGTTAGCTCTTTGTGTTAGTTCTATGGTGGATAGATGCTAAACAAGATGCCATAATGTATCAGTTAGCTCTTTGTGTTAGTTCTATGGTGGATAGACGATACACAAGATGCCATAATGTATCAGTTAGCTCTTTGTGTTAGTTCTATAGGTGGATAGACGGTACACAAGATGCAATTATGTATCAGTTAGCTCTTTGTGTTAGTTCTATGGTGGATAGACGGTACACAAGATGCCATAATGTATCAGTTAGCTCTTTGTGTTAGTTTTATGGTGGATAGATGTTATACAAGATGTCATAATGTTTCAGTTAGCTCTTTGTGTTAGTTCTATGGTGGATAGATGCTAAACAATATGCCATAATGTATCAGTTAGCTCTTTGTGTTAGTTCTATGGTGGATAGACGGTACACAAGATGCCATAATGTATCAGTTTATCTTTGTGTTAGTTTTATGGTGGATAGATTGTACACAAAATGACATAGTGTATCAGTTAGCTCTTTGTGTTAGTTTTATGGTGGATATGTGGTACACAAGATGTCATAATGTATCAATTAGCTATTTGTTTTAGTTCTATGGTGGATAGATGATACACAAGATGTCATAATGTATCAGTTAGCTCTTTGTGTTAGTTCTATGGTGGATAGATGGTACACAAGATGCCATAATATATCAGTTAGCTCTTTGTGTTAGTTATATAATTGATAGATGGTACACAAGATGCCATAATGTATCAGTTAGCTCTTTGTGTTAGTTTTATGGTGGATAGATGGTAAACAAGATTCCATAATGTATCAGTTAGCTCTTTGTGTTAGTTCTATGGTGGATGGATGGTACACAAGATGCCATAATGTATCAGTTAGCTCTTTGTGTTAGTTCTATGGTGGATTGATGGTACACAAGATGCCATAATGTATCAGTTAGCTATTTGTGTTAGTTCTATGGTGGATATACGGTACACAAGATTCAATAAAGTTTCAGTTAGCTCTTTGTGTTACTTCTATGGTGGATAGATGGTACACAAGATGCCATAATGTATCAGTTAGCTCTTTGTGTTAGTTTTATGGTGGATAGATGGTACACAATAGGCCATAATGTATCAGTTATTTTTTGTGTTAGTTCTATGGTGGATAGTCGGTACACAAGATGTCATAATGTATCAGTTAGCGCTTTATTGTTAGTTCTATGGTGGATATACGGTACACAAGGTGTCATAATGTATCAGTTTAGCTCTTTGTGTTAGTTCTATGGCTGATGGATGGTACACAAGGTTTCATAATGTATCAGTTAGCTCTTTGTGTTAGTTTTGTGAATCATATTAAATTTAACTAAATTTTGCTGAAATCAATAAAAGTAGATGATTATAGCGGTAAAGAATTGTATGAATTTTTTAGTCAGAGCTTAACAAATTATTAATTCAAATTGCAAATGTTTTCGCACCTTCATTTAATGGACTGGGTAGCATAAAGGCAATGCCATTCAAGCTTATTTAGATATAAAGAATTCTTCCCTTATCTACATAGTCTTAAATTTGTTTGGATCAGTCGAGGAGTCCTCCATTAAATTCCCATTCAAAGCGGTAATGTTAAAATCTTATACTAAGGGGTGGCATTCCACAGAGTCGTAATAAATTGTATCGCTTAAAAAAGATAGGAGCCAAGTGTTAGTGGAGTAAAAAATTATTGTAAAGAATCATGTAAAACAAAGCTTCAAATCAACCATCATTTCAATATAAAAACAAAACTTCTTTTTTACTTTTTTTTTTTTGGAAAATACAGTCCCACCATCACTGTATAGCCCCCTCCCTGTTTTCATCCTCCCTCCTATTTTCATCTCATTCTTCTTTCCTCACCCCCCCCTTCACCAACCCCACTTTCCCTTCAACAACTTTTTTTTACAACGACTATATAATATACTACCAACATTTTTATGAGGAATAAATTAAATTTTCAAAATAAAATATAGCCTATGCTACTCGCTGATAATGTAGCTTTATATTGGTGAAAGAATTTTTAAAATAGGTCCAGTAGTTTTTGAGTTTATCCATTTCAAACAAAAACTCAAATCTTTCCTCTTTATAATATTAGTATAGATACACTACGATGAGAGATTGTCCAGAAATATAAAACCCTGTATTTGGGGATTCTGCTGCTGCCAGTAGCTCCTTCTTACCCCGGCACAACTGAAAGAGAGGATATCTGTCGACAGTTAACTGAGAGAGAGCCAATATAAAACTTTCCTCCATAATACCTGCAGTTCTCTTAGCAATGATATCGGGTGTAGTGAGTCTGAAGTTGGGGACGAGCTTGATGATATCTAAGACCAAGATGCTAATTTCAAACTGTGTTTGAAAGAACATTCCAGTCTCAAAAAATGTTCTAAGTGTTAACGTTGAGCATTTTCTGTTTTAAATGAAATGTCAGCGTGATCCGGATTCTTCACTAACCTGAATGCCGCCCCTTTCAAATGTGTAATGACACTGTACCCAAGTAGCGTGTGAGAGGGTTATTTCCCCTGAGATAACTCTCAAGCCAATTTTTGTTTGTCCCCACTCTTGTTAATATATGTTGAAAAATACTATTTTCACGATCTCAACAAATATGAAAAATATATTAAATAGCAGCATCCAATGAAGAGCTTAAGTTGATTACTTTAAAAAGAAACGGTTATTCTTTCTCTCAATGTTTGTTTCCAGAATAATTATTAGTTGCTTTTGTTCAATGACTATACATTTTAATTCGATACTGTTATCGTCAGTGATTATGTAAATCAATTTAAAAAAATCCGAATTTATTGTTACAGCGAAAAAGGTATAACTTTACATGTCGTTGTAAAACCTTCTGAAACTGCTTCATAACATGTTTTTGTTTATTCAATTGTATACTCTCTATTATTATCTAGAGTTATTCACTTCTTAATGTTTAATTAATAAATATATCCCTGCTAGTGATATGGTATCGAAAGAAAAGTATCGGAAGAAAAATATCGATACCGTACTAGTATCGAAAGAAAAGTGTCGATAACAGTACGTATCGGTATCGAAATTTTAATCTAAAAAAAGTTTTATTTATCTAGTAATAGTAATTTTAACTTTTGCATAATAATCGTATTTTTATATTTATTTAAACATTGAAATTATAATGGTTTTGAATATTTAAAAAAAATTAAGATATACTTTTTCGCTATCCAACTTCCATAATTCACTTCTGGGAGGAGCCATTTTTTAACTACATTCATCGTTTATATACTTTATCAAGATAGATTACTACCTATTGACAAATACTATAAAAAATTGATGCTTTGCCCTGCTTCATCTGCTTAAACAACGCATAAACTTTTCTGCGTCGTATATTAGGTGCACCCTTGAGTTGACTGAGTACATTGAGCTCCACAAAAACTTATTTAATTTAGTTTGTAATGATCATGCTCATTTATAAAGGAAGGAGTATTAAATTGATCGCTATTCGCCCCGTCGCCAAGTCGGGGATCAGACTGTATTGATAAACAAAGATGAAATAACAGCTATGAATTATGATGAGCTAAAAGAGATTGAATGCTAGAGTTGCTTCCTGCTTGTCATGCAGAAAATGAGTGGGAATTGAGGAATAGTGTCATTTATTATTCCTCCACAGTACACCTTAGCGAACATTTAATCTCGGTATGTGTGACAATGACAAAAAAAAAGTTTCTTTCGATACCAATGTGTGAGTAATAATACAGTATCAGTAAAAGTATCGGGAAAAAGTATCTAGTAAAAATACTAGTATTGAAATAAAAATATCGATATTGGTAAAGTATCGATTCTTTTTCACATCCCTAACCAAACTGCTATTATTATTTTCTTACTTGGAGTAAATGGGACTTGGGAGGAAATCTTTTTTAATTGAGGAGATTCATTCCAGGTGAAAAACTACCCAAATCAGTCAAGCTCTAACAATTTAAATAAAAATATTGAGACATATCATATGTCACAACACATCCAATGTTATAATTGCTATTGCAAATAGTCAAAATTCAACACATTAAAAAAAATTATATTTGGTTTTAAAACGGAACATACATCCTTAACTAACTCTCACTGAACCACGCCCTTTATATTTCAAATCGGCTGCATTCAAAGAGCAAATGCTCAGAACTTTGTGCTTCCTCTCCACAGGCGAGTTCTTCCACTGGATGTAAGAATAAAGGAGGTTCAAAAACTATTGACTTTTTTTGGCCCGTCCAAGCCTAAGAAACCGTCTTGTCCACCACTAGAATCTTCTCTGCTCTGATCTCTACCTCCTTCCTTAATGATGTTGAAGCTGACATTCCTCTACGGCTACCAGTTATGTCTGGAGATTCTGTTATTCCGTCCAATAATTTCTAATACGACAACATTCCTGGTGACCCAACTCCTGACGGAAGTCTTCCTGAATCTGTGTGTTGTATACCTCTACCTACAAGCAGCAAAGTAAAATCTAACACCGTACAAAATGACATTGGTAATTATGTAGGTGCTAAAATTGACGACTTTACTAAAAGACAGCTTTTACTAAATCATTAGAGACTTCCAAAAATTACATTTTCCCCTTCTCAGAGAATAACAAATGAGTAAAATGGAGATGAGATATGAAGCTGAAAAACACCTGGACAACAGTCCCTGCCTTGTGTTCTCCAATGTACGGTAAGGTTACTTCTGTAAATACTGTCCTTTGTTTACTGCAGGCAACGTTGGTGGTTTCCGAAAAACTGTCCCACTAAATACCCTGGTTACGCAGCCCCTTAAGAGCTTCGCTAAAATCCTTGGCAAAGATGGCGTTCTGGAGTGACATAAAATAAATGAACACCACATATTTGCTGTTGAGGTCGGAAAGCAATTTCTTCAGTGTGTGGACAATCTTGAGAAAAAAGTGGTGAATAAGATTAGCAGTCATCGTCTCAAACAAATAGAAGAAAACCATCGTATGCGATACCATCGTCTTTCTTGGGAGACAAAGGATCGCTTTCAGAGGGCATTATGATGACGGCGTATTATCAGAAAATAGTCCCGTCAGTGAAGGCAACTTTCGCGCGCTTCTTCGATATCGCATCGAGTGTGTAAATAGCTAACTCAAACAGCACCTCCAAACAACATCCTCCAGAGCTACCTATATCAGCAAACCTATCCAAAATGAGCTGATTTCATGTTGAGGCGAAGATATCTTCTCACAAATTATAAAATGTGTGCAGGATTCCAAATTATATATTAACATGTTCAATGAAACCACTGACGTTTCCCACGAATCTCAGTTAACACTTGTTTTTACACACCTCCATGAAGGTTCAGTGCGCGAAGATTTTGTTCAATTTTTAAATCTTCGAAACCGCATGAGTGATGGAGAAGGAGAGGAAGTAAATATACCAATTATAAGTGGCTGAGATATTGGACAAATCGTACTTTCCATTTTGAAACATCATTGTCTCGACCTTAGCCGTTGTGTCAGCATATTGACAGATAGATTGTGTCATGGTGTCAGAAATTCATAGTGCTGAGGCTGAAATAAAGCGAGAGGCTAAGAATGCTGTTCACTGTCCATGTCACAACCATGCAATCAATTTGTCAATATCAAAAGCTTCTATTATTCAATCTGTGCGAAATACTGTTGCAACTATGAAAGTAATCATTTCTTTCTTCCCTGCATCATCAAAATGCTGCACTGTGCTCAAGAAGGTTTTATGTCACCAACTCTATCGACTGTTTGAAACTCTCTGGATCTAGAGACATGATGGTGTCTTGCAGTTCTGAACCTGTTTTCTGAAAATAACTCACACTTTGGAGTGTGTCTCACCTTGGAGATATGTTGAAAGTGCTGCAAAAGTAAATACTCTATTAGACGCATTTTGTGAAAATGAGATTATTATTATTACTGTAATATGTTTGTCCGAAGTGCTGGAAGACACTCTTCCTTTAATTCAATTGTACCAAAAGACGTGCATAAACCTTAAACATGCACAAGATATACTGGCAGACACACTAGCTGTCCTCAGTATAAGACGCGTGAAGTGCAAAGAGGAGTTTGCTCATCTCTTCAACGAAGCTAAAGGGATACCTCAGGAGCTTGGAGTTGAGTAGAAGATTCCTCGCATCACGAAAAGGCAAACTCACCGAGACAGTCATCCTTCAACAGACCCCACTGAATATTTCAGACGGATTGTGTTTATTCCCATTTTAGAGAACATATTGTGGAAGATTTAAGATATAAAATTCCCGAAGAAACTCAACAGCTTCTCAAACTGTCATCATTGCTACCAACCTTTACATGCAGTCAAGTTGATGTAAAGTACAGCTTGCTCCGTGAGATGAATGGGAAGGATTGCATGGAGAGGCAACTAAGTGCTGAGCTTCGGTTGTGGAACCAGGAGAAGGAGAACGGCTCCGTCATACCTTCAACTGCTCTTGATGTTGTGATGAGGATCTGTATCAAGGCATTCACGTTCTCCTTAATATCCTTACCACCCTGCTCGTAAGTGTCACTTCAGCAGAGAGGACCTTTTCTGCCTTTAGAAGACTGAAGACTGGCTTGAGATCCCCTACAAGCGAAGACCGACTGGATTATTGTGTATTCATTATGATTTCAATGTAGACAGACTATACATTCTTTTAACACAATGTGGATAGAATGTTGAAAATACAAGTGCTTAGAACACTTAGATCATTTCAAAACCAACAATTTAAAAATAATAGATGGGGTGCTTTACTTTCCAGGGCCCCCTTGAATGTTATCCCCAAACCCCCTCTGTAATTATCACCCCCTTCCCCCCAAACTCCGACTCTGGATCCGCACCTGCTTATACATATTTATTAATATTATTAGCACCGCGTCTTACTACCCGTTCGGGTTATACGCACTTACGCTAATGTGTAATGGTAGGGTGATTGTGAGATGAAATGAAGGACCTACAGTTTAACGTGGAATCCGAACCACGGTGGAGGCCTGGCATTCCCCACATTCACAAGATGTCTTGTCAGAGGTGAAGGAAGGGTTTGGTATTCATATAAATCTGTGCCGGGACCGAGGATTGAACCCCGGCCGCCAGCACAGAAGTCTGACACCTTACCCCTAGACCACCAGGTCACCTGCTTGCTTATACATAGCCTAACACAATAAATCAAAACGAAAAGAGTATAGCCAGGGCCTGCTCCCAAACGATTGCGGGTCCTGTGGCGATAACAGCCGAGAACAACCGACTGCACTTGAGTACACAGCTTAGAGGGCCGCACTACGCAGGTGCAGTGCTATTTTATCACAGAGCACAGTCACAGTCGGAAGAAGCCAAATCTGTGACCCAATGAGCTTTGCTGGTAAAACAAGGAACACATTCCAGACCAGACAATAGCACATAAATTATTATACTGACACTCAACCTTTTGATGTCCTTGGTGTTTGTATTTATTTGGCTCTGGGTAAGCAATACGTACTTTGCGTCTATGGAATACCCGTCACTGCAACCATTTCAATCTATGACTGTGAAGCTCAAACTAACGGGGTTTAGTTAAAATCACTATGGTAAGACAGGCCCATAATATAAGCAGCCAAATTGAAACTGCTGCCTCGCTTGGTTACACTAAGCTAATTCAGCCACAACTTGGGTCAGATAAGACCATCGTCCCAGGAAAAGAACTATCAAAGTAGGAGTAAAGCATGCTAATAAAATATATAGGGTAAGCTATATCGAACATTAATAAATATTGATAGAAATGATCAGCTAGTAGAAGACAATGACTGTATCTTCCACATATGACATTCTCTAAAAACGAACAAACAACAATGTCGGCTTGTATTATATATGTTGTAGTAAAGAATGTTTAAAAAATGTATAGTTAAAACATGAATATTTCTTGCTGACACAGTCAGAATAATAAGATGTTATTAATTTTTTCCGAACTGAAGACTCCAGAGTCCTCGGCGTCTCCTACGCATACATGAGCATGCTATTTGGTGTGCTTCAGACGTTAAAATATTACATCTGGCTTTGGAGTTATCCATTCTCCCATAATCCTATCTAAAAAAGATTTAGTTGCTTAACAATGCTACATCTATCCCCGTAGAGGCTATTGGTGAAACGTTTAGCACACAAGTGTCCGCAAACAAATACACTGTGCAACTGCACTTCTGTTTTCGAGAGCTGCATACAATTGTGCGTGTACTGCAGTGTTCACATTAAAAACTCTCCAAGCAAAGGGAGTATTTTGTCTTCAGAACTTCTGTTCTATCATTCACAGGCAGTGTCAACAATGAAGGTGAAACATTGGTGTGTGCGTAGAATCCGCCAATCCTCCAGTAATACTTACTTCCTTGCATAAAATATACCTAAGATAGTTTTTGTACTGTACATCTTTTGAATACCAAGTTCTAAAGCTGGCATTAAGATGAAATAAAAATAAAATGTATAGCACTGATGTGTCAGATTTTGACTATTTCATTAAATATACGTTTTTAATAAAATAATTTTCTGTGTTGGAAAGGGGTGTGGGGGAGCCCCACTTGCTCTCCCCTCAGTGGATCATCACGGGTAGGTGTGAACCAGCCTTACCACAAGACTTGCAATGATTCTAATTTAAACGTTATCGATTACTTTAATTCCCATGATACTGGATCAATTTTGTTTCGGTGGATAATATTTTAACAATATATTTATATATGTAAGCTACTTGATGTATTCACTGCTAAATTATTTTAATATATTAATCTTCGTAAGCTCCTAAATTATTAATTAATATATTGTGTAATTATGTCGAAAAACGTGCAAACTTACAAAGTTGGTTTTAATATGGTTTCTTTGAATGGAGATATTATTTAGTGACGTGTAATGTAGGCTTAGTTTCCCCTGTAAGGTAGCAAGCTTGTCTTGCATCGTTCTAATATGGTATAGCTTGTAATATAAGGGCATAGTGTATTCCATCAAGTTAAGACTGCTACAATTCAGGGTAAACAGAGTGTGCAAGCGTTATTAACGTCCTAGTCTAATGGGGCATGAACGAGGTTGTTAAAATTAAGTGAATTGAACATCTTTTTAGAAAAGTCAATATTAAAATACTCTTTCAAGAGCAAAAGAAACGTTCTTATTTTGTAAATAAACAAAGACGAAGTATAATAGATTTATAGAAACTGTCTTAAAATGTTTGTTGAAAAGCAGATTGTTCACCTTTCTTGAAGTATAAAGTCTTGGGATTCTTCAGATCCATGATTGAGTGAGTTTGAACCAAAAGAGGTCGTTACACAGGTCTTAAAGGAGAGACAGTGAAACAATGCTGACCAGGTGTCCTTGCAGGAGAGACAGTAAAACAATGCTGACCAGGTGTCCTTGCAGGAGAGACAGTGAAACAATGCTGACCAGGTGTCCTTGCAGGAGATACAGTGAAACAATGCTGGCCAGGTGTCCTTGCAGGAGAGACAGTGAAACAATGCTGACCGGTGTCCTTGCAAGAGAGACAGTAAAACAATGCTGACCAGGCGTCCTTGCAGGAGAGAGAGTAAGACAATGTTGACCAGGTGTCCTTGCAGGAGAGACAGTAAAACAATGCTGACCAGGTGTCCTTGCAGGAGAGACAGTGAAACAATGCTGACCAGGTGTCCTTGCAGGAGAGAGAGTAAGACAATGTTGACCAGGTGTCCTTGCAAGAGAGACAGTAAAACAATGCTGACCAGGTGTCCTTGCAGGAGAGACAGTGAAACAATGCTGACCAGGTGTCCTTGCAGGAGAGACAGTGAAACAATGCTGACCAGGTGTCCTTGCAGGAGAGACAGTGAAACAATGCTGACCAGGTGTCCTTTCAGGAGAGACAGTGAAACAATGCTGACCAGGTGTCCTTGCAGGAGATACAGTGAAACAATGCTGACCAGGTGTCCTTGCAGGAGAGACAGTGAAACAATGCTGGCCAGGTGTCCTTGCAGGAGAGACAGTGAAACAATGCTGACCGGTGTCCTTGCAGGAGAGACAGTGAAACAATGCTGACCAGGTGTCCTTGCAGGAGAGACAGTGAAACAATGCTGACCAGGTGTCCTTGCAGGAGAGACAGTGAAACAATGTTGACCAGGTGTCCTTGCAGGAGAGACAGTGAAACAATGCTGACCAGGTGTCCTTTCAGGAGAGACAGTAAGACAATGCTGACCAGGTGTCCTTGCAGGAGAGACAGTAAAACAATGCTGACCAGGTGTCCTTGCAGGAGAGACAGTGAAACAATGCTGACCAAGTGTCCTTGCAGGAGACAGTGAAACAATGCTGACCAGGTGTCCTTGCAGGAGAGACAGTGAAACAATGCTGACCCGGTGTCCTTGCAGGAGAGACAGTGAAACAATGCTGACCAGGTGTCCTTGCAGGAGAGACAGTGAAACAATGCTGACCAGGTGTCCTTGCAGGAGAGACAGTGAAACAATGCTGACCAGGTGTCCTTGCAGGAGAGACAGTGAAACAATGCTGACCAGGTGTCCTTGCAGGAGAGACAGTGAAACAATGCTGACCAGGTGTCCTTGCAAGAGAGACAGTAAAACAATGCTGACCAGGTGTCCTTGCAGGAGAGACAGTGAAACAATGCTGACCAGGTGTCCTTGCAGGAGAGACAGTGAAACAATGCTGACCAGGTGTCCTTGCAGGAGAGAGAGTAAGACAATGTTGACCAGGTCTCCTTGCAAGAGAGACAGTAAAACAATGCTGACCAGGTGTCCTTGCAGGAGCGACAGTGAAACAATGCTGACCAGGTGTCCTTGCAGGAGATACAGTGAAACAATGCTGACCAGGTGTCCTTGCAGGAGAGACAGTGAAACAATGCTGACCCGGTGTCCTTGCAGGAGAGACAGTGAAACAATGCTGACCGGTGTCCTTGCAGGAGAGACAGTGAAACAATGCTGACCAAGTGTCCTTGCAGGAGAGACAGTGAAACAATGCTGACCAGGTGTCCTTAAAGGAGAGACAGTAAGACAATGCTGACCAGGTTTCCTTGCAGGAGAGACAGTGAAACAATGCTGACCAGGTTTCCTTGCAGGAGAGACAGTGAAACAATGCTGACCAGGTGTCCTTGCAGGAGAGACAGTGAAACAATGCTGACCAGGTGTCTTTGCAGGAGAGACAGTGAAACAATGCTGACCAGGTGTCTTTGCAGGAGAGACAGTGAAACAATGCTGACCAGGTGTCCTTTCAGGAGAGACAGTGAAACAATGCTGACCAGGTGTCCTTGCAGGAGAGACAGTGAAACAATGCTGACTAGGTGTCCTTGCAGGAGAGACAGTGAAACAATGCTGACCAAGTGTCCTTGCAGGAGAGACAGTGAAACAATGCTGACCAAGTGTCCTTGCAGAAGAGACAGTGAAACAATGCTGACCAGGTGTCCTTGCAGGAGAGACAGTGAAACAATGCTGACCAGGTGTCCTTGCAGGAGAGACAGTGAAACAATGCTGACCATGTTTCCTCTTTGGATGGTGTGTACTGGTTTTAAAGCTATCACTATGATTGTTGGTCAAAACCAAACGACAACTTTAGAATCTAGCACTAATAAAAACAGGAGTACTAAGGATTGGATAGAAAATCAACAGGAGGAATATGATTTTTGGAATTCTTCACCTTCTTAATAACGTTGATCACTTCCAAGCGGAATTCCAATTTCTGATCTTCATCAAATTTTTTCACTGATGTTAGCAATGATTTAAAAAAAGCCATGTCCTCATCCTCTGGTTCTTTGGGCCTATCTAAAAAGCTTAGTAATTTACTTTCCAAGCTTATCATTTTTCGCTCGTTAGGCCCCTTCTCTTGAGACACGGGCTTGTTTTTGGAGGAAGAAGGTTTATTTAGCAGTTGGCCGATTTGATAAACATCCTCTTTCTTAACTGCAGGACTTTCAACTGAAGTTGCTCTTTTGTTAATTTTGATATTTTTATGCAAAAATGACATTTTATTTGCAAACACGTACTTTCTTCTTTTTTTAGCTCCATATCTTGAATGAAGAGTCCTTTGATCTCGGAGGCTGCGACAGAATGCATCTCTCAAACTCCGCCATTTCATCTGGAGCTTTGATCCTAGAATGAAAAGATATAACAAGTCACATGGTTTTAAAAATATGAATAGGAAACTGCTTCCTATATAATTAATTAGTCACTTAAGAGAATATTTGAATTACGACCTTATACATTAATGAACCGTGTGTCATACTCCTCATAAATAATCAGAATGCATGGGTTTATAGTGTTGTCAATTCAATTACTAAAACTAATTAATGTGAAATTACTCTTAAATGACTTACTAAACTGAACATTACAGTAAAACATTTACAACTATAGTTATGTTATCAATGAGTATCCAATTGGCAACCTCCCAGACTACCTTGGCGCAATCGACAGCAACCATAATAGAAGTTGTCATGAATGGTTCTGGCTATCACTACTGTCAACGTTTGAGTGAAGTTAATAGTGATTGTCTCTCAAATATAGATGGATGGTTACTTAGAAAAGACAGGACAAGATTCAAGAACTCAACAGAAGAAGAATTATTGACTACTCCAAACCACGCATCTGCTCAAATAGGCCCAAGACGCTGTATGTATAGTGAAGCCTATAGACACACAGAACATATGGTGGAAATACTGTCTTGTACTACGAGTGAAGAATGACCCTGAGCACGGGACGAATCCTGGATAGCTCAGTGAGAAAGCATTAGCGCGCTAAGCTAAAGGCCAAGGCGCTTATTCCCATGTCCAGATGTCACTTATAAAAGAATTTATACCAATTTAGTTTCAATTATAGTGAAACCTGTCTATATTGACAGATGGAATTCGAACTTTGTACAACTCGATACGAGCTTCTTCACGATGCACTTCTACTATTAACACAAGGCTCAATCAACCAGTCTGGTCTCTGAACGGCCAATCAACGGATAAAGAAAAAAGTATTACATTAAAAGTAAAATTGTATTTTTATGATCCAAATTTACGACTGACGTATAACTCTTGAAAATCAAATGCCGAAAACTGTACACATCGGTTACTAACCTAACAGAAATCTAATTCCGAATTTGCAGCCTCGTAATTTTCTTGCGATTTACAATGCATCGCACAACATTCAAAAGGTTTAACACTGACGCTGAACTGCACTAAAGACCTTACGCGAAATAACACTCGATTAGATTAAGACAAATGGAAACCAAAACTGTTTGACGTAATAAAAAATCACTATTAAATTGTATTGTTCAGTAGTTACATGAAAGTGACTATACAACATGCCCCTCTATGTAAAAGAGGTGAGAAAATCCTAAGTAAACTTTTATTTCTCGACCGACAACCTCATTCATACAACTGGCTTAAAGTTTGAAACTGATCTGTCGACCGACAACCTCACTCATACAACTGGCTTAAAGTTTGAAACTGATCTGTCCATCGCACATCGGCTTGGAGCAGGCGATGAGGTTTTTGTTCCGTCTGAAAATGTACTACTTCACATAAAGGGGAAAATATCGAATATCACCTTTCTAGAACACGTTTATATGTTGAGTGTACTGATAATGTCCTCTTGTTGAAATAGTACAAGTATAGTAATAGTATTGCGCAACGCTATACCTTTGAAGAACCTCCTACAATCGTGCACTGTAGAAGATGCTAAACAAAATGGAATGGTGGACCGTGGAAGGTCAAATACTCAATGTTGACGCATCTTTCCAGAACAATTACAAAGTAATTAGGGAAGACTTTCATGGCAGAAACCAGGAATTTAAAACTATTCATGCATGTGTATGCTTATGACTGTGGTTCCTGTGTCAACCAAAGAAGAGTCCCTTCATCTCATTATGCAGGCCACCCTTAACATAAGTGGGGCTCTGGACCAATTTGATTTGCGGGGCCCCCACCTATATGCTCCCCCCAAACTTTACCTTTGTTTGGTATTATATCAGTAGTATACACCAATGTTCAGCCGTATAAAGTATCGGGGAAAAGTGCAGAAAGATAAATCCATGTAATAACTGAGACCACCAGCGACTCGTGTGCATGTTAACACCCAATATTAGGTTTCGACTTATAATTTATTACCCTAAACAATCCCGTTCTTATAATGTGATTATTGCTTTTCCGGTGTAATGTTGGCAATTATGTGTGCTGGAGATAAGTCCTAATGCACTCTCAAGCAGCATTGGCGAGTTTTCGCCATTGACTGGGTTACGTCTTGGTATCGCGGGATTTTGACCAAGCGGT
Source organism: Timema cristinae (assembly GCA_039000515.1). NCBI lineage: Eukaryota > Metazoa > Arthropoda > Insecta > Phasmatodea > Timematidae > Timema > Timema cristinae. The sequence goes on from JBCFYV010000935.1 coordinate 6,615,975, forward strand.
CCTATCAAGGTGGAGCAACAAAACGATTTTGATTTGTTTTTTCTTAAACAGAAATGTCGGTTGGGTTAGAGTATATAAACAGCATGTAGGTGAAACTGTATGTACTGCAAATCGACGGAAAATGAGCTATTTAATTTTATTCTTAGTTAGATTGGTGCTTATTTTGACTACTAATATTTACACAACATATCGAGCTAAACATATCTTACCAAAAATTACGATGAAAAGCATGAATTATGTATGTAATATTAAATTGTTTTGGAACAAATAGTTATTTCTTTCTTTTATCCATAGCTAAACGGTTTTTAAGTACTTCTTATTGTCATGTATTTTTACTCGTAGTTAGCAATTGGTGTTCATTTTAATTTACAAAAACTTAATATCCATTGACTACGAAGTTATACTCGTTTAAATCTAGCCTAAGAAGTGAGGATGTTTTGAAATTGACGCACAAATTCTCGGCTCATTGGTTGTAAACATAATGTATAGTTTGGTCAAGGAAAGATTTACCAAACTGAGCTCTGGTATAGTCTCAGTCATAAACATTTCGTTAACATTGAAACCAGGTCAGTCACGAAAACACGCCTAATGTGTGCACCAAGGAGTTTGTAACGAAGCAGTTCGTAACCCTCAAGAATACAGTCACTATTCAGTAGAGAGTAACCAAGCAGTTTGTAACCCTCAAGAGTACAGTCACTATTCAGTAGAGAGTAACCAAGCAGTTTGACACCCTCAAGAGTCCAGTCACTATTCAGTAGAGAGTAACCAAGAAGTGTGTAACCCTTAAGAGTACAGTCACTATTCAGTAGAGAGTAACCAAGCAGTTTGTAACCCTTAAGAGTCCAGTCACTATTCAGTAGAGAGTAACCAAGCAATTTGTAACCCTTAAGAGTACAGTCACTATTCAGTATAGAGTAACCAAGCAGTTTGTAACCCTCAAGAGTCCAGTCACTATTCAGTAGAGAGTAACCAAGCAGTTTGACACCCTCAAGAGTCCAGTCACTATTCAGTAGAGAGTAACCAAGAAGTGTGTAACCCTTAAGAGTACAGTCACTATTCAGTAGAGAGTAACCAAGCAGTTTGTAACCCTTAAGAGTCCAGTCACTATTCAGTAGAGAGTAACCAAGCAATTTGTAACCCTTAAGAGTACAGTCACTATTCAGTATAGAGTAACCAAGCAGTTTGTAACCCTCAAGAGTCCAGTCACTATTCAGTATAGAGTAACCAAGCAGTTTGTAACCCTCAAGAGTCCAGTCACTATTCAGTAGAGAATAACAAAGCAGTTTGTAACCCTCAAGAGTCTTGTCACTATTCAGTATAGAGTAACCAAGCAGTTTGTAACCCTTAAGAGTACAGTCACTATTCAGTAGAGAGTAACCAAGAAGTGAGTAACCCTTAAGAGTCAAGTCACTATTCAGTAGTGAGTAACCAAGCAGTTTGTAACCCTTAAGAGTACAGTCACTATTCATTAGTGAGTAACCAAGCAGTTTGTAACCCTCAAGAGTCCAGTCACTATTCAGTATAGAGTAACCAGCAGTTTGTAACCCTCAAGAGTACAGTCACTATTCAGTAGAGAGTAACCAAGCAGTCTTTAACCCTCAAGAGTACAGTCACTATTCAGTATAGAGTAACCAAGCAGTCTGTAACCCTCAAGAGTACAGTCACTATTCAGTAGTGAGTAACCAAGCAATTTGTAACCCTCAAGAGTCCAGTCACTATTCATTAATGAGTAACCAAGCAGTCTGTAACCCTCAAGAGTCCAGTCACTATTCAGTAGAGAGTAACCAAGCAGTTTGTAACCCTCAAGAGTACAGTCACTATTCAGTAGTGAGTAACCAAGCAGTCTGTAACCCTCAATGATCCAGTCACTATTCAGTAGAGTAATCAAGCAGTTTGTAACCCAAGATTACCAGTCACTATTCAGTAGTGAGTAACCAAGCAGTTGTAACCCTCAAGAGTACAGTCACTATTCAGTAAGAGTAACCTAAGCAGTTTGTAACCCTCAAAGAGTCCAGTCACTATTCAGTATAGAGTAACCAAGCAGTTTGTAACCCTCAAGAGTCCAGTCACTATTCAGTAAGAGTAACCAAGCAGTTTGTAACCCTCAAGAGTACAGTCACTATTCAGTATGAGTAACCAAGCAGTTTGTAACCCTCAAAGTACAGTCACTATTCAGTATAGAGTAACCAAGCAGTTTGTAACCCTCAAAGAGTCCAGTCACTATTCAATAGAGTAACCAAGCAGTCTGTAACCCTCAAGAGTACAGTCACTATTCAGTAGTGAGTAACCAAGCAGTCTGTAACCCTCAAGAGTCCAGTCACTATTCAGTAGAGAGTAACCAAGCAGTTTGTAACCCTCAAGAGTCCAGTCACTATTCAGTAGAGAGTAACCAAGCAGTCTGTAACCCTCAAGAGTACAGTCACTATTCAGTAGTGAGTAACCAAGCAGTCTGTAACCCTCAAGAGTCCAGTCACTATTCAGTAAGAGTAACCAAGCAGTTTGTAACCCTCAAGAGTCTTGTCACTATTCAATATAGAGTAACCAAGCAGTCTGTAACCCTCAAGAGTCCAGTCACTATTCAGTATAGAGTAACCAAGCAGTTTGTGAACCCTCAAGAGTCTTGTCACTATTCAGTATAGAGTAACCAAGCAGTTTGTAACCCTCAAGAGTACAGTCACTATTCAGTATGAGTAACCAAGCAGTTATAACCCTCAAGAGTCCAGTCACTATTCAGTAAGGAGTAACCAAGCAGTTTGTAACCCTCAAAGAGTCCAGTCACTATTCAGTATAGAATAACCAAGCAGTTTATAACCCTCAAGAGTCCCAGTCACTATTCAGTATAAGTAACCAAGCAGTTTGTAACCCTTAAGAGTCCAGTCACTATTCAGTAGAGAGTAACCAAGCAGTTTGTAACCCTCAAGAGTACAGTCACTATTCAGTAGTAGAGTAACCAAGCAGTTTGTAACCCTCAAGAGTACAGTCACTATTCAGTATAGAGTAACCAAGCAGTTTGTAACCCTCAAGAGTCCAGTCACTATTCAGTAGAGAGTAACCAAGCAGTTGTAACCCTCAAGAGTACAGTCACTATTCAGTAGTGAGTAACCAAGCAGTCTGTAACCCTCAAGAGTCAGTCACTATTCAGTAGAGAGTAACCAAGCAGTTTGTAACCCTCAAAGTCTTGTCACTATTCATTATAGAGTAACCAAGCAGTCTGTAACCCTCAAGAGTCCAGTCACTATTCAGTAGAGAGTAACCAAGCAGTTTGTGACCCTCAAGAGTCTTGTCACTATTCAGTATAGAGTAACCAAGCAGTTTGTAACCCTAAGAGTACAGTCACTATTCAGTAAGAGTAACCAAGCAGTTTGTAACCCTCAAGAGTCCAGTCTCTATTCAGTATGAGTAACCAAGCAGTTTGTAACCCTCAAGAGTCCATTCACTATTCAGTAGAGAGTAACCAAGAAGTGAGTAACCCTTAAGAGTCAAGTCACTATTCAGTAGTAGAGTAACCAAGCAGTTTGTAACTCTCAAGAGTCCAGTCACTATTCAGTAGTGAGTAACCAAGCAGTTGTAACCCTCAACAGTACAGTCACTATTCAGTATAGAGTAACCAAGCAGTTTGTAACCCCAAGAGTCCAGTCACTATTCAGTATAGAGTATAACAAGCAGTTTGTAACCCTCAAGAGTCCAGTCAATATTCAGTATAGAGTAACCAAGCAGTTTGTAACCCTAAGAGTACAGTCACTATTCAGTAGGAGTAACCAAGCAGTTTGTAACCCTTAAGAGTACAGTCACTATTCAGTATAGAGTAACCAAGCAGTTTAACCCTCAAAGTCCAGTCACTATTCAGTATGAGAGTAACCAAGCAGTTTGTAACCCTCAAGAGTCCAGTCACTATTCAGTAGACAGTAACCAAGCAGTTTGTAACCCTCAAGAGTACAGTCACTATTCAGTAGAAAGTAACCAAGCAGTTTGTAACCCTTAAGAGTACAGTCACTATTCAGTATAGAGTAACCAAGCAGTTTGTAACCCTCAAGAGTCCAGTCACTATTCAGTATAGAGTAACCAAGCAGTTTGTAACCCTCAAGAGTACAGTCACTATTCAGTATAGAGTAACCAAGCAGTTTGTAACCCTCAAGAGTCCAGTCACTATTCAGTAGAGAATAACAAAGCAGTTTGTAACCCTCAAGAGTCAGTCACTATTCAGTAGAGAGTAACCAAGCAGTTGTAACCCTTAAGAGTCAAGTCACTATTCATAGTGAGTAACCAAGCAGTTTGTAACCCTCAAGAGTCAGTCACTATTCAGTATAGAGTAACCAAGCAGTTTGTAACCCTCAAGAGTCCAGTCACTATTCAGTAGAGAATAACAAAGCAGTTTGTAACCCTCAAGAGTCCGTCACTATTCAGTAAGAGTAACCAAGCAGTTTGTAACCCTTAGAGTACAGTCACTATTCAGTAAGAGTAACCAAGCAGTTGTAACCCTCAAAGAGTCCAAGTCACTATTCAGTAGGAGTAACCAAGCAGTTTGTAACCCTCAAGAGTACAGTCACTATTCAGTAGTGAGTAACCAAGCAGTCTGTAACCCTCAAGAGTCCAGTCACTATTCAGTATAGAGTAACCAAGCAGTTTGTAACCCTCAAGAGTCCAGTCACTATTCAGTATAGAGTAACCAAGCAGTTTGTAACCCTCAAGAGTACAGTCACTATTCAGTATAGAGTAACCAAGCAGTCTGTAACCCTCAAGAGTCCAGTCACTATTCAGTAGAGAATAACAAAGCAGTTTGTAACCCTCAAGAGTCTCAGTCACTATTCAGTAGAGAGTAACCAAGAAGTGAGTAACCCTTAAGAGTCAGTCACTATTCATTAGTGAGTAACCAAGCAGTTTGTAACCCTCAAGAGTACAGTCACTATTCAGTAAGAGTAACCAAGCAGTTTGTAACCCTCAAGAGTCCAGTCACTATTCAGTAGAGATAACAAAGCAGTTTGTAACCCTCAAGAGTCCAGTCACTATTCAGTAGAGAGTAACCAAGCAGTTTGTAACCCTAGAGTCAGTCACTATTCAGTAAGAGATAACCAAGAGTTTGTAACCCTTAAGAGTACAGTCACTATTGAGTATGAGTAACCAAGCAGTTTGTAACCCTCAAGAGTCCAGTCACTATTCATTAGTGAGTAACCAAGCAGTTTGTAACCCTCAAGAGTCCATCACTATTCAGTAATAGTAACCAAGAAGTTGATAACCCTAAGAGTCCAATCACTATTCAGTAGTGATAACAAAGCAGTTTGTAACCTCAAGAGTCCAGTCACTATTCAGTAGTAGAGTAACCAAGCAGTTTGTAACCCTTAAGAGTACAGTCACTATTCAGTATAGAGTAACCAAGCAGTTTGTAACCCTCAAGAGTCCAGTCACTATTCAGTATAGAGTAACCAAGCAGTTTGTAACCCTCAAGAGTCCAGTCACTATTCAGTAGAGTAATAACAAAGCAGTTTGTAACCCTCAAGAGTCCAGTCACTATTCAGTAGAGAGTAACCAAGCAGTTTGTAACCCTTAAGAGTACAGTCACTATTCAGTATAGAGTAACCAAGCAGTTTGATAACCCTCAAGAGTCCAGTCACTATTCAGTATAGAGTAACCAAGCAGTTTGTAACCCTCATCGAGTACAGTCTACTATTCAGTAGAAGTAACCAAGCAGTCTAAGCAGTTTGTAACCCTCAAGAGTCTTGTCACTATTCAGTATAGAGTAACCAAGCAGTTTGTAACCCTTAAGAGTACAGTCACTATTCAGTAGAGAGTAACCAAGAAGTGAGTAACCCTTAAGAGTCAGTCACTATTCAGTAGTGAGTAACCAAGCAGTTTGTAACCCTAAGAGTACAGTCACTATTCATTAGTGAGTAACCAAGCAGTTTGTAACCCTCAAGAGTCCAGTCACTATTCTGTATAGAGTAACCAGCAGTTTGTAACCCTCAAGAGTACAGTCACTATTCAGTAGAGAGTAACCAAGCAGTCTGTAACCCTCAAGAGTACAGTCACTATTCAGTATAGAGTAACCAAGCAGTCTGTAACCCTCAAGAGTACAGTCACTATTCAGTAGTGAGTAACCAAGCAATTTGTAACCCTCAAGAGTCCAGTCACTATTCATTAATGAGTAACCAAGCAGTCTGTAACCCTCAAGAGTCAGTCACTATTCAGTAGAGAGTAACCAAGCAGTCTGTAACCCTCAAGAGTACAGTCACTATTCAGTAGAGAGTAACCAAGCAGTCTGTAACCCTCAAGAGTACAGTCACTATTCAGTAGAGAGTAACCAAGCAGTCTGTAACCCTCAAGAGTACAGTCACTATTCAGTATAGAGTAACAAAGCAGTGAGTAACCCTCAAGAGTACAGTCACTATTCAGTATAGAGTAACCAAGCAGTTTGTAACCCTCAGGTCTCCAGTCACTATTCAGTAATGAGTAACCAAGAAGTGAGTAACCCTCAAGAGTCCAGTCACTATTCAGTAGAAATTAACCATGCAGTTTGTAACCCTCAGATCTCAAGTCACTATTCAGTAGTGAGTAACCAAGAAGTGAGTAACCCTTAAGAGTCAAGTCACTATTCAGTAGTGAGTAACCAAGCAGTGTGTATCCCTCAAGAGTACAGTCACTATTCAGTAGAGAGTAACCAAGAAGTGAGTAAACCCTCAGATCTCCAGTCACTATTCAGTAGTGAGTAACCAAGAAGTGAGTAACCCTTAAGAGTCAAGTCACTATTCAGTAGTGAGTAACCAAGCAGTTGTGTATCCCTCAAGAGTACAGTCACTATTCAGTAGAGAGTAACCAAGAAGTGAGTAACCCTCAGATCTCCAGTCACTATTCAGTAATGAGTAACCAAGCAGTTTGTAACCCTCAAGAGTACAGTCACTATTCAGTAGAGAGTAACCAAGCAGTCTGTAACCCTCAAGAGTACAGTCACTATTCAGTAGAGAGTAACCAAGCAGTCTGTAACCCTCAAGAGTACAGTCACTATTCAGTATAGAGTAACCAAGCAGTTTGTAACCTCAAGAGTACAGTCACTATTCAGTAGAGAGTAACCAAGCAGTCTGTAACCCTCAAGAGTCCAGTCACTATTCAGTATAGAGTAACCAAGCAGTGAGTAATTCTCAAGAGTACATTCAATATTCAGTATAGAGTAACCAAGCTGTTTGTAACCCTCAGGTCCAGTCACTATTCAGTAATGAGTAACCAAGAAGTGAGTAACCCTCAAGAGTCCAGTCACTATTCAGTAGAGATTAACCAAGCAGTTTGTAACCCTCAGATCTCAAGTCACTATTCAGTATGAGTAACCAAGAAGTGAGTAACCCTCAAGAGTGCAGTCACTATTCAGTATAGAGTAACCAAGCAGTTTGTAACCCTCAAGAGTACAGTCACTATTCAGTAGTGAGTAACCAAGCAGTTTGTAACCCTCAAGAGTACAGTCACTATTCAGTATAGAGTAACCAAGCAGTTTGTAACCCTTAAAGAGTCCAGTCACTATTCAGTATAGAGTAACCAAGCAGTTTGTAACCCTCAAGAGTCCAGTCACTATTCAGTAGAGATTAACCAAGCAGTTTGTAACCTTCAGATCTCCAGTCACTATTCAGTAGTGAGTAACCAAG
>JBCFYV010000935.1:6623699-6870986 GCA_039000515.1 Timema cristinae
GACCAGCTATTGCATGGGGCCCCACAGGAAGAAGACACAGACCAGCTATTGTACGGGGCTCACAGGAAGAAGACAAAGACCAGCTATTGCATGGGGCCCCACAGGAAGAAGACAAGACCAGCTAGTGCATTGGGCCCCACAGGAAGAAGACACAGATCAACAATTCATGGAGCCCTCAGGAAGAAGGCACAGACCAGCTATTGCATGGGGCTCACAGGAAGAAGACACAGACCAGCTATTGCACGGGCTCCAGGAAGAAGACACAGACCAACTATTGCATGGGGCTCACAGGAAGAAGACACAGACCAACTATTCATGGGGCTCACAGGAAGAAGACACAGACCAGCTATTGCATGGGCTCCCAGGAAGAAGACACAGACCAACTATTGCATGGGGCTCACAGGAAGAAGACACAGACCAGCTATTGCATGGGGCCACAGGAAGAAGACACAGACCAGCTATTGCATGGGGCTCACAGGAAGAAGACACAGACCAACTATTGCATGGGGCTCCACAGGAAGAAGACACAGACCAACTATTACATGGGGCTCACAGGAAGAAGACACAGACCAGCTATTGCATGGCGTCCCAGGAAGAAGACACAGACCAACTATTACATGGGGCTCACAGGAAGAAGACACAGACCAGCTATTGCATGGCGTCCCAGGAAGAAGACACAGACCAACTATTACATAGGGGCTCACAGGAAGAAGACACTGATCAACTATTGCATGGGACCTCACAGGAAGAAAGACACAGACCAGCTATTACATGGGGCTCACAGGAAGAAGACACTGATCAACTATTGCATGGGGCTCACAGGAAGAAGACACAGACCAGCTATTGCATGGGCTCCACAGGAAGAAGACAAGACCAGCTATTGCATGGGTCACAGGAAGAAGACACTGATCACTATTGCATGGGGCCACAGGAAGAAGACACAGACCAGCTATTGCATGGGGCTCACAGGAAGAAGACACAGACCAACTATTGCATGGGGCTCCACAGGAAGAAGACACATGACCAGCTATTGCATGGGGCTCACAGGAAGAAGACACAGACCAGCTATTGCATGGGCTCCACAGGAAGAAGACACAGACCAGCTATTGCATGGGCTCACAGGAAGAAGACAAGACCAGCTATTGCATGGGTCCACAGGAAGAAGACACAGACCACTATTGCATGGGGCTCACAGGAAGAAGACACAGACCAGCTATTGCATGGCGTCCCAGGAAGAAGACACAAGACCAACTATTACATGGGGCTCACAGGAAGAAGACACGACCAGCTATTGCATGGGGCTCACAGGAAGAAGACACAGACCAGTATTACATGGGCTCACAGGAAGAAGACACAGACCAGCTATTGCATGGCGTCCCAGGAAGAAGACACAGATCAACTATTGCATGGGGCTCACAGGAAGAAGACACAGACCAGCTATTGCATGGGCTCACAGGAAAGAAGACACAGACCAACTATTCATGGGGCTCACAGGAAGAAGACACAGACCACTATTGCATGGCGTCCCAGGAAGAAGACACAGATCCAACTATTACATGGGGCTCACAGAAGAAGACACAGACCAGCTATTGCATGGGCTCACAGGAAAGACAGACACTATTGCATGGCCCAGAAGAAGACAGACAACTATTGCATGGGGCTCACAGGAAGAAGAACACAGACCAACTATTCATGGGGCTCACAGGAAGAAGACACAGACCAGCTATTGCTGGCGTCCCAGGAAGAAGACACAGATCAACTATTACATGGGGCCACAGGAAGAAGACACAGACCAGCTATTGCATGGGGCTCACAGGAAGAAGACACAGACCACTATTGCATGGGCTCACAGGAAGAAGACACAGACCAACTATTACATGGGGCTCACAGGAAAGAAGACACTGACCAACTATTGCATGGGACCTCACAGGAAGAAGACACAGACCAGCTATTGCATAGGGCTCACAGGAAGAAGACAACAGACCAGCTATTGCATTGGGCCCAGGAAGAAGACACAGACCAACTATTACATGGGGCTCACAGGAAGAAGACAAAGACCAGCTATTGCTGGCGTCCCAGGAAGAAGACAAAGACCAACTATTACATGGGGCATCACAGGAAGAAGACACTGATCCAACTATTGCATGGGACCACAGGAAGAAGACACAGACCAGCTATTACATGGGCTTCACAGAAGAAGACACAGACCAGCTATTGCATGGGTCCCAGGAAGAAGACACAGACCAACTTTACATGGGGCTCACAGGAAGAAGACAAGACCAGCTATTGCATTGGCGTCCCAGGAAGAAGACAAGACCAACTATTACATGGGGCTCACAGGAAGAAGACACTGATCAACTATTGCATGGGCCACAGGAAGAAAGACACAGACCAGCTATTCATGGGGCTCACAGGAAGAAGACACAGACAACTATTACATGGGCTCACAGGAAGAGAAGACAAAGACCAGCTATTGCATTGGCGCCCAGGAAGAAGACACAAGACCAACTATTACATGGGGCTCACAGGAAGAAGACACTGACCACTATTGCATGGGGCTCACAGGAAGAAGACACAGACCAGCTATTGCATGGCGTCCCAGGAAGAAGACACGACCACTATTCATGGGGCTCACCCACAGGAAGAAGACACAGACCACTATTGCACGGGGCTCACAGGAAGAAGACACAGACCAGCTATTCATGGGCGTCCCAGGAAGAAGACACAGACCACTATTGCACGGGGCTCACAGGAAGAAGACACAGACCACTATTGCATGGGGCTCACAGGAAGAAGACACAGACCAGCTATTGCAGGGCTCACAGGAAGAAGACACAGACCACTATTGCATGGGCCCCACAGGAAAAGAAGACAAGACCAGCTATTGCATGGGCCCACAGGAAGAAGACACAGACCACTATTGCATGGGGCTCACAGGAAGAAGACCATAGACCAGCTATTGCATGGGGCTCACAGAAGAAGACAAGACCAGCTATTGCATGGGGCTCACAGGAAGAGACACAGACCAGCTATTGCAGGGTCCCAGGAAGAAGACACAGACCAACTATTGCAGGGGCTCACAGGAAGAAACACAGACCAGCTATTGCATGGGGCTCACAGGAAGAAGACACAGACCAGCTATTGCATGGGGCCCACAGGAAGAAGACACAGACCAGCTATTGCAGGGGCTCACAGGAAGAAGACACAGACCAGCTATTGCATGGAAGAAGACACAGACCAGCTATTGCATGGCGTCCAGGAAGAAGACACAGACACTATTGCATGGGCCACAGGAAGAAGACACAGACCAGCTATTGCATGGGGCCACAGGAAGAAGACACAGACCAGCTATTGCATGGGCTCACAGGAAGAAGACAGACCACATGATCCACAGAAGCTTTAAAACATTGCAGGGCCACAGGAAGAAGACACAGACCAGCTATTGCATGGGCCCCAGGAAGAAGACACAGACCAGCTATTGCATGGGGCCCAGGAGAAGACACGACCACTATGCAGGGCACAGGAAGAGACACAGACCAGCTATTGCATGGGCTCACAGGAAGAAGACACAGACCAGCTATTCATGGGGCCCACAGGAAGAAGACACGACCAGCTATTGCATGGCTCACAGGAAGAAGACACAGACCAGCTATTCATGGGGCCACAGGAAGAAGACACAGACCACTATTCATGGGCCACAGGAAGAAGACACAGACACTATTGCATGGGCTCACAGGAAGAAGACACAGACCAGCTTTGCATGGGCCCCAGAAGAAGACACAGAACCAGCTATTGCATAGGGCCCACAGAAGAAGACACAGACCACTATTGCAGGGCCCAGAGAAGACACAGACCACTATTGCATGGGGCCCAGGAAGAAGACACAGACACTATTGCATGGGGCCACAGGAAGAAGACACAGACCACTATTGCATGGGCCACAGGAAGAAGACACAGACCACTATTGCATGGGGCTCACAGGAAGAAGACAGACCAGCTATTGCATGGCCCAGAAGAGACACAGACACTATTGCATGGGCTCACAGAAGAAGACACGACCAGCTATTGCATGGGCCACAGGAAGAAGCACAGACCAGCTATTGCATGGCTCCAGGAAGAAGACACGACCAGCTATTGCATGGGCCACAGGAAGAAGACACAGACACTATTGCATGGGGCTCACAGGAAGAAGACACAGACCACTATTGCATGGGCCCACAGGAAGAAGACACAGACAGCTTTGCATGGGCCCAGGAAGAAGACACGACCAGCTATTGCATGGGCTCACAGGAAGAAGACACGACCAGCTATTGCATGGGCTCACAGAAGAAGACACAGACACTATTGCATGGGGCCACAGGAAGAAGACACGACCACTATTGCATGGGCCACAGGAAGAAGACACGACCACTATTGCATGGGCCAGGAAGAAGACACAGACACATTGCATGGGGCTCACAGGAAGAAGACACAGCCAGCTATTGCATGGGGCCACAGGAAGAACAGACACTGCAAAACCAGACATTTGCATGGGCCACAGAAGAAGACACAGACCAGCTATGCATGGGGCCACAGGAAGAAGCACAGACACTATGCAGGCCCAGGAAGAAACACAGACCAGTATTGCATGGCCAGGAAGAAGACACAGACCCTTTGCATGGGCCCAGAAGAAGACACAGACCACTTGCATGGCCAGGAAGAAGACACAGACACTTTGCATGGCCAAGGAAGAAGACAACAGCTATTCATGGCCCAGGAGAGACACGACAGTTGCTGGCCACAGGAAGAAGAAGACCACTATTGCAGGGGCCACAGGAAGAAGACACGACCGCTTTGCATGGCCACAGGAAGAAGACACAGATTAGAAGACACAGACCAGCTATTGCATGGGCCCAAGGAAGAAGACACAGACCACTTGCATGGGCCCCACAGGAAGAAGACACAGACCAGCTATTGCATGGGGCCCCACAGGAAGAAGACACGACCAACTATTGCATGGGGCCCCAGGAAGAAGACACAGACCAGCTATTGCATGGGCTCACAGGAAGAAGACAACGACCAGCTATTGCATGGGGCCACAGGAAGACACAGATCACTATTGCTGGGCCACAGGAAGAAGACACGACCAGCTATTGCATGGGCCCCACAGGAAGAAGACACAGACCACTATTGCATGGGGCCCAGGAAGAAGACACGACCAGCTATTGCATGGGGCTCACAGGAAGAAGACACAGACCAGCTATTGCATGGGGCCCCACAGGAAGAAGACACAGACCACTATTGCAATGGGCCCACAGGAAGAAGACACAGACCAGCTATTGCATGGGCTCACAGAAGAAGAACACAGACACTATTGCATCGGGCCCCACAGGAAGAAGACACAGACCAGCTATTGCATGGGGCTCACAGGAAGAAGACACAGACACTATTGCATGGGGCCTCACAGGAAGAAGACACAGACCAGCTATTCATGGGGCCCCACAGGAAGAAGACACAGACCAGCTATTGCATGGGCCCCACAGGAAGAAGACACAGACCACTATTGCATGGGGCTCACAGGAAGAAGACACAGACCAGACTATTGCATGGGGCTCACAGGAAGAAGACACAGATCAACTATTGCATGGGGCCCCACAGGAAGAAGACACAGACCAAGCTATTGCATGGGCCAAGGGAAGAAGACACAGACCAGCTATTGCATGGGGTCCCAGAAGATGACACAGACCAGCTATTGCATGGGGCCAAGGAAGAAGTCACAGACCAGCTATTGCATGGGGCCCAGGAAGATGACACTTACAACTATTGCATGGGGCCAAGGAAGAAGTCACAGACCAGCTATTCCATGGGGCCCACAGGAAGAAGACAACAACTATTGCATGGGGCCCAGGAAGAAGACACAGACCAGCTATTGCCATGGGGCCCCAAGGAAGAAGACACAGACCAGCTATTGCATGGGGCCCAAGGAAGAAGACACAGACCAGCTATTCCATGGGGCCCCAAGGAAGAAGACACAGACACTTTGGGGCATGGGGGCTACCCACAGGAAGAAGACACATACCAAATATTTAATGGGGCCCTAGGAATAAGACACAGACCAGTGATTGAATGGGGTTCACAGGAAGAAGACACAGACCAAATATTTAATGGGGCCCTAGGAATAAGACACAGACCAGTGATTGAATGGGGTTCACAGGAAGAAGACACAGACCAAATATTTAATGGGGCCCTAGGAATAAGACACAGACCAGTGATTGAATGGGGTTCACAGGAAGAAGACACAGACCAAATATTTAATGGGGCCCTAGGAAGAAGACACAGACCATCTGATCCTCCAAGACCCGCAGTCCACCTTATTGACTGTGGACATTCCTGTTCCTGGCAATCGTTGAAAGACTCAGACAAACGCTGTATTAAATTGAGTTGAAAGATTTGTAAAACTGTCTGCATATAACCGGCTATCAGCCCTAACATCACAACGACCCTCGCCGTACATTACACCATGTCAACGTAATCGATAAAAAATACCCGTCCATGATCTACTGTGACCGAACTTTAAGAGATATTAGAGTGTTTTAACAAAACATTTGACGTTTACAGTGATCGTTTTATTGGTCGAGTCACCTCACGTGATTATTACGTGGAAAATGCAACGAGTTATCATTTGATTTTGTTAAAAGAGTTCCAGTCTAGAACGCGCGAACGGTGCGTTCCGGGACAGGTGTTGCTTGTTAAAAGTGGGTCTACTTTGAACCCCCTACGTATCCTATAAGTTTGTATCATGTATTTATTTACACCCTGCATAATATCTTAATATATATTATATATTAATATTATTATATATTAATATATATTATATTATATATATTATTATAATATATTTTATATATTATATATATTATATTTATTATTATATTTTTATATATTATATATTTGTATATTATTATATTATATATTTATATAATATGTTAAAATCTATAACATATAATATTATATATATATGTTAAAATCTATAACATACTAAATATATAAATATAGTGATACCTTTGTCTCGCTATGATCACTGATCACTGTATCTGAGCTTCTTGTTATATATTTTATGCCCAGAATTGAAAAAAAAAACACTTTTAGATCAGTACTAATAAGATGTTAAAATATCAACCTGGAGGGTGGTGGTGGGGGTAGGGGTAAGCGGTCCTCGATATGTCCTATTTATGTAGAAAATTTGGTTAAATGAATCCTACTAGATTTAATAAATGTAATACTTTATTAAAAGGTTTGATTAAATCTATTTTCAATAATTGGAAACGCAAAATCTGAATGATTATTTGAGCTCATTCCTCCCTTTTTGGCTTCTATAAAGTAATATAGTTTAACTAGGTATAATTGCTTAAAAGTTTGGTTGGTTCAATCCTTAATCCTAAAAACAGTAAAACATTATATTACACAATAATTATGTTGACAATATAAACCTAATTATATAACTTTTGAGATATTAGATACCTTATCATTTCAAAATTGTATTACTATTAAAAATAAAATATTTTTATTTGAAATATATTTTTATAAACCCATAAGTTCCTGAGATATTGGCCAATATGTTATTACAATTTTGTGAGCTTTAGGTGTACAGTCTCTTAACGCAATGGTTCTCTAATTCCATAGAATAGGTAAGTCTCTCAAAAGGTTGGAAGGTCTTTTCTTTTGACCTCTTAGAGGAAATGTTTGCACAGCAATGAAATGAACTCTCTCTATCATTTTATACTCAATAGTTACTTTTTTTTAAAACCACGTCTTACTACCCGTTCGGGCTATATGCCATTAATTTATCTTTTTATATTCGTTAGAATTTACAAAAAAAAAAATCATGAATTTAATAGCAATGTGATGACCTGAAGATGTGTAACCCCTAATAAAATTTCTAAAATTTTAACAGGAAGTCGAAATTTTAATACGACGTGTTGACACTTGTGGATCAGATATTGATACTTTTGTATTGGATCAAATATACTAATGAGGACTTTATCCTTTAAAATAAAATTATAAAATTTAAAACTGAGGTGGCAAACATTTTAAGTAGGTTCTAAGTATAGCACAATTTGTGCTCGGTTTTGATAGTGTATATTATTTATTCTAACAAATATTACGAGGTTTGATTAAATATCTCCAGTTTTAGACAATGGCGCGAGAAAGTCTGTGCAAAGCACCGTAACTTTTTTTTTATGTAAAAGTAAAAATATATTTTTATTTAATTATTTGACAATCAAAACCATTCCCAAATACTCAATCTGTACTAGATCTTAAAGGCACTTTCGATAAATATAAATTTTTCTAAAATTTAGATCAAGTTGTTTCTGCTTGCTAGTGACTCATAAATACCTGGCTATACCTGTCCACATTCACAAGTTGTGATTAAGGAAGAGTTAAGGAAGGGTTTGGTAATCAGATAAATCTGTGCCGGGACCGAGGATTGAACCCCGGACCTCCAGCACAGAGGTCTGACATCTTAATTCTAGATCACCAGGTCACCAATTAACCGAGAAAGAAAATACTAAGTATTTTACCATTTTCCCCCTCCCAAATGGAATTATTCTGTACATAGCAGTTAATACTATCACAATTTACTAAAGTCAGGTAAGTTACAACAAAGATAATATTAATTTTTTTTAAGACTACAATACTCAAAAAATGATTATATATAAATTTTAGCTTTAGACGCTTGTTATTACCTGAAATACAAAGTAATCTTTTATGTTTTTTACATAAAAATAACGCAAATTTATTCAACATTTACCCCCTACTTACATAAAGCATCTAAAATATCTCAATCAAGTTGTATTCTAATTAGAGTGAGCGCGCGTCCATTTTTCCCCCGTGCTTCCCACGTTAAACAAGCGACCGCTTGCCATACAATGGTATACATCCGCTTGCCATACAATGGTATACATCCGCTCGATCCTTCTTTCCGTGAGGGGGGCGCGACTGGCTTCCCTTTCTCGCAACGATACGGCAATAGCTCTATGGTTATAACATGATGGGAAGAAATTATAGCAAAATACAAATAGGTTTAGTAATTAATGGGAATTTATACTTAGTTTTCACTTTAAAGGTAGTAGAACCAAATTTGTGAAGGACAGTTAACAAAAATCGTTTTATATGCAACCCACAAGCCAAAGGGGGATTCTGAGGCTCTTCGTATTGCTGAGATTATAAAGCTCATTCGAATAACAACAGCTCTCAAAGTATCTTCCTATATTTATAATAATGTTGGTGTAAAGTTTTTAAAGATAAAATATTCTCGACAGTTTGCAACCAGAATAAGACGAAAAACGACCGACCAAGTTTAAGACTTCTTGTTTTCACATTTTGAATAGATCCTGAGTACCTCAACACCTGATTGGCTGTTGGTCCAAATAGAAGCTGTTACATTACTTACCTCAACACCTGATTACCTGTTGGTCCAAATAGAAGCTGTTACATTTCTTACCCAACAACACCTGATTACCTGTTGGTCCAAATAGAAGCTGTTACATTACTTACCCAACAACACCTGATTACCTGTTGGTCCAAATAGAAGCTGTTACATTTCTTACCCAACAACACCTGATTACCTGTTGGTCCAAATAGAAGCTGTTACATTACTTACCCAACAACACCTGATTACCTGTTGGTCCAAATAGAAGCTGTTACATTACTTACCCAACAACACCTGATTACCTGTTGGTCCATATAGAAACTGTTACATTACTTACCCAACAACACCTGATTACCTGTTGGTCCAAATAGAAACTGTTACATTACTTACCCAACAACACCTGATTACCTGTTGGTCCATATAGAAACTGTTACATTACTTACCCAACAACACCTGATTACCTGTTGGTCCAAATAGAAGCTGTTACATTACTTACCCAACAACACCTGATTACCTGTTGGTCCATATAGAAACTGTTACATTACTTACCCAACAACACCTGATTACCTGTTGGTCCAAATAGAAGCTGTTACATTACTTACCCAACAACACCTGATTACCTGTTGGTCCAAATAGAAGCTGTTACATTACTTACCCAACAACACCTGATTACCTGTTGGTCCAAATAGAAGCTGTTACATTACTTACCCAACAACACCTGATTACCTGTTGGTCCAAATAGAAGCTGTTACATTACTTACCCAACAACACCTGATTACCTGTTGGTCCAAATAGAAGCTGTTACATTACTTACCCAACAACACCTGATTACCTGTTGGTCCATATAGAAACTGTTACATTACTTACCCAACAACACCTGATTACCTGTTGGTCCAAATAGAAACTGTTACATTACTTACCCAACAACACCTGATTACCTGTTGGTCCATATAGAAACTGTTACATTACTTACCCAACAACACCTGATTACCTGTTGGTCCAAATAGAAGCTGTTACATTACTTACCCAACAACACCTGATTACCTGTTGGTCCATATAGAAACTGTTACATTACTTACCCAACAACACCTTTTTACAGTTTTGAAATAAATTTGATAATTTTAACCAAACTTTATACCGTTGTAGTTTTGTTTTTTAATTTATCCTGATGCAAGGCCGTCTTTCAGCTTTATACATATCAGCAGGAGTAGAATAAATCTATGTCGGTGGGCGGAGGGTTATATTTTCCCAAATCAGGTAATCCCCCTCCTGTACTCCTCCCCATTCCCCCACTAACTACCCCCTTTCAACCCCCACTCATATTATATATCAAAGATGATGATGTATGATTATATTGATGTAGCATTAGTAACGTTGGTACTAAGGTTGCTAATAGCCCTACTACAATACGTGATCATAGTTGTTAAACATTAACACTACATTCTGGCATCCTTTCATTTAGAATATATTCTCATTACAAATATTTATTTTAAGCCCGGCTTATTTCTGCTAAAATAATATCTTATTGTTAAACACATTCAAACAGAATTGTTTCACTTTAAAATTTTGAACATATCAATCTTCCCCAATTTTTACATATCAAAGAATGTATACTTTCCCAATATTTTATGTGAGAAGCTATAAATTACAATATATTTTTCCCTTTTTTACTAAGTTTTTTGTAATTGAATACACAATAATTTGAGATTTCATTAATAGTTTACATTTGGTTATGCTCTCTACTTCATATGTCAGGGATTATTGGCAAAATATATGAAAATTCTAACAGCTTTGACCTCTTGAATTTTTCCTGTTCAGCCAAATTGCCTGGATTTTATGGGTTTTTATCCTGTGGCGGTACTCTAATATAAACCCTGTCAGAGCTCATATTGAGGAAGGGAGCTTGATTGACTTTTACGGTACAAACATCTTAGTCAAATGTATATACTAATTCAACAATAATGTTTCAAAAAGCTTAAACAAAGTTCAAATATGTTAGTCAAACCACACCAAGAGAGTTTCTGAAAATATTTTTAGTATTTTAATGTTATTAGAGTAGATAAAGATTGCTAAAGATAAAATGTTAAATGGTGATTTGAAAATAACCTTTTCTTTGTGTCCAAATTAAACTTTCAAATCAACTATGAAACTTTATTGAAGTGAGCTAATCGGTTTCAATAATGCAGTCACTAATCAGAGCATCGATATACACAAGAGTGGCAATACTTTTATAAAATTGGCCTAAATTCCCCTAGAGCTTCTAGATTGTCTCAGTATGTGATCTATTCAACGTTACGTTATATAAATAAAGTATATCTCCCCTTCCTGGCTGAGAGATTAATGTAAAGCTCTGTAAATTCTATCAAAACAAACTCTCAGGGAATTTAAGGGAAGACAAGATACACTTCAGACCCTCTTCTACTAGCATTTTGTAGCTGATGGTGACAGGTTATAATACAAGTGTTTTAAATATGCATGGGAAATATTGGGGGCCTTAATTTTGTCCTAATCCTCGCACTATATGAATGGGGGAGAGGGGGCTTGAATCCCCCCATTCCCACTGTTACTCAAACCCAATAAAAGCTTCAATTTAACACTAAGAGATAAATAGGGCTACCTGAAAGTTTTCACAGTTGATGTTGAAACCTGGCGTCTCTTGTAAGAGCTCCTTTACCAGGGAAACATCCCCTGTAGCCACAAGGTTGAAGAACGTCCGTTCCTTCTCCTGAAGAGAGGGCAGGATCACACTAGGCCTTCTGGTCGGCTGGAAGTACAATACCAGTATTATCCACACTACACTTTAGCACAACACAGACTTAACACTACCTCGACAACGTGGTTGAAATGAAGAAGAAGCAGGGGATTCCCAATTTGTAGGACTCAGCTCTCCATAAAGGATGGCGCCTTAGCTCTTCACGTTTGTTTTTTTAGCCGTCTAAGCCGTCTAAGCACCCACCTAACCCATTCGAAACAAAGCACCCACCTAACCCATTCCAAACAAAGCACCCACATAACCCATTCCAAACAAGCACCCACCTAACCCATTCGAAACAAAGCACCCACCTAGCCCATTCGAAACAAAGCACCCACCTAACCCATTCGAAACAAAGCACCCACCTAGCCCATTCCAAACAAAGCACCCACCTAGCCCATTCCAAACAAAGCCCCCACCTAACCCATTTGAAACAAAGCACCCACCTAGCCCATTCGAAACAAAGCACCCACCTAACCCATTCGAAACAAAGCACCCACCTAGCCCATTCGAAACAAAGCACCCACCTAGCCCATTCGAAACAAAGCACCCACCTAACCCATTCGAAACAAAGCACCCACCTAACCCATTTCAAACAAAGCACCCACCTAACCCATTCCAAACAAAGCACCCATCTAACCCATTCCAAACAAAGCACCCACCTAACCCATTCGAAACAAAGCACCCACCTAGCCCATTCGAAACAAAGCACCCACCTAACCCATTCGAAACAAAGCACCCACCTAACCCATTCCAAACAAAGCACCCACCTAACCCATTCCAAACAAAGCACCACCTAACCCATTCGAAACTAAGCACCCACCTAACCCATTCGAAACAAAGCACCCACCTAGCCCATTCGAAACAAAGCACCCACATAACCCATTCGAAACAAAGCACCCACCTAGCCCATTCGAAACAAAGCACCCACCTAATTCATTCCAAACAAAGCCCCCACCTAACCCATTCGAAACAAAGCACCCACCTAACCCATTCGAAACAAAGCACCCACCTAGCCCATTCGAAACAAAGCACCCACCTAACCCATTCGAAACAAAGCACCCACCTAACCATTCGAAACAAAGCACCCACCTAACCATTCCAAACAAAGCACCCACCTAACCCATTCCAAACAAAGCACCCACCTAACCCATTCGAAACTAAGCACCCACCTAACCCATTCGAAACAAAGCACCCACCTAGCCCATTCGAAACAAAGCACCCACATAACCCATTCGAAACAAAGCACCCACCTAGCCCATTCGAAACAAAGCACCCACCTAATTCATTCCAAACAAAGCCCCCACCTAACCCATTCGAAACAAAGCACCCACCTAACCCATTCGAAACAAAGCACCCACCTAACCCATTCGAAACAAAGCACCCACCTAGCCCATTCTCAAGCCTCAGAACTTCTAGCTTAGCGTAGCCTGGTCGTATATATATCTACACATATTTTATCTTTATAAAAATGTAGCATTTTATATATTTGATTATTTCAAAACTATCCTTTATTGTCACATGCTACATTTATAATAATAATGTATAACATCTACTATCAAGTTATTGCTACTAGTCTATAGACTAGCTAAAACTTTAATCGTGGCGGTGGCGTGGAGACGGCGAAAGTTCTTACTGTAGTTTTACTTTGAACAAAACACAGCTAACACTAATTGTTAATAATTTTCAATTTTGCACGATGGCTTGGAAAAAAACAGTAAACCTTTATAACGATTTGTATCAATTGTTACAAAAATGCGTAATATACCAAAGATTGATAGATTGCCACAGCGAGTACTATTTGCAAATCTTTGAAACTTGCAGTTAGCCTATTAAAGTTAAAATACTAAATAATTTATTCTTCTATTATATTTAAAATTTAAACTTTGTTTTAAAAACTGTCTAAAGTACATCACTACCAACAATATCAGTGAAAACTTTTCAAATAAGACAATGGAACTCCGAACCCTCCCCACTTTTACAGTAACAATATATTGTTTCAACAAAAAGAGATCCTCAAAATTAGACTACTTGAAATCCACCATGTGATAAGAACGTCTAGTAGAACTGGCAACGATGTCAAATGAATTTCTAGTAGAACTGGCAACGATGTCAAATGAACGTCTAGTAGAACTGGCAACGATGTCAAATGAACGTCTAGTATAACTGGCAACGATGTCAAATGAACGTCTAGTAGAACTGGCAACGATGTCAAATTTACTTCTAGTAGAACTGGCGATGATGTCAAATGAACGTCTAGTAGAACTGGCAACGATGTCAAATGAACGTCTAGTAGAACTGGTGATGATGTCAAATGAACGTCCAGTAGAACTGGCGATGATGTCAAATGAACGTCTAGTAGAACTGTCGATGATGTCAAAAGAACGTCTAGTAGAACTGGCAACGATGTCAAATGAACGTCTAGTAGAACTGGCAATGATGTCAAATGAACTTCTAGTAGAACTGGCAATGATGTCAAATGAACGTCTAGTAGAACTGGCAACGATGTCAAATGAACGTCTAGTAGAACTGGCAACGATGTCAAATGAACGTCTAGTAGAACTGGCAACGATGTCAAATGAACTTCTAGTAGAACTGGCGATGATGTCAAATGAACGTCTAGTAGAACTGGCAACGATGTCAAATGAACATCTAGTAGAACTGGTGATGATGTCAAATGAACGTCCAGTAGAACTAGCGATGATGTCAAATGAACGTCTAGTAGAACTGGCAACGATGTGTAAATGAACGTCCAGTAGAACTGGCAATGATGTCAAATGAACGTCTGGTAGAACTGGTGATGATGTCAAAAGAACGTCTAGTAGAACTGGCAACGATGTCAAATGAACGTCTAGTAGAACTGGCAACGATGTCAAATAAACTTCTAGTAGAACTGGCGATGATGTCAAATGAACGTCTAGTAGAACTGGCAACGATGTCAAATGACTGTCTAGTAGGAACTGGTGATGATGTCAAATGAACGTCCAGTAGAACTGGCGATGATGTCAAAAGAACGTCTAGTAGAACTGGCAATGATGTCAAAAGAACGTCTAGTAGAACTGGCAATGATGTCAAATGAACATCTAGTTGAACTGGTGATGATGTCAAATGAACGTCCAGTAGAACTGGCGATGATGTCAAATGAACGTCTAATAGAACAGGAATTGATGTCAAAAGAACGTCTAGTAGAAATGGAAACGATGTCAAATGAACGTCTAGTAGAATTGGAAACGATGTCAAATGAACGTCTAGTAGAACTGACGATTATATCAAATGAACGTCTAGTAGAACTGGCGATGATGTCAAATGAACGTCTAATAGAACAGGAATTGATGTCAAAAGAACGTCTAGTAGAAATGGAAACGATGTCAAATGAACGTCTAGTAGAATTGGAAACGATGTCAAATGAACGTCTAGTAGAACTGACGATTATATCAAATGAACGTCTAGTAGAACTGGCGATGATGTCAAATGAACGTCTAGTAGAACTGGCAACGATGTCAAATGAACGTCTAGTAGAACTGGCGATGATGTCAAATGAACGTCTAGTAGAACTGGCAACGATGTCTAATGAACGTCTAGTAAAACTGACGATGATGTCAAATGAACGTCTAGTAGAACTGGCGATTATGTCAAATGAACGTCTAGTAGAACTGGCGATGTCAAATGAACGTCTAATAGAACTGGCGATGATGTCAAATGAACGTATATTAGAACTGGCAACGATGTCAAATGAACGTCTAGTAGAGCTGGCAACGATGTCAAATGAACTTCTAGTAGAACTGGCGATGATGTCAAATGAACGTCTAGTAGAACTGGCAATGATGTTAAATGAACGTCTAGTAGAACGGCAACGATGTCAAATGAACGTCTAGTAGAACTGGTGATGATGTCAAATGAACGTCCAGTAGAACTGGCGATGATGTCAAATGAACGTCTAGTAGAACTGGCGATGATGTCAAATGACTGTCTAGTAGGAACTGGTGATGATGTCAAATGAACGTCCAGTAGAACTGGCGATGATGTCAAATGAACGTCAAGTAGAACTGGCGATGATGTCAAATGAACGTCTAGTAGAACTGGCAACGATATCAAATGAATGTCTAGTAGAACTGGAAATGATGTCAAATGAACGGCTAGTAGAACTGACGATTATATCAAATGAACGTCTAGTAGAACTGGCGATGTCAAATGAACGTCTAATAGAACTGGCGATGATGTCAAATGAACGTCTAGTAGAACTGGCGATGTCAAATGAACGTCTAATAGAACTGGTGATGATGTCAAATGAACGTCTAGTAGAACTGGCTACGATGTCAAATGAACGTCTAATAAAACTGGCGATGATGTCAAATGAACGTCTAGTAGAACTGGCGATGTCAAATGAACGTCTAATAGAACTGGCAACGATGTCTAATAATCCTCTAATAAAACTGCCGATGATGTCAAATGAACGTCTAGTAGAACTGGCGATTATGTCAAATGAACGTCTAATAGAACTGGCGATGATGTCAAATGAACGTCTAGTAGAACTGGCATCGATGTCAAATGAACGTCTAGTAGAACTGGCAACGATGTCAAATGAACTTCTAGTAGAACTGGCGATGATGTCAAATGAACGTCTAGTAGAACTGGCAATGATGTTAAATGAACGTCTAGTAGAACTGGCAATGATGTTAAATGAACGTCTAGTAGAACTGGCAACGATGTCAAATGAACGTCTAGTAGAACTGGCAACGATGTCAAATGAACGTCTAATAGAACTGGCAACGATGTCATATGAACGTCTAATAGAACTGGCGATGATGTCAAATGAACGTCTAGTAGAACTGGAAACGATGTCAAATGAACGTATAATAGAACTGTCGATGATGTCAAAAGAACGTCTAGTAGAACTGGTGATGATGTCAAATGAACGTCTAGTAGAACTGGTGATGATGTCAAATGAACGTCTAGTAGAACTGGCAACGATGTCAAATGAACGTCTAGTAGAACTGGCGATGATGTCAAATGCCCGCGAGGTACAGTTTTGATGTAAGAAAATTTGTCTACACTATACAATAATTTATAAACGTGGGATGTATAACCCCCCGCCTTAATTCTACCCGTGAGAAATAATAAGTAAAAGGTAACAAGATAATTATTTATTTAAACATATGAAAGATAAGAATAATATGTACTCTGCTGGTATCTGAGGGTAGTTGCTATATTTATATGGCTAGACAGGGCACTACTGTGGTTGCCCCCTCGTTCCAGCCCTCGGGCGTGACGCGTTGTTATTGTAAACATCGTGAACATATAGTCCGTATTTGTGTATGAAGGGTGATATAGACCATTTTCTGTATGAAGGGATAGTACGTGTTCCCCCGAATCGATTTTCGAGAATTGATATTTGGTGATGAATTATCGATGATTGAGAGTGAATAAAACACGGATATTATAAAATATATATATGCTAATTGGTGATTAAATTATCAGGAAGCCCTTCCACCTACAGCGCCTGCAACATCGAAAACTGTCTATATTTTCAAAAAGTTCCTTCATATGAAAACCGGTCTATAGCCCTCCAGTCACCTTGGATATGTTGATTGCCTCCCAATAGCCTTGACGAGGACTTCGTGATGGTTTGTAAACATCCCTGTTTTTTTGTGGTTGTGTAACAAAGCAAACGACTATAAATAGACCTCGAGATCTTTACACTCGTTCAATATAATTTGTGATTTCATCCTATAAACATCAAGATGAGTTTTGACGATCTTGAAAACTGGTTCAATTTCGGTAAGTTTAAAAAGTTTTGTATATATTAATGGGTAACTATTTTACATGATAAAAAGTCTTTGGTGTACAGAGGTATTTGCTCTTTACAGACTTCCAAGAAGACACAACACCGGCGCCTGCAGGAACTATTCAAACGCGGTCTCCAGATCTGTTGGGGCTTTTCACAGAGGAAGGGATTTGCACGGCGGGTAATTTCCGGCTTTAAATTTGAGCATGATTGGTGTGTAGTTTTTTGCCCCTGTGATAGTAATTAATATGTATTTATTTAATTTCAGATTTTTGGGACACTGCACCACTGTCGCCGCCAGCCCAAAAGATGGACGACGACGTGTCGGCCACTCTGGCCGAGCTCGAGCGGCTAGCCCCGGAGATCCGGGATGGTGTGCAGGCGCCGCTAGGGGTTCAAACCGACGTCACGGCAGCCATCCCTCATGCCGATGTTTTGACCGAACTTGAGCTACTAGATCAACTCTTAAGTGAGTATCGACTATACTTGTAAATAGAAAGCTTATTTGACTTCCTCGCTACAGCTGTTCAGTTAAACCCAAGCAATAATATATTTTGCTAGAGAGAGAGAGAGAGACAGAAACCAGTCACTTTCTCCTGTCATTAGCGACGGGAGACGAGCGGGTATTTATGTCGTATCAACAACCCTGACGTTAAAAGCACAGCTGAAAATGTGGGTTTAACCTTTGTTAACGCGTATGTTTCGAACAATTATATTTAAAGTCTGTTGAGCCAGGGGTCCCGCGTTCGATTCCCGGGCATAGATGAAAATGTTGGTTTGATAAATTAAACCACTATTAACAAATCCAAATTCCCAACAAAGTTAATCTATAAAATAATTTAAATTACATTAAACACTAAAAAAAAAAACAGCTCTCTCATTAATGCCCTGTGTTCAGCACTAGTGTCTGTATGTATGTATAGCAAGTGACTTGGCGTATTAATACATGAGATTTAATCTAGGAAGTTCTTCTAGCTGTCAAATATGTCCATTCCTTAGAAAATCAGTTCATGTATAATACACACATGATGAGATTAATTAAAACAAAACCTAATCTGATTTGTGTTATAATTTAACTTCAGGGATTTCCTTGAACTCGATGTGCTAGCTACTCATATTCAATACACACACTAATTAACGTTTAAAAAAAAAAGAACTGTGTGTTACATTCACCCTTGTAGAGTTATCATGCGCGTGGAAGGAGATTCAAACCCCAATCTCCTCAACAACGGCAGTCTGGTCTACTGTGCGATGTACATAGAATTATACACACTATTTTCCTGCGAGTAACATCCAAATGGTACAATCAATAAACATATATAGTAATTAGTGTAGGGTAACATATGCGTTGCTATTTATTCTGTGCCATCTACTCAGGAAAATTGGTACTTAATTTAACCCCTACATATAACATATATAAAAAAATTGTGACTATCACTACACTATAGGGGTAGAATAATGAAAGGTAAGTTTACCCACAGTTGGGTGAAGAGAAAATAGGGTTGTGATCGAAAACGTTTTATACACATTTCACAAAAGCGAGATAATTTTCTTCAACACTCATTGAATACCTGTCAAGGGTGTCCTGGAATTTAATGCTCCAAAATATATTTTGTTGACATACTAAATTATCCACTTAAACCTCAAGCCAAAATTATAGGAAGTGTACATACATTTGCATGGATGGAGAATGGAAAAAACTCCCAGCGGTGATGAAGGATCTATAATACTCAACACATTTTTAGCACGGCGCTATAAGATTATGAATTGGGAAGGTCGAACCCTCAGGGAGACTGTAATTATAGTAGAGTTTACAAATAGTTTATTGCAAGACTTTCTTTAACAACTTCATATACAGCCAGTCACATATTCTTACAAATAATAAATAGTAATGTTTAACAACTTCAAATACAGCTAATATTATAAACAGCCAGTCACATATTCTTACAAATAATAAATTATTGTAAGTCCTAGGGTGTATTTATTACACACACAATTTGCGAGGGGGTCCTGGGTTTCAACTGTATTTGTGAAGGATCCCTGGTTCGATTCCTATTCATGTGTGTTTAACCTTTGTATTTATTACACACGTGTGTTATAGTTGAAATGGATGGGGAAAATGGCTGCCCACCGACAACCATCGCTGCCGCAACGCCTCAGCACGGTGTTCGAGCCCCGAGGGAGTCCCCGCAACCCATCGCTGGACCGTCTTCGGCACCGAGTAGTGGCCCGGTTTATCAGGTAGGAGGAGCGTTGCCTCAAGGCGTCCCTCTCCGAATCGTCGAAGAGAGAATTAAGCGATTGAGGCGGTTTTTTTATGTCGGTCGTGAATTGATCATACAATTAGGGACGCCGGGGAGCGATCGTGACGCTAAAACCTGGCTCGAGGAGCAAATCAATGCTTTGCTTGGACGTCTCCAGGATCATGGAGTTAGCGCCGAGGATCACGTAGGTCTACTATTGGTCAACACAGACTCCTCGTCAAGACCTGTGTTCGTTTCCTTTAGACGAGCAGAGCAGCTTGACGCGAAGGCTGTGCTCTCTAATGTAGAACGAGTGTTACAAAGCAATGATTCGTTCCTCACTTCATTCCCTCTGTATATCAAGTTACACCACTTTAAAGAGCCGCGCGGGAGGGGTAGTCATAAATGTGATAAACTCGCTCCCGCTACCACGTATAGCCGTAATAATAAAGGAATAATTACTATTCAAAATGGCGACACACTTTGCCTCGTACGTGCATTGGTTGTCGCCAAGGCTATATGTGACGTTAAAAGAGAACCGGGATGCATGGACGTGAACACCTTCAAGCAGATCAAAAAAGGCCGTAATATTCAAAAACTCAAAGCAGAGGAACTATGCCGTGATGCCCGTGTGAATCTTTTGAAAGGTGGTGGACTCACCGAACTGAAACAATTTCAAACATACCTCACCGAATACAAAATCACCGTGTTCAGGGAACGTCGGGGGAGACAGGTCCTATTTGAGGGGCCTACTCCCTCCGAACATTCCTTTAAGGGGCATCTTGATTTGTATTTTCACGACGTCAAGCAAAACCATTTTGATGTCATAACATCTGTGACAGCCGCGTTTAAGTGCTCGTACTTTTTCCGCGAGTGTCGTGTGCCATTCATTAATAAGAACAAGCACAAATGCGAATCCGCGTGCAAAAGATGCTACGCTAAACCGGCTTGTAGTGGAGGCCGATCTGTGACCTGTAAAGATTGCGGGCGCCGGTTCTCAAACCAGCAGTGTTTTGATAACCATAAACGTCCCGGTTTTTGCAGGGGTCGCATGTCAGTCTGTGACGTCAAAAAGGTTTGCGAGGTATGCGGGCATTTTTTCAGTTTGGAAAGAGCAGAATTTTCACACAGGTGTTATGAAACTTTTTGTAGAGTATGCGAGACCCATCTCCCTTTTGGGCATTTCTGTTATATGAAGCGGGCCCCAGCAAAGCCGTCGCTGGAAAAGAGCAATTTCATGTTTGTATTTAACGATTTTGAATGCAGACAAGAAACGCCTCTTCAAGGTGCGGTCAACACGTACTTGCACGAACCTAACTTTTGTGTCGTGCAGTCCTGTTGCAGGGCCTGTCTTCATATAGATGCAAATGTCAATCATTGCACCGATTGCGGGGGCGATAGGACTCGCAAATTCAAGGGTTATGCCACAATGGCCCAATTTTTCGGTTTTATAGAGCAAATTAAAGCTTCAAAATTTAAAGACATCACCCTCCTAGCCCATAATGCCAAGGGCTATGACGGAAATTTTATTTTAAAATACATGATGGAGGTGAAAAAATGAACTCCAGAGCTCATCATGAACGGTGGGAAAATAATGTCCATGCGTTACGGCCCGCTCCACTTTATTGACTCGCTGAACTTTCTCCCCATGTCGTTGTCCAAGATGCCCAAAACGTTCGGCTTGGACGAGTCTTTGGCCAAGGGACATTTCCCCCATTTTTTCAACAAAAAAGAAAACGCGGGGTATAGGGGTCCCTTGCCGCCAAAGGAGGACTACGGCGTCGGCGAGATGTCGGTCGAGGGAAAGGAGCGCTTTGAGAAGTGGTATGACGCGTTGGTCAAAGAAAATTACGTCTTTGATTTTAACCGCGAGCTGGAACTGTATTGCGTGAAAGACGTAGAGATCCTGCGGAAGGCCTGACTAAAGTTTAGAGACATGCTCGTGGAGAAAGCAAAGGTGGATCCTTTCAGAGAGGCGTGTACTATCGCTGGAGCGTCCATGTTGGTTTACCGCTGAAGCCATCTTAAGGAGAATACCGTCGGTATTGTCCCTAACGGTGGCTACCGGTGCGCGGACCAACAGTCTCACCACGCAGTACAATGTCTCTGTTGGGAGGCCCATCAACGCGGTGTCTCTATCCTTCATGCGGGTAACGGCCGCGAGGAATACGTGTTAGGACGACGTGTAGACGGCGTTGTTAAAGCTGGAGATACCACCACCGTCTTCCAGTTCTGGGGCTGTTATTGGCACGGGTGCCCGCTCTGTTATCCGGACAGGACCACCCCCGTCAAAAACAGCCGCCACGAGACCATGGAGACGCGCTATGAAGCGACCATGGCCTGCGTGGAGAAATTTAAGAACGCCGGCTACACGGTCGTAGAGATGTGGGAGTGTACTTTTAACGCGATGAAACGCTCAGACAAGGACTTGCAACGATTTGTACTCCAGCACGAGGTGTATACCAAGGAGCCCCTCAGCCCCAGGGATGCATTCTTTGGCGGGCGTACAAATTGTATCAAACTCTTCCGCGAAGCTGACCTTTCTTGTGGAGAGAAGATCAGGTACTTGGACGTGTGTTCGTTGTATCCGTACGTTTGCAAGTACAAAAAATACCCAGTCGGCCACCCCAAAATTCACTTGGAGCCAAATTGTCCCGCTATAGATCGAGTAGAAGGCATAGCCAAAGTTACAGTGACGCCTCCGCGGGATTTATTCCTGCCCGTATTGCCTACACGGATGCACGACAAGTTGATGTTCATCTTGTGCAGGAAATGCGGGGAGGAGAAAAACCAAGACGCGTGTCGGCACAACGACAAAAAAGATCGCTGGTTGACAGGCGTCTGGATGATTGACGAGATCCGGAAAGCCGTTGAGAAAGGCTACACCGTTGAAGCAGTGCACGAAGTGTGGGAGTACGATGTATCTGTTTACGACCGTCAGACACGTTCTGGCGGCCTGTTTCACGGCTACAACGATACTTTTTTGAAAATTAAACAAGAAGCCAGCGGATGGCCAGAGTGGTGCACCTCACGAGAGGAAAAGTTAGCTTACATTCAAAATTATGAGGAAAGGGAAGGGGTAAAACTCGATTTCGATTCTGTGTGTAAAAACCCCAGTCTCCGCACACTGGCTAAACTCTTTTTAAATTCGTTATGGGGAAAGTTTGGGCAAAGACCCGATTTACCACACGTAGCCGTTGTCAACGACTATCAGGGCGTCCACAAGTACCTGACGGATCCGTACATCACCGTGGACAGCGTCATAGATGTTAATGACGAGGTTATGCTCCTCAATTACAAGGATGCGCGTGACGCGTTGCGCCCTAACCCTAACACGAGTGTGGCGGTGGCGTGCTACACGACTGCTATGGCTAGGTTGCACTTATACGGCATCCTTGAACAATTGGGGGACCGCGTTTTGTATCACGACACGGATAGCGTTCTGTTCACGGAACGCGCCGGCGATCAGAGTCCACCGACCGGAGACTTTTTAGGTGACCTCACTGACGAACTTCAGGATTACGGGCCGGGAAGCTACATCGACGCCTTTGTATCTGGTGGTCCCAAGAATTACGCGTACCGGATTTGTGTCGGTGGCGATCCCACCAAAACAAAAACGGTGTGCAAGGTTCGCGGGATCACCATAAACTACGGCAACCGGAACGACGTTAATTTTGACGTTCTGAAAGCGATGGTCACCGAACAGGCCGCGGAACGGTACATACAGATACCGCACAAAATTATAAGAAAAGGTCTTGCGACTGTATGTACCGTTTCGCAGAGTAAGGTTTACCGGCCGGTGTACACCAAACGCCGGATAATCGATGATTATAATACGTTGCCGTTTGGGTATCAGAGTCCTTGCAAACGCGCTCGCCACGATTAAAAGGTGATTATTTAGACGGGCCGAATAATCACCTTTTACTTTCTTTCACTCTAGACAGTTCCACCGACATACCATTTTTCAAAGATTTTGTTGTTTTTTTCATATTTTTTCTGCATGAAAACAAGCATATTTTTTTATTTTTTTTATGCACCCGGGTTACTTTTTTATATTTTTTTATTTGCCAGTGTAATCCTCCGCCTAACTGATTTTTTCTAGTCAATTATTTATTTGTATATATTTTAATTATAATAAATTGTTTGTATAAATTTTTATTTAGTACCGAGGCCACTATTCCCTCATATTGTAAACAAAACCAATTATTTTTATATATTGTAAATATTCATGACCAAATAAATATTGTAAAAATTGTTATGTTTGTGTTTTTTAACGTCTATACCCCACACCTCTCTCCTATCCTATAAATACAAGCTCATATAGCTTATAAGCTCAGTCTCAAACATTATGGACAAGTTGAAACATCCATTTTCGGCCATCATCAGCGGCCCTTCAGGCTGCGGGAAGTCACATTTTGTAGAAGACTTTATCCGCAACTTGAACACAATGTGTGACGTTAAATTTGATAAAATCACCTGGTATTATTCTCTATGGCAACCGGGATTCGAACAAGACGGTTCAGTCATATTCTGTAAGGGTTTACCGGAAATGGATGACACATGTAACGACTCTCCGCAGCTGATTATCCTGGACGACCTGATGCGTGAAGCCAACGAAGTGGTCGTCGATCTTTTCACCAAAGGATGCCACCATCAAAATATTAGCGTCATGTACCTTACACAAAATATATTCCACCAGGGCAGGGTCCAAAGAGACATTTCTTTAAACGCACACTATATCGTGCTTTTTAAAAATCCCCGAGATAGAGGTCAGATTCAACACTTTGCACGCCAGGTATGTCCTGAAAACCCCCGTGTTTTACAAGAAGCCTACACCGATGCTACAAGTACTCCCCACGGCTATATCTTGTTAGATTTCAAACAAGGTACACCCGAATGGTTCAGATATAGAACCCGCACCAAAGACGGGTGTTGCGTGTGCCTACCACGCAAAAGTTATAAAAACACCGACACTTCCCGATTACAAATCATTTCATAACCATGAGTCCCAAAGTGTTGAAGCAGGCCCCTCTGCTACGTGCGATGCATCGAATGAACCCCCACCAACGCGTCGCCTTGCTGAAAACGGCCGACAAGAAACTGATTGAGGCCGTTTGCGAGTGTGCTTACAACACTTTAAAAGGGCGGGTGCCGCTGAAAAATGCGCAGAAGACAAAGTTACGTGCACACAAGCAGGTGTTGCGCAAGCTGGTCAAACGAGGATAGTGCTGGAAGAAGAAGACACGACTACTCGTTCAGAAAGGAGGAGCGTTCCTACCGTTACTCTTAGCCCCGTTAATCAGCGGTGTCCTCGGCTCCTTGTTCAACAAGTAGATGATGGAACACACGAAAAAGATGATATTGGTGTCCCCGGAAACATTACACCGTTACGAACAACACTACCAACAAGAGGCGTCGGCCAAAAATCTAGTGGTCTCCGAACTGGACAAGGAGATGGAAAAAATCCTCGCTTCAAAACTCGACGACAAGTCTAAATGGACTCTATACCAACAAGTGCTGCAGCGCTATCTACACTTTAGTCAACACCCTCCACCGCCTGAAAATACCACCACCACCACCCCTGAAGTGTCTGTACTTCCCGTACTTAATACAGTACCGGCACAGGCGCGTAAAAAAGCTGAACTTTTATTAGAACATATTAAGTCTCAAGTCGGTATCTCTTGGGACGAAAAAAGGGGAAGTTAGTATTCACGATACGCCTCTCCGCGGATCCAATATCGTGGATTTAATCAACGATCTGGTCAGAGCCAGAAGACACAGCGAACCGACGGGGTGGCGAGAGTTTCTCACGGCTCTGCAAAAAATAAACGTTCCGAAAGAATTTATTGTGAATCCGAAACGTTTGGTGCCCATTAGAGATCCGACGCCCGTACCACAACCACTTACACCGTCGCAGAAGAAGAAGAAGAGGGTGGACGAAAACCGGTGGCTGCCGTTCCGAGCTTAATGGACAACATCTACTACGACCCTTCTCATCCTGCAGGGTTTGCAGGGGCGGCGTCGCTCATAAAGGCGTCAAAGAAAGATCCCACCAAAGTAAGAGAATGGCTTCGTGCGCAGGACGATTATACCCTCCACAGACCGGTGCTAAAAAAGTTTCCACGCAATCGGTACGTGGTGTCAAACATTGACGATCTCTGGCAAGCCGATCTCAACGATATGCGAAGTCTCGCCAAATACAACGACGGTGCAGTGTACTTGCTCACCGTCATCGACGTGTTTAGCAAGATGGCCTAGGCGAGGACGCTTCCATCCAAGAGGGGGAGTGTGGTGAGAGACGCCTTTCAGGACATTTTCGAGCAAAGTGGGCGTAAACCTCTAAGTTTACAGACGGACAAGGTGACAGAGTTCACGGCACGTCTAGTCCGGAAATTTCTCAAGCGAGAAGGCGTGCATTACTACACCACTAATAATCCGGACGTGAAGGCGAGCGTCGTGGAACGATTCAACAGAACTCTGAAAGGGCGCATGTGGCGCTACTTTACCCGAAACAACACGTATCGGTATGTGGACGTCCTCCAAGCTCTCGTCGACGCTTACAACGGCGCAAAACATTCCAGTATCAAGATGGCGCCCGCCGACGTTTCAGAAACTAATGTGCTTCAAGTCAGAGATAATCTGTACGGTAAGCGGCGTCCAAACCCCGATAGCAGGCCGAAACTCAAAGTCGGCGACACGGTGCGTATTAGCAAATCCAAAATGCTGTTTGAAAAGGGTTACGAGAGCAATTGGAGCGAAGAGATTTTCAAAGTCAGCAGTGTCGTGATGCGACAACCTGTCGTCTACAGACTCACCGATCTTGACGGCGAAGAGGTGGAGGGAACCTTCTACGAACCCGAATTGCAACGCGTACGTCTCCCTGAAACTTTTAAAGTTGATATAATACTACGTATTAAGGGTAAAGGTGCCAGAAAGAAAGTGTACGTGCAGTGGAAAGGTTACCCCGCCAAGTTTAATTCCTGGATTCCCGCCAGTTACGTCAGCGCGCTACCATGAAGGACCAATTTTACATCACTTTGCCGAGCGACAGCTCTATGGGATATTTCCTGAAAAATACCCTCACGAATTTCACCACGCAACTTCCTTACCGTCTCACACTCGACGGGCGGTGGGAAGTCGCTCTCGCCGAATTTCAATATCCCTGTTCTTTCACCACCGTCCCAGAGGGTCAAAATATTGTATGGTACAACTGGGTGGACGCTAACGGTGTGGAACAAATATTCAAGGATCACATCCCTGCTGGAAACTACAGCACTATCCATGAATTGATCAAGGCTCTAAACGAAGTAGAGGCTTTTAAAGGGGATTCTGGAGTTGTATTCAAGTACACAAACCCCAACAAAAAAGTTGAAGTTGTTTCTTCTTCACCAAATACACAGCTGGTGACGCTGTCCAGTCAACTAAGTCTACAGCTCGGTTTCGATCCTAAGACTAATCTTATCAAAGTACCAAAGTCTCCGTACGCCGCCAACATTCTACTAGGCCTGCCCTCGCAAATGTACATCTACATGGATATCGTCGAGCCTCAGCCCGTGGGTGACATTGTGGCACCGCTGTTACGTATCGTCGGTATCAACAACGTAAACTATCTCTACGGCATACATAAGACAGTTAGCTACGACCCGTTGCACTATATGCCCGTGCTTAGAAGGGAAATTGAAAGCTTGGAAATCAATATAAGAACAGACACGGGTGAACCTGTACCATTCGAGTTTGGAAAAGTGTGCGTGAAACTTCATTTTCGACGCTGCTCAACATGAACTGTCCCTACCAAAGATACTACGTCGACCAGGCTGGAACAGGAATATCTTCGATCTACCACGGTGTTCCCTATCAAAGAGGGCATGGGATAGGAAGTTTTTTCAGTGGTCTTTTCAAAAGCATCGTACCGTTGCTGAAAAGCGGCGCTAAAGCCATCGGAAAACAGGCGCTTCATACGGGTATCGACGTGCTCTCCGACGTTGCCAATCAAGGGCGTCCTTTCAAAGAGGCCCTACGGCAACGTGTCGGCGAGGCTGGAACAAACTTGAAACGCAAGGCTGAACAGAAGATCAACACGCTGATGACCGGCTCAGGCTATAAAGGGCGTCGTAAGAAGCAACGACGTCATTCTAAGGTCGTCACCCGACGTAAAAAGTTCAAGAAAGAAGCTAAAGATATTTTCAGTTGAGATGTCGTTTCTACACCCCAGTCCTGCGAGTGTGTCAGCAGTGAACTCGATCTCTTTTCCGTGCCACCCACTCAAACCAGTCTTGAAAGCGGGCAATGGCTCCAGTACAAACCTGTATCTTCCCTCACCGATGATTCACCCATCGAATTTACCATTACCGGACAAGGCGAGTTCTATATCGATCTTTCCCAGACTATGCTCTATCTCAGGGCGGCCATCATGAAACCCGACGGTGGCGCTTTCACAGAGGTGGATCAGATCGCCCCCGTCAACAATTGGCTGCATTCTCTATTCACACAGGTGGACGTGTTTTTAAACCAAAAACTATTCTCACCGCCCAGCAACACGTATGCTTATAGGGCGTACATCGAGACGCTGCTCAATTACAACAGCGAAGCCAAAAGAACGCATTTGACTTGCGGTATGTGGTTCGCAGACACCCCCTGAAACTTTGAGGAGTCTAACGCCAACAACAAGGGATTTGAGGCCCGTCGCAGTCTCACCACAAAAAGTAAGACGGTGGATCTTTTGGGGTATCTACACGGTGACGTGTTTAACCAAGAGAAATACCTTTTGAACGGCACCGAACTCACAGTCAGGTTGGTCCGTTCCAGAGACGGGTTTAGTCTTATGTCGGTGCCTGAACTCCCTCATTTTAAGGTTCACATCGTTGAAGCCGGCCTTCTAGTGCGGCGTGTCAAAGTAGCACCTTCTATACTGTTGGCACACGCCAAAGCGTTAAACGTCAGTCCCGCAAAGTATCCCATCACCCGTGTGGAAGTAAAAACACTCACTATTCCTACGGGCGTGCAAGGGAAATCGCTGGACAACGTATTCACCGGACAGTTACCCAAACGGTGCATCGTGGGATTTGTGTCGAACGCAGCGTTCAACGGAGACGCCACCAAGAACCCGTTCAACTTTCAAACCTACGGCATGAACCATTTCTCGCTGTACGTGGACGGGGAACAAGTACCGTCGAAACCGTTACAGCCCGATTTTTCAAACGGACACTATGTCATGTCCTACCACACGCTGTTTTCTGGAACGGGTATCCATTTCATGAACGAGGGTAGCGACATCACACGAGAAGCCTTCCCCAAGGGATATCATCTCATGGCTTTCGATCTCACGCCTAATCTCTCCGCCCACATGACATCGCATTGGAATTTGACGAGGCACGGTTCTCTGAGCATCGAAGTGAGCTTCACCCGAGCTCTCGTCGAAACCGTCAACTGCATCGTGTACGGGGAGTTTGCCAACATCATCACCATCGACAAGGACAGAAACGTCGTGACCGATTATGGAAGTTAATATAAACGGCTTCCCGCCCCTTACCCCCTTCATTTAAGGCATGGACGTCATTGTGGATTTCCAGAGCTTCATCGACGACGACAACGAGTTTATCGTCAAGGAACTGAGTGTTTTATCTGTATGCGGCACATTACTTCAACATTGGGTGTTAAAACCTCCATATGCTATCGAAGAACTTTCCACCGATGCCAGAAAGAAAGCCGACTATATAGTCAACAATCTGCACGGTATCACCTGGGATAGCGGTGATGTGGATTACAGCCTACTCGAATCCCTCATCTCCCGCGCCACAACGCGTGCAGAAACAGTCTACGTCAAGGGGTCAGAAAAGAAAAAGTTTCTAGCCAAATATACGTCTACACCCATCGTAGATCTGTACGACAGAGGTTGTTCGTCACTGAAAACACTTAAATTGGGCCGCACCATGTGCATGGCACATAGTTGTGTATGGAATTTCTGCTCTGCCTCTATCGTCTGGGGACTTCGAGACTGGATGATTGAAGATGGACACGCACACCATAAGACGTGCGCTGAAAACAAGTCCGTGGTTCCGTTCTGTACGGTCGGGTGTTTTCCCTGCTGATCAACTACCCGCAAGAATAGCGCGACCTGCCGCTCTAGTCATCAACACCGATCCACACACCAAACCTGGGACGCATTGGATCGCCATCTTTATCGACAAGAACGGCGCGGGAGAATACGTTGACAGTTATGGTTTTCCACCGCGTATAAAGTCGCATCTGGCATTTATACGCAAAAAACTTTTCGCACGTCGCATAGCACGATACAACTTCAAAGCATCGCCTCAGACGTTTGCGGCCAATACTATCTCATGTACCTTCTATATCGCGCCCAGAACATTCCGCTGAAAACTCCTCACCCTATTCTCGCCCACCGATCGTGCAGGCAACGACGCTAAAGTGGTGAGATATTACAACACATTTTTCAAGACGCTAGGGTCCTGCCGCTCCACGAGAGGGTGCGTCCAATCGGCGTGCACCTATAAAAGGGGCGGCCCGGTGGTGTGCCGGTCATGGAAGGTCAAGACGTTTGCGCAAAGCCTGCGTAACCACTCGCCGTCACCGGTATTTTCAACACATTGTTCCCGCTGGACGGAGTCGACGCCAAGCGAGTCATCGTCGGCATGAGCGTCAAGAACGACTTTACGCCCTATGTCCAACTAGAAAAATGCGGCGGGAACTGCGCCGTGTTTAACCGTACAGAGTGGCAAGAACTGAGCACCTACAAGTCGGTCATATCAAAGTTTTTCAACAACACGCAACCTCCTCAGAAGATTAGTCTGACTAATCACGAAATCTCTCTGAGACGCATGTGCGGTGACCGTATGGTCGTCATCAGCGAGAAACAAGACGCCGGACTCAAACGGGTCGCCTATCTAGCACCTAGCTGGGCGCGTCTTTGTGACGTGTGGGACCTCATCGACGTCGCCGTCGACCGAAGGGACATGTGGTCGACACCCGTCGCACGCTATTGCAACGATCTGATCGACACACTCGTCGTAGATGTGTGCGACAATCGGCGGATGTCGTCGACCTAGAACAACCTACGGTGGAAACGCACATCAGAAACCTGGATCTCCTCAGTGCTACCTACTATACGCGCCAAGTCGTCGGTTTGGACTATTACATGCTGGATTGTGAACTGAAAACAATTTTACTAACGCATCTAAGAGAGACTGTAGAAAAACGTATAAACGAATATATGCGTCATTCCTGTAAAAATGTATAATAAATAAATGTATACTTTATAATATCCGTGTTTTATTAGACGCTACCACTGATAATTTAATCACCAATTAGCATATATATATTTTATAATATCCGTGTTTTATTCACTCTCAATCATCGATAATTCATCACCAAATATCAATTCTCGAAAATCGATTCGGGGGAACACGTACTATCCCTTCATACAGAAAATGGTCTATATCACCCTTCATACACAAATACGGACTATATGTTCACGATGTTTACAATAGCAACGCGTCACGCCCGAGGGCTGGAACGAGGGGGCAACCACAGTAGTCAGGGCCGCCCACAGGAGGGCAACATATTACATTTAATTTAGCACAGAATATGCTTAAAGATCACTATTCTCACACTTAAATATCACTATTCTCACACTTAAATATCACTATTCTCACACTTAAATATCACTATTCTCACACTTAGATATCACTATTCTCACACTTAGATATCACTATTCTCACACTTAGATATAACTATTCTCACACTTAGATATCACTATTCTCACACTTAAATATCAAAATTATAAGTGTGCATCGGCGATTCACTACAATAATTTGGTAGCTGCAGTCACTGAATTTTTTTCAGCGGGCGTTCCTGTAACTAGAAGCCGAAAAATAGTGTTGGCAACAATGTAAAGGTCAGACCGGGGCCTACGAGAGCTAACGGTCCTGCATGCTCCACCCCGGGGCCTACGAGAGCTAATGGTCCTGCATGCTCTACCCCGGGGCCTACGAGAGCTAACGGTCCTGCATGCTCTACCCCGGGGCCTACGAGAGCTAACGGTCCTGCATGCTCCACCCCGGGGCCTACGAGAGCTAATGGTCCTGCATGCTCTACCCCGGGGCCTACGAGAGCTAACGGTCCTACATGCTTCTGTGGTAACGTCACGAGAGCTAACGGTCCTGCATGCTCTACCCCGGGGCCTATGAGAGCTAACGGTCCTGCATGCTCTACCCCGGGGCCTACGAGAGCTAACGGTCCTGCATGCTCTACCCCGGGGCCTACGAGAGCTAACGGTCCTGCATGCTCTACCCCGGGGCCTACGATAGCTAACGGTCCTGCATGCTCTATCCCGGGGCCTACGATAGCTAACGGTCCTGCATGCTCTAACCCACCAGAGGTGACGTGATGGTAGCGGTCCTTCCCGCCAATTGGACTACACAGCGTTTAGTGGATTCTGCTTCCTTTTTTGAACATTATATCACATGATTTGTGTTTTGTTCGGTTGTTAGGGACTGTTTATTTGTGACTATTGTTGTGTACGTTTGTGTTAGTATCAACTTATTATATTTTACTTTTACAGTATAATATTATACTACTACGCGGTATCAATTCTTGCATTTCATTGACAGAGGAGGTTTAAAAAGCCAAAACTCAAATTAATTCAACTGTTAATGTTAGTATTAAAACTATTCAAGTATTCAACATCAATCATATACGAAGAAATGTTTTTGGCCAGAAAATCACAAAAAAAAAATTATACGGACTCGCAATACAATTGAGAGGAGAGTTTTGTGAATTGACCACTAAAAACTGCACTAAGTGTGAACAACCTTATCTAGTTTTAGTTAAAAGAATTTGAAGACAGACTACAATATAAGAAAAGTGAAAGTGAAAAATGTAAATTAAAGAAGCTTTCCATTTAAAATCAAGTAAATCTGTTTGCACATAAAACTTTGTAAAAAATATAGCCTATATTATGTTGATGCTCAGTCACATTGTAGGTTTTATAATACATTTAACATTTGAAAATATTCTAACTATATTTCAAAATAAATAAGAGAAAGTATTATATTATAGCTTAGAATTAAGATCACAGTTTTTTTGTTTTGTTTTTTTCAAATTTATTAACATATTATTTGTCAATAATTTGTACTTAACGTTAAGAACTTTATTAGCACATAATTGACTTAAGTAATTAGATTCGAATTATAACTGGCGTAAAAAAGGAAAATGGGAGTATTGTGTTTAACAAACTAAAACCAATCAAGTTGTGAAAAAATTACAACATAAGTTATAAAGCTCATAAAGCTTCAACATAACACGATTTGTTGGAATAGTTTATGGGAGCGCACGCTAGCTACAGCTGTAATAGGACTGCTCGCGTGACGTTACCACAGAAGCATGCAGGACCGTTAGCTCTCGTAGGTCCCGGGATAGAGCATGCAGGACCGTTAGCTCTCGTAGGTCCCGGGGTAGAGCATGCAGGACCGTTAGCTCTCGTGGGCCCCGGGGTGGAGCATGCAGGACCGTTAGCTCTCGTGACGTTACCACAGAAGCATGCAGGACCGTTAGCTCTCGTAGGTCCCGGGGTAGAGCATGCAGGACCGTTAGCTCTCGTGACGTTACCACAGAAGCATGCAGGACCGTTAGCTCTCATAGGCCCCGGGGTAGAGCATGCAGGACCGTTAGCTCTCGTAGGTCCCGGGATAGAGCATGCAGGACCGTTAGCTCTCATAGGTCCCGGGGTAGAGCATGCAGGACCGTTAGCTCTCATAGGCCCCGGGGTAGAGCATGCAGGACCGTTAGCTCTCGTGACGTTACCACAGAAGCATGCAGGACCGTTAGCTCTCATAGGCCCCGGGGTAGAGCATGCAGGACCGTTAGCTCTCGTAGGTCCCGGGATAGAGCATGCAGGACCGTTAGCTCTCATAGGTCCCGGGGTAGAGCATGCAGGACCGTTAGCTCTCATAGGCCCCGGGGTAGAGCATGCAGGACCGTTAGCTCTCGTAGGTCCCGGGATAGAGCATGCAGGACCGTTAGCTCTCGTAGGCCCCGGAGTAGAGCATGCAGGACCGTTAGCTCTCATAGGCCCCGGGATAGAGCATGCAGGACCGTTAGCTCTCGTAGGTCCCGGGGTTAGAGAGCATGCAGGACCGTTAGCTCTCGTGGGCCCCGGGTAGAGCATGCAGGACCGTTAGCTCTCGTAGGTCCCGGGGTAGAGAGCATGCAGGACCGTTAGCTCTCGTAGGTCCCGGGGTAGAGCATGCAGGACCGTTAGCTCTCATAGGTCCCGGGGTAGAGCATGCAGGACCGTTAGCTCTCATAGGCCCCGGGTAGAGCATGCAGGACCGTTAGCTCTCGTGACGTTACCACAGAAGCATGCAGGACCGTTAGCTCTCATAGGCCCCGGGGTAGAGCATGCAGGACCGTTAGCTCTCGTAGGTCCCGGGATAGAGCATGCAGGACCGTTAGCTCTCATAGGTCCCGGGGTAGAGCATGCAGGACCGTTAGCTCTCATAGGCCCCGGGGTAGAGCATGCAGGACCGTTTGCTCTCGTAGGTCCCGGGATAGAGCATGCAGGACCGTTAGCTCTCGTAGGCCCCGGAGTAGAGCATGCAGGACCGTTAGCTCTCATAGGCCCCGGAGTAGAGCATGCAGGACCGTTAGCTCTCGTAGGCCCCGGAGTAGAGCATGCAGGACCGTTAACTCTCGTAGGCCCCGGGGTAGAGCATGTAGGACCGTTAGCTCTCGTAGGCCCCGGAGTAGAGCATGCAGGACCGTTAGCTCTCGTAGGCCCCGGAGTAGAGCATGCAGGACCGTTAGCTCTCGTAGGCCCCGGAGTAGAGCATGCAGGACCGTTAACTCTCGTAGGCCCCGGAGTAGAGCATGCAGGACCGTTAACTCTCGTAGGCCCAGGGGTAGAGCATGCAGGACCGTTAGCTCTCGTAGGCCCCGGAGTAGAGCATGCAGGACCGTTAGCTCTCGTAGGCCCCGGAGTAGAGCATGCAGGACCGTTAACTCTCGTAGGCCCCGGAGTAGAGCATGCAGGACCGTTAACTCTCGTAGGCCCCGGGGTAGAGCATGCAGGACCGTTAGCTCTCATAGGCCCCGGAGTAGAGCATGCAGGACCGTTAGCTCTCGTAGGCCCCGGAGTAGAGCATGCAGGACCGTTAGCTCTCGTAGGCCCCGGAGTAGAGCATGCAGGACCGTTAACTCTCGTAGGCCCCGGGTAGAGCATGCAGGACCGTTAGCTCTCGTAGGCCCCGGAGTAGAGCATGCAGGACCGTTAGCTCTCGTAGGCCCCGGAGTAGAGCATGCAGGACCGTTAGCTCTCGTAGGCCCCGGAGTAGAGCATGCAGGACCGTTAACTCTCGTAGGCCCCGGGGTAGAGCATGCAGGACCATTAGCTCTCGTAGGCCCCGGAGTAGAGCATGCAGGACCGTTAGCTCTCGTAGGCCCCGGAGTAGAGCATGCAGGACCGTTAACTCTCGTAGGCCCCGGGGTGGAGCATGCAGGACCGTTAGCTCTCGTAGGCCCCGGAGTAGAGCATGCAGGACCGTTAGCTCTCGTAGGCCCCGGTCACACGCAATACTTGTAGACTTGGTCAAAATACAATTTTAAGATAAAACCAGAAAAAGACAAATCGGGACGATAAGCACATAGACCGTTGAAATAGACCAACAATAGGAAACAACATGTTTAACATTATAAATAAAGAAACTTCTTAGCAACTACTAGTAACAATGTTCAACAAGTTCCTTAGCCATCTCGTGGCATACAACCTAAGACGCACTAGCTTTCTAGAGGCCAGAAAAAAGTTAATATTAAGAGTGAGGTATATTCATAACCACAATTATTTGAAGTGACCTCCCAATAAGTGACAGCTATATTTAAAATAAATTCGAGTAGGCGACCAAACAAATTGAATATTGGTTAAAAACAAAGTTAACGAGAAATTCTCTCGTATTAAACGATGCCATCTACTGGAAAGCAACATGGCCACAGCCTTAATTAATACATCTCAAAAACCAAACCACCAAGCGGTGAAACTGATTACTACACTTTTGTCAAGGGAACAAAACCAATGATGGCTCTTCCTAGGGTTAAAAATTCCCAGAGGTAAAAGCAAACCAGATCGGACACATCCTTAGGAGGAACTGTCATCAGCACA
The DNA here is from genome assembly GCA_039000515.1 of Timema cristinae. Lineage (NCBI taxonomy): Eukaryota > Metazoa > Arthropoda > Insecta > Phasmatodea > Timematidae > Timema > Timema cristinae. The sequence goes on from JBCFYV010000935.1 coordinate 6,660,060, forward strand.
ATGCTATTGGAGGCAAGGTTGAGGGAAAGAGGAGCTTAGGGAGAAGGAGAATTCAAATATTGATGAATTGAAGGAAAGAAGAAAATCCTGGGAGCTCAAGGAGGAGGCAGAGGACTAAGATCACTGACAAAAGGAATGGGCCTGTCAAAAAACAGAACAAATAATAATAATAAACATTAGTAGGCAAATCATCGTGTTTCTCAGACAAATAAAATTTACACGTGGGTAGCATTTAACATATTTTTTTGTTTGGTCCTACATTTACATAAATAGATATAAAGTTAAATACACTAATGTTCCCATTGAAATGTAGCATAAACTCCAGAGAAGACACGTAAATAATCAAATAAAATCTTACATATACATTTGTATGTTAGACATGTAACTTCAATAAGTTTTTTTTTATATATTCTACCTGTATTGAAACCCTAACGCCTTGGGCCGTTTAGCTGCCGGTACGGGGTACTTCAAAATCTAGAAATATGATTGCTTGCATTCTCATAAAAGAAAACCTAGATGTAACTGAGCATTTATTATTTATTCATACTTTTGTAAGCCCGACACTTTCAACTGCTTGACCACCTCAGTTCACGATATAACCAAGAAAAAATACTTACATTTTACATGGATTTACGTGCCGGAGGGAAGCTTGGATTTATTATATATCTACCTCTATACTAAATTGTGAGTTTGATGCCTTAGATCACGTGAAGAGATATGTGGATAGTTCCAAAGTCAGAAAAATATAGAAAGGTAATATCTTAGCATAATGGGAAACTTGAGAATGTGACACAACCAGGGCTACAAGCTAATAGATCGCGTTGATAAAAGTATGTACGGGAGAGGCAGTAGGGAAGGTGTTGTCTAATTAAGTACATGAAATGAAATCTTAAAATAAGGGTGCTTTTATCACATTAAAATTAACCTCCGTGACACATGAGGGCTGCCTGTATCTCATTTATAAAGCAGCAACACTAACTTGACGTGTTTGTGGACGTGGATTAGAGCTTTGAAAAATGTAACTGTCCACTTTTTTACCACCCTGTGTGTGTGTGTGGTGTGTGTGTGTGTGTGTGTGTGTTGTGTGTGTGTGTGTGTGTGTGTGTGCGTGCACTGCGTCCTACTACCCATCCAAGCCTAGACTATTATATTACTGACGCTAATGTGGTAGGTATGATGAAGCTATAACATGCAGATAATGTATTTGTATTCTGTGTGGAGGAAGAGAGGGAAACCATTTAGTAATAATCACCCTCTTTGCACCCAAACGGGGTCCAGAGCCTAATCTCCCTGCCACCAGCAAGTCAAGCCAGAGGAAAGTGATACCTTATTCCACGTACCTGTTGGTTCTGATTTCCCGACTAATAACTTGAAACAACACTCAATAATAAACATAGCTTTAAATGACCTCTTTGACGTCCTACAAAACATTTCCTGCTTCTCGGTCTTAATGGGAAGCTGTGTCGTTGCCAGGAACCTACTAACGAAGCAAAGGTAGGATTTAGAGGGTTGTGGTAAGCTAGGGTAGCTTTCTGTGGAAAATCCACTCTACAGTCAAATTGTGTATAGAACATATTAATGACTAGGCCCTATAATTTGTTAGCTTTGTCAAAAGAAATCCCCCAATGTGTGTATCTCCCATTGCATCTTGTAATGGTACTAGTAAGGGCCCCTCTTACTTATCTGAAAATCTGATGAAGTATAATTTTTATCTCTTAAACTAAATAACTGTATATAAATTTTCCTTTTAATACTTCATCCATGGGTGACTAGGCAAAATTGAACGAATTAATTTTAGTACAAGATTCTAAATTAAAATTATATATTTATTATTAATATTATTTTAATTTATTATAATTTATTTCAATATGTTTTAAGCCCATAAATCTTTTACAGAAGTAAATTCAAATATACAAAGTTTTAAATATTTTTTTGTTTAAAAACTTCTTTCGTCCTATTTAAAAATCTGGTGATGAGTTGACTACCTTTTACCCAATAGGAAGCAAGCATTCGCAACACCATGTTGCCGGGAGTTCTCCTATTAGTTGATTTTAACACTGAAGACAAGGGGTCCAAGAAGCAAGGGGCGGGTGATATATAAGGGTATGGACCAGCTTGTGTGTATAACAATCTCTATCTCAATTTGTAGCAAGTTCTAGCTCTCGCTCTCCACGTCAGTTCGTTAAACGAGTAACAACTGTGTCACTTTAATGTTTATTTTATAATATTGAAAGTGTAATTTATCTAATAAATCATGTATAAACATTGAATTTTACTAATTCCTACATAAATAACTAATAAGTAATCCAATATTGGGTTAGGCATATAACCGGATCATCACATAGCCATGTGATAAATAGAGAGTGCGCAGTAAGACCACTGGCATCCCAACCTTAGGACGTATGAACATAAAAATGGTGTCGACATAATTGCTTCCCAACCGTGGGACACGCACGGGTCCTCCTCCTCATTATCATCATCATCATCTAATAGCCACCCGCCTCGGTGGCATAGTTGGCTAACGTGCTTGTCGTGTTGAGCCCGACTGCTGAGGACGGGGAGATCGAGGTTCGAATCTCGGTCGGGTGAACTGGGGGTGGTTTTCCTAAATTGCTTTTCACTCTCCCTCCACGCAAATGCGGGTTCACACCCTTAAATTCAACCTTCCCAATTCCTAATCCATTAGCGTAATTAGTACTTAAGCGTATAACCCGAACGGGTAATAAGACGCGGTGCTAAATAATATTAATAATAATAATAATTATTATTATTATTATTATTATTATTATTATAATAAAATCTAATAGCCAGACTTGATATCCGCACCTCAACACAATAAAGATCAACCGGAGTCTACAGAGGAGACAATGACTTTCAACTGAAAGATTTATAATCAGTTAGAACCCACATTCGAGATTAAGTGATTACATTGGTCGATCACAAATAAAGAGAGCTCTAGTTAGATTCCAGGTGCTGCTAAATTATCAACTGTACCTGCTATTGGTAGTCCAACACATTGGTCAGTCAATTGTACGTCTTCATAATCAGTTTTGAACCCGAGATTCTTTCCAATACGTTCAAACAATAGCCGATATATATATATATATATAAATGGGGGCTTCCCCGTTTTCGTAATGACTGGATGTTGTTTTTGTTCTGAAACTCAGTTGGTAAGTCGTGTGCTGATTTAATCAGTAGGCTATTTAATATTATTAGTAATAATAATATGCTAATAATTGTAATAATAATTATAATTGTTCTCGGGTTGGTCTTATTAGCTTGTTACTGCCTAAATAGCTATTCTTAAGATATGGTGGCGTATTATCCTAGAATAAGTTAATATGTAAGTCGTTATTTGGTTTGGTTTGATTATTTATATATTTAAATGATATATTCTAACTTGTGTCCCTCTAAACCTCAGCTCCATTAATTTCCCACTTAACAGTTTCTCGTATGGCCATTGTGAGTGTTTGACTCACCAGTGTATGGCCATTGTGAGTGTTTGACTCACCAGTGTATGGCCATTGTGAGTGTTTGACTCATCAGTGTATGGCCATTGTGAGTGTTTGACTCACCAGTGTATGGCCATTGTGAATGTTTAACTCACCAGTGTATGACCATTGTGAATGTTTGCCTCACCAGTGTATGGCCATTGTGAATGTTTGCCTCACCAGTGTATGACCATTGTGAATGTCTGCCTCACCAGTGTATGGCCATTGTGAATGTCTGCCTCACCAGTGTATGACCATTGTGAATGTCTGCCTCACCCGTGTATGGCCATTGTGAATGTTTAACTCACCAGTGTATGACCATTGTGAATGTTTGCCTCACCAGTGTATGGTCATTGTGAATGTCTGCCTCACCAGTGTATGACCATTGTGAATGTTTGCCTCACCAGTGTATGGCCATTGTGAATGTTTGCCTCACCAGTGTATGGCCATTGTGAATGTTTAACTCACCAGTGTATGGCCATTGTGAATGTCTGCCTCACCAGTGTATGACCATTGTGAATGTCTGCCTCACCAGTGTATGGCCATTGTGAATGTTTGACTCACCAGTGTATGGCCATTGTGAGTGTTTGCCTCACCAGTGTATGGCCATTGTGAATGTCTGCCTCACCAGTGTATGGTCATTGTGAATGTTTGACTCACCAGTGTATGGCCATTGTTAATGTCTGCCTCACCAGTGTATGGCCATTGTGAATGTCTGCCTCACCAGTGTATGGCCATTGTGAATGTTTGACTCACCAGTGTATGGTCATTGTGAATGTTTGCCTCACCAGTGTATGGCCATTGTGAATGTTTGCCTCACCAGTGTATGGCCATTGTGAATGTCTGCCTCACCAGTGTATGGTCATTGTGAATGTTTGACTCACCAGTGTATGGCCATTGTGAATGTTTGCCTCACCAGTGTATGGCCATTGTGAATGTTTAACTCACCAGTGTATGACCATTGTGAATGTTTGCCTCACCAGTGTATGGTCATTGTGAATGTCTGCCTCACCAGTGTATGACCATTGTGAATGTTTGCCTCACCAGTGTATGGCCATTGTGAATGTTTGCCTCACCAGTGTATGGCCATTGTGAATGTTTAACTCACCAGTTTATGGCCATTGTGAATGTCTGCCTCACCAGTGTATGGCCATTGTGAATGTCTGCCTCACCAGTGTATGGCCATTGTGAATGTTTGACTCACCAGTGTATGGCCATTGTGAGTGTTTGCCTCACCAGTGTATGGCCATTGTGAATGTTTGCCTCACCAGTGTATGGCCATTGTGAATGTCTGCCTCACCAGTGTATGGTCATTGTGAATGTTTGACTCACCAGTGTATGGCCATTGTTAATGTCTGCCTCACCAGTGTATGGCCATTGTGAATGTCTGCCTCACCAGTGTATGGTCATTGTGAATGTTTGACTCACCAGTGTATGGTCATTGTGAATGTTTGCCTCACCAGTGTATGGCCATTGTGAATGTTTGCCTCACCAGTGTATGGCCATTGTGAATGTCTGCCTCACCAGTGTATGGTCATTGTGAATGTTTGACTCACCAGTGTATGACCATTGTGAATGTTTGACTCACCAGTGTATAGCCATTGTGAATGTTTGACTCACCAGTGTATGGCCATTGTGAATGTTTGACTCACCAGTGTATGGCCATTGTGAATGTTTGACTCACCAGTGTATGGCCATTGTGAATGTTTGACTCACCAGTGTATGACCATTGTGAATGTTTGACTCACCAGTGTGTTGTCGTCGTACTCCTCTAGACGGTGGTAGGAAGAGTTCTTGCTGTGTCCGGTCAGACGCAGAGTAGTGGACAACCTGTTGCTCAGCCTGTTCTTGTCCGTAGAGACGTTTAGAATGTGTTCTTCTTTGGAATCAACCCTCCTGCCCTCGTTATCTGGTCGGCGAGCCATTTCTCAACACTGGCCCGACAATTTGGATACCTTGCTTGGTATGGGAATGAATTACTCCACTTGTCATTAAGAGGGGATGAACCAATTTGTACCAATGATTACGTTTTTCTTCTTTACTTTCAAACACAACTATTTATTACCATAGTTTTAACTATAACTATTATTGACAAACGTGTGGTTACCATGGCAGCTAGGAGTGCTAGTATCCAGTATTACTACCAGTAACAGTTAAAGAGGTGAGAAAATAATTCTTTCAATCAAGATAATGTAAATAAATGCGAAGGAATTTACTCTAAACTCACTCTTATCAATAATAAAATGGAACCCATAAGGTATAGTTCAAAATAATTCACTAAAAGTCAGCTAGAAAAGTGGGTGGTTTGTGTAGTGATATATTGTTGTGGACCCCTCTCATATATTCAAGAATGTCATGGATGAGGTGTTTTTTCCTTAAATAACTGTATGTAGATTTTCCTTTTGAGGCATTACTCCTTATGGGGGTAATTTTCTATCTTTACATACAAGGTGGAATTTAAATGTAAAAAAGAATTGGTTAAACAATAAATAAATTTATTAAAATCAGAAAAAATTATGATTAGGTTTTCAATAGTAATCCAAGAGTATAGTTTTGAAGATAGTTACAAATAATAATACTTGTGAAAGTTGATTGTCTTGCTGTAACTACAAGGGCTGAGCTGGGGTCAGGCTACAGGTAGATGTTTTCTAAAGGAGAAAGCAATTAAGTAGTTGTTATTAACAAAAGGTATAAAACAAGATATACATATAAATTTTAATCAGCTTGCTTGGCTGGATTTTAAGATAATCTCCTCAAAACATTTGGGATAATGATAAACAATAGACAGTTCTGTAGATAATCTTGGTTGATGGCTAATAAACAGGTGTCAACAAAATAGTACTATGGCTGGTCTCTTTCCCTCTGGGTACTGCCAGAGCATTCAATAGTACAAACACATTTAATCGCAATTACACTAAGAGCAACACAAAAACAATAGGAGCCCAAAAGCAGGCAAAGAAAAAGGTATTATTTGCGCGGACCCCACTATGACTTAAGTGTAGTTCCACGGGTTGCTCACCGAAGCTAATACCGCACGTGAAGCGTGACTACTTGACCAACTCAAAACATAGAACTCCATTAACCCAATTGTGATTTGGAAAACAAGACAGACAACCTGGTTGCAGCCAACCAAATATTAGACAGATGCACATGACGTTCACGGCGTCCTGAGAAACATTAGCTCAAAATATATAAATGGAACATGTGTAGATTAGTAAGTCTTTGACTAAGACATTACTGCATTCCAAGCTAACGGCTCATTACGTAAAGTCTGTATTATAAGGATACAGAGAAAAATAGTGGCTAGGACTGATGTACAAAATCTAATATTAGTCATAATGAGACTTGTCCTTCAGACTGGAGGACACAATATCTAACCAATAAAATAAACCTTTTACTTTTGGAGTGAACAAGACTTGAAGTGGATTAACTGTTCATTCGACATGATATCAAAACAATTTAAAATCATCTCCGATTATATACAGAATTACAAAACATGTCTAAGGAGACATTGTCTAGTTTTACAACAAAAACTAGACTCTAAGTCATAAGGACTCAATGATGTTTACAGAATACTTAATCGATTGAAGTATTTCGTTCTGTTCAGGGCGGCGGTGGATCTGACGGCCATAACTTCATGGTCGTCGTTTTCTTCCTTGCGTGACGGTGTAGAAATTCCTCCTTCGACGCTGTGTTGTAGTAGAATGGGTATAATGTGAATCTGAGAGCAGCCTATATATATATATATATATATATATATATATATTATATAATATATATATATACTCCAAAATCTGATATGAACAGAACAAAACAAAAAGGGTGATAAACTCAGGAATATAGAAAAGGAGAGGGACGGATGAAGGCGGGTGAAAGGAAAAAGAACCAGGGACAACCGCTTGCGGGAATAGGGGAAAACATAGTTCCATGGACTGCCGCTAGTCTTCTCTGATGGGAAGTGGGTCAGTGGGTAGATCTCAATATAAACTTCTTTTCTTGGTCAGATGTAGTTACGATAGCATTTGTGGCAGCCATCATTGAATAATTTTCTTTTCTAAGGCGTGGCGAATGAATCCAAGAACATCTTGAAATGGTGAGTAGATACTAAAGCATCTTCTATTTAAATATATCTGGTTTGATTATATTATTTAGGCTCAGCTATTATTTTTATTAGAATTTGTGATCTAGAAGTCCTTTACTATATTTTATTGTAAGCAGCATGGTAAGTGTATGTAAATTTATCCGACATCATCCAATGGCAGAGAGCATGCGTTAAAGTATTTTATTCATAAATATGATAATATTAATCCTCTTTTTTGATATTTTCTACATTATTTATCAAAAGGCAATATTTTTTGAACAGCCACGTGTTTCAATTTAGGGCGACACGTAATTATATGTCACTGCATCTAGTCCGGGACAATAAACTTTGAGGTAGATTACTTTTCAAATACTTTAATATTACTTCTTTCTTTCGTAAATTATCAAAATATTGAAATTTTAATTGTAGCTGTCCAATTTATCTGATTGACATGCTACACTTTTTAAGTACTTCATCCAAGGAGAATCACGCGTTTTCAGAAGTAATTTCAATACAATACGTTTTAAAACTTTTTTCTTTCTAAAAGACCAAATGCGTCGTATTAGAAGAATTATGTGACACGCCAGCTCCCTCTATCCAATAGGAAGCCAGCCTGCACAATATCATATTTCTAGGAGTGTTTCCATTAGTTAGTTTTTACGCAGTATACAAGGGGTCCAAGAGGCAAGGGTACGTCATATATAAACCGTTTGTTCGTGTGAATCTACAGAGAATATAACATTACATGGTACTCAGAACATGGAACATGTAGTAACACAGTCCGTAAATTAACAAAAATGTATCATTTAATATCGTATATTCCGTACCGACGGTGTAATCATTTAAATAAATCATGTGCAAAATTGATAGTCTTGTTTATTTAATACGATTAAATAACAGAAATAATCAGATCAAATAACCGTGGACAAGTGCGTAGTAAGTCTTGTACGCTTCATAATCATAAAACCCGGTATTATCCCCATCAAATATCTAAATAACAAACCGTAACGTTTTAATTGGTGCCCAATCGCGGGGCAATTATATCAAAATAGTCCGTGGCATTTTAGTTGTCTTCACGTATTCATACATCAGGTCATGTGAATTGCATCTCTCACTTCAATAGAGTAACATTTTATCAATGTTAGCAGAAAAAATATGTTTATATTTTCTACTAGGTCCTTCCTACGAAAATTGGACTAAGTAAGAGAGTGGACACAAAACCTGCTAGGAACTCTATACTGTGCGTGTATGTCACGTGAGTAGCACCAACCAAGACTCGCGAGAGTAGTTCAGTATGTCGCTATAAAAGTTTTGATACATTGGTGTATTTAACATGGGAGTGACAGATACCTAGGTTAGAATAACATGGATTCCTCTAATTTGCCTTTTAGTTAGGCAGATTAGTATACATTTGTGTAGGAATTGCTCACTTGATGAAAGAAGCTTGTTATTTAGAATGTAGTAAGGACATGTCCTAATGACACTTTTTAGCTATAGGACCATCGCCGTTTTGCCTCCTGGCATCAATGACAGCCATTTTTCAAAATGGCTGACTGTAAATTACTATTTCTAGATATATTTGCCTGTTATCCACTTACAATCTTGATTTTGGTGTCTAAACATTCTTATTGGGGCAAGGAATTACTTAGAACTAATACAAAAAATTATGTGAAACATTCATGTTTATTGTGGCACACAAAATATATGAATGTATCAAACCCATATTAAACTCGCGTGTATAGAACAATTCAGTAATGCTTAGTGAAAATTATTGTAGGTATTCCAAATCCACACTAGCACAGAGACGATTTCATTCATGATCACACCGGTCTCCACACAGACAAGAGACCAGTACACTTGAGAGCAGCTTTCGCACATTGGCACTGGCCTCTACAGACCTTCTTGCTGCCACATCTCCTTAGTTCACGACAGGCATGAAAAGCTCTGGGAAGTGTTGTCCACCACCACCTTGTTGTTCCACCACCTTCGGTAGTTTGCAGCCACTCCCATTCACGAGGACACGGTAGGCTGGGGACAGTTACGAATATCTGTGCCCAGACATGACCTGCCCGGTAGGCAACTCTCTTTATGTATTCCAGAAGCTCAGCTTGAGTTGGTAGAAGCCCTTCCATTGTTCTGCATTTCTTTCAAAACTGCTGCTTCCTTGTCCTATTCATCTTTTCCTCACTGGATGTACGATCGTAGAGTAAAACAACGTAGCGTTCTATTACCTTGAGTTGACCTTCAATAGAGCTGAAAGTAGATACTAAGAAGCATAATACTGGTGTGGCCTAGTTGAATGTGTTCCAAATGTTCCACACTCTTGTTTCCGTGGTCAGCAAAGGCGGATACTGTGTCGCATCCACTAAATGCCTGTAGGAATGGCAGGGCTATGCACTTTTGTGGACCAAGGGAAGGCGAGCTGGTAGGTGTATGAAGCTTTTGCCTGAGGAAAAGGCAACTCACATTTCGTCAATGCTGAGCTACTGAACTGCTGCTATGGCTAGCACTAGTACATCTGAGTCAACCGTGCATATAGTCACTGTATTAAGGGCATGGCTGACAACATATGAGACATGAAGGAAAATCCTAGTATCTGCTTCCTCATAAGCACAAGGAGCAATCCCAGTGGTTTCCCTTGTCTGCGTACAGAGTACCTCATTGTGGAGCGTAGTGATGACCTGACTTTGTTTTTAAAAGTTTGCAATTTTCTGATACAAGAAAGAAAACAACTCTGATTTGTTTTCGTCATTACTAAGAAACTCCTGCCAGTATTTAGGAATAACATTAGCAGAATCCTCGTGCCAGTGGCATCCCTTACCCCACGCACTGCGTGTGTATATTTTCAAGTTATCGTCAACATATTAATCTCACACCACATCTAACCTTTTTACTTGCTGCAGTTGTCTTTTTATGTAGGGCAGGAATATCTAGGAAGCGTAATCTGAAAACATGTATGCAGTACCAGGCTTCAGTATTTTGCCTATGACAGCTCCATCTAGGATATCAACATCAACAGTAGGTACTAGTGAAGTGCTTGGCTGGATATCTGGTGTAAATGGAAACCAGGTCTTCTAGGCAGCTCACAATGACTGACTTGGTTCCAAGCTGCAGTTTGCCCATGTTCGAGAGTGATAGAGGACATGCCCGATTCCCATGGGCAAAATATTTGTCAAGGTCACCTTTTCGCGTCTGGCAGGATATGTTCAAGCGGGAGAAGAGTTCAAAGTCATTATTTACATAAGACAACTGATATTTGGTCGCAGACAGCACCCGTGCAGGTGGGCGGCTAAATAGGGGTACTGTAACGTTATTTGCCACCCTACCACGCATTTCCCTATATTTCTCTAATTTTTGTAAATAGTTTCCATTCTATTTTTATTTGAAATTATATAATTCAAAGTTCAGCCGCAGCATAACGCGCTGTGTTAACGGTGTGACAAATAATACTATTTACATCCATTCAACAATAAAAGGATGGAAGGAAGAACTTATAACATTGTTTTAAATAATTTAAATAAGGAATTTTGACCTAAGGAAGAACACATACCTTTTATTAAACATATAAATTATCCTTCTAAGAAGTTTGTTGGCTCTTCTTTATTTATTTTAAATGTCGGCCATGATTTATTTCAACGCATGCGCAGATCTGTCAAACAAGTGAGTGGTGAGTCTCGCGATTATAAAAGAAGTAAGAAAAGAAATGGGCGTGATGTAGAAATACCCCCAAACTAGCACGCATTTCAATTCTGACACATGAAAATAAACATTTAATTCCTTTAAGAAACATGGTTCATATTCATTGACATATATTTCAATCTTTATATTAAATTTGCATTTTATTTTATATTCATCTATAGTCCAACATTTTATCTTTTGTTTTAATATATTAGTTTTCTCTTTGGACTTGGAAGAAAATATACCGTTTTTTAAATTTGATTCTTGGAACACTTTCTGAAGAAGATTAGTGTCTTCTTCCTCGGTGTAATTTTAACATGGAGAAAAATCTGTGTGTCTCCTAACTAAGTTTATTTTTAAAGTAGAACAATGGCTTGAAAGTAAAGTTCAAGTACACAGATGGAAAGTTAAGTGTATGGGCAAGAACTATAGATTGTTTATTCCGTTAAATTGTGGATGAGTTGGAATTAATAAAAGGAAACAAATTTCAGAAATTCATAATGCTTCAATATGGACGAGTTCACTGGTGATATCAAGCCAAATCTTCAAATTTAAATTTATATTTTTCTCTTTTATCAAACTTTCAGGAAAGAATTAATATATTCAGACTCTTTATTCCAGAGAATTAATTAATATCTTATTTTATATCTAAGTATTAATTATCTTGATTTTTTCTACGCTTTACTCAACAATACTACTTTGTTTTGTCTTACTCAAAACTATAATTATATATTATATAAGTTCAGCCTATATTAGCTTTCTTTTACTCTAGTATTATATGTTTTAAACTCCTAAATTCAAACATGTTCAAAGATTGTTATTTTAAGTGATACATTTTTGTTTAAGAATATAGGTAATACCATATATTTTATTTTTATTTTGTCAGATTAGAATTATACTTATTCAGAATTCTATAGGTCAGATTGGGATGTGGTAAAAAAGAGGAAACAATAATAAACCCACAAAATCTTCAATAATTGTCTTTTTATATATATTATTATTGTAGTATATATTAGTACATTTTATTTCAATAATCCATTTTATTTAGATTGTTCATGTTTTATTTTAAGTATTCTTTTAACTCTTGTAGATATTTACAGTACGCCATTGTTGTAGGTAAGGTAGTGTCATTATCATTAACATTGTAATATCTGAAATAAAAGCGTTCTCGAGCACACCCAGTGGTCTCGAGTATTAAGAGTCATCGTTCTTCCATCAAAGTTAGCCGAGGTAAAGTTATTATTATGTTCTCCTAGACCCTAGGAGTGGCGCCCAACAAATACACTATTTTATTTATCTTGATGTTATGAAAACTTATTTGGAAGACATTGAAACTATACTATATAATAGATGTATATAATTTTTTTTCGCAGTATCTAGGACAAGGAGGTCATTGCTCTAGTTAATGAATGGGTTTCCAATATCCTCAATCCAATTGGTAAGAGCCTTCACCTGATTGAAACTTTCATTTCATCTGCTCACGATGTCAGAGATCAGATTTCATCCGTGGTTTTTCAAGAGATGCCCGAAACTATTTGATACTCTGACCCCGAAACCATCCATAGTCTTAGGGCAGACGGGTTCTCTGTGAGGCCGACAGCATCCCCTCACTTTTCACACAGGCGCTGTTCTGCTCGTATGCTTGGTCTATGACTACATTGGAGAATGCACACCCTATCTTCTTCACAGAGAAGTTGTCAAGCATAAACTCCTAATAGATAGCACGATGCTTTTGTTCTAGAATGATCATGTCGCGGAGATGGATTGGTATCCATCTAGCGTAATGGGTATGGTCCAGTGAGAAGAACCAGGGAAAGAGTTGTGACAGCGACTCAATCTATAGATGAAAATCTTTCTCCCTCAGTGATCTTACAAAGATCATCACCTTCATTTCCAGTTGCAAAATGGTGATCTATAAGTGTAACTGTGGGCTGATTTTACTTCTTTCATCACACCAGACTTCCAGTAGTTTTATACTCACCTCAGTAGCTGGTAGGACCGGTTGCCCCACTGCTCTGATTGGTTGAATTTGGTCACATGACCACGCCCCCTCGCTGTCTGATTGGCTGTTGGTTTCCACCTTCCATCCTCCTGAATCCCTTCCCCCACCTCCCTCCTTCCTGACCACCTTTACAGTGTTCCAGACATGTTTGTTCTTGTTCCAAACATGTTGGTACTTGTATTTTCTTGTTTTATTTTTTAAGGTATGCTCATTGCTTTTTTATTTGTGTTCAATAATTATTTATTTATGTATGCTCATTGTTTTTTATTTGTACTCATTGGTTATTTATGTCTGAGTAGGATTGGGATGGGACGTTAGAGTTTTTTATTTATTTATTGGTGTGTAGTCCACGGCGTAGAGCGATCCTCCCTCTTCATCAGAGGGAACATGAAGCACGAAGCTCTCCTGACAGCAGCGTAGCGAACAGTGTGATCACTGAGCAGCTGACAGCGTATCACGGCCATAAGGCCCCTTTCAATAATCCTTCACTCCCTAACCTCCTTACATCGCCACGGCACAGAACGAACTAAATTACACTGACTACTTCCTCACTCTGTTGGACTGACTTTCACTTCACCCCTCCCTCCTCCTCACTTCGTCATACCCTTCTCTTCATGAGGTCAGTGGAGGTTAGACCCACTCATGGTGGAAATTTGATGTCACAACAAACCTAGCTTGTTTTAAGTGTTGAAAGAGAGTTCCAACGACCCTTGATGAAGACCCCAAGGCCGCTTGGCACATCAGTCATGGACTTCTTAAGGTCACTGGTTCAGTTGTGCTTTAACCCCCTCCACTCCAAGGCAGCTTGCCACTTCGGCCGTGGCCTTCTGAAGGCCACATGTTCAGATGTGCTTTCTAATGACAACTCTGGGACCAAGGATTCGATTTCCCCCCACCATAATTAGATGAATCTTACATTTAGTCGGCGTGCACACTGGGATTCGAACTTTTATATCTTTAGAACGGCTAATGCCTTTAGAACGGCCGTACTTCCTGCACCCCCGCCATTTTTCTGGTCAACCAGATAGAATGTGTACACGCATTTGCCTCAAACGTCGATCACAGGCCGTCTAGTGATGCCTTAAGCCATTCGACCATCGATGCGAGTATACAATGCATTGTGATGGTAGATTGCTACCCAAGTATAAAGTGAAAACAACCGTTTTATTCCTCGAGCCACCTATAACAAAAGAAAAAATAGTTTAATGTTCGCAACTATATTTTGTCGTAATAATATATAACATTTTCATTAATTCATAGGTAATATTGAATTGAGTAACTTGAATTTAATGTTCGCAACTATATTTTGACGAAATAATATATAACTGCATAATTTTTTAAGTAATATCAGGGTTGAGGAAGATATAAAATGTACCTGCATTTGTATGAAGGCAGAGTGACACGGTTGACCTAGGTTCAATACCCCTACATCCCCCGCTAATAGCCACGAAGTTAAGCTTATTGGTATTTAGAACTGCGTATTACTACCCGTCAGAGGCACAAGACATGAACGATGAGGGAGGAAACCGGCCTTGGTACACATGAATGAACGGGATTCAAACTAATCTCTTCGGGCAAGCGAGAAATAAGAGCTTATTTTGACCAGATGAAATGTATAACAACATTTTCCAGGGTAAAATGTGAAATAATTAACGTTTGTTACCTATAGGGGACTTGAACCCTTACGGCACAGCCATCCTCATGCCGAAGGGATGCTTCACCTCACAGGGCCCTACCGACGCCACTGGAAATGCTATCTCTGATGTTTGGGAGGAATTAGACTCGATATATCAGCTGATATGTAAGTTGGCCGTTCTATATTTAAAGGATATCACATTCCTACGCCATAATGCGAAAGACCATGATGGGAATTTCATTTTAAAATTTATGATGGGGGTTAAAAATGGACGTCAGAGCTTATAATGAACGGTGGGAAAATCATGTCCATGCGTTACGGCCCACTCCACTTTATTGACTCGCTGAACTTTCTCCCGATGTCGTTGTCCAAGATGCCCAAGACATTCGGCTTGGACGAGTCTTTTGTCAAGGGACATTTCCCCCATTTATTCAATAAAAAAGAAAACGTAGAGTATAGGGGTCCCTTGCCGCAAAAGGACTACTACGGTATCGGTGAGATGTCGGTTGAGGAAAGGAGCACTTTGAGAAGTGGTAAGACGCGTTGATCAAATAAATTTGAGTCTTTGATTTTAACCGCAAGTTGGAACTGTATTGCGTGAAAGATGTAGATATCCTACAGAAGTTTAGAGATATGTTTATGAAAAAAGCAAATGTGTATCCTTACAGAGAGGCGTGTCCGATCACAGGAGCATCCATGTTGGTTTACCGCTGAATTCATCTTAAGGAGTATACCGACGGTATCATCCCTGACGGTGTGCAGACCAACTATTGCACGTCGCCGTACAATGGCTCTGCTGGGAGGCCCACCAACGTGGTGTCTCCATCTTTCATGCACGTAACGGCCATGAGGAATATGTGTTAGGACAACGTGTAAACGGTGTTGTTAAAGCTGGATATACCACCGCCGTCTTCCTGTTCTGGGGCTGTTAATGGCACGGGTGCCCTCTCTGTTATCCCGACAGGACCACCCCTATCAAAAACAGCTGCCACGAGACCATGGATACGCGCTATGAAGCGACCATGGCTTGCGTGGAAAAGTTTAAGAATGCCGGCTACATGGTCGTTGAGATGTGGTAGTGTATGTTTAATGCAATGAAACGCACAGACAAGGACTTGAAACAATTTGTTCTTCAGCACGAGGTGTACAGCAAGGATCCCCTCAGTCCTAGGGACGCATTCTTTGGCGGGCGTACAAATTGTATAAAACTGTTCCACGAAGCAGCCCTTTCTTGTGGAGAGAGATCAAGTACTTGGATATGTGTTAATTGTATTCTTACGTTTGCAAGTACAAAAAATATCCCATCGGACACCACAAAATTAACTTGGAACCAAATTGTCCGTCTATATATCAAGTAGAAGGCATAGCCGAAGTTACCGTGATGCCTCCATGGGATTTATTCATTCCCGTATTGCCTACATTGATGCACGACAAGTTAATATTCATCTTGAACAGGAAATGTGAGGAGGAGAAACTCCAAGAAGCGTGTCAGCACAACAACAACAAAAATCACTGGTTGACAGGCGTCTGTGTGATTGACGAGATATAGAAAGCCGTTGAGAAAGGCTACACCATTGAATCATTAAACTAATTGTGGGAGTACAATGTATCTGTTTAAATCGTCAGACACGTTCGGGCGGATTGTTTCACGGGTACATTGTTCCATTTTTGAAAATTAAACAAGAAGTCAGCGGATGGTCAGAGTGGTGTACCTCACAAGATGATAAGTTAGCTTATATTCAAAATTATGAGGACAGTGAAGGGGTAAAATTTTATTTCGGCTCTGTTTGTAAAAATTCTGGTTTCCGCACTCTGGCTAAACTCTTTTTAAATTCGCTATGGGGAAAGTTTGGGCAAAGACCCGATTTATCACACATATCCGTTGTTAACGACTATCAGGGCATCCACAAGTACCTGACGGATCCATACATCACCGTGGATAACGTCATTTATGTTAATGATGAGGTTATGTTTCTCAATTACAAGGATACGCGTGACGCCTTGTTCCCTAACCCTAACACGAGTGTGGTGGTGGCATGCTACACGACTGCTATGGCTAGGTTGCACTTATACAACATCCTTTAAACATTGGGGGACCGCATTTTGTATCACAATACAGATAGCGTTCGATTCACGGAACGCCCCGGTGAATGGAGTCCACCGCCCGGAGACTTTTTAGGTGACCTCATTGACGAACTTCAAGATTACGGTCCGGGAAGCTACATTATCGCCTTTGTATCTGACGGTCCCAAGAATTACGCGTACCGAGTTTGTGTTGGTGGTGATCCTGCAAAAACAAAAACTGTTTGCAAGGCTCGCGGAATAAGCTACGGCAACAGGAACGACGTTAAATTTGACGTTATTAAAGCAATGGTCACCAAATAGGTTTCGGAAAGATACATACAGATACCGCACAAAATTGTAAGAAAAGGTCTTGTGATTGTATGTACCGTTTCGCAGAATAAAGTCTACCGGCCCGTGTACACCAAACGTCGTATAACCGATGAATATAATACGTTGCCCTTTGGGTATTAGAGTCCTTGTAAACGTGCTCACCCCGACTAAAAGGGGATCATTTATACGGGCTGAGTAATCACCATTTTTTTAACTCTATAGACAGTTCCAATAACATACCATTGTCAATATTTGAGAATTTTTCATATGTTTTTTTCTGCATGAAAACACGCATGTTTTTTTATTGATTTATTTTATGCACCCGGGATACCTTTTTAATATTTTTTATCCGCCAGTAAATATTCCATGTATACTTTTCATGGCGTGAGCTATATTCTAAAACTTGTATTTGTGTAAATAAATATTCCCAGTATATTTTTCATGGTGTGATATATATTTGTAAATAAATATAATAAAAAACTGTTATGTTTGTGTTTTAACGTCTACACCCCACTCCCTCCTATTATATAAATACAAGTTCATATAGCTTATAAGCTCAGTCTCAAACATTATGGACAAGTTGAACATCCATTTTCAGCCATCATCAACGGCCCTTCCGGCTGTGGAAAGTCACATTTTGTAGCCAAATTTATCCGTCACTTGTACACAATGTGTGACGTTAAATTTGATAAAATCACATAGTATTATGCTTTATGGCAACCGGGATTCGAACAATACGGGTCAAGTTCCCACGTTATATTCTGTAAGAGTTTGCCATGACTCTCCACAGCTGATTATCCTTGATGATCTGATGCTTGAAAACAACGAAGTGTCATCGATGCCACTATCAAAATATTAGCGTCATGTACCTTACACAAAATATATTCCACCAGGGCAAGGGCCAAAGAGACATTTCTTTAAACGCACATTATACCATTGCAGCCTTGGTGGATCTACACTTTAACAGTCATCATCGGTCTTTGAAGAAATAATCATGATTCCAGTTTTAGCTGTAGAAGTGTTGATCCACCAAGGCTGCACCATCATCAAATTTGTAAAGTAAATTTAAATTTCTTCTCAAGCTTTTTTTTGTCTTTTGTGTTTCCTTATATGTTTCATTTATTAATATTGATTTATTAATTTACGAGGGCAGTTCGGAAAGTAAACTCCGTTTGGCTGTAAATAAAAAACTTGCACAGAAAAAATATTTTATTAAATACATCTTAAAACTACAGCTTTTTACTATTTTTCAACATAGTCACCATTTAAATTTAAACATTTGTCATAGCGTTTCACTAATTTACAAATTCCTTCTTCATAAAATTCAGCCACCTGGGCACGTAGCCAATCTTCCATGGCATTTTGAAGTTCGTCGTCGTCATCAAAGTGCTGCGACACAAGCCATTTCTTCATGTGAGTGAAGAGATGAAAATCACTTTGCGCCAAGTCAGGGCTGTAAGGGGGATGACCAAAAACGTCCCATTTGAATTGCTTTAAAAGCTCTTGAGTTTTTCGAACACTGTGAGGACGAGCATTGTCATGCAAAAACACAGCACCGAGTGTCAGTATACAGCGACGTTTGTTTTGAATAGTTTGCTTAAGTTTCTTCTAAGTTTTACAGTAGATATCCGAAGTGACCGCAGTACTACGTTCCAACTCCCTCGGCATCCCAAAACCCATAGCCATAATCTTCCTTGATGACAAAGTTTGGTGGGCTTTCTTCGGCTTGCATTAAGAATTGGTATGGCCCCAAGCCATCGACTCTTGTTTCGTTTCGGCGTTTACATATGCCACCCAAGTTTCGTCACCAGTCCCAAAAAACTTTCTCCTTCCAAATCGTAGCGTGAAAAGAAGTTTAAGACAGAGCCCATTCATTTGGTTTTGTGGACCTCTGTATGCAATTTTGTTACCCGCCGAGCACAGAACTTTCAGTAACCTAATTTATCGGTGAAAACCTCTATAAATACGTAGGAGAAATTTGCGGGAATTGTTCAGAAAGTTTAGAGATGGTGAATCTTCGATTTTCACGAAATTTTTCGTCAATTTTCTTGACAAGATCATTACTCACAACAGAAGACCTACCACTCCTCTCTTCATCATGAATGTTTGTTCTACCACTTTTAAAAATTCAGACCCATTGCTGTACAACACCTTAACTGATAATGTTTGGACCATATGCAGTACACAATTGACGATGAATGTCTGCTGCTGAAACTTTTGTGCTGAAATAAATCTTATTACAGCACGCACTTTGCATTTCGCGGGATTTTTTATTGCAGCGCTCATGTTTTGAGGTTATATTAATTCATTATTCATACTGTCACAGATGGACGCTTACTAAATCAGAGAACATACAGATGTGACAATGGCGGCGATCCACGGACAACTACTAGCACCACGCTAGAACGGCAGTTACTTTCCGAACCACCCTCGTATTTATACTTAATTGATTTGTTTTCACGAAAAAGTTTGTAGTCATCCTTGGAAAATAACATTTATCATCCCTTTGATCAAACTTTTCAATTTAAATCTGTTAGCTTTTAACAAAAGAAAAATTATTTCACTTTATTGTTAAACTTTACCATTTTATCGAATATTGGTCTTGCACCTAGTATATTGCCAATGCGCTGAGCACACTCACTGTATGTCTAGAAGTGACATATCATGTTACCACCATGGTGAAATGACATATTATTGCCAATACATCCATACATAATTATCCTACACAATCAAGGGATACGATTTAAACATTAGTTGATATTATGTAATCAAAATGTTTATATTTATTCCTGACATGTTTGGATATAATTAAGTATAACATGTTTATTTAATCTTACATTATAAATGCATATAGAATTCAAAATTAAGCTTTATATGCCTACATTTATTGTTGTGGTTTGAAACACAGCTAGGAAAATCAAATAATTTGATTAATTTCATGCATTTTTAGGGGCCATGCTTTTAAAATATTAGCTTAAGATTATTATTTAGCACCGCGTTTTACTACCCGTTCGGGCTATACGCATTAAGTACTAATTACGCTAATAGATTAGGAATTGAGAATGTTGAATTAGATTAAGTGAACACGCATTAGCGTGGTGGGAGAGTGGAATACTATTTAGGAAAACCATCCCCAGTTCACCCAACCGAGATTTGAACCTCGATCTCCCGTCCTCAGCAGTCTAGCTCAACACGACTAGTGCGTTAGCCAACTACGCCACCGAGGTGGGTTAGATATTAAATCACGATGAAATTTGTTATTCAGTCTGTTTCAAGTCACTTAGGTTGTGTTTTAGATATTGAACGACTACCCAGTGCTGACTTTGGGACCTCACTACTGATTTTATATACAAAAGTAGATATAATTTGGGTTTCGCTCCAGACTTAGTTAATTTATCTTCAAGTAGATCATAAACATTTTAGTTCATTATTAACTTCACAGTAAAAATATATTCAAATAGACCTAGAGGGAATTGTTTGCTGAGATGGTGGGATTATTAACACTTTTTTCTGCTATTTTTTATGAAAAATTAAATATATTTTACTAGCTATATACATCATAACTAAAGCAAATTTTCAACTATAACAAAATTAATATTCTAGAAAAAATATATAAGGATTTTTAAAAATGAAATTAATCTCACCTAATTCACTCCAAAGCATTTAGCCATAGTTGCATGTGTAATGGTGATTATCGGTGTCTTTAGTTCGAGATTGACAAAAATAAGTTTTTTCGCAAATATTTTAATGAACAAATAAAACTGTCGACCTCAATGATCTTGGAGTAAAGTGCTCGCCTCAGGACCCGATGCTCGTGGGTTTGAACCCAGTAAGGGTCAACTGATTTTTCTTAAGCGATAGCAACTAAATGTCATGGGTCAACACCCACAGGCCCCCTCCCCTCCGCCCCCAAATATATGTAAGCCATGTTTCCACTTTAGAGGTATTAGATTTAGAAGGTCTGGTGTGTACACACAAAAACAAGAAACCATAAACACACAAAGATCAATTTTAATTTATTTATATGATAAATAATATAGGCCATATGATTAATCAATATATTTTATATCTAAACATTTCTCATGCGTTTCTAAAATTTGGCTCCTTTTTAACCATAGTTTAATTTATTCGACTAGTCAATTAAAATTACTGGTAATGAATTTATATTTAAAAAAATTATTTACTTGCATCGATAGTCATATGGTCTAAGGCGTCACTATCATGTTATACTAAACTGTCGAGGACAGGGTGGTCGGCGTTTGATTCGCGTTCTGGTGAACTGAGATTGATTTTCTTAAATAGTTTTCCTCTCTCACTCCAAGGAAATGTGGGTACGCATTCTACCTGGTCCAATTATATCAAAAGGAAAATCTGGTCGACCAGCTCTAACCGATAGAACCCTTTTTGATTTCACCTTATTATTTCATTCTTGCAAATGCGGGGCACACTCAACCCCGGGAAGAAAGAATTTGATTGGATGACCGTTCTCACAGACACTTGTGGGGATATCGAGGTTCAAATCCATGTCAGGATTGAAGGGATGGGGTGCAATTAAACATAGCATAGTAACAAAAAGACATACATTTTATTTTCAAGGGACATTATACGAAAGAGTATCAGATCACTGTGTATTACAGGAAATTGGTTGTCTACTTGTAAAGGGCAATGCAGCCAGGCTAAAGTGTAGCACTCTCTATATTTTCTATAAATGACCATATACACCGTCGCTTGGATTATGTAGTGAGCGCTCTGCCACCCAATACCTATATTTCAAGAATAATACAACCACATTAGAAATCCATACGCATGAAGTGCAAAGTAACATCAACAATCAAAACTGGTTAGGGGAGGTGTACATTACACAACGCAAATAAGTCCACGAGATGGTGGCTAAGTATCTCGTCTAAAAGGACCCAACAGAGAAGAGAACTGGGGCAGCCAAGACGGTCAAGCCTCAACTTGGTGCACCCAAAATGAGAGACCATATCTATACCCCAGAGCAACAGTTAACTGGGTAACTGGGCCGAGCGGCCAGCCTAATTAGGCCAACAGTTAAATCAGTCTCACCCTAGGAAGGCGGGTAGGTGCTCACTTACATAAGGTTCATTACCACATTTATAGTCGCCCACACGCGTCAGCGTTATTACAAATAAACTACTAACTATAAATCTATGACGCTCCTTTAAATCAGGGCAACTTAATAACCTGCTACGGATACCTAATATACTAACACATAAATATAAAAATAGACGTAGCATCTACTAAAGTCTCGGAAAACACATAGGTCAGCTAATCCCATAACTCTAAGCACTTTTAGTATGCAATGTGAACTCGCCCTTAGTTTTGAAATAACTGAAGCCCCGCTCTGAAAGAGCTGTCTATAGGATCAGAGTGTGCGTCAGTGACAAACATTCACACGCACTAGTAAATAATCGTCGAATAGATGATTAGCCAGAAAGTCTAGCTAGTGACTAACCTTCCCCTGGTAGGTCTAGTTACAACACCTGATTATTCCTTCTATATCAGGTCGCAAGCTCTGAAGGCAGGGCAGATGTCCGGCCTCCAGTCCCATGCACTCTAATCGAATGCAGTCCAGCAGGCTCCGTGGCATACAGGCACGATCCAGTGAGTGTGCGAGCAGTGGTGTACCAAGATGGTGTGTACCAGGGTAGCACCAGGTGTGATAACTGCGTAGAGTACCGCCTCGGTGCCACGAGTAGACCAATAGTGTAGCTGGTAAGAATGATGCGTGGATGACAGTGAGTAGGACCCACACCTCAAATGCAGCAGTCCAGCAGGCTTCGCGGCATGTCGGCAAGATACTCGGGATGAGCGAGCAGGGGTGTACCAGGGTGGTACCAGGCGCCGAGTCGACAGAGGGTACCGCTTTGGTACCAAGAGTAGACAAATGTTGCAGTTGGTAGGAGAGAAGCGTGGATGTGAGTGAGTCAGATCCACATCATATCAGATGTAGCAGATGGTTAGTAACCCAAATTAATGTGGCGAGGGCTAGCTGCCGCGATCCCAAGGTTGGCGTCCACGGGAGTCCATTCTCTTCAATTAGACCAGCTATTACCAGTCGTACTGCTGGTTCACTAGGTCGAGCGTGAAACATATACACAGTACTCAGGCAAAATAGTAGTTCTATCCATTAGTGTAGTGTTCTAGCAGTTCACCATATTTCTATGTAGAACTAAGCGAGACGGCTCTGAGCCTGCAAGTAACTCCACACGGCGTGTCCAGAGATTGGATGAAGCGGCGAGCTCGTCCCAGCTCGGGAATACACTTGATACTATACTGTTTGACGGGGCTAGGAGTCGAGCCCGTGTCTGCTAGGACTAAAACTGCGCCTGCGTGATCAGTTATAAAAAGAAGAGGGGATAGACTAAACAAAAGGATGTCGAATAAAGCGCCTCTTTTATGGAAGAACAATTTAAGATAGTGAACCAATTGAGAATATACGAATAGCTTGGAGGAAAATAATTGGTGGCGTGAAAATATTACACTAAGGGTTTACGTAATCAATGAATTGTGCGAGCTAATGATAATTAGCTCGGCACAGGATCATTTAATTATATTGGAGAAGGTTGTAATAGAATCTCTGCTGGGTAAACTGTTGCTAGTTCTACCTCCAGGGAAAATTCTAGAACATTTTATTAATCATCCTTATCACATTATTTTAATATATGTATATATAGACGCTTAGCCAGAAAGGGTGAGTGTAACTTATTTATTAATAGCGGGGGAGGTCAGGGGTTCGGATATCCGCTGAGCTGTACCGTCACTAGTTCTCACTAAATGGGTTCCCTATACCTTACTCCTCCTTACTACCTTATCTTCGCCAACAGTGGTCCATGTTGATATGGTGGATATATACACTCTCACATGTCGACGGGAGGAACCAAACAACCAATTTTAGTAGACAATTGTGGGGGAATAGAGAATCCTAACTGTGGATTATAAATCACTGTGAGGCTTCTATCTGGAGAGAGAGGCCTCTGATTGTGCATAATCAGATTGTGTCAACGCTCTCTATCTAGTTGTGACATCACCATAGTGTGCGACAACATCACCAGGAAAACCTATTGATGCACAGAATATCAAAATGAACCAACAAGTACACCGGATTAAAACTCCATTGGAATAGAAATACACTTTTACAACATTGAAGGAGAGACAGAAGACACCAGGTCGTTAACCCCATGTCATAATGGAAACACGATCTATTCCTGTCTCGACTTGTCTTGTCGAGAACCCACCCAGTCTATGAGAAGGATCAAGGTGGGGAAAAGTGACCCAACTCCACAGTGGAGAGGATCAATGTTAAAACAAAACAAAAATATTCCCCGATCCGCCACTCATCAATTATATTCTTATGAGAGAAATTACCCCATCAGTGCACTTGGAATTATCATTGTGGAGAAAGTGGCCCAACTTCGCAGTGAGGAGGATTAATGATATAACTCTAAAGAATTGTCAACCCCCAAAATAATATTTCTTGATCCGCCACTGATTCACTTTGACAATTCCTAGTATTATTCGCATGGGAGAAAATAAATCACCTCAATAGTAAGGAGTGTGCAAGATAAAACTTAAAAGAAGTATCAAACACCCAAAATAACATTTCCTCATCCGCCACTGATGAATGCTATTCTTATGCGAGAAAGTGACACACCTCATTCAAAGCTTTAAATGAAAAAATAACATTGGTACTGGATCAGGCTATATTTGAAAAAGATGCAGATATAGTTTGGTGTCAGCAAGAAACATTCAGTGACGTGTTATAATGATGGGTGGATTTCATACAATATGCTACCTACTTTGTATCAAAGGTAAGCTGTTCGGTGAGGCGGGCTTAGTGACTTGGTAGATGAAATTGGGGCTATTAAAAGGTTACTTAATAATTAATGTTCTCCCAGGAAAACAATACCACCAACCGTGGCATCCGTTTATAGTATGTATCCTAGGCATTCATGTGAATCGCCTGGTGACAGTTTTTTGATCACTTGATATTATTTCGAAAACAAAAACACACACAACTATTCTGTGACAAAAAGTTCAATGAAACATTCAACAATTCAATAGAAGATCCCAACATAAAAAATGTCAAGGATACATCTGAGGGCTATTTATACTATTTAAGGAATGGTGCAACCCCCCCCCCCCCTTAATATCTATAAGGCGAGAGAGGCAGTAAATTAGGTAAACAGTTACCTGAATGAACATAACAATTTTATTTAGTAAAAAAAACAATAACAAGCTGAGCAAACAATCAACACCGCGTGAAGCGCGCTTTTCCGTCCAACGTGGAAATCAATTACATCAAGGGTAAACATAAACGTTACCTCCTCAAAACAAATCACGTTACATTAAACCCATCAAAGGTAACGGTCCGGGATCTCAGTGACATGGTCTTTGGTTTATGGTTCTATGGTTACTTCGCTAAATTGATTAGTTCATAAACTGGTTACTCTAGCGTTTAAGTTATCCACCCTAGTATAAATATATATCTTTCTTACAGGCGCCCGTAGCAAACGTGACGTCATAGCAATTAAACAAGGCCACAAGGTAATAATAACCCAACAACCCTAGGCGTTAAACTTGGCGAACAAAGTTGAGTCCAGAAACAGCTATACTTGAAAATAACATAAGCCGGGTTTCGAACCCAGGACCAGACAATCTCTGGTTAAAAGCTAATATTGGCAAACGTATGAAATACAAATAAATAGGGCCCAGACCCTGAATATAAGTGGTGGCGAAAGCGACGGTCTAACTCCCAGCCGCGATAAGCGCGTAGCATAGTCAAAATTCAAATAAAAATAATTTAATAACAAAGTCCAAATAGTAATTTAGAAAGAGTTCCCCCCATGACGCCGAAATAGTAAATTTGGTAGGAAGGTAATATCCCCCGAAACCCAGTCGCTGCCCTCACCTCTTATCCTCGAGCCGGTGGGGTAGTAAGTGACCTGAGATCCCGGTACCGCTAGTATTTATACGAAATATAATTCTCAGAAAGGGGGGGCGGATCGAAGGAAGGGAAGGTTGGAGAACATTACAAACAAGGGGGGAGGAGAAGTTCGAGGCTCATATCGAAACACGTAGCACCTTCGCGAAGCTCGGCGAAGGCGGAAACGGAACTCTTCTATCCATTTTCTCTGCTGGCCGAACACGTGGTCGAGCCTCATTGCCGGCTGGCGCAGACACGCCTTCAGTCAGTCTATTGTATTTGGCGAGAGCGGAGGTCGCTGGTCAAGCGAGTGTCGCGTGTTGACCCAGTTGGCTGTCCCAGTTGGCTGTCCCAGTTGGTGAGTGTTGTTACAATGTAAGTTGTTACAATGGCAATGGACCATTCTAATCATACTATATGACATACATTAGATTTAGTGGAGCTATTACTTGGATTAATCCGAGGTAACCGAGAAGGTAACTGGCTACTGTTCATGTCATTTATACAGTAAATTATCCATGGTGTTTTGCTCAGGACAAAATTAACTATGCACGACATCTATCAGTTAATTTTGCTGAAATATCTAATGTGTAGAAAAATGAGCCCGAAGTAAGAAAATACTTCAAAGTTGGAGAGTTTTCCGTTCAATTAGGATCGAGAACCCATTTTCCCATATTTATGTAAATAAAACACTGGAGGAGACCGTTAACAGGGATACTCAAACTTCAGGAGGTACTAAAGGATTCAGTTTAAAAGTAAGCACTGTTAAAAAATATTATGAAACAGCTGAATACCATGCATACAATCTAAGAGCTACGAGCAAATCTACGTTTCACAAGTCAAGGCACATTTTACCACTCTGGTCTACTAAGAAATCCACTTAAAGATTAGATAAAGAGTATATTTCCTCTGCAGTTCAATTGTTGGAAATGGAATAGACTAATCCATTTGACCATAGTCCTTCAGATATAATAAACTTATTTACAGGAAGAGCAGCGCCACATGATTTACAGACATCTTTCTTGATCGTGAGGAGAAAGTCGGGGACACATGTGAAATATTTAAAACAGAAAGAAATGAAAAAAAAGGAGAATTTTTTCACGCCCATAAATAAATCAGCTTGGAGACTTTAAATCCAACTTTCACATTGAAAGAGAGTGGAAAGGACAAAGAAGTATTCCTCCAGGTATACTGACAGCTTTACGCAAATATGACACTTATACAAAAAAACTGACATTGAAATATGTTAGGCTTGTTCAGCCACCCCTTTGGCCTTTACCTTGGAGTTTGGTCAATCCTGATGGGTCAGTAAAAAAAACTAGCAAGGTAGTATTGGTGAAACACTTGAAAAGCCTAATTTCACCTGACGATAAAGATGTTCCTTAATCGACACCTGTAATTAATGGGATGGCATTGATTCAAAAGCTGTATGGAGAAAAGAGGACATTTGATGAACTATCTGATTCGATCCTCAATCATACTTGCTATTACAGCAAGATAATTGACATTGTGTTTGATTTTTAATTTTATAAATCAGTCAAATATTCAGAATGTCTTGTCAGAGGTTCAACGGAAGGAATTTCCTTCAATAACATTAAAAGTGTTAAAAGAATGGTCAACAGGAAATGTCTTGTACAAACTGCTGCTTGTAAAATTAAGTTAAGCAAAATTCCTTTTATAAATTTGGCAAGAGGATAACTAACAGAAGGAAAAATATGGGTGATATAACATTGTTTGCTATTTATTATAAAACAAGCATCAACATAATGGGCAGAGGCTTCCAAGAAGTGGAATATCTTGCAACTTGCCAAGAAGAAGCAGATACTCTGATTATGCTAATATAAGGACTGCAGCTGTGGGATACTCAAATATTGTTTGTGTATCTGATGACAATGATGTTTTGATTTTAGATCTTTATATAAAATCGGGAATCAGTCGGGAGAGCAAACTGTGCATAAAACGCGGAACAAGTGGTCGAGTCAGTTAATATAAATTAAGAAACTTGCATCTGCAGTTGACTCTCTTGTTAAATAAGAATTAACTAGTTTACATGTATGGCCAGGTTGTGATACGATCAGTGCTCTTTCTGGGAAATACAAGATCAAAGCTCTGAAACGTATATAAACAAATCTAATGAGGATTTAATTTCACTATTTTAAATGTCGATGAGCCCGTTTTTACTATCCGACAAAGACCATTGTTTGATCCAAAAGTTTATAAGTCAACTGTATTCAATAAATACTAAAACCGGATATATCAATGAGGTGAGATACCAAACACTCCTAAGCTGATAAGGTGCAGTTGAAAAAATACAGCTTCTACCAAGTGATGACTGTCTTCATCAACATTCTCTACGAGCCAACTATCAGCAGTTATTTGTAAAATATGATTGCAAAACTTTCCTCAAGTTCGGGAACCAGAAGATTATAGATGAATGCTGGTCAGAACTAGAAATATTTGTATCAAATGGATGACAGGAGACCAACACCTGAAGCAATGTTGGAACTTCTGAGATGTTCTTGCTCAAGGTTGTGACAACTATCATCATGCACTTGTATGGTAGATCAGTTGAAATATACCAAGGCATGTAAGATGAAAAAGTGTGAGTGAATGAGCCTGAGGGATGTGTGGAAATGTTTCAAACTTATATGACTGTTGTGAAAATGATGAAGATGAAGAGGAATAAAACTACTGTTATAATACAAGACTGTCACAACCACCGAGCAATATTTACATTTTTGTTTTGACTTGCATAACTCAATTGGTTACACGTGCTATAATTGCTGGCTTAACATGAATGAGTTAACATACTCGGGAGGTTACAACCGAGCACTGACAAATCATAGCACTGTGTGAATTAGTGAGGCTGAAAAGGAATCATATCGTGGTATAGAAGACATTGACTTTTTGGCAATGGGGTGTCACAATTCCATCTATTTCTGGGGTGGTCACTCTGAACGACGCCGTATCGATACATATATTATCCTCGGGTCATCGATAGTAATGGTACTTGGAGGGAATCATTGGGGCCTAGGGTCCCGGGATCGAGTTCGATAGAAGCACCACGTAGTAATCAGTCGACTTGGATGGTTTTAGTATTCACTAGCTAAGCCAGTTCTTCCACGAGCACGAGTGCCCATTTTTTTTACTCTCTATCTTACAATCAACATCACATGTTTTTTTATCATCTTTTAGCTTCTACTATTAAACCCAAATTCACAAATCTACATATTATTTAGAACTCCCAGAACTACCTTGCCTGCAACGTTACCCCTCCCGCAAGTAATCCTGACAGAACAAGCCCACGGGGACTATGGAGACTATGGAGAATTAGCCGAGCAGATTATAAATTTTGTAACAAATGCTCTTCTGATTTTTTAAATAATGTGTTTTATCATATTCTGAAAATTTAAAAATGACACCTGGACACGGGAATCGAACCCGGGACCTTTGATTTAGTACGCCAATGCTCTAACCACTGAGCTATTCAGGAATCGTCCCGTGCCCATGGTTATTCTCCACTCATATTTTAAGCCAGAGTCTATGATGGATGTGCGGAAATCGTCGGCTACAAATGTGTGATTTTACTAAGATCACGCGCTATCAGATAACGCAGCCACGTTCAACTCGGTAGTTGGCTTATTGCTGCCACTTGTACAATTATTATAACTGTACGGGATTGCATATTAAGAATCAAATAACCAAAGCTAATATTTATGCATTTTAGCTAAGCCAATTACCGAGTTGAACGTGGCTGCGTTATCTGATAGCTCGTGATCTTAGTAAAATTACACATTTGTATCCAACGATTTCCGCACGTCCATCATAGACTCTGCCTTAAAATATGAGTGGAGAATGACTATGGACACGGGACGATTCCTGGATAGCTTAGTGTTTAGAACATTGTTGTACTAAGTCATTGGTCCCAGGTTCGATTCTCGTGTCCAGGTGTCATTTTTCAATTTTAAGAATATTACATCTAGATGGAGTAATTCTCACTAAAAAGATTAAATAATAGCTTTAGCTATTTGATTCATTAATGTGTTTTAGTTTAACAAATTAGGTCATTGTAACTTTATTACTGTGCTATATATTAATGTAGCAAGGATACAAGGGCACACTGGTCTCAGTATTAAAACATATTTCATTAGGCCCTAGAAATATAAGTATAGTGTATAAATTTAACTACATTCAGTTTTTTAGTTCATTTGTCTCAATACCAGGGTTATAAACGGGTTAGTTAGTATGTGGGATCGGTGTAAGAAGTATAAGTATATTAAACGCTAATAAACAATTCTAACGTCTTAAACCATGTCTCCATCGTCATGCGCAACTCACAAAACACATGGCTTACATGGCACCATCATAAATCTTTGAACGGTATCTACCATCTGAATACGAATTAAAGATCCTGGATCAACTCTGAAGATAGTCTTAGCTCGATAAAAGCTACAAATATTAGACATCACAACTATGTATCTTGAGGAAAGAGGTGTTATATGAAACTGACTGTACAGAACTGAAAGAGGCGAGTGATTGTGGCATAGCATCCTTTGTCAAAGCAAGATCTGAAGCATTTAATTGAAGATAAAATACATTTCTTTAGCTAGTGTTTCTAAAAACCTTCGTTTTAAAATTTTTATATATATTTTTATTTGTTATATCTTCCCTTACAAATTTGAATTGAGAAATATTCAACCGATTTTTCAAAAAAATGTCCACATTTATTTAAGGGTTTCCAAGCTAGTTTTGAATAATAATAATAATAATATTATTATTATATTATTATTATTATTATTATTATTATTATTATTATTATTATTATTATTATTATTATTATTAGCACCGCGTCTTACTACCCGTTCGGGTTATACGCTCTTAGGCTATTGTGTAATGGTAGGGTGATTATGAGATGAAATGGAGGACTTACAGTTTAACGTGGAATCCGAACCACGGTGGAGGCCTGGCATTCCCCACATTCACAAGATAACAGTTTTGAATTACTCTTAAATTTTATTTTGTCATCTCTTGATTAATATACTTTTGTTTTAAACTTCTCTAATATTGTTATTGCTACTATATTTATCAAAATTTGAATGATTTATTAAAAAACCCACAACAAACCCTGATAAAAATATTAAAGGGTTCTCTAGGTATAAGAATGTCAAGATAGGTCCCACTCAATGTTCATTTGAGAATAAACATTTGTTTGTCATTTACTAAAACAATAAATGTAATATTAAATCAAAATTAAAACTCACTCAAAACACCCTTAAATCTCTTTGTGTCCAAGTTAAACGACTGAATCACTAATACCCACTACCGTTCTAACGTTAAAGTAAATCACAAACTTGTTTTTATAATCTTTGGTAAGTACTGTTCATATTAACTTAAATAAATAAAATAATTGTTCAGTAAAATATTGCGTGGAATTCATTATCTACAGTTCAATTTTCATGGCAAGAAACTTTTAGAAAATACAAACATGTTTTAGCACCCAATTTGAATATATAGCTTTAATGCTAATCTATTGGTCTTGATAGTATCCATCCATAATAGCAGCTGCAGATAACGTGACTTGACGTATGGACGCATATCTATTTAAGATTACTCCTATGAGAATTGGATTGTATCCCGCCAACTTACAGCGATTGGCGTGTTTTTATAATATAATAATGTAGTGATCCAAGCGGAGAAGTTGTACTCTGTCGTGCTGGCAAACATTTAACACATTCAATTACGCGTGTGTGTATATTTTAAATTGGTTCAAGTTAACACAGTCGTCTACATATATTTATAATTGGTTCAAGTTAACACAGTCGTCTACATATATTTATAATTGGTTCAAGTTAACACAGTCGTCTACATATATTTATAATTGGTTCAAGTTAACACAGTCGTCTACATATATTTATAATTGGTTCAAGTTAACACAGTCGTCTACATATATTTATAATTGGTTTAAGTGAACACAGTCGTCTACATATATTTTCGTGTAGATACATTTTCGATACAGCAAATAATTGTAAAACACAGGTTTTCGTTATAAAAATACTGATTCTATTTTGACAATATTAAGAATTCTTTCTACATATTAAAAAAATTGCACTATAAAAATAGTATTTGGAAGCTCCATGCTTAGGCATGTCTTAATTACATTATTTGGCAGATTTTAAAACAAGCTATTAAAATATAAATAGTAATTATATCATTTAACAATTTTCACACAACAACACAAATAATCAATTAATCTTACATAAATAAGGAAACTTGAAAGTGTTGTAGGTTCCCGCGCACACGTGTTTCAGTCAGTTATATGGAGTCCCAAGGTCGCAGCCGACAGCTTCAGAACGCTTCGACTTGCTCACATTTTTATTAGAAATATAGCTGGGGTCGGCAAGTATGTAAAACAGTTGTAACGAACTCATTGTTCTTTATCTGCGGCGGTTTCACCACACGAGTAAGAGTTTTGATCTTTAAGTGGTCACTACACCTGGAAAAGGAAGTTATTCTATAATATTAATTCTGAGGGAACTAGCCGTGGTTTTGATTTTTTTTTTTTAAATATAACACTAATATAACCTTGAATGAATTATTCACCGGTAAATAATGTTGGAATAGGTTAATATCACAAGGTACTATCATTTCGCATAGCACTTTAATATTCTACAATATATGTCACTGAACATTTTATTAAAATATGAGGTTTCCGTGCTCTTCTAGTTTTAACTCTCAAGATCCAATCATAATTAGTCCGGAGATAAACTATCTATATAGCATTTGAGCGGGTAGTACGTATTGCGAGAAAGTATATAACATGTTAGCATACCAATGAACCCCAACAGGTATCGTGTTGGGTCTCGCCGGCTGTTGGTTAGGAGGGCCGGACAGTGGTCTGCTTAGCGCCAGCAGGACCCTTAACACGCCGTCTCGAAGGTTGGTGTAGATTCGAACCGGAGCTAGCGCCCAATGGGCTACGCTTGGATTGTTCACAACGGCGTAGCATGACGCCACTACGCCATTCACTACAACCGTCCCTTCTCGGGTTAAAGGGGCGTAAACCCCTCGCGACAGGACCGGATGTACCCCCTCGACTTTGTCCAGTCCAGTGGAAGATAACCGGTCGTGCCCGTGGACTAAAATGTAATCACCAACTTTCACTTCGTCGGCGAAAATACTCTTAGTGTTTTGTTCGTGTGCGATCACACTAGTGTTTCTTTTGTTTGCTATTATGAGCAAGTGCGAGGGTGTGACGGTGAGAAATCTGCCGGAAGTGGTCGTGATCCGGAGGAATTCTCGCCTCTGTTCCGGGTCACGGTCCAAGAACAGGATCACCTCGCTGTAAGATAGCCGGCCGGTGGCTCTGTCGAGCGAGAGGATGTGGTCTCCAACTCGCACGTCCGCGAGCTTTACAGTTCTGCCGTCAGATGTCTCTGTTGTGGTCTCACCCGTGAAGCAACCACCGGATTTGGCAGCTTGGGACGATTCTGGAACAGAACATAACAGTATTAAAAGTAATGTATACAGATGACAGCTGAATAACACTGGCATATTTATGTAAGTCGTTTGTTTGTTTGCAAGGTATTTTATTATATTTTAAACATAGATTAGGAATCACAACATCAGCCCTGAAGAGCTCTCGAATTCTAGTCTTACATAGTACATATAACACAAAACACATACGATTTAAATATGGCACCTTGACGGGTGGTAAAATAATAAAAAGCCGCCCTACGACACATAAATGGTCGACTGGGACCTTAAACCAAATACAGGGATACAGAAGTGGTGGAAAGGGAGAGAAACCATGCAGATGAAAACCAAAAAGGGACCAAATAAAGGAAAATAAAGTTTAAAGGAGCGAGTCACCGGGGTCGGTTGGAGAAAGTAAATAAACTTCCCCCAGTGGGAAATTTCTGCCCCACTGGGTTCGCGAAATTAAGGGGGGTGTAAATAAAAATCACCAATACAATTATAATTATTAGTGCTGCCCACTACTCGTGGGCAGACTATAAAATGCAGGGTTAGTACATAATTGAAGTGAGGAGAGTAATGGATAGGATGATACATTAAATGACTGACATGGGAAAGGGAAAACATCATCACATGTAAATGCTGTAAAAACGAAACGGACATTGAACTAGAAAACCCCTGTTTGACGATCGGCTAATGCAAAAAGAGGGGGAGAGGGGGGGGGGCAGTCCGATCGATGGAGTCACCGGTGCCGGTTTGGATGAAGATTTGTGCTCCACCAGAGCTATGTAAACATTTGCGTACGTAACCCTCGTGGGAAAAGAAATAAAAAGTTTGTCATTGGACTTGTAAGTCGTATATAAATGTAAGAATATTAGTTTGTTTGTTTGTTTGTTAGGATTTTATTGTTTGTAGCGATAAGTAGTAATATGCATATATTAAACTAGATAAAGTAACTTTATTAACTGTCGTTATAACGCTCTTCCCATTAGAAACCTTCCCTACGAGGGACCTCGGTTTAATCGACCTTGTGGGAACTCAGCCCATGCTTTGTGCTGCTACCTAGCAGCGTTATAGTTAACTGGGAGCGTATCACTAACACTGATGTGCTCGTTGAGAGAACGAATTCATCATTTGGAATTTTTCTTTATTATTTAAAACAATGTTGTTAGACACCTGGATTTCGGAATCAAGTTATTACAACCCTTTCATAAAATAATACACCTAACAATTAAATAAAAATATATTTTATCCTCTTCTTTAAAAAATATATTAGTATAAATTAATAATTTGTTGAAAGAGACAAATAATTTAAAGTGATATTATTTTTATTTCGGATTAAAAATAATTAACTGTATGTACTGTATTTCCCAAATAAGAATAGCCCTACAGCAAAATAAAGTAATGACATAGTAATACTGAATACTCTGTTGGCTGTTTAAAAATATTGTTTTGTTATTTTACTGGTGTTACGGTATAGTATCTAATTCTGGAGCTGAAATTAAGCATAGTTAGACATCAATATGAGGTGCACACGATAAAATATTAACAATAATAGTGATAGTACAAATATTTCACTGTTTACCTTAACAATGGTACAGATGAAATATAAATCATTAAGTTTAACCCTGACCTCTGACAAGACATCTTGTGAATGTGGGGAATGCCAGGCCTCCACCGTGGTTCGGATTCCACGTTAAGCTGTAGGTCCTCCATTTCATCTCACAATCACCCTACCATTACACATTAGCGTAAGTGCGTATAACCCGAACGGGTAGTAAGACGTGGGGCTAATAATAATAATAATAAAAAGTTTAACCCCGCCTAGCTCGTGGTTAACAGTGAGCATTTTAAATCATCAAATCAAAATTTTGTAGCTTATAATTATACACTTGTTTGTGCAATCGCTTGTTGACGAATGACCCAAAAGGGATTTCTTAGTTGTACGAGACTCGTAAAAGAGTATTTGCGAAGCAGCTGACGTAGCTTTTGCAGTTAACTATTTAGGAATAACTAAAGGAATATAGGGATGTGTAGTATATAGTAGAGTAATTTATTTTTAAGATGAAGATAAAATAATAAAATTCCACTTTAAAATAACCAGAATTCATAAATTTAATTTATTACTATATTTAAATATCTAAAAGATTAACTAGTCAATAATATAAATAATTTAATTTGTATTGGATAGACCTACTATCAGAACTTGAACAGCAATGTGTAAGCACACTCTAATACATATCAACCGTTAGTAAAACCATATTTCTTTAGTATTCCTGGTTTGATTCTCCTCGGATGACAACCAAATGCTATGAAGGGTGTTCCCCCCCTATTATTATCCCTGTGTTTTTGAAAATATATGGATGGAATGATCTGCTACACTGAATCAGAATCTCCGGAATCACTAATATGTTTCGCATTCCTTCTTAATTCCGGGGTAGCATTAAATAAATTTGTAACTGAAAGGTAAAGACAACAATTTTTTACATGAAATAATTTTCAGGAAAATTAACATTTTGGGGGATTAATTTTTATAAAAGAGATTTTTAACACTTTATTTCCTTCAGAAAGGTGTTTAATAATTGGTATTACAAAAACTTGGGAGCAGGAAAAAACAACACAAAACAATCAATGATCAATGATCAATGATCTTAGAGGCTCGAGTGTGCCTGGAAGACTAAGGAAGCTTGGAAACCAAAACTACAGTAGCTGCCAGATATGTTTGAAACTACAGTAGCTGCCAGATCTGTTAAAAACTACAGTAGCTGCCAGATCTGTTTGAAACTACAGTAGCTGCCAGATCTGTTTAAAACTACAGTAGCTACCAGATCTGTTTAAAACTACAGTAGCTGTCAGATCTGTTAAAAACTACAGAAGCTGCCAGATCTGTTTGAAACTACAGTAGCTGCCAGATCTGTTTGAAACTACAGTAGCTGCCAGATCTGTTTAAAACTACAGTAGCTGCCAGATCTGTTTGAAACTACAGTAGCTGCCAGATCTGTTTGAAACTACAGTAGCTGCCAGATCTGTTTAAAACTACAGTAGCTGCCAGATCTGTTTGAAACTACAGTAGCTGCCAGATCTGTTAAAAACTACAGTAGCTGCCAGATCTGTTTGAAACTACAGTAGCTGCCAGATCTATTAAAAACTACAATAGCTGCCAGATCTGTTTGAAACTACAGTAGCTGCCAGATCTATTAAAAACTACAATAGCTGCCAGATCTGTTTGAAACTACAGTAGCTGCCAGATCTGTTTGAAACTACAGTAGCTGCCAGATCTGTTTAAAACTACAGTAGCTGCCAGATCTATTAAAAACTACAATAGCTGCCAGATCTGTTTGAAACTACAGTAGCTGCCAGATCTGTTAAAAACTACAGTAGCTGCCAGATCTGTTAAAAACTACAGTAGCTGCCAGATCTGTTTAAAACTACAGTAGCTGCCAGATCTGTTAAAAACTACAGTAGCTGCCAGATCTGTTAAAAACTACAGTAGCTGCCAGATCTGTTAAAAACTACAGTAGCTGCCAGATCTGTTTGAAACTACAGTAGCTGCCAGATCTGTTAAAAACTACAATAGCTGCCAGATCTATTAAAAACTACAATAGCTGCCAGATCTGTTTGAAACTACAGTAGCTGCCAGATCTGTTAAAAACTACAGTAGCTGCCAGATCTGTTAAAAACTACAGTAGCTGCCAGATCTGTTAAAAACTACAGTAGCTGCCAGATCTGTTTGAAACTACAGTAGCTGCCAGATCTATTAAAAACTACAATAGCTGCCAGATCTGTTTGAAACTACAGTAGCTGCCAGATCTATTAAAAACTACAATAGCTGCCAGATCTGTTTGAAACTACAGTAGCTGCCAGATCTGTTAAAAACTACAGTAGCTGCCAGATCTGTTTGAAACTACAGTAGCTGCCAGATCTGTTTGAAACTACAGTAGCTGCCAGATCTATTAAAAACTACAATAGCTGCCAGATCTGTTTGAAACTACAGTAGCTGCCAGATCTGTTTGAAACTACAGTAGCTGCCAGATCTGTTTAAAACTACAGTAGCTGCCAGATCTATTAAAAACTACAATAGCTGCCAGATCTGTTTGAAACTACAGTAGCTGCCAGATCTGTTAAAAACTACAGTAGCTGCCAGATCTGTTAAAAACTACAGTAGCTGCCAGATCTGTTTAAAACTACAGTAGCTGCCAGATCTGTTTAAAACTAGTTTTCTCCTTTTGATGTCGGAAATAAATGGCAGTAAGTAAGTTATTTAATTAATTAATCATCTTGATTCTGTTACAGTGGAAATGTAAATCATCACAACCTACAATGATGTTGAAGTGGAAGCACTATGTCTCTGGTGAGTGGTCAGAACAAAGAGTTTCTTATGTTTCATTATATTTATATGTTTAGTATGAAACTAGATAATATTTATAAGAAAAGTAGGTTTTTCAAAATACACAATGTGTTGATCTAAATTTTATTTATAGATGGAAGAGGATATAAGTAGGTATTGAGAAAACAATAGTTTTAAGGAATGAATAACAACAACAACAACAAATAAAATTATAGCAGACAAATTATGGGTGATCGCGGGACCATTGTAGATTTGTAAGTCGATGTGAGCCCAAAAGGTAGTCGAGTCTTATAATAGAGTGGAACTACGACAGAAGATATATACAAACATTGTTTGTGTTTTAGTTGCGTTGATCAGCTTGAGATCTGCATCAACAAGGCATGGATTGGTTTTCCAGAAAAGAAGGAATTATGGGTTCGGATCCTGGTCGGCTGTACCGAGGCCCCGGGTACGATACGAGTGGTAGAGTGGTACGGCGTGTCGGCTACAGTAAGAGCGGTAATTCCCCACATTTGAAAGCGGTACTCTCGTCCAAGTTGCCAACGTGGAGTCTAGTTGATTGATGGTCCGACCTCATACCTCAAATTCCTAGTCATCACAAGTGTTCTTAATATCGCTGTGACAATCATTATACGAGCATGGCCCCGACTATACCACTGAAATCGATGTCCGTTATTTATGTGAGGATTTGAACTATTTATTTATGTTTTGTGATGACATTTGCGTGTCATCAGTCAATATTTTCCCTTGACCAGATGACACTTGCACTTCAACGGCCTTCAATATACTCTATTTGCAAGATTTCCTTTTTGAGGACACACAGTTCACTGATGACATCACGAACAGAAGTGAGACCACTATTTCAATGTCACGAACCCCCGCTCTCGTCTATCACAGCCAGGACACGTTGTTCTCCGTATCAAACAGTTCAAACAAATCCTTGAGCTGCGCCTCTCTACCACTCTACAACTATACCTCTCTACCTCTCTACCACTCTACCTCTCTACCTCTCTACCTCTCTACCACTCTACCTCTTCTACCATCTACCTCTCTACCACTCCTACCACTCTACCACTCTACCTCTCTACCTCTCTACCTAACCTCTACTCACCAATCTACTCTCTACTCCTACTCCTACTCTACCACACTACCTACACCTCTCTACCTCTCTACCTCTCTACCACTCTACCTCTACTCTCTTCTCCTCTCCCTCTAACCTCTTCTACCATCTCTACTCCTACTCTCTACCACTCTACCTCTCTTCCTCTCTACACTTCTACCTCTACAACCTCTCTACCTCTCTATCCTCTCTCATCACCCTCTACCTCTCTACCTCTCTACCACTCCTTCACACTCTCTACCCTCTCTACCTCTCTACCTCTCTTACACACTCTACCTCTCTACACCTACTCTACCTCTCTAACCACTCTACCTCTCTATACCTAACTTACCCTCTCATCTTACCTCTACTTACCTCTCTACCACTCTACCCTCTACCTCTCTCCCTCTACCTCTCTACCTACTCTACCACTCTACCTCTACTCTCTCTCTACCTCTCTATCTACTCTCTACCATCTCTACCTCTCTACCACTCTACCTTCTCTACCACTCTACCTCTCTACCTCTCTACCTCTCTACCCTCTACCTCCTACCCTCTACTTCCACTCTACCTCTCTATCCTCTCTACCTCTCTACCCACTCCTAACCTCTCCTACCCTCTACCTCTTCTTTCCACTCTACCCTCTACCTCTCTAACCTCTAAACCTCTCTCTCACTCTAACCTCTCTACCTCTCTAACCGACTCTACCTCTCTACCACTCTACCACTCTACCTACTCTACCTCTACCTCTCTTCCCACTCTACCACCTCTACCCTCTTACCTACTCTCTACTCTCTTACTCTCTACCACTCTACCTCTATCACTCTACCTCTCTACCTCTCTACCTCTCTACCACTCTACCCTCTACCCTCTACCCTCTACCGCTCTACCACTCTACCTCTCTACCTCTACCCTCTACCTCTCTACCTCTCTTCTCTACACTCTACCTCTCTACCTCTCTCCACTCTAACCCTCTCTACCCTCTAACCTCTCACCTCTCTTCCCTTACACTCTACCTCCTCTCACCTCTCTTCCACTTCTACCGCTCTACCCTCTACCTCTCTACCTCTTCTACCCTCTACCACTCTACCTCTCTACCTCTCTACCACCTACCTCTCTACCTCTCTCACTCTAACCTCTAAACCGCTCTACCTACTCTACCTCTCTACTCCTCTCTACCAAACCTCTACCTCTCTACCTCTCTTCTCTCTACCACTCTACTCTCTCACTCTACCTCTCACCCTCTACCTCTCTACCCTCTACCTCTCTACCGCTCATACTCTCTACCCCTAACCTCTTACCTCTCTTCCGCTCTACCACCTACCCTCTACCTCTACCACTCTACCTCTAACACTCACCTCCTACCTCTCATACCCTCTAACCACCTACCTCTCACCTCTCTACCCTCTACCATCTACCACTCTACCACCTACCGCTCTACCGCTTACCTCTCTACCTCCTACCACTCTACCTCTCTACCTCTCTTCCACCTACCTCTACCGCTCTACCTCTCTACCTCTCTACCTCTCTACCCTCTACCTCTCTACCTCTCTCTGCTCTACCACTCTACCTCTCTTCCACTCTACCCTCTACCGCTCTACCTCTCTACCCTCTACCACTCTACTCTCTCTACCACTCTACCTCTCTACCTCCTCTACCTCTACCACTCTACCGCTCTAACCTCTCTACCCTCTTCCACTCTACCCTCTACCGCTCTACCCTCTACCTCTCTACCTCTCTACCGCTCTAACTCTCTACCACCTACCACCTACCTACTCTACCTCTACCTCTCTTCACCTACCTCTACCTCCTACCCTCTACCTCTCTACCCTCTCTCTCTACCCTCTACCTCTACCTCTCTACCTCTCTACCCTCAACCCTCTACCTCTCTCCACTCTAACCACTCTACCTCTACCTCTCTACCCTCTCTACCATCTCTACCCTCTACCACTCTACCGCTCTTCTCTCTACCCTCTACCTCTCCCCTCTCCTCTCTACCTCTACCTCTCTCCTCAACCTCTCTACCCTCTACCTCTCACCTCTACCCTCTACCTCTCTCCCTCTACCACTCTCACCATCTCTACCTCTCTCCCTCTACCCTCTACCTCTACCTCTCTACCTCTCTACCCTCTACCACTACCTCTACCTCTCTACCCTCTACATCTACCCTCTCCACTCTACCTCTACCCTCTACCTCTCTACCACTCTACCCTACCCCTTCCCTCTACCCTCCCGCTCTACCTCTCTACCTCTCTACCTTACCTACCCTCACCTCTCTACCTCTCTTTCCTACCCTCTACCTCTCTACCACCTACCTCTCTACCTCTCTACTCTCTACCCTCTACCTCTCTACCCCTACCTCTCTACCTCCTTCCTCTACCTCTCTCCCCTACCCTCTACCTCTCTACCTCTCTCCACTCTACCCTACCCTCTACCTCTCTACCTCTTACCCTCTACCACTCTACCTCTCTACTCCTACCCTCTACCCTCTACCTCTCTACCCTCTACTCCTACCTCTCTCGCTCACCACTCTACCTCTCTACCCTCTACTCTACCCTACCTCTCTACCTCTCTACCCTCTACCTCTCTACCTCTCTCCTCTCTACCACTCTACCTCTCTACCCTCTACCTCTCTACCCTCTACCACTCTACCCTCTACTCTCTACCTTACCTCTACCTCTCTACTCTCTCTCTCTACCACTCTACCTCTCTCCTCACCCTCTACCCTCTACCCTCTACCCTCTACCCTCTACCTCTCTACCACTCTACCTCTCTACCACCTCTCTACCATCTCTACCTCTACTACCTCTACCTCCTCCCCTCTACCACTCTACCTCCTTACCTCTACCCTCTACCTCTCTACCTCTACCCTCTAACCCTCTCTACCCTCTACCTCTACCTCCTACCCTCTACCTCTACCACGCTCTACCTCTCTACCTCTCTTCTCTCCTACCCTCTCCCTCTACCTCTCTACCACTCCTACCCTCTACCCTCTACCTCTCTACCTCTCTTCTCTCTACCACTCTACCTCTCTTCCACTCTCCCTCTACCCTCTACCTCTCAATCCTACCTCTCTACCCTCTACCTCTCTACCCTCTACCCTCTACCTCTCTACCCTCTCATCCCTCTACCTCTACCTCTCTCCTCTCACCCTCTCCCTCTACCCTCACTTACCTCCTCCTCTACTCTCCCTCTCCTACCCCTCTCTCTCTACCTCTCCCCCCTCCTCTCCTTCCTCTTTACCTCTCTCCCCTCACTCTCCCTCAACCTCTACCACTTCTCTCCCTCTCATCTACCCTCCTCTCCTTCTTCCCCTTCCTATCTCCTCTCTTCTCTCCTCTCTACCTCTCCTACCTCCCCTTTCTCCTTTCTCTCCTACTCCTCTCTCTACCTTCCTCCCTACCTCTTCCTTCCCCTCTCCCTTCCTCCTCTCCTTACCACTTCACTTTCTTTTTCCTACTTATTCCATCACCTATCCCTACTCTTTTCTCTCTCTTCCCTCTCTCACTCTACTTACTATCCCTCTCTCTCTCCTACCTCTCTACCTCTCTACCATCTACCTCTCTACCCTACCTCTACCAATCTACCTCTCTACCCTCTACCCTCTACCCTCTACCTCTCTACCCTCTACCCTCTACCCTCTCACCTCTCTACCGTCTCACTCCTCTACCTCTCTACCTCTCTACCACTCTACCTCTCTACCTCTCTCTGCTCTACCACTCTACCCTCTACCTCTCTTCCACTCTACCTCTCTACCGCTCTACCTCTCTACCTCTCTCCCTCTACCCACCACTCTACCTCTCTACCTCTCTACCACTCTACCTCTCTACGCTCTACCTCTCTACCGCTCTACCTCTCTACCCTCTACCACCTACCATCTACCTCTCTACCTCTTCTCTCTACACTCTACCTCTCTACCTCTCTACCCTCTACCTCTACCTCTCTACCTCTCTACCCTCTACCACTCTACCTCTCTACCTCTCACCAATCTACCTCTCTACCTCTACATTCCTCTCTACCACTCTACCTCTCTACCTCTCTTCCACTCTACCTCTACCGCTCTACACTCTCTACCTCTCTTCCGTCTCTACCACTCTACCTCTACTTCTACTCTCTTCCACTCTACGCTCTACCGCTCTACCTCTCTACCTCTCTCCCTCTACCACTCTACCTCTCTACCTCTCTTCCACTCTACCTCTCTACCGCTCTACCACTCTACCTCTCTACCTACTCTAACTCTACATATACCACTCTGCTGCTTATCACTCTACCACTCTACCATTCTACCACCCTACCACTCTACCACCTTATCACTAAACACTCTACCACTATACCATTCGCCACCCGTATCGTAGCTGAGGCTTCAGGCTTTTTTTTCTTAAATATGTTTGAATTTATTTGAACTTTCCAAAAAACAAAGTAAACAAGGGAATGTTCCGTTATATCACTATCTTGATTCCCTGTCTAGCTTCCCACCAAACAAAGTAAACAAGGGAATGTTCCGTTATATCACTATCTTGATTCCCCGTCTAGCTTCCCACCAAACAAAGCACACAATGACACTTGCCTTTAGTTTACTCTACTTCTCCACGTCCACAGTTGACATAAAAAGGCGTATGCAGTGTGTAATGAGGGGTATATATCCTTCCAAGAAATCTAAAATAATTCAAAGCGTTATCTACCAACAAAATAAACATAAAACACACAATGTTCCATTGTGTGCACATTAACATATCGTAATATTGACATTGAAAAGTGATTATGGATATGGCAGTTTATTTTGTATCGATAGATTGTGCTTGATCATTAGTTAAATCATTAAAATGAAGCGGGTCTGTGTTCATTCGTTTGGAGTGCTAGT
Source organism: Timema cristinae (assembly GCA_039000515.1). NCBI lineage: Eukaryota > Metazoa > Arthropoda > Insecta > Phasmatodea > Timematidae > Timema > Timema cristinae. The sequence continues at coordinate 6,704,070 of JBCFYV010000935.1, forward strand.
TTGTTTGATGATAACGATATCGGGGCTCTAATACCCGTCAGATATACTGTAGGTGGTTTTTCCAAAACGGGTTTCCCCTCTCTCAAATGTGGGTACACTTTTTCTAAATTCAATCTTCTTCATTTCTAAGACATTAGTGTAATTAATAGATAAGCGTATAATCTGATAAGTTAGTAATATGCGGTGCTAAAATACTCGTACATATATATATATATATACATACTATGTATGATCAAAATAGTTACAAGGTATTTTACATGATTAAAATGATCTTAAATTCTTAAGAGTCAATTTCAGAGCGATGTATTTGCTAGTTTGCACGACCAACTTTCGTAGCTTATACAGCTTCGTAAATACATCGCAGAAACAAGCGACTTGTTTTATTTTGTAAAGGAAGGATATAAAAGTAAGACCTGCTTCTAACTTTTTTATTTTTTACTTACTTTGTTTTTCATCATTTAAGAAAATATGATAAAATTGACTATTTTTGACAGAGTCTAAAAAATGTAATAACGCAGCGTTTTGACTTTTTATAAAAGGAGTTTCAACTTTTAAATTCTTTAAGATCAATTTACTATAAAAATATTTATAACCCAAAGCTTAATTATCGAGTAATGTGTTATCTACTTAGAGACTGTAAAGCTAAAATCTCGCCCCTTGTTACTAGGGCTATCTCTGGACGGAACACTGAACTATATAGGGGTGGAGATAAGAGTTGGTTAGGCCACTCCCATCTGTTACCTCGCTCCGGCTGACACATAAGACATTCCCCCACCAGCCATCATTAAACAAAAAGCCCAAGCCAAAGGGTGTCTAATTCATTAATTAATTATGTACTTTTCAATAAGCCAGATATTATTTATTGTTTATAACGTATTTTACAAACCAAAAGTTGGCGTGAAACTGTACTACCATTAGCTATTCTAGAGTATCGGTATCAAGTATAAAAAAATTAACGATCTATACTCACATGGAGAAATAGGGGTTCAAATCCCAGTCGTGTTTATTGAGGGTGGATTTTCCTAAATGGATTCCCACTCTCCTTTCACGCGAATTCGGGTAGATTACCTCTAAGATTCTTCCTTTATCAGCCACACCCCTATTAGAGAAATTATCATCTATGCGTTAAACTGAACAGGTAGTAAGACGCGGTGATAAAAAAAAAGATAATAAGTTTAGGATTTAACTAACCATACTAAAAATATTAGACCTAGTAAATCCCTAATGCTGCTTGAGCCCAGGTACAGAAAGGGAGAGATTAGTTTAAATAATAGGTCATACTTTACGTGTACAAACCTTACCAATTTAGTAGTCTGCACACAATATTTAGCCATGTTATGGATTTTATTTTGGTAAGAATCTGAGTGTGCCGTGTATATGTTATTAGATCTAACTTAACTAGCTTGTGTGCTCGTTCTTCGCAAGGGGAATATTTAAGAACATTTATTTTTAAATATAATATAAAATTAACCAAAGGTAAAATTATCCAAAAGTTTGTATGATTTTAAATCTTAATCCTTTATTGGTTTGAATGATGTGACTAAATGTGAAAAATAGGCAGAATGACTAAAACCTTATGTCAAAATAGGGATTTACTGTAATCCAAAAATCTTTGCATAAAAGCGATCATAATAGAAGTATAACGGTGTAATAAACATTATTACAAAACAAAATTTGTAAAAAGAGCATCAAAGTTAAAAAAAACTTATAAATTAAATAATGGCCTCTTGTAGATACGTTTTAATCCCTGTAATTACCGGCCTTATTTCGATTTTCTAATACATCAAGCATTTTTTTTTCTAATTGATTGTGAAATCTTATACGCCTTAAATTTTGGAACCAATTTTCAGTATTATTGATCATCTGGAGTGGTTTTTGTAACTACTTACAAGTCTATCATTTTCCTACCACACCAAAAAGTGTTTTTCTATAGGTTGGAAATTTCTGGTTATTTGCTGTTGTCACTATACCTGTAAGTAAATATTTCACTTTTATATCTTAAGGGAAGTGTTATATTGTATTAGCTTTAAATTTTTGTAAATGACGCATATCTTCCCATTTTCAATCTTTTATTTTGAAATTTAGTTTGAGTTCATAATGTTTGTGGTGTATCTTATAATAGGCTGAAAAATTTAAATCTTTAACCACAATGAGAAGGAGTTTTTAATATATATTTTAGAAATCCCCTTTAAATATTTTACAAACCCTAAATCAGAAAATTTAAATACACCAAAAAAGGACAAAGGAGAAAAGAGGGTTTTATTTTAGGGTAGAAAGATTAAAAATTTGTAAAAAGTGTAAAAGGGCCAGAAATAGTAAAAAAGGGTAAAAAGTAGATCTAATTTTATAACCCTTTTATCCAATTTAGCCCACACTTATCCTTCCGTTTACGTTTTTTTGTACTAAATGTGATTTTTGCCCTTTTAGTTATTTTTAAAATTTTTACACTCATGGGACCTTTTGGCATTTTTACAATTTTTGCCTTTTTGGCAGTTTTAACCCTTACAACCCATTTGTTCTTTTTGCCTTATTTAACATTTTTTTGCCCTTTTGATACTTTTACCCTGATTGTTTTTAACCCTCCTGTCATATCTACCTTTTTAGTGATTTGTGCCCTTTTTGTCGTCTTTGACCTTTTTGAGCATTTGCCCTTTTTCTCTTATTGCCTGTTCGTTAAATCTTTAACTTTTATATCCTATTTGATAATATATACTTTTTACCTTTTTTGCCCTTTTGGCACTTTTACCATGTATATACCTTTTACCGCTTTTGCCTTTTTTTCCTATCTACCGTTTAAGAATTTTTTTGAGTTTTCTTTTTTTCCATTATAGCACTTTTAATTCTTTTATTCCTTTTTATACGTTAACCCTTTTTACTTAACCTTTTCATACTTTTTGATTTGATTAACTTTTTACCCTTTTTGCACTTATTAAACCTTTTTACATAAAGTTTTTCAGTTTTTCAATCATTAGATCAACATCCAAATTGTTCAATATATCGAAGCATCAACTTATCCAGGTGGTCCTGAATAAATGTAGTTTATTATTGGCCTGAATCAGTTTATAAAAAAGCTCATTCACAATCAGTAGCCTACTCGTTACAGGAGACACGCTAAAGTCTTTGGTAGTCTTGATAAATTACGAAAACCCATCTTCCACACCAATGGTCTGAAATCATTCCTGAAATTGTATGGTGCTAGAAAATGTACTAAAATACACCTTTTTTTAAAAAAAAAAAAACTTATTTCACCTTTTAATTCCTTAAAACAAAAAAACTTGATAAAAATGAAATCAGCTATGTTAATGTCAAATTTAAACATATTATCTTTGGTTGTCACTTTTTTTTAAATCGTTCGACAATACCTAGAAATAAGGAATTGACACATTTACGTGAATTTCATTTTTCTTTATTTCTGAAAAGTATTTGTTTTCCTAGCTGTCGTCTTAGCATCAAAATGCTGGTCCTTGTTTAACTGATAGGACTTTTAATTAATTTTCTCAACTGTCTTTAAAGTTTTGCTGTAAGTCCCATCGAAGAAAGTATCATCAAACACTGTGCTCTAAATGTTCATGACAGTCTAGTTATTCAATTAAAAATCTTAAAGTTCTATGACGATCCTGTGCAGTGGTGAAGGAACCTTATTTGTGTAGTGGGCTGGGGGGGGGGGGGGGGCAGGAAAGAAATTGGGGGTAGGGGGGCTTGACTTCCCAAACTTCCCCGATAAATGTTTGAAAATTGGATGTCCCTAAAAATTATGTGGAGTAATCCTTACAATTTTTGAATATATAATTGTTTTTATTAGTAGTCTTCTCCAGAATTTTTTTGAAATTTTAATGTTTCTCTAATTTATTAGACGTGTTCCTCCTTCGGCCAGTTTTTGAAAATTAGATGACTTTATAAGCTATTTTGAGTAGTTCTCATATTGATTTTTTTTTAAATCTGATTCCTTTAAAATCTATTTAAAGTTGTCCTCCCCTTGAAAGGAAATTAATTCAAAAGGCTATTCATCCCATAGTTAAAACACTTTTATCAAGAAAACAAAGGGTGTCCATGTTGCCTTCTTACAAGCGTCACTTTTCATCCATCTTTCAGAATGTATATTATCATGTTTAAAATAGCACCTAAAGTGGTTACGCAAAACATATAAACTACCATATATTTCAATCTTTTAACTAATACTATATTTGAACCAGAAACTAAACTGTATTCAATATATTATTATTACCTAAACATGACTATTCGTCGTCTGGGAGACGACTTGTAAGTTGTATGTAGTCTTAAGAGGGTGTGCATCATTATGTAATACTTTGTATCTCATTATTATATTATGCCATCTATCTCAATTAACACTGGCACAGTTCTCTAAGAGTCTGACCATTTATTTACTCAACAATCTCCGGCTGTGTTTATGTACTACCTCCCTTTTTAATCTTTAGATCCTATGACTCCTGGGGGTCCAGAGATCAGTGATCTGTCTACCGGTGGTCACTGAGTAGACATTTTGAAGACGTCACAAAAAAATAAAATGTAATTTCTTCACACCCTGGTGGGGCCAAGACAGAGTATAGAAGGGCTTTAAGGGAAAGAAGATGACCAAGAAAAAGAGACAACAGGAGGAGGCTCAGATTAGGGGGGAGGGGGAGACCAGTGACAGTGAAAATGATAATGATGAGGAGGTGGAAGCTGATAGGTGATGAGAGTGGGGAAGCTGGGAGCGGGTCTGGGGCGGATGGTGGTGTAGTCTCAGAGGGAAGCGATTGAAGCGGTTAAAGTTGGCAGGTTGCTCGTGGGGGGAAAATGGCAACCTTTTATGGGAAATATGTCAGGATGCTGGGAGATTACAAGTAAGGTAAATATCGGACTGGGATGCCAGGTCAGCTGATGAATCCGGAGGGGCTTTGTGGTAACCCTGGTACCCTGAAGGATCAGCATTCCAGCTGAGTACAAGGAAGGGCAGAGGACGTAATAGACGCAGAGGGGTATCCCGTGGCTGGAGATCTATCCTCTTGGTAACAAGAGGAGTGAGTTCAGGTCTAGAGAGGTCCTCTGCGTCAAGATGGAGATAAGTGGCTTCCCCCAGCCCCCTTGTACCATCGGGGCAAATAGATTACCCCGGAGTGCTCAAGGGAGCAATGTATTTAGTATTAGGTTAGGTTAAGATTATGTTAGGATTGGGGTAATAGGGACTGGGAAGGGAGGGTATAAGAAAGGTTGTAGGTTAGGACAAATAAGCTTACAACTATCTTAAAAGGGTGGGACACAGAAGTGGTGATGCTATGGCGTGGACGGAGCACTAACTCTAATAGATCGTGTCCCCAGGTGGCGGATAGAGGGATGCCCGCCCCCGCTAGGTTCTCCGTCGGGCAGGGTGGATACTCTGTCTGGCGGAGTGGCAAGTGGGGGAGGGTACCGGGGAAGTAATACATCAGGGGCGCACCAACTGGAGGGAGAGTAAGTTTGTTTTCTCAAAATGTAGATTAAGTGCTAAACCTGTTAGATGTAAATAAAATGGAAACAACTGATATAAGTAAATTGTGAAAAGTTTGTGAATAAAATGGCCTGTATTTAAAGTTGTAAGATGTCAGGTCAATAAATAGCAAAATAAATAAAAAATATAAAAAAAACACCCTAGGATAGGAAGGGGTAGGGATGGGTGTTTAAAACATTATATCATCCTTTTTAAAAATCCCAGGGCTAAAGCTTAAATACAATAATTTCCATACCAAGGCTCTATTGACAAACCACATGTTTTACACTGATTTTACAAGTACTCCACGCGGGTTATATTGTTAGATTTCAAGCAAGGTACACCAGAATGGTTCTGGTAAAGAACACGCACAAATGGTGGGTGCTGCATTTACCTACGATGCAAAGGCTATAAAAACACCGACACTTCCCGATTACAGATCATTTAATAACCATGGGTTCCAAAGTGTTCAAGCAAGCCCCTTTGTTGAGTGCGATGCGTCGCATGAACCCGCTGCAATGACTCGCCTTGATGAAAAGTTATACAAGAAAGTGATTGACTTTGTTTGCGAGTGTGCCTATAACACTTTAAAAGGGAGGGTGCCATTGAAAAATGCGCAAAAGCACGTGTTGCGCAAGCTGAAAAAAACGAGGAAACTGCTGGAATAAGAAGAGAGAAAGTAGGACTATTTGGACCCCTTACTTTTAGCCTCATTAATCAGCGGTGTCCTCGGTTCCTTATTCAACAAGTAGATATTGGAATGGAACACATGAAAAGGATGATATTGGTGTCCCGGAAAACATTACATCTTTACGAGAAACACTATCAACAATTGGCATCGGCCACAAATCTAGTGATCTTTGAGATAGACAAATAAATTTAAAAAAAAAACTGTTCAAAGCTCGATGACAATTCTAAATGGACAAGTGCTACAGCACTATCTGAACTTCAGTCACACCCTCCACTGCCTGAAATACTATCACAGCCACCCATGAAGTGTATGTACTTCCCATCCATGTGGTACTCAATACTGTGCCTGTACAGGCATGTAAGAAACACGAACTTTTATTAGAACATATTATTTCCCATAGTGATATCCCTTGGGACGCAAACGGGGAAGTGAATATTCATGACACGCCTCTCCATGGATCTAACATCGTGGGCTTGGTGAACGATCTGATCTGAGTAAGAAGACACAGTGAGCGTTGGGGTGGCGAGAGTTTCTAGTGGCGCTCCAAGGAAATAAACGTACCAATTAAGAATGTATTGCCAATCTGAAACGCTTGGCCCCATTATAGATCCGACGCCCATATCCAAACCACCTACCCCGTAGTAATACCCTAAGAAGAAATTGAAATTGAATTGAAAACAGATGACAGCCCTTCCACGCTTAGTGGACCAATTAGCTAGTATCTATTACGACACTTCTCATCCAGCAGGGCTTTTAGGGGTTCGTCGCTCATAAAGGCGTCCAAGAAAGATCCGACCAAAGTACTAGAATGGTTTCGTGCCCAGGATTCTTGTACCTTACACAAACCTGTGATAAAAAAGTTTTCACGCAACAATTATGTGGTGTCAAACATTGACGATCTCTGGCAAGACGATCTGAACGATATGCGACATCCTAGCAAATACATCGATGGTGCCGTGTATTTTCTCACTGTCATATACGTGTTTAGCAAGATGGCCTGGGTAAGGACACTTCCTTCTAAGACGGGAAGTGTCGTGAAGTACGACTTTAAGGACATCTTCAAACAAAGTGGCCATAAACCTGTAAGTTTACAGACAGACAAGGGGACAGAGTTCACGGCACGTCTAGTCATAAAATTTCTCAATAAAGAAGGCGTGTATCACTTTACCACTCATAATCCGGACGTGAAGGAAACCATCGTGGAACGATTCAATGTAACTCTAATAAAAGGGTGGATATGGCGTTAATTTACCAAAAATAACACGTACCGCTATGTGGACGTCCTCCAGGACCACATCGACGCTTACAACGGTGAAAAACATTTCTGTATCAAGTTGACCCCTGCAGGCGTTTCATAAAATAACGTGCTTCAAGTCAGAGATAATCTGTACAACAAGTGGCTCCCAAGATTACATAGTAAACCGAAATCAAAGTTGGTGTTAGCAAATCGATAATGCTGTTTGAAAAATTCTACAAGATCAATTGGAGCGAAAAGATTTTCAAAGTCAGCAGTGTTGTGAAAACCAATAGTCTACAGGTTGGCTGATATTGACGGCGAGGAGGTGTAGGGAAAAACCTAAATTGCAACACGCATGTCGTCCAGAAAGTTTAAAGTTGATAAAATACTATGTGCCAATGGTAAAGACACCATAAAGAATGTGTGCGTGCAGTGGAAAAGTTATCCAACCAAATTTAATTATTGTATTCCTGCCAGTTACGTCAGTGCCCTACCACGAAGGGTCAGTTTTACATCACTTTGTCAAGCAACAGCTCCGTTGGAAATTTCCCGAAAAATACCCTTGAGGATTTTACCACGAAACTACCGTACAGTCTTACATTCGATGGACAGTGGGAAGTCACTCTTACCGAATTCCAATATCCATGTTCTTTCATCACAATACCCGAGGGTCAAAATATTGTATGGTCACACTGGGTGGATGCTAACAGCATGGATAAATTATTCAAGGATTACATCCTGCCTAGAAATTGAAGAACCCTTCGTGGCTTGGTCAAGGCCCTAAACGACGTAGTGACGTTTAAAAGGGATTCCGGAATTCATTCAAGTACAGCAACCTTAACTAAATGTGGAAATTGTCTATACTTCTCCAAATATACAGCAGCTGACTTTATCTAGCTAACTAAGTCTACAGCTCGGTTTATAACCTAAGACTAATCTGATCAAAGTCCAAAAGTCACATTTTAATAGACTTACTTCCTAAATGTAAATATACAAGGATATAATTGATCATCAGACCATTTGTGACATTGTGGCACCGCTTTTAACGTATCCTAGGTACAAACAATAACAACTATGTCAAACGGCACACATAAGTCATTTAGCTATACTCCGTTACACAATTAACCGTACTTGGACAAGGAATTGAAATATTAGAAATCAATATAAGAACATACACTGGTGAGCCTGTGTCATTCGATTTTGTAAAAATGTACGTGAAACTTCATTGTCTAGGCTGTTCAACAATAAATGCCCTATCAAAGAAACCACGTCAACCAAGATTGGGACAGGAATATCTTAGATCTACCATGGTGTTCCCTATAAGCGTGGGCATGGCATAGGAAGTTTTTTCAGTGACTTGTTCAAGAGCGTCGTACCTTTACTGAGAAGCGGTGAAAAACAAGCGCTCCATACGGGTATCGACGTGCTCTCCGACGTCGCCAATCAGCGTCGTCCTTTCAAAGAGGCTCTACGCCAGCGTGTCGGTGAGTCTGTAAAAAACCTGAAACCCAAGGTGGAGGAGAAAGTCGACATACAGCTGTCTAGCTCAGACAATAAAGGGCGTCGTAAGAAGCACTGACGTCAGAATTCTTTCGTTGCCCAAAGTAAATAGGTCACCAAGAAGAAGATGGAAGTGGTAGATATTTTCAGTTGAAATGTCTTTTCTACACCCACAGTCCTGTGGATGTGCCAGCAGTGAACACGATCACTCTTCCGTCTCAATGACACAAACAAGTCTCGAAAGCAAACAAAGTATCCAGTAAAAATCTTTCTCGTCCCTCACTGGTGGTTCACCCATCTAATTTAGCGTTACTGATCAAGGTGAGTTTTATATGGATCTTTCACTGATAATGATATATCTCAGGAAGACTATAAAGAAACCCGACGGTGGTGATTTCAATGAGTTGGATCAATTAGAGCCCGTAAACAACTGGTTGCATTCGCTATAAACACAGGTGAATGTTTTTAAATCAAAAACTAGTTTCACCACCCAGCAACACGAATGCTTATATATTGTACATTGAGATGGTGCTCAATTACTTGTATAATAGTGAATCTAAACGAATACATTTGACTTGTGTTCTGTGGTTTGAAGACAGCCCTGGAACTTTGAAGAGGTTATCAGCAACAACAATGCATTTGAGGCTCGTCGCAGTTTCACTGCAAAAAGTAATAAGATGGGTATTTTGGGGTATCCATACGGTGATGTGTTTAACCAAGGAAAATACCTTTTTAACTGCACCAAACTAAAAGTCAAGTTGGTCCGTTCCTGAGATGGTCTTATTCTTATGGTTGCCCCTGAAATCACGAATTTTAAGGTTCACATCGTTGAAGCTTGTCTTCTAGGGCTATGTTTCAAAGTGGCACCTTTTATACTGTTGGTACATGCCAAGGCATTAAACGTCAGTCCCATAAAGTATCTCATCACCCACGTGGAAGTAAAAACACTAACTATTCCTACGGGTGTGTAAGGGAAAACACTGGACAACGTATTCACGGGACAGTTATCCAAACAATGCATCGTGAGATTTGTATTCAATATTGCGTTCAACGGAGACACCACAAAGAACCCCTCTAATTTCTAAGCCTAAGGCATGAACCATTTCTCGTTGTACGTGGATGAGGAACAAATGCCGTCAAAACCGTTACAACATCATTTTTCGAAAGACAACTATATCATGTCCTACCTCATATTATTTTCAGGAACAGGTATAAATTTCATGAACGAAAGTAGCGACATCACATGGGAAGCCTTACTGAAGTGATATCATCTCATGGCTTTGGGGCTCACACCTAATTTATCCACCCACATGACATCGTATTGGTATTTAACGTGGCATGGCTCTCTGAGCATCGAAGTCAGCTTAATTAGGGCACTTAACGAAACTTTCAACTCTATGAAGAGTTTGCCAACATCATCACCATCGACAGTGACAGAAATGTCATGACTGATTTTGGGTGTTAATATAAGCAATTTCCCACCCCTTACCCCGTCATTTAAATCCTGGACGTCATTGTGGATTTCAAGAGCTTCATAAACGATACCAAAGATTTTATCGTCAAGGGACTTAAGAGTTTTATCTGTATACTATACATTACTTCAACATTGTGTGTATAAGCCCCTTACGCCATCGAGGAACTTTCCACTGCTTCTAAAAAGAAAGCCAGCTATATCGTCATCAAACTGCATGGCATTCCCTGGGATAGCAGTGAAGTGGATTAGAGCCTGCTCAAATCCCTCATCTCCCATGCAACAATGAGCGCAGAAACAGTCTACGTCAAGGAGGCAGAAAATAAAATGTTTCTAGCCAAATACACGCCTGCACCTGTCGTAGATCTATACGACAGAGGTTATTCGTCTTTTTAAACACTTAAATTGGGTCGTGCCATTTTCATGGCACTAGTTCTGCTTGGAATTTCTGTTTGGCCTCTATCGTTTGGGGACTTCAACAGTGTATGATTGAAGATGGAAACGCACACCATAAGACGTGCACTGACAACAAATACGTGTTTTCATTCTGTACAATCGGGTGTTTTACTTGCTGATTAATTACCGCAAGAATAGATTGACCTGCCACTCCCATCATCAACACGGATCCACACACTAAGCGTGGCATGCATTGTGTTACCATATCTATCGACAAGAACGACGTTGGAGACTACTGTGACAGTTATGTTTTTCCAACCCGTATGAATTCTTATTTGGCATCTATACGCTAAAATACTTCCCGCAGTTTTCATAACATTATACAACTTCAAAGCATAGCCTCATACGTATGTGCCCATTAATGTCTCTTCTACCTTCTCTATCACACCCAGAACATTCAAATGAAAAATTTCTTCACCTTATTCTTACCCACCAATCATACATACATCCATGCTAAGGTGTTTATATATTACAACACATTTTTCAATCCGCTAGTGTCCTTCCACCCCTCAAGAGGCTGCATTCAATCAGCGTATGCCCATTATTTCCCCCGTCTACTATTAAAGAATGTCCCGATGGTGTGCCAAACATAATCATGACAGTCTTCAAAGTGATCAAACATCATAAAATATCAAGAGGTTTGCACCCGCAAAGAAAACCGGTGAAGCCGCTCACTATCACCAGTATTTTCAACACGATGTCTCCACTGCCTGAAGACGACGGTGAGTCATCGTTGACATGAGTGTCAAGAAACACTTTACGCCTATGTCCAGCTAGAAAAATGCGGAGGGAACTGTGCGGTGTTTAACCGTACATAGTGGAAAGAACTGGGCAGCTACAAGTCGGTCATATCAAAGTCAGCAACACGCAACCTCCACAGAAGATTAGTCAGACTAATCATGAAATATCTCTGAGACGCATGTGCGGTGACCGTATGGTCGTCATCAGGGAGATATGAGTCTCGACTTGTCGAGCCGTCACCAAACACAAACAGAGTCAATGACCTAGCTCACAGTTTCAAGGTCACGATCTATTCTTGTCTCGACTCATCTTGTCGAGCCACCAAACTGCGCCGAGTCATCAGGGGAAACCCATTGCCCCATCATTCAAGGTCACGATCTATTCTTGTCCGACTTGCTTGTCGACCCACCAAACTGACGCCACGATTGAGTCACGGAAAAAACCCCATTACCAATAAGGGGTTGCGACATGGGAAAACCCATTACTACTAGGGAAAGGTTGTGACACATACTCTAAGGAGGGTAGTGGGGAAGTGAAGGGTCTTGCGATGCTAGCTGTCGCAGCCCATACTCATCTCTAAGCGACTGGCCAGAGAAGATGTTAGCGATGCCTCGCCCCTTACGCACTCTGCACCCGGTCAGTTGTTCAGCTTCCAGACAAAGTGGATGCTCACTAGTGATGCCACCCAGCACTGTGGTGTTGCATGCCAATAAAAAACTCCAACACCTCCCCCGTCCTAATCCTAACCAATGAATAAAAAAAGCAAAGAATTTACATAAAAGGTGACCTGGTGGTCTAGGGGTAAGGTGTCAGACTTCTGTGCTGGCGGCCGGGGTTCGATCCTCGGTCCCGGCAAAGATTTATCTGATTACCAAACCCTTCCTTCACCTCTGACAAGACATCTTGTGAATGTGAGGAATGCCAGGCCTCCACCGTGGTTCGGATTCCACGTTAAACTGTAGGTCCTTCATTTCATCTCACTATCACCCTACCATTACACATTAGCATAAGTGCGTATAACCCGAACGGGTAGTAAGACGCGGTGCTAATAATAATAATAATAATAATAATAATAATAATAATAATAATTTACATAAATAACCCTTGAACGCAAATAAAAATCAATGAGTATATATAAAAAACAAGAAATTACAAATACCAACATGTTTGGAACAAGAACCAACATGTCTGGAACAAGAACCAACAAGTTTGTATCACGGGAAAGAGGTCAGGTGGAGGGGAGGGGGAAACCAATAGCCAATCAGCGAGCGAGGAGGCGTGGTCACGTGACCATATTTAACCAATGAGGGAGCTGTACTGGTACGCCACCCGAGCTACTTAGGTCTTGTGTATTATTTTATCATTTTTAATGAACCTTCATGTACCAAAAGCTAATAAATAATTTGGAATAAGGTAGAGATTTTCATTGTTGGCCATGATGGGATTTTACATTTTCACTTTTAAGGGCTGGTCTTATGACTCCTGGATAAATATTAATCTGGCAGATAAATATTTCTACCTGGTCGATAGGTTAAAAGTGCGTCTTTTATTGCCAGATAGCATTTATCTGCCAGATGAAATGTATTTATCCATCACATTTTTATCGGGAGGTTTAAGTACCTGATAACTTTTATCTGAAAGTTAAAATGGTTGTTGCCATAGTGATGCGTTGTTTTAAATGAGGTATCATCTATCAGAATCTGTTTTTAGGTTAAAATCTTGGTTCACATGTTTGTTAAGTACAGAACCAGGCTCTAACCATATAAAGTTAGAACATTTAATTCACACTTTTACTAAAACTGACAAGCTATTTGTAGAGTTATACTTATAAAAGAACAAATTTCCAAAATGTGAGTACAATAAATGAAATTTTGTAAACGTTGCACCCAACTATTAACCACATTTTGGCAGACACCAAAATTAGTACTTGCAACACATCTTAGCTTTTGCACTTACGTGACTCCATCTGTTTACTCGCACTCGTTAGCCGCTTTTATTTAACTAATGTTGAACGTTGTTGCAACTTTCCAAGTAGTAGTGGCAGCAGCAGGGCTTTACGCAAGCATGCACCAGTAAAAACATTACCAGCCTTGTGTTTTCTGCATAAAAATATATTTATCCTTCAGATATCAAGCAGAAACATTCAGTTCATATTACGTATATAATATTAAAGTGGCTGATAATTTTTATCTGGTCGATATTTTTAACCTCCCAATAGCTATATTTATCTAGTAGTTATAAGACCGGCCTTTAGTAAGTTACATTTGTGTTTCTTTATATCCATATAAATTTCAAATAGCCATAGGTACGAAGAGCACTTTCTAAATTTGAAGCTTGAAACTTTCAAAGACGAGGTTGAAGATAAGGTTGTATTTTGTTGTCATATATCACTTTTAATTAGAAATTATGCATTAAATGTATTTAGGATAAAAGAAAGTTTTAGAGAAAGTAAATAAAAATACTCTGTGTTCTTCATTTAATCGTTAGTTTTGTAACTTTGTCGTCATCCCCGCTTGATAAGAGGAGCAGAAGATAGTGAGTGTTGCGTTACGGATCCGGGTGGTAGATCTAGAAGAGCTCCGTTGGTTGGCGGGTACAACTCTTTTTGGTAGGGTCCTTTTGAGTGTGATAGGGAGTGTTCGGCGAGTTACCCCGGTGAACCGGCCAAGACGGAAAGTTATGATGGGCAACATTTAATTGTGGTCTATTTCCCGAGGGGGTTGATGCCCAGTGTGGAGCTGTGCAATGAATGATGATGCCAGCTGTCCTTCCGCTCCTTTTATTATCCCCAGGTGAGAGGTTCGGGAGGACTCGGCTTGCTGCCGAGGACCACGAAGAAAGGGAGATGAGGGCTTGGCTAGTGACCTTAGCCCTTGAGGGGTTGAACAGTGAGGGGGTGGAGCACGATGGACCCCTTTGGGGATGCAAGAGCGATACAGAGAGGAGAGAGTAGAGGGGAGGTAAGAGCTTCTATAAAAATGATTATATTATGTTGAAATATGTCATATTTAGATAAATAAGATGTGTGATATTAATTTTGTGGAAACATAGTTTTTATTTTATAATTTAAAATGAAAATGTGTTCATTGTGCCCTCACCCCCAAACGCCCCTCCCCATTATTAAGGGTGAACGACGTCTACGCGTACACCTAAATTAAGGTGGGATGGAAGGAAAGTGTTTTTTTAAGTTGTTATGGCAAAACGTTTTTTGAGCAAAATAAATAAAATATTGCTCTAATACAAAAATATAGTTTAATTTTCATCACATGGCGACCTCAGAATTTCTTGGATATCTGTGAAGGGTGTTCTGGAAATTAATGACAACATTTCCTCTTCATTTAAAAAGTTTGTTAGAATACACCGCTATGCTCGTGAGAGATATTCAACAACTGTTGATATCACCAATCACCATGGGAAGAAATTTAAACTATGTTTCTACTGAAGAAATATTTTATTTATTTTGGCCAAAAAATGTTTTGCCATTATAACTGAAAATAAAAACATTGGTCTTTTCTTGCGTCCCCTTACATCCCACCATAATAAAACACTGGTCTTTTCTTGCGTCCCCTTACATCCCACCATAATAAAACACTGGTCTTTTCTTGCGTCCCCTTACATCCCACCATAATAAAACACTGGTCTTTTCTTGCGTCCCCTTACATCCCACCATAATAAAACACTGGTCTTTTCTTGCGTCCCCTTACATCCCACCATAATAAAACACTGGTCTTTTCTTGCGTCCCCTTACATCCCACCATAATAAAACACTGGTCTTTTCTTGCGTCCCCTTACATCCCACCATAATAAAACACTGGTCTTTTCTTGCGTCCCCTTACATCCCACCATAATAAAACACTGGTCTTTTCTTGCGTCCCTTACATCCCACCATAATAAAACACTGGTCTTTTCTTGCGTCCCTTCATCCCACCATAATAAAACACTGGTCTTTTCTTGCGTCCCCTTGCATCCCACCATAATAAAACACTGGTCTTTTCTTGCGTCCCCTTGCACCCACCATAATAAAACACTGGTCTTTTCTTGCGTCCCCTTGCATCCCACCATAATAAAACACTGGTCTTTTCTTGCGTCCCCTTGCATCCCACCATAATAAAACACTGGTCTTTTCTTGCGTCCCCTTACATCCCACCATAATAAAACACTGGTCTTTTCTTGCGTCCCCTTACATCCACCATAATAAACACTGGTCTTTTCTTGGTCCCTTACATCCACATAATAAAACACTGGTCTTTTCTTGCGTCCCCTTACATCCCACCATAATAAAACACTGGTCTTTTCTTGCGTCCCCTTACATCCCACCATAATAAAACACTGGTCTTTTCTTGCGTCCCCTTACATCCCACCATAATAAAACACTGGTCTTTTCTTGCGTCCCCTTACATCCCACCATAATAAAACACTGGTCTTTTCTTGCGTCCCCTTACATCCCACCATAATAAAAATGGTCTTTTCTTGCGTCCCTTACATCCACATATAAAACATGTCTTTTCTTGCGTCCCCTTACATCCCACCATAATAAAACACTGGTCTTTTCTTGCGTCCCCTTACATCCCACCATAATAAAACACTGGTCTTTTCTTGCGTCCCCTTACATCCCACCATAATAAAACACTGGTCTTTTCTTGCGTCCCCTTACATCCCACCATAATAAAACACTGGTCTTTTCTTGCGTCCCCTTACATCCCACCATAATAAAACACTGGTCTTTTCTTGCGTCCCCTTGCATCCCACCATAATAAAACACTGGTCTTTTCTTGCGTCCCTTACATCCCACATAATAAAACACTGGTCTTTTCTTGCGTCCCTTACATCCCACCATAATAAAACACTGGTCTTTTCTTGCGTCCCCTTGCATCCCACCATAATAAAACACTGGTCTTTTCTTGCGTCCCCTTACATCCCACCATAATAAAACACTGGTCTTTTCTTGCGTCCCCTTACATCCCACCATAATAAAACACTGGTCTTTTCTTGCGTCCCCTTACATCCCACCATAATAAAACACTGGTCTTTTCTTGCGTCCCCTTACATCCACCATAATAAAACACTGGTCTTTTCTTGCGTCCCCTTACATCCCACCATAATAAAACACTGGTCTTTTCTTGCGTCCCCTTACATCCCACCATAATAAAACACTGGTCTTTTCTTGCGTCCCCTTGCATCCCACCATAATAAAACACTGGTCTTTTCTTGCGTCCCCTTACATCCCACCATAATAAAACACTGGTCTTTTCTTGCGTCCCCTTACATCCACCATAATAAAACACTGGTCTTTTCTTGCGTCCCCTTACATCCCACCATAATAAAACACTGGTCTTTTCTTGCGTCCCCTTACATCCCACCATAATAAAACACTGGTCTTTTCTTGCGTCCCTTACATCCCACCATAATAAAACACTGGTCTTTTCTTGCGTCCCCTTACATCCCACCATAATAAAACACTGGTCTTTTCTTGCGTCCCCTTACATCCCACCATAATAAAACACTGGTCTTTTCTTGCGTCCCCTTACATCCACCATAATAAAACACTGGTCTTTTCTTGCGTCCCCTTGCATCCCACCATAATAAAACACTGGTCTTTTCTTGCGTCCCCTTACATCCCACCATAATAAAACACTGGTCTTTTCTTGCGTCCCTTACATCCACACCATAATAAAACACTGGTCTTTTCTTGCGTCCCCTTACATCCCACCATAATAAAACACTGGTCTTTTCTTGCGTCCCCTTACATCCACCATAATAAAACACTGGTCTTTTCTTGCGTCCCCTTACATCCCACCATAATAAAACACTGGTCTTTTCTTGCGTCCCCTTACATCCACCATAATAAAACACTGGTCTTTTCTTGCGTCCCCTTACATCCCACCATAATAAAACACTGGTCTTTTCTTGCGTCCCCTTACATCCCACCATAATAAAACACTGGTCTTTTCTTGCGTCCCCTTACATCCCACCATAATAAAACACTGGTCTTTTCTTGCGTCCCCTTACATCCCACCATAATAAAACACTGGTCTTTTCTTGCGTCCCTACATCCCACCATAATTTACTTAACATATTATCTGAGACAGATTCGAAGGCAGAACCAATCGTGTACTTTAAGGGTGAGTTTAATAATCAGACTAAACACGCCTCAGGTGCGCGCTATCCTAGGTACAAGACGACACCAACCTATACTCGAGTGTATTGGCCCAATATAACATATGGAACTGGCCCATTCCATTATAGTCTAGGTAGAGGTTGTCCTGTATTAGTGCCCCGTCCTTGAGGAGTACCGAGTCTGACTATGGAACTGGCCCATTCCATTATAGTCTAGGTAGAGGTTGTCCTGTATTAGTGCCCCGTCCTTGAGGAGTACCGAGTCTGACTATGGAACTGGCCCATTCCATTATAGTCTAGGTAGAGGTTGTCCTGTATTAGTGCCCCGTCCTTGAGGAGTACCGAGTCTGACTATGGAACTGGCCCATTCCATTATAGTCTAGGTAGAGGTTGTCCTGTATTTAGTGCCCCGTCCTTGAGGAGTACCGAGTCTGACTATGGAACTGGCCCATTCCATTATAGTCTAGGTAGAGGTTGTCCTGTATTAGTGCCCCGTCCTTGAGGAGTACCGAGTCTGACTATGGAACTGGCCCATTCCATTATAGTCTAGGTAGAGGTTGTCCTGTATTAGTGCCCGTCCTTGAGGAGTACCGAGTCTGACTATGGAACTGGCCCATTCCATTATAGTCTAGGTAGAGGTTGTCCTGTATTAGTGCCCCGTCCTTGAGGAGTACCGAGTCTGACTATGGAACTGGCCCATTCCATTATAGTCTAGGTAGAGGTTGTCCTGTATTAGTGCCCCGTCCTTGAGGAGTACCGAGTCTGACTATGGAACTGGCCCATTCCATTATAGTCTAGGTAGAGGTTGTCCTGTATTAGTGCCCCGTCCTTGAGGAGTACCGAGTCTGACTATGGAACTGGCCCATTCCATTATAGTCTAGGTAGAGGTTGTCCTGTATTTAGTGCCCCGTCCTTGAGGAGTACCGAGTCTGACTATGGAACTGGCCCATTCCATTATAGTCTAGGTAGAGGTTGTCCTGTATTAGTGCCCCGTCCTTGAGGAGTACCGAGTCTGACTATGGAACTGGCCCATTCCATTATAGTCTAGGTAGAGGTTGTCCTGTATTAGTGCCCCGTCCTTGAGGAGTACCGAGTCTGACTATGGAACTGGCCCATTCCATTATAGTCTAGGTAGAGGTTGTCCTGTATTAGTGCCCCGTCCTTGAGGAGTACCGAGTCTGACTATGGAACTGGCCATTCCATTATAGTCTAGGTAGAGGTTGTCCTGTATTTAGTGCCCCGTCCTTGAGGAGTACCGAGTCTGACTATGGAACTGGCCCATTCCATTATAGTCTAGGTAGAGGTTGTCCTGTATTAGTGCCCCGTCCTTGAGGAGTACCGAGTCTGACTATGGAACTGGCCCATTCCATTATAGTCTAGGTAGAGGTTGTCCTGTATTTAGTGCCCCGTCCTTGAGGAGTACCGAGTCTGACTATGGAACTGGCCCTTAGCGTTATTTCGTGTACGAGTGATCACCAGGTTTTACAACAAATATGTCACAAACAATATTATCTTCCTTTAGCGGTATATTTTATAAGTGTTTTTATATTCCAGTGAATAGGCTAAGTTAAATACTATCCCTAATTTGATAGTGAGTGAATCTTTTGAGTAATAGAACATTGGACAGCTTTAATATACAACGTATTTATTTACGTTTTTACGGTGAGTCCGTAATAATTATGCTGAGCCCTGGGTTTTAAGATACGTACGAGATGTATCACCGAATTTACATTAGAAAAAAGAAAGTAGAACTTAGAGGAAGTGTACCAGAATTTTCGTGGAGGAAGAACATCTTTGTCCGCGGGGCGTATAAAAATGACGAGACCTAATTTCAAAAAATATTAATTTGTTTCCTATCTTACTCTCTCCAATGCATAACAGCATTTTAAAATTGTCCTTCAAAAAGGAAAATATATTTATTGGTGTTTTTCATTCCAGAAATAGAATAATAAATGAAAGATTTTGTGATCCTAAGACAAATAAGAGATATAGAATATGATTTTAGAAATAAAGCAATATTTCAGCCACACACTGTAAAAATTGTTAGGTTGAGACTAATAATAATCGTTTAGTTATGGGTAGAAACAAGGACCTAGGCGTCAGGCTCATCTTGTGCATTTTAGCAATGATTGCAAGATTGAGAATCGAGCCCCATGCAGGCGTATTAAGGTGCATTTCAAATCCTTATTCACTCTCCCTTAACGCAAATGCGGATACATACAACCCTAAAATCCTACATAGCTTATGATTATTCCCTTCTCGATGTGGGTAGTCCGGTCAGTCAGGACATAGTAATGTAATGGACGTTAAATTAGGTTTAATGGGAAGCAAGAGGATCTGGACAAATCAAACAGGGGGCAGAATGTATTCAAGCGACAGGACAGGCAAGCGGGCAGTGTGGTCCATAAATCAAGCGGTCGTACCCTCCTGGTAAGACAGAAGATGCTAACAGTCGATACATCGCCAGAGATACACAGATAGATGAGTCCAACTGGTGGGTTAATGGGGTAGCAGTTAGGTGCGGCAGAATAGAAGACAACATTTCCTTTTGGGTCTTATCTTCCTTCTCGAACTGAGTACCTGCTTGAGGAGAGGTAATACCCCCACCACTCTGTTACTTTCCCTACCCTGGCGTGTGTCACTCTTATGGTCGATTGGTTTTCTGTATTCTGAATTACAATCAAAGCAGAGACAGTCAGTCGTCTCTACCTGAAGCACTGGGTTCGCAAAGTGTTTTAATAAGCTTTAGTCCCCACTACTTAGAATACTGATTTATTTTTCTAGTGAATTGAAATAGTATTAAATCTGCGTTTAATGAAAACATATTATCATATGCCTATTGTTCATTGCTATGTTGTTAGAAAAACAAATTTGTTACTAATTATATAATATAATGATTCTTTAGATTTTTTAACTCAATTGGAAAGTTATTCGTGCAGTTTCTAAACATGCTGAAAATTGTTATATTAGCAAATGAGATATAATCTTTTTTAAACTATAGTTGAATAATTACTTATCGTGCCCTTTCTGAATACCTACATTGGAAAGTGACGATATAAGCACACGACTCACAAACTAGCGTAATCCTAGGATTGGGTTGAGTAGGTGTGGTGGGGGTTGTCACCCCTATCTTGTAATAAAACTATATTTATGTAACTAATCACCTATTTCTAGACGAGGGAATAGGTTTACATGATTAAAAATATTATATTCGTAAATTACACACAAAACTTAGGATAGTATGTTTTTGTTATTTTTAAATCCAACCATTTTCAAAAATGCGTTTTTGAGTTAATTTTAAAAATAAAGGCATAAAAAATAATTATATAATTAATATCAATATAGAAAAGTGTCATACAGTCATAGTGAAATAGAATCAAAAATATATCATTAATGTTTCATCTGATATTTCGGTCGCAAATCAGTCATTTTTGCTGTGCATTAGTGGCTATGCGACCGCACTAAACACAGACCATGTTAGTGAGGAGATTCCCAGCAAGACGAGCACAACAATGAATTACAGCATCACTATGCTTCAATGATCCATAACACTAGCTTACATGATACAGCATCACTAGTGCTTACAATGGTCACAGATCATATCTTACATGGCAACCATAGCTACTTACAATGGATCACATAACATAGCTACTACAGGATCACAGACATCACTACTACTACAATGATCACATCACACTACTACTTACAATGGATCCAGACACCACTAGCTACTTACAATGGTCACTCACATAGCTTGCTTAGTTCTTACAATGGATCACATACACCTAGTGCTTACAATGGATCACATACACACTAGCTACTTACAATGGATCACAGCACCACTATACTTACAATGGATCACATACACACTAGCTACTTACAATGGATCACAGACACCACTAGCTACTTACAATGGATCACAGACATCACTAGCTACTTACAATGGATCACATACACCACTAGCTACTTACAATGGATCACATACACCACTAGCTACTTACAATGGATCACATACACCACTAGCTACTTACAATGGATCACAGACACCACTAGCTACTTACAATGGATCACAGACATCACTAGCTGCTTACAATGGATCACAGCCATCAATAGCTACTTACAATGGATCACAGACACCACTACACTTACAATGGATCACAGACACCACTAGCTACTTACAATGGATCACAGACATCATAGCTGCTTACAATGGATCACAGACACCATCAATAACAACTTACAATGGATCACAGACATCACTACTGCTTACAATGGATCACAGACACCACTAACAACTTACAATGGATCACAGACATCACTAACAACTTACAATGGATCACAGACACCACTAGCTACTTACAATGGATCACAGACATCACTAACACTTACAATGGATCACAGACATCATTAGCTACTTACAATGGATCACAGACACCACTAACAACTTACAATGGATCACAGACATCATAACAACTTACAATGGATCACAGACACCACTAGCTACTTACAATGGATCACAGACACCACTAACAAACTTACAATGGATCACAGACATCACTAACTAATGACAATGGATCACAGACACACTTAACAACTTACAATGGATCACATGACATCACTCAACAACTTACAATGGATCACAGACACCACTAGCTACTTACAATGGATCACAGACATCACTAGCTGCTTACAATGGATCACAGCCATCAATAGCTACTTACAATGGATCACAGACACCACTAACAACTTACAATGGATCACAGACACCACTAGCTACTTACAATGGATCACAGACACCACTAGCTACTTACAATGGATCACAGACATCACTAGCTGCTTACAATGGATCACAGCCATCAATAGCTACTTACAATGGATCACAGACACCACTAACAACTTACAATGGATCACAGACATCACTAACAACTTACAATGGATCACTGACATCACTAGCTACATACATTGGATCACAGATTACATTAAATGTTGTCACTACTATACTAAGTGTTGTCACTTCTATTGAAGCACTCACCAGACTTGACGGAGCAGTGGATGTGCGCCCGGGACTCGTAGTAGACCCAGTCGAAACCCGCCTCGACAGCGAGTCTGGCCAGCATGCCGTACTTGGAACGGTCTCTGTCCGAGGTGGTCACGTCAACAGCTCTGCCCTCATAGTGCAGGGAGTCCGTTGCATGATGACCCTCTTCGTCCCAGCCCTCCGTTACACGGAGCTTCACTCCCGGCCATTGGTTCATCACAGATATAGCCAGCGTGTTCAGCTTCTCCTTGCACCTCTGCAAACAGTCAAACACAGTCATGCTATCATACTCTTGGACGACGAGGAACTGTTAAATGTGGGAGGTTAAAAAGTCAATCAATATCAAGTACAACCATGGTAAGAATAACCCTATATTCATGTTACGAAACCTTCTATAAATAGCTTTCATGTGTTCATACGTCAATTTATGCCATGTGCCCCTTTCATTTTCTAATATCTGTACCAATGAAATAATAATTATTATATAGGTCTATGCCTTGTAAAAGTTTACCAGCACAAGCCGAGAGTAAAAAAAAAAGTGCTTATCTTGTAAATGAAAGCATAAACTAATGCGTTTCCATGAACTAGACTGGTACTAGGGCTTCTGGGGATTTTTGGACTACGCATGTGTGGCACATACATACGTGCTAGATCTAACCAGCATATATATATAAAATGTTTAACAGTGTAATGAAACAGATTTTTCATTTCATAGTAATCACCCCTTAATATATTTCAAATTAATGAATAATTTCTGAACATAGAACTTAATATATCCAGATGTGTTAGGAAATCTTCTCACAAACTTGGGTGATCATTATTATTTATTATTTTGCTGTTGACAGTCCCCCACCCCTATTGCAAATACTTGTGAAACTTGACAACTTCGAGAACAGTTGCTTCGTCTCTCTCCCTCCCTTCTGGAACCTAACAGAAACATAATGAAAATTGGTGCAACATAAAGAAATAAAGAATATTCCAGAATGATTTCTTTCAAGCTATATGCCCGATTAAAAGGTTCCTTTCTTCGTTCGGTCCACAACCTTAATGTAGGAATGGTCCACAAAATATTGATCTTGTACCGTGGCCACAAACAACCACGCCACCTACAAAAGTATACACCCTTACCCCGTTCTACTGGGATACCGGCACCTTGTTTGCATCCTCCACTCACATCAACAAACATGACTGTCCACCGCTCAAGTTAAACAAGAAGGAAGTCCCGGAGTGCGTCGCGATCCGGCCCTGTTTCAAAGAGTGGCGAGTGATGCGCAGGCGCTAGGACTCAGAGAAAAATTAGCTCTGTGCAATCACGTGTTACCCTATACCCCCCCTCCCCCCTCTAGAACTGTCGCTCTTTCAACGTGGTGTGCAGGCGTCGAGAAAAGCCCAACGCTATCATTTGTGGAAAATGACATCATTGGACTTAAAATAACTCCCTCCCATATTTTCCCCGCTGGGCAACTTTGAATATAAGCTTGTGCTCAGCATGGAGGTAGCACTCTTTGATGCCGATAGGAATTAGGAGCTGTTTGCATTATCATGTAAGTCGTCGTAATTTTGGACAAATTATATGTATTGTTGTATAGGAAATTAGGTAGAATTAACCCGCCGATATAATGGAGGGCTTAAATCTTGATATTCTTTGGACGTATTTTTTATTTATTTTAAATTCCATTGGGCTTGTTTTGGAAACCACCGTAATGTGGTATTTAACTGTTTGGATCAGAGTTCGGATGACCAATTCTGATTTATACATTATTTAATATTATCTTTGATAGTTTTCTCACTTTGTTAATTTTTGCCTTTAAATTTATTGATATTGTTAGTCTGAAATTAACTTGGGATGTTAGGTATCTTCGGTTATATCCAGCAGGTATTTTTGAAATGTTAGGAATATACTGTTATTGTAGTGGATATAATAGAATGTATTAATTAGTTTAACGACATAGCTACGCCCACTTCACGGATTAATATTTATAAATAATTTCATATATGATCAATTATGAATCTTGGAGTATTGTTATGAGCAAAACTTTACTAGTTTATTTATTAAAGTATGTTTTATAATCATGATTTTGTCAGAAGTACACACTTTCAAGACGGACTTATCATTATTCTTGTATAATTGTCTTTTGAAAGGCTTAGTCCTTAAAAGTAAGTGATAGGCTGTTATTCTTGATTATAATCTTCCATAATTTTCACTATAACTTGCTATGAGAACATTGAGATTGAAAACATTGTTATTACTATTATTATTATTATTATTATTATATTTAGCACCGCATCTTACTACCCTTTCGGGTTATACGCTTTAAGTGCTAATCACGCTAATGGACTAGGAATTGGGAAGGTTGAATTAGAGGAAGTGAACCCACATTTGCGTGGAGAGAGAGTGGAAAACCATTTAGGAAAAACCACCCCCAGTTCACCCGACCGAGATTCGAACCTCGATCTCCCCGTCCTCAGCAGTCGAGCTCAACACGACTAGCGCGTTAGCCAACTACGCCACCGAGGCGGGTGAAAACATTGTTGAACGATGTAAACATGTCCTAATCTGGTAAATGCGATTTATTCGCTCTCTACGCTTTCATTTTTAGAATTATTAAGAACTCGTATTGCTATTGCGCATGGTACTCACTACGTAAAATTATATTGTAATTTCATATGAGACTTATCTATTCTTTGATAATAAATAGGCTTGAAGGCCATTATAGACATCATGTTTCTCTTTTGTATTCAAGTCTAGCAATCCCCTATTTCCCTCATTGTGTATTCTCATATTATCTGTTTTCACATGTATCCAGATAGCTATGTCTGTATACTTGGGCTGGGCATTCGAGAGTAAGCTAATCAAAGGTCACTGGTGATTAACCAATATTTTATTTGTCTTGCGACACCTCCTCTATAGAGGAGGGTTGAATATCTCTCAATTTCACTCGATTTTAAACCTTTCAATAAAATGCTCCGTGACATGCTAATCTATCAATTAAAGCTGTCGTAAGAAACAAATATAATAAGTCTTGGTAAACTGTTCGTAAAATGAAATGAAAATAAATTAGTTCAAAATAACTGAATTCACATATAATTAATATTAAATCCTGACCCTTGTCATCATTATGTCAGATTCCAAACAGGATCCTTACGCGATACTCGACTACAACTCTTAACAACTCTCAACAACTCCCTCCAAAATAAGATAAGTAATATAGAATATATAACAATGTATTGGTAGAAAGGCGGCTACAAGTAAAATGCTGGTTACTCCTATGGGATATCAGGAGTCAGTCGCCTTCGCTGGCTTAGGAAATAAATGGTAACTCTCTCACGCTTTTATCTTAAGATAGATATTTACTAAAAACTTGTGAAACAAAATAACAGGTCTATACATAGTTGTAGACACACCACACCAAAGATCGTTAATGAAATAATAAACACTGTTACTCTATGGAACTAGGAACATTGTTACTCTATGGCACTAGGAACTAGGAACACTGTTACAGAAAAATTGAGAAAAGAGAAACACTAACCAAGCTGCATAAAAATCAAATTCATTTTCAAAGACCTGAATTAAAAAGTGTATACATTATAGCTATGAAAATATTGGTTTTATAAAATTATATTTCAAATAAAAGATTTTTATCTTCAATAGAACTATAACTCTACGGTGATAAGTTATTATTTTGTATTTCAAGTATTTGTGGAGAAATGATGAAAGTTGGAAAACTTTCTCCATGCAACAACCAACGTACCCTCAGAGTCATTTTCATGATAAAATTAAACATGCTATCTTATTTACAATGATAAACAGTGTCTAGTTATAAAATTTAATAAAAATCGCTAGAGCAAATTTCAAGAAATTTTCTCTAACGATTTTGATTAATACCTATACATTATTTATTATCATAAACAAGATGGGAGTTATCAATTTATCAAGAAAATGACTTTGATGGTACTTTACATGAAGGAAATTTTCCAATTTTCATGATTTCTCCGCAACTATTTGAGACACGAAATATTATATAAATGAAAAGTTGTAGTACTATTGAAGATAAAAATCTTTTATTTGAAATATAATTTTATAAAACTAATATTTTCTTAGCTATAATTTATATTTTTTTAAATTCAGGTCTTTGAAAATGTGTTTGATTCTTATGCTCTTTGGTGGACAAAGATGTTTCTCTTTTGTCAATTCTTCTGTAACAATGTTCCTAGTTCCTAATGCTATAGAGTAAGTAACAGTGTTTATTATTTAATTACGATCCTTGGTGTGGTGTGTCTACAACTATGTATAGACCTATTATTTCGTTTCGCATGTGTGTTTGTAGTAAATGTATATTTTAAGATGAAAGCGAGAGAAAGTCATTGTGGTTTCACCGTTCCATTTATTTGGTTTCAAGAGGTCATGAAACGTCCATATTTATCAAAATCTCGATTTCAAATATTCTCAACGATCACAATACTTTCTCTCCGAGGTGTCATGAGAAAGTAAAAACCATGTCAATACAATCTCTATTTAATTTTTAATAGATAAAAATATTTAAAATACCAAAGTGTTAAACATACATAAAACATTTTATTGACATTTTAGTCGTGGCATTTGGCTATAACTTGTAACGACTCTAGTAGTAGTAATAATAATATTTAACTGCATATTTTTCTATGGTTGAGTCAATTCACTGCCTGAAGGCATTAATTTAGCAACTTGTCTTACAGTCATGTTCACAGGGTTGTTTGACTACTAGGCGCTGCCAGATATTAAACATATATGTGACTAAAATAGATTAATTATTGGAACGTGGACTATGAATGGACTGTGCGATATAGATAATGAACTGCTAGAGGAGATTATTGAAAGAAAAAACACCTGATATCCCGTGTGTATGTGAAACCAAGCGTAAAGGGAAATATGTTTTGCTAACGAGATATGGTGGCCTGGCACTAAGGTCACGTGTGGATGAATGGGTAAGAGCAAGTCAGGGAGTATAAGTCATTCACGAGCTAAGTTTACCTGGATGACAGCTCGAAATGTTACTAGAAGTAATCCCTAATATATCACTACGCCAACAGCTGACATCTATCACTTTGGATGACTGTAATGAAAACAGATGGTAATATATTAATGTGATAGTTAACCACAGTAATTTTGGCCAATATTATTTATATATTTATTTGAGGTCGGACACAAAGTTTATTTATAGTTTTATTCCCCTTAAAGAAAATATTAACACCACTTTCACAAAAACTTCTAACGAACATAGCTTCAAAATGGCGGCTGATTAATCTAAACCATATGATTGAACATAACGGTAAACAAGTTTTTTACAATGATGCAGACACGCAGTTGATGAAAATATTTTATTCAGTTCAATATTTCAAAATACGATAAAATAATCATAAAATCATTTATTGTGTGTAAAAATATGACAACAATTTTATCTTTTTCAAGTAAATACGATGCCTGTATTAAAGATATTGATATGTGCACTATATTACACAAAATCAGTAACGTTCCAAAACGAAAAATAAGTACTTTTTATTATGTTTAAAATATTGTTTCGAGTTGAATAAAAAGAAATTATTAAAAAAAATTAAATAGAATGAGAAAACTTAAGTTTACGTTATTTTAAATGTAATATATAACAAGTAATTAAAGATATTTACATTTATAACAAAACTTATTTTTTACAAGAGTTGGCAACACAAAACCTAAACATATGATTTTCGAACTGTCATCCAGGTAAAAACCTATCGTGAATGGAATATAGGTTTAATCCTAAGCCAAACAACTAAGCTGTTTGTGAGAAGCTATGAAATTGCCTCATCCATACTTCTATGGGTACGTATGAAAATAAGTGGTTGCTGGTTATGGTCCGGTGGAGAGTAAAGATAATGTGAGATTGTACTTTTGGAATTAGTTCAGTGAAGACTTAAATGCATGTGAACCTGGTGAAAGAATTATCTTGTTAGGAAATATGAATGGACGGGTGTGTACCCAAGAGAGAATTCAGAGAGAGTGTTGGGAAGGTATGGTGATGACAGGGTGAACGAGAATGGTAATGAGTTATTGAGTCTGTGTTTAGAAAAGGTTTATTTGTGTAGAGAACATGGTTTACGCAAAAATATATTCACTTGTATACATGTAAAAGGGGCGATTCGAGAACTATGATTGATTTTTTAGTGCACAATGAGAGACTTAGAAGTTTAGTAAAGAACAATAGGCATGTGCTTGAAGATTGATGTGGAATGTATCACTTCTTTGTGATCTCCCTAGTTGAAGTAGGTATAAACTTTGTGAGGAAGCAGCGCATGATTATTATGAAAGTAATAATGAAAGTGGAAAAATTGCAGGGTGTGATAGCGCAATATGAAAGATTGATGGGTTAATAATTAACTTTAAAAAACCATGAATGGAATGTCGAAATCTATGTTAATGATATCAAGAGTGCGTTAAAGATATATGTTTAGCTTCGATGGTGGGAAACTTATAAAGAGATGCATGGTGGAATGAACAGATGAAAGAATCTGCGAGTGAATAGAAGCTGTTACGAATAAAAAAATCCCAAAAAAGGCTGTGAGACACGTGCAAATATAAAAGGATGAGTGCAAAGAAAGTAGTAACGGAGATTTAGGGGGAAATTATGTTAAGATAAGGATATAGAATGCAGAATGATTTTAAAGGAAACAAAAAGTTATTCTGTAAGTGGCTAAAGAGAACTAAACAAGAAGTTCAAGAATATACCTTTGACATTCAAAATGAACGTGGTGAGATGATTTGGGAAGAAAAGTGTTTAAGAGAGTGAGGGAAGGAGTATTCTGAGCAATTGAATGACAAAAACGTGAGTAAAGTAGCAGAAAATGGAAAAAACTGTTCTAATGAGTGAAATAATTAACTAATCTGAGGTGCTAAACGCTATGAAATGTTTAATGAATGGCCAAGCTGCGGGTGTAGATGAGATCACAAGTGAAATGCTTAAGTATGGGAGCATGGTACTACTTGCCAGATTTGTGAGTTGTTCAATGTGTCTACTGGGATTGCGAACGTTCCCAATGACTGAAAGAATGTCTTTATACAAAGGAACTATGAGAGCAAAGGCATTAAGAGTGAATTTAATAATTATAGAACAATTAGTTTGTTAAGAATTTTAAGCAAAGTTTTTGGGAAACTTTTTTTCATTTAGAGGGTGCGTTAAAAACCTTTGCACTGGATTTAGGGTGTGCAATGGGGTTTTATGCCAGGTAGAGGTTGCAAGGACCAGATATTTGCATCGAAACAAGTGATTGATAAATGTATGGCTTTAGGAAGAAAGTTTATTGTGCATTTATTGATCTGGAGAAAGTGAATTATCGGGTGAGTAGGATTATTTTATGGAATATTCTTAGAGAGTATGGTGTGAATGCATGGTCAGTAAATGCAATTATGGGAGTGTATGATGGAAGTAGTATCAAAAGAGGCAAAGATGATAATATTTAAAAGTCTGTTGATGTCATAATTATTTTATGAATGTGAAGCGTGGGTTTGTCAGAAGAACACATGAGAAGGGTAAATGCAGTTGGAATAATATATTTAAGAAATTGTAACCTTGTTACAACAAGTAAACAATTAGAGGTTGTTTCACTCACCATCCTGGCCCCAGTTGACTCGTCTCAACAAGACCGCGACTCTACAACACATCGCGGCACTGTCTAATACTTGACTGAATCGAGGCCCGTGGTTCATTACCTGTCGTGAGTACCGAGCCGTGCTCAAAGAAAAAAGAACGATATGCACGAGTGCTCTGCGGTATCTCCTAGTATGCTCTAGACGCATGCTACCCTTTATCTCTCTCTTCCTCCTATTGTTCCCGCGCCCTGAGAACACGTGGTAGATTCATAAGATATATAATGGTAGAAGTCTGTGATGTAGTCACATATTACATACTGGTTTCAAGGTGAGTGAGGTTGTCATAAGCTGATTAATGTTAGAGAATTCTAAATTCCCTTTGGACCTAAACTATTTTTAACTTATTCAAAATTATCGTTTCATGACTTATAAAATTTAAACTTATTGGTTATTAACATGGAATTCACAACTGATGGACTTCGTATATTTGGACTCCTAAACCCATGTAAATATCTTTTTTTCTCTGCAAGATTAGTTCAAGCCGTATGTTTGCATTATGATCTCTTTGGGGGTCAATTGGTCTGTGTTTTTACTTTTAGCTGGTCCACCTAGCGGATGTTTATTATCCTTTGGGTAGTGGCCATTTGGGACGGTTATTAACCGATAGCGTCATTCGTCGGCTCTACTTATTTTAATATTTCTTAGGATTAAAATCATCTTGCTATTTATTGGGGGATTCTGTAGTATTGTTTATTAATGCTTAACGTTTATTGTTTGTTAGTTAAAGATGTGGGCGCAAGTTGGGAAGATTGTACTGTAGACTTCGCTTTTATAGCAAAATGTGTGAGCAAGCCATTTGGCGGCGTCGTTATCCAAAATCAAAGTTTAATGTTTTGGCAGATGATTTCAAATAGAGTCTTGTTCATTTGGTAGGACGATTATTTAATGGAGCTATATTGTTATTGTTTCATCTAAATGAAAGCTGCTGTCAAGAGCAATTAGATAATTATTTTGCACAATCTTATAGATTGTACGTATGTACGTATGTACGTATGTATGTACGTATGTAAGTAAGTACGTATGTACGTATGTACGTATGTACTTGTATGTATGTATGTATGTATGTATGTATGTATGTATGTATGTATGTATGTATGTATGTATGTATGTATGTATGTATGTATGTATGTATGTAGTATGTATGTATGTATGTAGTATGTATGTATGTAGTATGTATGTATGTATGTATGTATGTATGTATGTACGTATGTATATGTAGTAGTCGTATGTAGTATGTATGTATGTATGTATGTATGTATGTATGTATGTATGTATGTATGTATGTATGTATGTATGTATGTATGTATGTATGTATGTATGTATGTATGTATGTATGTATGCATGATGTATGTATTTGTATGTAATATTTTAAAATTTGTACAAAAGGATTGAAAACTTCAATATGTAAATAACCAGTTATAAGTAAACCACCTTCAAAATAATGTTTACTTTGAATAAATTTTACAATACACTCTCACAAACTTTCTCATATTGTATATAGCTTTGAGGATAATTTTCAAAATTAGGCTTTGAGCAAACAACCCTTAACTCTGTTTTCCTCATAAATAAATCCACATCATCTTGTTAATTCTAATAATAGATCTTTATATTTTAACTTTTAAGCCAATTTGTTGAATTATATTTATTAAAATTCAAATTTTCAAAAATTAATTATTTGTAAGCTACCCTAAAATTATTTATAAAAAAAGTAAGTATTCTTATTTATCAAGAAAACTTATTCCTAGATTCCCATTTTGAATTCAATTTAATAATTTCAAGTTTTCTATAAAATTGTTGTAAGTAAACTACCCTTAAATCAATTTATTTTATTTAAATAAAGATACATAGTATGTGATTGTATAAAAGAGTTGTCATTTGAACCAAATCGTTAGAGCTACAAAAATCAGTCATTAGTTAATCGCTATTAATTTTTTTAGAAAAAAAAATTATATACATATATATAAATATTTATAATACAATCAAATTAACAGATAGCAATTTGAACTAAAACTATAAAACCAAGTTTTAAATATTCAAATATCCAAAAATCTAAATGACATTCGCTTAATTGTGCCGACATAACTTTATTGTTTTGTTCTCCTTGGTGGAAAATTTGTTGCCCTACACTTTGATTCAGTTGTTAGTAGACATTTGTTTATTTACCGAATTGAGGGGTTCTGGTTCGTTCCCCAGAAAAGGCAATAAACGTATGATATAATATGTACACATTGATGCTCTTGTTGATGATTAATTGACAGTGTAGGGGCGGTATGCTGTTCTAGAACCCCCAAGACCGGACCTCAAGATGTCGAGGTTGTTTCGAGCCGGCTAGTTATATTCTAGAGAAACCGCCCACATCACAAAAACATCACCTGTTGTTTACGGTAAATTGAAATCGGCGAGGGAACAAAAAGTTTTTATTTAAGAAAGAAAAAACATTTATTTTCGGTCTTACTTGAAAAAGCAACCATTAACCGGCTCAAACTTTTTTTTTTTCAACTTTAATTTTTAGAAATACGTTTCAGATGACCTCCATTACCAAATTTAATATAATTTTAACATTAGTTTGTGACTACTTTAAGAAACTAGCACGTAACGGGAGTATATTAGTACATATTAAAGCTATACATGAGATTATTTTTTGTGTTAAAATTATTTTAATCAACTGTTTTAATTATTATAAGAAGGTTTTAAATTTAATCCAATATTTATTGACCTCCATTTTTGTGTTCATAAAATGTTGTACTTTCTCATTATGACGGACTTGAAGGATCCGAACTATGCACCAATTATCAGTCGAACCAATACGGGTGTACTGATAATGATGATTTACCATTCTTCTCCACACAAATGTGGCTACACTTGATCTAAATTATACCTCCCTGTATATTAGTCTGAGAATGTGGTTGGATCATACGAGTAATAAGACATAGAGGAAAGAAAATAAACTAGGCAACACCGTAACATTTCTAGGTAGTAGTCTGGAAACATATTGTGATATTAAAATAGCTATCAAATATTAAGGTGGGGTTGCAATTTATTTTAACTAGTGTAAACATTAGTTTCCTGTTGGTTCATTTACCTTATATAAGTGTATATTGGGTAAAAACTATATTTAATGTAATGTAATGTATTGAAATGGAAATGGAAATGGAAATTGAAATTTATAATGTAATGTGCAGGGCCCGGCATTGCATGACATTGCATCTTTTTTCTGTAAGTCAATCGCAATGCTAACTTGTATATAAACACATTTTATGACACTCTGATATCGAAAATATTACTTTTATTGTGCATATTTTTGCATTTTTAGGTTTATTTTTACAGTTTATGATTTTTTGGCGTTTTTTTAAGCATTTTTGAGGCTTTTTCTTACTGTTTTTACTCTTATCGTGCATTTTATATCATTTTTAGAATTATTACATAAAAATAGTAACTCACAAAGGGTAATGCACATATTCACATATCCATTATTTGAATTTACTTAAAGCATTAATTTTCTCTTGTAATTATTAGTACGGCCAGGCATGGAACAATTGTAGTCTAATGTTTTCTGATAGAGCAGCACTAAATACAAAAGAAATTAAGAAGGAAAAGTACATATATTTTTAGATTCTTATATTGCTTATATTTCGATGGAAAACCCAAATACTGGACAACTGGTTAGCTTGATATTTAAGGAATGTAAGGCTTTGTTTACCTCAGTGGTACAGTCACAAATGTTTATAATGTGGCTGTTAGTTGAGGAGATTAGTGTCAGTTTGAATTGTATCTCTCGAGCTAGTTGACTTACTACTGCAGGTGAGTTTTAACACGGAACTCGGCAGCACAGGCAGGGTGGAAAGAGAGGGGTGGGAGGGGTGGAAAGAGAGGAGAGGGAGGGATACTCCCCTAGCAGTGACAACATTCACTTGTCCTTGAACTGGTCCGCGCATGTGTACATGTTTTTTTTGCGACTACGCAACCCCCAAGAGTTTCATGTTAAGCCTGTTGTACTTTCATTTATTTGTATATTTCCAAGTGAGCAGGATGCCGAATATCAAACCATCTCATTCCTACCATTTACGACAGTTAGTTAACGAGTTTGGTGAAAGCGTTTTTTCCACAGACGGGAGAGTATTATTTTGTAAATTGTGCGAGTCGACAGTTTCAGCAGAAAAAAGGTTTTCTGTTACTCAGTATATCGGTCATGAGAAACACAAGAGTGCTTTAAAACGGACAGCAACAAAAAAAATAACTCAAAGATTGCTGTTCCAAAGTGCTTCAACCTCTAAAACCAAATCATCTCCTTTCAATCAAGAGTTGTGCGAAGTATTGTTGACAGCTAATATATCATTCGGAAAAGTAAATCATCCTAAATTTCACGAGTTTTTAGAAAGACACACGAATAATTCTATACCAGATGAATCTGCTCTGCATAAAAACTATGTGAGTTTGTGCTATGAGAAAACTCTAAGTAAAATACGAAGCAGTGTGTGCGGGGAAAAAATCTGGGTATCAATTGATGAGACCATAGATGTAGAAGGTCGGTATGTAGGTAACGTAGTTATTGGAACTCTTGAACAGAATACTGTTGGTCAAACATTTCTCTTGAATATAAAAATTTAAATAAATCCAACCACTCCACAATCAGCAAGTTGTTTGATAAATCCATGTTTCTGCTTTGTACTGACGGTATTAACCATGATAATGTTCCTCTTTTTTAGAGTGATGCTGCGCCGTATATGGTCAACGCAGCAACTGTAATTAAAGCATTGTATTCGAAAATGATTCACATAACATGTGTCGCTCATGCAGTTCACCGAGTTGTTGAAGAGGTGAGAAATAACTTTGGAAATGTTGACTAACTAGTGTCAAACGTTTAAAAAAAACTATTCTTTAAAGCGCCAAGATGGTGGCACCGGATGTACCCTTACCACCTCAGCCAATAATTACCCAATGATGCACATGACTTCATGCGTGTTTTTATTATTGTGATCATATATATGTTTTAAAAACAGTAGTGAACAGATTTGACAATGAAGCTTGGCGTATATCAAGGCTAATTTCAGTATTTTGACCGTAACCATAACAAACTTAGAAAAGAAAGGTGTGCCATTGTCTAACGCTACTGCTCTTATCACAACACTACAGGATAACCTCAAGAAATTTTCAGGCAAAATTGGAGAAGCAGTGTTTGCAAAACTTCAGAATGTGTTGATAAAAAATTCTGGTTTGAAAACGGTGTATAAAATTGCTGACATAATCACGGGTAAAAGTGACTCTTTAGAAGACATTGAAGAGGACATATCACGGGTGACATTCCATACTTCAAGCATGCTCTAGTAACAATCGTGGATGTAGAGCGCAGCTTCTCTAGGTACAAAAACCTCTTGGCCGATCATTCACACCTGAGAATCTGCAGATGATCTTCATTGTGCATTGCAATGCAGAATAAAGTAAATCTAAGATTTTCTTTCATCTCTATATCATTCTCACATGCACACAAATGTTCTGTCTATTTTATTATTTTTAGTGGGCAGATTGGTTATACAATATTTATTTATTTATTTCTACTTTTGCAGGATTCTCCCATTACCATAATCGGACAGTAGTATTAAATAATAACAATAATAATAATAATAATAATAGGATTTTAAATGTATTATTAATTTTTAAGCACATTTTTTGTATTTCTTAGAATAAAAAATCGAGTTTTTAAACGCATATTTTTTCGTTTTTAAAGGCATTTTACTTATTTTTGAGCGCATTAATACTCCATTTTTAAGTGAATTTTTGGGGGTTTTAAGGGCACCAACTTCCGGGCCCATGGTAATGTAAATGTAAATGTAAATTGTGTATGTATGTATGTATGAATGTATGTATGTATGTATGTATGTAGGCCTATATATGAATTATATATATATATATACATGTATAACTGTTCAGAGGACTTTTAATTCTTCCCAATGAACTAACTAGAAAGATGAAATCGTAGAGGAACCACTTAAAAGTTGCACAACACTTTCAAACTTGAAAACTGATAAAATATAAAAATCACAAAAAATAAAAATTTGTTTTAGTTAATATCAATTCGTCGATATGTTATTTGCACATCAAACGCAAAAAGCAATTACAATAGAAATCCCACTGTCAATTCTAAATAGAATTTGCAAATTTTGTTGTAATGCAGTGACCTGTTTTTATAGATATTTTTGTTGTTTTGTATTCATATTAATAAATAAATAAAAATAATCTGTCAAATAAAATTACACAATTAGTGTTCAATATCATTATTATTTTTTATTTGAGCATACATTCACATACACTATCCTTTTAAACAAATCAATTACTACTATATTTTAAAAAAAACATCTTTAAAATGAAGGCGTGTGGGACAGAAAGAAGCTGTTTTAGTGAAAAGTAAATATCCTCTCAGGCTGATATTTGGTTCATCATCTGAGCCTAAGAAGCCGTGAGAAACTTTATTTTATATCTTCACAAGGAACTTTGTCAGGAAACCTGATAATAATACTCTCTGACTTTTGTAAATGTGAGCATTTGGCTCACCGAGAAGTACAAATCGTAATGATCATACAAGAGATAAAGTGGGGGGACTTTAACTAAGGTAACCTCCCCATTTAGCTTTCTAGAACCACTTTCCACGTTTCAGAAGTTAAACTTCAGATAATGGATGGAGTCCGTCAAACATGGCTCCGAACTAGGGATGTGGTATCGAGACAAAAGTATGTTACTATAATCATTAAAAGAAAAAGATCAATACCGTACTAGTATTGAAAGAAAAGTATCCTTAACAGTAAGTATCGGTATCAATTGTTCTAATCTGGATTCTTTTATCTAATAATAATAATTTCATTTTTGCAACATAATTTAGTTTTTCATATTTATTCAAACGATGAAATGTAGTCTAATGATTTAACCATATTATAGTATACTTAGGTGTATCATATCTATGTTATGTGTTGGAACTTGAAAGGTATAGTCAATAGTATTGTGTGATGAATATTATAACGGGTTTTACCATACCGGATTTCAAAACGTCTATGAAAATGTGGCTGACGGGGAGAGATTTAATAGCTAAATATGATAGTAATATAGTTTTTCAATCGATTTTTTAACCTTTTTAACAATAGTAAACATTTAAACCCAGCATCAGTGAAGATAACAAAAAAAGTTGTTTCTTATGATACCGAAGTGTGAGTACAAAAATCAGTAAAAGTATCGAGTAAAAATACTAGTATCGAAAGGAAAATATCAATATTAGTAAAGTATCGATACATTTTTTTAACATCCTTACTCCGAACCATGCCATACACGATGTCACTACTTACTAGTTGTAGAAAAGGCTATAATAATCATCATTTGGGAGAAAAGTTTTCCTCATGTTTTACTAAATAAGTTCATTGTTACATTAGTGTGAGCTCAGTCGACTGTAAGAGTGAGCCCGAAAAATAGCAAACTAGCTATCCAATAGTTTTCAGAACAGTTCGACGCCCTCAGGAATACTGCAACACAAGTTAAACTTAAAAATAGGTAGGCCTATTATAATAATATCCCTTGGTTACTTTAATACTAAACAAGGTTACGTAATGAAACCATAGCAGTGACAAAGTATGATACATAACTAATCCCTGCAACAATTTTAGCAGGCTATCTCAAGGGAATGTCTGTTTCTAACAGAGAATCTAGCAACTATAGACCCTGAGGGTTCCTTTATTTTGAGACAGAGGCAGTTTCCAACTAACTGGTGTTCTCAATAATTATTCAGTAGCTACAAGGTCAAACCTTGGACATGGCTAGTATTAATCTGACCAAAACCGTTCTCAACCATGGCCAGTAATAGCTGTACGTGGCCATTTACTATACAATTTTATAGTTCATTCAATAAAAATAGAATAAATTTAGTTCACTCTCACTTTATCCACTCTTATGTAATAAATGACAGAACTATACTTTTAAATTGAAGGATAGTTTTTTTTTATATTATAAACCTGTCGTAGAAAAGCATAAATACTGGTAACATTATAACTAAATATTGGGTGATAACGTATTAGATCGAAACCTAATAATCAAAGGTACTTGTCTTGTTTTTTTATTATTTACAGATGAGGGAAGAGACTATGCTTATTTGCCATAATTTATTTCGAAATACTTCTATCTTCATTCTTAGTGTCTGGCGTAATACACAGTTTTTAGGCAAACCAAAAGCACAAAATAATTACAAACATTTATATGCTTAGGTAAAACAATATTAACATTGTGTGCATTAACAAATTATCAACGTTATCTTCCAATATTAACATTGTGTGCATTAACAAATTATCAACGTTATCTTCCAATATTAACATTGTGTGCATTAACAAATTATCAACGTTATCTTCCAATATTAACATTGTGTGCATTAACAAATTATCAACGTTATCTTCCAATATTAACATTGTGTGCATTAACAAATTATCAACGTTATCTTCCAATATTAACATTGTGTGCATTAACAAATTATCAACGTTATCTTCCAATATTAACATTGTGTGCATTAACAAATTATCAACGTTATCTTCCAATATTAACATTGTGTGCATTAACAAATTATCAACGTTATCTTCCAATATTAACATTGTGTGCATTAACAAATTATCAACGTTATCTTCCAATATTAACATTGTGTGCATTAACAAATTATCAACGTTATCTTCCAATATTAACATTGTGTGCATTAACAAATTATCAACGTTATCTTCCAATATTAACATTGTGTGCATTAACAAATTATCAACGTTATCTTCCAATATTAACATTGTGTGCATTAACAAATTATCAACGTTATCTTCCAATATTAACATTGTGTGCATTAACAAATTATCAACGTTATCTTCCAATATTAAACTTCCCTACATGTTTTTTTTTTTTACCTTTTAAATTATTTTTTTTAGTAAATCTGCTAAAAAACATTTCCTTTTTTGAACGCGTGTTGTTCTAAAGTAGGAGAGTTTTAACATGAGCACTTGTTCTAAAGTAGGAGAGTTGTAACATGAGCACTTGTTCTAAAGTAGAAGAGTTATTACATGAGCACTTGTTCTAAAGTAGGAGAGTTGTAACATGAGCACTTGTTCTAAAGTAGGAGTTATTACATGAGCACTTGTTCTAAAGTAGGAGAGTTGTTACATGAGCACTTGTTCTAAAGTAGAAGAGTTATTACATGAGCACTTGTTCTAAAGTAGGAGAGTTGTAACATGAGCACTTGTTCTAAAGTAGAAGAGTTATTACATGAGCACTTGTTCTAAAGTAGAGAGTTTTACATGAGCACTTGTTCTAAAGTAGGAGAGTTGTAACATAGACACTTGTTCTAAAGTAGAAGAGTTATTACATGAGCACTTGTTCTAAAGTAGGAGAGTTGTAACATGAGCACTTGTTCTAAAGTAGAAGAGTTATTACATGAGCACTTGTTCTAAAGTAGGAGAGTTGTAACATGAGCACTTGTTCTAAAGTAGAGAGTTGTAACATGAGCACTTGTTCTAAAGTAGGAGAGTTGTAACATGAGCACTTGTTCTAAAGTAGAGAGTTTTACATGAGCACTTGTTCTAAAGTAGGAGAGTTGTTAAACATGAGCACTTGTTCTAAAGTAGAAGAGTTATTACATGAGCACTTGTTCTAAAGTAGAAGAGTTATTAACATGAGCACTTGTTCTAAAGTAGGAGAGTTGTTACATGAGCACTTGTTCTAAAGTAGAAGAGTTATTACATGAGCACTTGTTCTAAAGTAGGAGAGTTGTTAACATGAGCACTTGTTCTAAAGTAGAAGAGTTGTACATGAGCACTTGTTCTAAAGTAGGAGAGTTGTAACATGAGCACTTGTTCTAAAGTAGAAGAGTTATTACATGAGCACTTGTTCTAAAGTAGGAGAGTTGTTACATGAGCACTTGTTCTAAAGTAGGAGAGTTGTAACATGAGCACTTGTTCTAAAGTAGGAGAGTTGTAACATGAGCACTTGTTCTAAAGTAGAGAGTTGTTACATGAGCACTTGTTCTAAAGTAGGAGAGTTTTACATGAGCACTTGTTCTAAAGTAGAGAGTTGTTACATGAGCACTTGTTCTAAAGTAGGAGAGTTTTACATGAGCACTTGTTCTAAAGTAGGAGAGTTGTTACATCAGCACTTGTTCTAAAGTAGGAGAGTTGTTACATGAGCATTGTTCTAAAGTAGGAGAGTTGTTACATGAGCACTTGTTCTAAAGTAGGAGAGTTTGTTACATGAGCACTTGTTCTAAAGTAGGAGAGTTGTTACATGAGCACTTGTTCTAAAGTAGGAGAGTTTTACATGAGCACTTGTTCTAAAGTAGGAGAGTTGTTACATGAGCACTTGTTCTAAAGTAGGAGAGTTTTACATGAGCACTTGTTCTAAAGTAGGAGAGTTGTTACATGAGCACTTGTTCTAAAGTAGGAGAGTTGTTACATGAGCACTTGTTCTAAAGTAGGAAGTTTTAACATGAGCACTTGTTCTAAAGTAGGAGAGTTGTTACATAGCACTTGTTCTAAAGTAGGAGAGTTGTTACATGAGCAATTGTTCTAAAGTAGGAGAGTTGTTACATGAGCACTTGTTCTAAAGTAGGAGAGTTTTTACATGAGCACTTGTTCTAAAGTAGGAGAGTTGTTACATGAGCACTTGTTCTAAAGTAGGAGAGTTGTTATATTCCGTTCAAGATAAGTTTTTACCTGGATGACAGTTCGAAAATCATATGTTTAGGTTTTGGGTGCCAACACTTGTAAAAGATCACAGTTTTGTTATAAATGTAAAGATCTTTAATTACCTGTTATATATTACATTTAAAATAACGTAAGCTTAAATTTTCTCAAACTATTTCATTTTTTTATATATAATTTCTTTTTATCCAACTCAAAACAATATTTTAAACATAATTAAAAGTACTTATCTTTCGTTTTTGAACGTTACTGATTTTGTGTAATATAGTGCACACATCAATCAATATCTTTTAATAAAGGCATCGTACTTACTTGGAAAAGATAAAATTGTTGTCATATTTTTCACACAATAAATGATTTTATGATTATTTTATCGTATTTTGAAATATTTAACTGAATAAAATATTTTCATCAACTGCGTGTCTGCATCATTGTAAAAAAACTTGTTTACCGTTATGTTCAATCATATGGTTTAGATTGTTAGTCGCCATTTTGAAGATATGTTCGTTAGAAGTTTTTGTGAAAGTGGTGTTAATATTTTTTTAAGGGGAATAAAACTATAAATAAACTTTGTGTCCGACCTCAAATAAATATATGAATAATATTGGCCTAAATTACTGTGGTCAACTATCACATTAATATATTACCATCTGTTTTCATTACAGTCATCCAAAGTGATAGATGCCATCTGTTGGCGTAGTGATATATTAGGGATTACTTCTAGTAACATTTCGAGCTGTCATCCAGGTAAACTTAGCTCGTGAATGACTTATACATGATCACTTGTTGTCTAACGTAGGCCAGTTGTTACATGAGCCCTTGTTAATCTAACTGCACAATACCCCTTATAAGAGCTGCTCTGCTAGAACCTCCAAGTAGAAGACCAGCTCTGATGATGAAAAGGTTGAAAAAGGAAAAGAAATATAGATAAATGGTCTGGTCAAGGGGCGGGGCAAAAGGGGGGCTAAACCAGTCCCTCCCCTCAAGCGGATTGTCCGTTGTTGCCATATTATTGTGCTTTAATCGGGAAATCAAGTTTATTATTGGACGTAGCTATGAGACCAATTTTTGTATTTATATTTTCAGGATTTTTGGCAGAAACTAGGTACTAACTATATTTTTACTAACTTGTTTCATCTCTTATTATTCAAAATTCTAAATAAATATGTTATGTTAAAATGTATTCCATCGCTACCTATAAAACATAATTTTATTTAATAGAATTACAATATAGTTAGATCTTTACAAAAACCTTTCATATCAAACTGAAAAATGAATATTGAATATCTAACCTTTACAAATGGTTTATTATAACCTATTTACATAAAGCTTTTAGTTGGCCACCGGTTGCATAGCTTATAGCTTGCCGTGTGAATACATGAAAGTATATTTAAGTGATGTTTTGAACTGACCTAATGACCCTATAGTTTAATCCGACCATACCTTTATACGCCCTTAGTTTTTTTTTTATTAAAGATGGTGCGTGTATTTGGTCTATCACAGGGAGACAGGATTATCAAAGCGAGCTTAGAATAAGCTCACTAGAATTCACCTGGGAGGAGAATAGGAAAACCTCATTTATAAAGCTGTTTTAAACAACCCCCAACTGATCGAACCGGGAACCAACCCTTCTCTCGACATTCTGTGTCCCAGCTGAGCACACTGAGCTAACTCTACTGTCTACTGTCTACTGTCTACTGTCTACTGTCTACTCTCTAGAGCTCAACAAGGCTAATCTCATGAACAGATAAACTTGACTCACCATCATATATATAGTAGGCTCACGGCTTTCACTTTTTATAGACCTACATAGTTGAAACATTACTAGAGACAGTTTTTATAGACCTACATAGTTGAAACATTACTAGCGACAGTTTTTTTAATATAATTACCACTAGCCCACGGCTTCACCCACATTAAACAACACATCAACACATCCGATAGCTTCAAATGATAGAAAAGAATGAAACCCCAAGAGCATTGTTTGATGTGCGTACGTAGATTCACGAATAAACACAGACTCTATC
Organism: Timema cristinae; assembly: GCA_039000515.1. Taxonomy (NCBI): domain Eukaryota; kingdom Metazoa; phylum Arthropoda; class Insecta; order Phasmatodea; family Timematidae; genus Timema; species Timema cristinae. The sequence continues at coordinate 6,747,175 of JBCFYV010000935.1, forward strand.
ACTTGCCATCTTCTGTACCCGCGATACCAGCCGCGACGAATGTTTACTGCACACACCAGGTTTTTCGGCACTACTTCCCTCTGCGATGAGATAGCATGATGCTATATAGCATACCATGGTTCGAGGGAAAATAAGGAACGCAACAGAAGTCCCATCTCGAGCCTTTGAGTACCTGATGAGTTTACTGACAACAAACAAACAGCCAGACAGGCATGCAAACATTATAAAAATGGATTATTTGTGGTTTTTATAGTTTATAATACCCAGAGTAAAGGAAATCTCTACAAAAAGGTAAATGCTCAAACAAACCTTTTAGTGTAGTTATTTGTATAAACTTACTGTATAAGAAACACAAATGAAGTTGAAAGAAACACTCTATTATAGGCTAAGTGCCCAATCGCACCAAGTAAAAACTGTGATGTTGGTTTAGTACCAAGAAACAAAACTAAATAAACCTAATTCACAAGCAACAGCAGAAAACGACTACAAAAATACCTAAATTTAAGGAGAAATTGCAAGCACACTAAAAGTGGCTCTCTTATGAGAAGGCATTGTTGCAAATAAACAATAAATACATAAATGCATTATTTACTATTAGACTTTAGGAACTAGTTATTTTTCATCTATTAGAATTATTATGAACTGTGCACTGAATGTGATACATTGTTTACGATTAGTTAAGCGATAAGTCGACCTGGTGGTCTAGGGGTAAGGTGTCCAGGGTTCAATCCTAGGTGCCGGCACAGATTTAGCTGACTACCAGGAAAACTTGTCAATGTGGGGAATGCCAGGCCTCCACCGTGGTTCGGATCCCACGCTAAACTGTAGGTCCTTCATTTCAACATGCAATCACCCTACCATTACACATTGGCGTAAGTGCGTACAGCTCGAACGGGTAGTAAGACGCAGTGCTAATAATAATAGTCAAGCGATAGTTGACAGTTCCCTTATGTGTAATGTGTGTTTGTCAAAGACACGCTATTTACCTTCTCATGTGACTGGACACAGAAACCTCCAAACTCTCGTTGCTAAGGAGGTTTATACTAGCTTTGTTGATACTCCTACTAGATCCGGGGATAGATTGCCACTCAACATTTCGTTAGAAATACCTCTCTGAGAGATGTAAGCTGGGAGTGTTAGAGTTCTCCCAATCTTGTTCTACTTGAGATTGTTCAGATGACTTGCAGCTTCTGTCTGGGTCAACTCTACAAGTACAAGCAAGACAATAGGCCTATCTGTTTGGGTGTCATTATTACAAGTATTACATTTTTTATCAAAACAATGCTGAACGAGGCCTTGAACAGGGTCATGGTACTACGAATATACAAGGTAGGGACATCAGCCGAGGTAGGGAATGACGTCAGAGTCGAGCCTACAGACTAGCAAACGCACTGGTGTCTTTAAATTAAGCAAAAAGTATTATAGATATACTTCTAATTGCATCAATTTACACTGACTACATCTTAAGGGGGCACGTAACATAGGTTCTTACACTGGCCACATCTTAAGGGGGCACGTAACATAGTTTTATACATTGGCTACATCTTAAGGCCAGTGCTATGACTTGACAAATAAAAGGCGCATTGCTATGCACATTAAAAGTAAAATAAAATTCCCAATTAAAAAAAGTATATCCTTGATAAATCGTATACATTGTCGTATACAAATAAAATTTTAATTAATAGTGCCTTACTCTGTAAGCTATATCAAAATAAATGTACACGAGAATAACTTTAACTAGTAGCAACCGTCCTTATGTTTAAATACATCAGTAGCTTCAAGGATCTCAACACGATAAGGGTTGTTACACCTGGGACTACACTTATATGAGACATTAGAAACTTTCGCACCAAATCCAATTTCCCATAAGGTAGCTTTGAACTGTCACCACTACCAGAACTAGATGGTCAACAACGCACTCAGGCATAGTGCCATGGGAGTGACTGGTTCTTATTGGGGTGGGAGGGAGGTTCCCTCTTCAACCCCTTGCTAACGTCACCTCACCCGTGTATAGCGTTCCAGAAGTCTCGCCCAAAGCATGGAGGGATTGTTACCATAACTACCTGCTATAAACTAAAAGAAGTCGCTTACAACACTTGTGCTAAGTGACCATAAAATGGCTTCAAATAGCTTCATGAAGCACTAAATACCCATAGGTTTCCTGTGGCTAGCACCCCTTTCCCCTAGAAATGTCCTTCTGACTACGCCCCCCCCCCTCTTAAGTAAGGGTCCGGGTGCACAAACCTGTTCAAATACCTAAAGAACATCATGTGTATTACTTACATGACAACTCAAGTTATTTCCATGTACACGAGTAATGTTGGGACATCGAAACACACAGCCTACTAGCGGCATATCAAGGGGGAGGGGGCAGCCTCCCCCCCCCCCCCCGGTAATTTCATAGACTACTATTGGAGCTCCAGATTTTAGTACTTTTATTGGTTAAAGGTTTAGCTACACTTTTTATCAAATCCCCTAGAAAAACTAACTTTCCTTGCCCTTGGCCGGAATAACGTTTAAAGAGTTTTCATGGAAAGAAGAGTAAAAGTTCTTTGTTTAGCACCACGTCTTACTACCCACTCGGATTACATACATGCTGAGTACTAACAATGCAAATGTTCTGGGGATGAGGAAGATTCAATTTAGAGGAAATGTACCCTAATCTGCATGGAGGGAGAATGGAAAACTGTTTTGAAATAATCACCTCAGCATGCAATCGGAATTTAAACCCTGATATCTCCTTCATGAGAAGTTAATTATATTGAGAGAGTGACACCTTAGACCGTTTGGCCATCAATGGGGTTGGCATGAGATATCTAAGAAATGTATGTGGACAGCTCGTATGGACATTCAGTGGTGAGGGAGTTCGGGAATCCAACAGGTCGATGTAAAAGAAGCGTGTTTCGTTGATCTGGTCCTGTTGATAGAATGAGTGTGCAGCGACTATATGAAGGTAGAGTGTGTGCATCTAAAGAAAGGGCTAAGCCATGTAAGACGTGGCTAAATGTTGTAGATGAATGTGATAAAAATAGAAACACGAGTTTTAAGAATAAAAGAGCACGTAGACTCGGTATGTGGATGTTGAAGGGAGTATACAAGGTTAGGGACGTGTGGAGAAAGTTAGTGAGGATGGATTAAGTACGGAGCTGTTGTTTTTTAGCTATATGCACAGTGTCTTGACCACCCCGTAAGGGAATGGCGTGATTATGTTTACTAAACAAATATAAATAAATAAAGTAATTGTTTCTGTCCAGTTAAAGAAATCAGCTGTTTGGTTAGGACAAGAATGTTTATATGCATGAGTAGTTTACATAGACTTAGACTAAAATATAGAATGAAAATTGTAAATTAAAAAAACTAAGTAGAAAAATTGTGGTCTGTTAATTTGGAAGTAAAAATTAAATAAGAGTTTAAGCTTTATCTATTTGGCGAAGAATATTTCTTGAAACTAGAAAATAACTTTTTTTTTAAATAACAAAAATTGTCAACACAATATTTGTGATTATTGTTTATTGATGATATAACAGCACTTGTTTTAGAGATTACTGTGAACAACATGTCATGTGATAAGGTTTTTTACCTCCATTAATGTTTCCAGCCCGTGGTATGGGTCAGGTGTTTATTAAAGTAATATATTTTCCACAACCGGCTGGCTAGGCTTCATTTGACCGGGTTAGTGAGATTAAATATTTAGAAACAATTTTAACTAGCAATAACGATATTAGAGGGATAATCAGTAAAAAAATAGTGTCTGTAAATACTGTCAGTAAGTTGTTGACATCTCGCCTGCTGTCAAGGAATGTCAAACTAAGAATATACTAAACAATAGTTAATATACCGGTTCTCTATGGGTGTGAAACGTGGTATCTTACCTTACATGACCAAAACAAATTTACGGTATCCGCAAACAAGGTGCTTAGGAAGATATTTGCTCCAAAAAGGACTAATGGGAAGTATAGGGGTTACATAATGATGAGTTACATATTCTGTACTCATCACAAGACTTTGTTAAGATGATAAATCTCGCAGATTACAGTGGACAGGACATGCAACGTTAATGGAAGAATCAAGAACATTGTTCAGAAGATGCCATTGGGAAGATGGTGTGGATGGTCCCGAACAAACTATCGCTCCATTTGACCAGTGATGACGCTAGTGTCCACTCAGTGTCCCTTTATTCAAGTTCTTGCGTAAGGCTCCTAGACGCAGACGGGAGGCTTGGGGTCCTCCATAAGCCACGTGACGCTTTGAGGGGCGAGGAGGGAGCTTTAATGTCTCCGTGGAGGAGGGTGGGGTAAAATACAGGTCCTAAACTCAAATTATAAATATTATTGTTGATGTTTTCACCTTTGATAAACATACTTAGAGATAACTTTCGAATATCTGTGGCGTTGAAAATGCAACGTTAGCACTTACTTTTTGTTTATCAGTATTTGTAATGCGCGTTGTCTGCCCGAGACTATAACGCCGAGCACATGTTTATACTCACTGCACTTGTTTAGATGTGTCCAGTCTACTGACCCCCTCACACCTGTCAGTCAGTTATAAATAGGCCCTATTTATAAGAATACTTGAGTTTGAGTATAATTTATATTCCCACTGCTCATTCTTTGCATAGGCCCTGAATAGTCGCTTGTGTTTGTACAAAAACACAAATAATGTATTCAAAAAGAGTAGACTTGTTCATTGCTTGCGCGTAAAAAGCGATATCCAGCAAAAACAGAGGAAAAGTCTCAAGAAGATGTTGTAGTGAAATGTAAAGAAGCAAAAGTACATAATTTATCTCTTGTCAAGTTTGAGGAGTCCATCAACAGTGTTATTTCTTCGTGCCAGCAGCTTGTTATGGAAAGTAAAGCTTCAAATATCATTAATTATTAACAAGAGGTAGGTCAGTCAAAGCCTATACCTTTCCCTTCTGATGAATCTATTGCATATGTATATAAATGCAACTATTATACACTCTTATGGTGGCCGCATTGTCTAAATAGTCATTCTCTCGGGAGACTAGACGGCCAATGTTGGGGAGGTACAATTATAGAAGTAGTATACCCTCATTATCATGGAGAGAGATTGTAAAACCATTTAGGAAAAGTCACTCTGAGTACACCCGACAGGTATTCAAACCCCGATCTCTGCTTCATCGGCCACCTAGTCTCTTTTGATAGTGAAGCCAGGATCCAGGATCGATGTTGGAACGAAACATGAGTCTAGGTATGGCTAAGTTAATTAAATTAACGTTGTAGATTAATCCAATAATTAATATGACCATCAAAAAACGTGCACAATATTAAGAAAGATGTCTTCCTCCAGCGTCAAGCATCGCATGTGAGCACTTTAACATCATCATGTAGCGCCACTACAGGAAGGGTCATCCTACTCGGTACATAGTACCGTCTGGCTCTTACTCAGATCTCAAACCTGACATCCATAACATAAATATAGCAGAGGTGTTTCCTGATGAACCTGAGGAATTAGAGCTCGACGACTTTATATGTATAAATAATTATACTTCTGAAATCATTTATATTCAGGATATAAAATTGATTTTAAGAATGATTAATTCTGAATCCCTCCTTTAGTATCACAAAACTTCCTTATGAAATAATGAAATTTATTCTTAGCGAGAAAAATTACGTAAAACAGTTTGGGGGAGGGGGGTATGCTAAATGTCTACATGATGTTACATGGATGAAAGGGGGGGGGGCTAAAAAAAGTAAGAACGGGGGTTTATGGACGACCCCCTAACAGTAGAATGAACCTGAGAGAGATAGGGTGTAATGAGGTGGACTGGATATAACTACTCAAGATAGAGATAGGGTGTAGTGAGGTGGACTGATAGAACTACTCAAGATGGGATGGTGTAAGACAACAGCAAGTTGATGCAGGGATTGGCGCGTGTACCTCAGGAAATGTTAGCAATGACTATCAGGTAATACACACAGTTTTTAAAAATTTCTTTATATTCCTTATTTATGAACAAGTTCAGTGAAAATACAACTAGACAAGAACTAACCATAATATTAATCGAAATTTGTTGTAAATTAGTATTTATCTGTGCTCTGTAGCCTGTTTCACACTAATTAACTTTATACTAGAATAAATACTAGTGCTAGTAAATTGTGTTACAACTTACTTGATAACTTGTATATTATTTGTTGGACATTTCTACACCCACTCTTACTTTACACAGCCAAGAATTTCCAGAAAACTTAACATTTTGTATTTGATCGATATTCTTTTGCTGTTACTTGTGCTAAATTTGGGATTTACAAATAACTAAAATTATATTTATATATGTAGCCATTTTTTATTTTGTACCTCTAATGGATTATTGAATAATTTATTGTTAATGAGTGGTTTAGAATTGGATTAAATTGCACAATATTGGCTCTCAGCTGTTCTTGTCAAGTTATAAATAGCTACACAGCTAAACTAAATCATTTTATTATAGTTAAAAAAAATAGTATTTATGTATTCTTAATTACAATACTAAGAAAATATCTTTAAATCAAGTAAATGTAGTACTAATCAAATACATAATACATCACGTTCGTGTTTAAATAACTTTCAGCTAACGACATATATGAAAGTGGTATGATTTTCATGACGTGTTGTTGTGGAAAAACAGAAAAATAGTTTCAATTTAAAAATCCCTAGACTAAAGAAATGATTCAAAATCATCTGAATAAAAATCATCAGAAATTGGACTCAATGCTTGGTCGCGTATATGTTGTATTATTGCTTGTTGTGGTGGAGCTAAATCCATTGTTGACGTCCAGTAGGCCTATGCCAAGACCATCTACAATACTTAGACCTTAATGCATAAAAAACATGGCCACCGTATAGGTTGAACGAAAACAAAATACTGTTTGCTATTGAGTATATAATATTTAATAATATACTCAATACTTATTATTATATAAGTACTTATATATATATATATATATATTATATGTTTATTATATTACATAATGTATTAATTAAATATTATATACTCACTAGTAATATATTCATGTATTAATGTATTATATAGTCAATAGTAATTATATATATACTCAATGGTTCTGCTATAACAAACTTGTTTGCCTTCTTTAAATGCATACTCTTGATGCATTTAAATTTAAAATAGTGGACATATATATGATATATTTTTGCACTAATTATCTTATGTAATTGTAATAACTTAATGTTGAAAATTCATTTATATACAAGATCACTGTAAGAAATGTAATTAAATAACGTGCACCTACTTTATACAACATCGTCAATAGATTTAGCACACATTACTATCTAAAACACATATGGTCTATTGGCAAAAAATAAAAAATGGGTGTGTGTACTTATGTACGCGCGTGAGAAGTTATACTTCTTTGGCATCATTAAATAATTTTATTTCTTTATTTTGTAAATATTAAATAACCAATAATAATTATTTAACAATAATAATTTAATAATATTTAGTATTAATTATGTTAAATAATAATATTTTAATTTATATCAATAAATAATACATACGGATAGTTAACCTCAATTATATTGGAGCACTTGAAAAAGTCTATAAGCACAATTTTTTTCACTAATATTTACGAATAGTAAATAATATTAATCAAAATATTCAATTTAAATCACTACTGAATATAATTTATTAGCACATATATAATTCGCACTTGTATGAAACTAAAACACGTGTTGTGAATGTAGAAACTAGAAACATGTGGATAAATATTATATATATGAAAACAGTGATCAGAGGCGACGAGCGTACCAACATGCGCGACTAACAGAGGTTCTATATCTATTTCTATTTTGTTGGTAGCTTTTTTTCTTTCGAGACTTAATGAGCGGTTTAGCTTCAACCTGTTACTTTTGTGTTACAGTGATGCGCGCGCATCTTAAAATTTCACTCTCATCATTTTTTCATAACGCGCCTAAAGAAGTATAACTTCAAAAAATGATGATGTACCCTAGGTCCTACCTGATTATATCGCAAGGGATTGATGCCTGATTGCTGAATTTCAACTGCTTACTCTTTTTCCCTTTCTCGCCAAGTCCATGATCACACGAGCCCTTCCTCTTCCCGCTAAGATTTTTAGACAATTCTTTGGAAGTGTTCTTTTCATTTAACATTTTGGTGTAATTCTAATGAAAATAGTATTTATTACTTTCACGTAAATTTACTAATACTTTCAGAGCCACACCACATCTGCACAGTTTTTAAATATCACTAACACTGATTTCACAAATCTGAATCCTCAATGTTACGATTGCATCTCACTGATTGTTTAGTTTCATAAATTCAGGTTCATATTCACTGCTGAGCAAGGTTTGAAATAACGCGTAAAAATTTGGACACAGGGTAATCACAAAGGAAGAAGGACATTTCAGCCCACCATGATTTAGTTAGGTGGAATATAAAAAAACTTATATATCACAAACCAACTGCATTTCTTCATAGGACTGTAACAATAACCTACATTCATTACAGCTTCCATATTTATTCAATTTTTAAATCACTTTCTGCTGGTGTATTACACATAATAATTTTCTGTGTTTCAGGATGAATTGGAACTTGAGACATGGATATTGCAAGTTATAAGTCCTCTATAATATCTGATACAGTTTCATTGCTACCTATTTGAACTATCGTAGTAAAATCATTCAATTGTATTTATCCAAATTTAGTTGATTTGAGTTTTAGTACACTCAATACCTTCAGTTTCCTTTCAGATTCAAGTTCTTGTTCTGCGGAGACATTATAGCTTCAGCCACTCAGTCTTCTATAGGCACTGCACCAATGATTCTTTCCAAACTGTCAGTCTGTAATTCTGCAGTCAGAATGTAGGCCCAGCCATACGTCTTAAATACATATTTGCATAACTCAACTACTGATCGAATAATGTGGGTCATATCAATGTTCCTTCTGTGTCTGATAAGTGCCAGATATCTAAATAATCTCGTAAATTGTGAAGGAACACCAGTTTTGAATAATTAATGCTAGTAATTGTTGTAGCATCAACATTTCTGATGTATTTCCCCTTCAGTGGGTGTATAACATTACTAATGTTGCACCCCTTGTGACAAAGAAAACCCTCCCCTTTAATTATAATTAATTAGTCACAAAATATCTATTATTTACTCTTATTCTGTTGATTTACATATAGTTTGGTCTTACAATTCATTAAAGTGTTTCTCTTTGCCATTTCCTTTTACTAAAGCTCTCATCCATACGTCACTATTCTAGCTCTAAACTGTATCACCTCTTTGGTGTGTATTTGGAAAGTTTTTTTGTTTTTTTGTTTGTTTAGTGGTTTTTGAAGAATTGAAGTGGACGGTAGGTTTTTTTTTTAGTTCTGGTTTTCTTTTGGCGTCGGTTTAAAAATATAATAAAGCTGGAATGTTTAAGTTCACAATTAAGAGACAAAAAAGGACACTGTGTTACAAATATTAAAACTTTGAATTATAAACGTTTTACCCAAGAGTGTAAAATTTAACTTGGAGAGGAAGAGAGAAGATTATATATATCTTTAATCAAATATAACTACAGAATGGCTATGGTGAGAAGTTTTTCCATTTTTTTTTATTTTTTTTTTGTTTCAAGAAAATTATGTTACCTTAGTAATGTAAATTAACGGAGCTCCATAGGCAGGATTTGATTTGAGTAATATTCAGAATACATAAATAACCTAACAAATAACTTAATTTTTTTTAAATTTCATAACCTTGTAATTTGTATCCATTACGATATAATATATACTTTAAGTATAAGTGCCTACCTAAATCCAGAGGTCCCGAGATTAGGTTTCTCGTGCAACTGAGCTAGATAAAATAAACTTTTTTTTATATACAACCATAGGAGAACTAAATATATTTAATAAAATAAAGTTATTTTTTATTTATTTTTTCACACCCTTGGCAAATAATTTTAAAAACAGGCCATCACTGACATCAATACCTTGGTTTTTCAATGTTTCAAGTGCTACTATATTCTTTAAATCAAAAATATTAACAGCTAAGGAGACATTCTGACGCTCAATAGACGAAGGGTATAGAGCTTTTCTAGATAAACTTGGTGCGAGTTTTAACAACATATATTTTTCTGACTGAAATAAATTTCTAAGATCTGAAAATTTTGCCTCAGTTTTTGTATATTCACACACAACACTTTTGCCTACATCAGTATTCGACAGAGTATCTAAAATAAAAAACACCTGTTCCACATTTGGTACTGTACCGTGGTCGCATACTACACCGCCACCACTTAGTTCGCCTGGCTACTCACCCTGTTTTACTGCCCTGTCGGAGAACACATTCGAGGCCGAAGGCGAGCTTTTTCGACCAGTACGATCCACTCACACAACAAAACAAACTCTATCTAACGTCCTGGAAGAACAACCTGTTGTTTCATCATCAAGATAGATGGGAGTGAATAAAGCGCGTGCGCGATCTGATAAACTTGGCTAGCTCTCAATTGTCGTGTACTCGTCACCCCCCACCCCCTGTTATCCAAGACCAAGACTTCATAGCGTTCTGCGCAGGCGCCGATGAGGTCTTCTAGTCGCCGATTGGACAATATGATATCGAATTATGGCTATTCATTCCAACCCCCTTTTTTTCCCCTCTGAATTCAAATGAATAAAGGCGAGTGTTTGACATGGGAAAAATCACTCTTTGATGCCACTAGCCGTTAGAGGAACTAATACTCCCAACAATGTAAGTTGACATAATGATGACGAGCTAGTTAGAGGTATTGCATCGTTAAATGGTAGACTGTAGGTTATAAATTGATTCTCCAGTATGTGAACAGTTTTAGCAGTACTAAATGTAGTACTTTGGATACTTGTTGTACTTTAATGTTATGATTAGAAATTTAGGACAATTTACTTTCAATATGTTTATATATCTAATTTCGCAGGTTTACCAAAATAGCCTTTGGAGAACTAAAGTTAGTTGCTTAGATATTTGTCATGTTATAATGTTATGATTAGAAATTTAGGACAATTTACTTTCAATAGGTTTATATATCTAATTTCGCAGGTTTACCAAAATAGCCTTTGGAGAACTAAAGTTAGTTGCTTAGATATTTGTCATGTTATAATGTTATGATTAGAAATTTAGGACAATTTACTTTCAATATGTTTTATATATCTAATTCCGCAGGTTAAACAAAGTAGGTTTTGGGAAACTAAGTTTAGTAATATAAATATTTGTTATGCTACATTGTTTTGATTAGAAATTTATTTCAAGTAACTTTCAATATGTTTATATATTGAATTCTGTGGGTTAACAAACGTAGGGTATGCTAGTTTAGGAGAACTAAGTATAGTACTTTAAGTAGTTGTCATGATATATTGTTTTGACTAGTTAATCAGGAGTATCTATGTTTAGATGACCAGAGCGAGTAAGAATGCGCCAAGCTTAAATTCTAAATATTATGTCATATATATATATATTTTTTTTTATATTTTACATCTTGTTATATTGTTAAATAAACTGGCCAAGGCTAAGTATCTTGTTATCTCCTGTTTTGTTTTTGCGAGGTCCCTGCCTTATATACAAGTTGTTTAAATAATCTAATAGGGAATATTTACTTAACTTGAGTGGTGGTCAATAAGGATCCCTGTGATTTAACTAAATAAATGCCTAAACCATTTAAGCATGGTTGAGTACAGTAAATGTCTCATTACATCTGTTCAACCAGCTATTACGGATGCACTTCAGAATATGAACAATGTCAAACATAAGAAAAATTGGCCTTGGAGGACTAGTTGTATTTGATCTAAAATTTTTTAAGACTACCACCACACAATAGTACAAACAGCTTTCTATTTATTTTCAGAAACTAAACATACAACATGAAACCCAAGTTCATTCATCACATTCAATACTTCAATCGTGAGGTCAATGTATCAGCCTGTAGGCTTTTTACGGTAAAAAGACTAATTACATCTTTGTTTTGTGAATGCTAAGACGAATACCTAAATATTGCATAGTCGTAACTGCATCTACAACCACATATTCCCAATATATTTCCTCCTTTAAATGTTATTTTATTATTAAGATACATTTCATCTAGCATAACAGACACCACTCTGTCTTGAATCTGAAGAAACTGATCTTTTTCTTTTAAAAATGATTTATGTGAAGCTCCTATACCTGCGCTAATGAGGCCAATTTTACCTAAGAAATGTTTCAAATAAACATGATGTGGAAAATTCAAAACATATGTCTCTATTATAAATTTGTGTGCACCATGAAATGAATAAGACACAGTTGCAGCCCATATCAACATTTACGGGAATATCTTATTATTTCACGAGTGACAGCTCCAATTGTTCCAGGAAAAAATATTTTAATCATTTTTCCTGCATCAAAACGATTTGAATTTAATGCTTATTTGAAGAAGTTTATTAGAAGCTTAACACTATCACTAATATCAGAGATCTCACTACTATAACTCTAAAGTTGAGTTAGCAAATTGTATAATTTAGTCCATCTATCACACTCCAGATCATCTTGGCCTTCTTATTCCAAGATACTTTTGGAGCTTTCTGGAGGAAAACACATGTTTACGGAAAACTTTAACAACCAAAGAATTAGTAATTTTAAAACTTACAGTAAGAGATGGAACGTCAGTCGATGGCTTGTCATTTTCTTTAATAAAAAGAACATAGGCTTCATTCATTACCAAAATTAATGGTTTAGTGTTTCGGTTTATAACATCACTTTTAAAATTTTCAAAGTTAGAAATGACGTCTTTGTCCCACCATTCTCTAAAATAATTTTCTTTTCTAACTAACAAATTTTCTGCACGAATGTCTGTATTTTTTCTATCCTTAGGAACTCTCACAGTGAAATATGAAGGTTGACTTGGAAATATACTGGGGTGGGCATCCTCCCAAAGTTTTTTTTGCGGGGAACCACCACTAATATTAGCTACAGGAAATACATTCTCGAATGATAAATTTGTCCACAAAATATTTAATACACACTAATGTATTATCTGTCACAACACATTTATCACGATAGATACATCTAAGCAACTTCTTTCTCAGGACTCTATATTTAGGGAATCTAAATGTTGAAGTACCTGAAGCACGGTAATTGGATCTACATACAGGTACACAGCACGACCGACCCATTATAACAGTTAATACCACTTTTAAAACACAGGAAAAGAAGATTTAAACACATGAACTACACTAACTTAACGAAACTGTCAAGGCAAAAGCTATAAAGTTTACCGGGTATAGCCACGTGTTTACAATTACAACCTATATCGACGCCATTTTGAATACAATCGATAGTTGCAATAAGGTCTGAGTATTGTAGATGGTCTGCATATACCCGATACCCTGGTTTATGTTACCATAAGATTAATATGATTGTTAGAAGCTGCTGCCAATATGTTGGGACCAATTCTAGGATTGTTGGTCTGTAGCTTGAATCTGCGATTGTTGTGATTGGTATTGGAAGTTAATTTAAGGTTCACGTACTGTGGCAGAACATTTTTCGTTATATCCGAGTGCTAATTTCATCACATACAGTCAGAATTTAATTATTTAATTCAATGGTAATTGATATATTAAAAGTAAAACTGACTTGAAAAACTCTAAGCCGCTGTCTTGATAAGGGTTTTGCTCGTGGACATAGGTTAGAGCCCTGCTCTAGCTTGTCTCAATATTCCTTTTCTTGCTTCTGTGCTGTGTAGGCCTAGAGTTTGTCGATGCTCGATTAGGTCTTCAGAGGTGACAGCCATGTTTGAAGCTTCACTACCCCCGTCAAGCTGCTCGCTTCCCATTTGTGACTGAGAATCCAGCGTGTGTTACGGGCTGTGGTTGTGTTTAAGAATCCTACTTGCTGGCATAAACGTATGTTCTCACAGGTTTTCTTGATTGGCCTGATTTGGTATTATTTTCTCTCATGGGGCGAACAAAGGCGTTCCTAATATTCCTTCATTTGTTTTGCGTTTCTTTACCTGAAACAAACAGAAACATTTAGCAATTTATACTTCCTCATCTCCTTCCAATGTTAATTTAGAAATAAAATTATGTTTCAAGTATCTGGCCTCTAGCTGTGGCCATCCAGACTTACGTTATACCTTCAGATTTGGAGTTTCAACAGCTGGTGTTGTTGTTCCAAAAACATGTCAAGTTTTATGGATCTGTTTATAAGAAGTAGTACTCCCAAAATTTACAGAAGAAATGTGGTGCCAAGCTGCTGAAGGCTTCAAAGAAAATTAGTACTTTCCTCACTGCCTTAGGTGCAATTGACGGCAAGCATGTGCGTGTTATAAAGCCAGAACATTCTGCATCCCTTTGGTATAACTACAAACCATATCTGTCCGTATTTCAATTAACTGTGGCTCATATCAATTACAGATTTGTATACGTTGGCGTTGGATATTATGGTAAGGATACTGCTCCTACCATCTTTGAAAATAGCTATTTTGGCAGGTTTTGTAGGAGACGAAGCTTTTTCTTTTACTGAGAACCTAATGCAACCATTTCCAGCTAAACGCTTGTCAAAATTGAGAAGGATTTATAACTATAGATTTCAACTGCAAGAAAATTGATCGAATGTTCCTTTGGAATCCGGACTAGCAAATGGAGGGTATTTTACAGAACCACTAATTTGGCAATTCCAAACAATCTCAATATAATAAAAACGTGTTTTGCACTCCATAACTAAGTGCGTGAAAAAAAACTAAGTACACTTTTAAGACACTTTGGAGATAACAGGATTGTATGACAGTCATCAGTTTGATTCCTCAGAAGGTTGTAAAAGAAAATCTGCATATAAATACAGATACATGTATGCTTCATACTTTAGTTGTGTTGAAGGATCATTTCCGCAAAATATTAACTGAGCTTTATTTGTCATCAAGTTCACTCACAATAATTATATTCATTTGTTAAGATTGCATTGCGCTCTACTCTTTTAGTGTAACACTAATATGTGATAGTTTCAAAACTTATGTTTCTATTGTTGTGTAATACAATGAATTGTTTATATTAGCACACAATTAAAAACCTCTGTGAAACTTCATATCAAAATGCATACATACATACATACACACATACATACATACATACATACATACATACATACATACATATACATACACACATGCACATACATACATACATACATACATATATACATACATACATACACACATACATACATACATATACATACACACATGCACATACATACATACATACATACATACATACATACATACATACATATATACATACATACATACATACATACATACATATATATATACATACATACATACATACATACATACACTCGCCATAACCAGTATATTCAACACTTTGATCCCGCTGGATGGAGTCCACGCCAAAAAAGTCATCGTCGGCATGAGCGTAAAGAACAACTTTACGCCCTATGTCCATCTAGAAAATTGAGGAGGGAACTGTGTGGTGTTTAACCGTTTAGAGTGGCAATAACTGGACAGCTTCAAGTTTGTCATATCAAAGTTTTTCAGCAACATGCAACCTCCTCAGAAGATTAGTCTGAATAATCATGAAATCTCTCTGAGACAAATGTGCGGTGACCGTATGGTCGTCATCAGTTAGAAACAAGACGACGTACTTAAACGGGTCGCCTATCTTTCACTTAGCTAGGCGCGTCTTTGTTAGGTGTGGGACCTCATCGACGTCACCGTCGACCAACGGGACATGTGGTCGACACCCGTCACCCGCTATTGCAACAATTTGATCGACACGCTCGTCAAGGATGTATGCGACACACTAACAGAATCGGCAGATGTCGTCGACCTAGAACAGCCTACGATGAAAACGCATATCAAAAACCTGGATCTTATCAGTGCTACCTATTATACACGTCAAGTCGTTGGTTTGGACTGTTACATGCTGGATTGTGAACTAAAAACAATTTTACTAACACATTTAAGAGACACTGTAGGAAAACGTATGATCGAATATAAGAGACATTCCTGTAAAAATGTATAATTGTGATGTCTTTAATGTTTAATAAATAAATATATTTGTAATATCTGTGTTTTATTCACTGTTTGTCCCTTACGAGTCCCAACTTGTCTTGTCCGCCCGCCAACCTGGCGCCAGGAAAAACCCGTTGCCATGGTCAATGACCTCAATATCTATTCTTGTCTCAACTCGTCTTGTCGGGCTGACATGCTGTCGCCAGGGAAAACCCAAGGGGTTGCGACACACTCAACAAGTTCACGATCTATTCTTGTCTTGACTCGTCTTGTTGAACTGTCAAGCTGACGCCTGGGAAAACCCCCGTTGCCCGTGTCAATAACCTTAATATCTATTCTTGTCTCAACTCGTCTTGTCGGGCCGACATACTGGCGTCAGGGAAAACCCATTGCGCCCTCGCGATCTATTCCTATACTGACTTGTCTTGTCAACCCACCAGACTGGCGCCATGGTTGCGACACATACCTCTAAGGAGGGGAAGTGAAAGGGGGTCTCAAGGCAGGTGAACCATTTATCACACTCTACCCCAAACGGTCGTCAGGAGAGGTTCGTGCTGCCTGTTCCTGGACAGTCCGACAGAGCCTTTGGATGGAGGAGCTAATGTTCATTCTACCCCCGACAGCCATAGCGCGAGGTTTTAATAAACAAATAAATAAACTACAACGCCCTAATCAATGAATAAAAACTCCAACACCTCAATCCTAGCCAAAAATCAATTTACAATCATTAATATATTAATCATTAAAGAACCAACATGTCCGGGGGTTGGCAGGTGAGGGGATTGTAGGGTGTTGTATAGGAGGGGCTGCAGGAGTGGACGTAGTCAGCTCTTGGGAAATGAGGTCAGGAGGTATGGGGACGGGGTGGGGGGAATAACGATCAAACAGATGTGGAAAGTATGTTAATGGTGAACATCACAATACTAGCTCATGGTGTGACGTAGTGTGATAAGGGGTCAAATGGATTACTTAAGTAATTTAATATCTCAAAGAGTTTTGGAGATATGATGAAAAATAATGAGAATTTACGTATCAAACTGGTACGATTAAAATTATTTTGACGAAAAATTGAAAGTATCCATTTTGTTTATAAAATTAATAAATGTTTAAAAATTAAATTTAACCAAAAGCATTAGATCTGATTTGGATAAAATCGATTTTTTCTCTTTTCGCCCTTTAGTAAACTACCCTTTATTTTAGTGTTTGATATCCAACGCCAAAATCCCCTCGGGGCAACACTATGAAAATGCTAGATAGCTCGATTGGTAAAATAGTTTAGGTTCTACTCCAAGTTACAGACAGAAAAAAGATAGATGGCATTTGGCAATTCAAAAACAACTTTTTCGGATTCGGTGAATCATGGAACGTCAAAATTCATCAAAATCTTAAGTTTAACTTTTTTTACGATCACAATACTTTCTTAATTGTAGATAGGTACCCTTTTACCCTTCCATACAAACCTTTATCGGTCTCAAAAAAAGAAATAAATGAAAAAATTCAATAATGCAAAAATATATTAAGGAAAACCAAAATAATACCTCGGATAGTAATTTTAATTTTCGGAGTGTGTTTTATTGATTTTTTGATTGGTGACCATGTGGTTATAAATTATGTATTTGCTACTTTTAATTATTTAAATGGTTATCTAAATGGTAACAAAGTCCATATTAATTATTGCTAGGGTCATACATCTCATCTCGTTGGTAATAGATGTGTGTGGTACGAATTGTTGAGTGCATTAACCCTTCAAAATGAAAAAAAAAATTGGTATTGTGGCCCAAAAACTAGAGCAGAACTGATAGTTGGTCACGTGACAAGCTCTAAACCAATCACAAGATAACAGCGTTAACTGTGTTGGTATACCTGCAAAATAGTAAAAAACAATCTCAGATCTGTCCAAACCTCTTCATAAAACCTGCGTATAAAAACTAATCAAATTTTCAAAACATCAGCTCCATTACGTGTGAGACTCAAGCAGACATCTGCGTCTACTGTTACTGTAATCAAATTTGAGATAACTCGTTGAATGGAAAACATGTGTGGAGTTCTTGTTCTGTGATTATTCGTCTCACCACACAACATGTGTTCAGTTCTTGTTCTGTGATTATTCGCCTCACCACACAAACATGTGTGCAGTTCTTGTTCTGTGATGATTTGCGTATTTTTTTCTAATATTGACATATGTTGTGAGACTGACGTCTTAAAGCACAAAAACCACGGTTATTGTCTATTAACAAGATGTACTATTGTACATAGTATAGAATTTATTGCTCTCTGTCCAACTCTCGTGACAATCAGATGTTTAAAGCACCAGGCTCTACATATCATTTGTTAGAGTATGAACTGATAGCGCAAGATCTTAAGCAGGTTATGGTCTTAGATTTAAGAAAACGAAGTAATAACCCAGGACAGGGTAGGTAAACCTAGTTCTGAGAGACTGTTCTTATCAACCAGGACAGGGTATTTACCTAGTTCTGATATACTGTTCTTATCACCCAGGACAGGGTAGTTACCTAGTTCTGATATACTGTTCTTATCACCCAGGATAAGGTAGTTACCTAGTTCTGATAGATTGTTCTTATCATCCAGGACAAGGTAGTTACCTAGTTCTAATAGACTGTTCTTATCATCCAGGACAGGGTGGTTACTTAGTTATAATAGACTGTTCTTATCACCCAGGGCAGGGTCGTTACCTAGTTCTAATAGACTGTTCTTATCATCCAGGACAGGGTAGTTACCTAGTTATAATAGACTGTTCTTATCATCCAGGACAGGGTAGTTACCTTGTTATAATAGGCTGTTCTTATCATCCAGGACAGGGTAGTTACCTAGTTCTGAGAGCCTTTTCTTATCATCCAGGACAGGGTAATTACTTAGTTCTAATAGACTGTTCTTAATATCCAGGACAGAGTAGTTACCTAGTTCTATTAGACTGTTCTTATCATCCAGGACAGGGTAGTTACTAGTTCTAATAGACTGTTCTTATCATTCAGGACAGGTAGTTACCTAGTTCTAATAGACTGTTCTTATCATCGAGGACAGAGTAGTTACCTAGTTTTAATAGACTGTCCTTATCATCCAGGACCAGAGTAGTTACCTAGTTCTAATATGAGACATGTTATTTCTTATCATCATCCAGGAAAGGGTAGTTACCTAGTTCTTAGAGACTGTTCTTATCATCGAGGACAGAGTAGTTACCTAGTTCTAATAGACTATACTTATCATCCAGGACAGAGTAGTTACCTAGTTCTAATAGACTGTTCTTATCATCCAGGACAGGGTAATTACCTAGTTCTAATAGACTTTTCTTATCATCCAGGACAGGGTAGTTACCTAGATCTGATAGACTTGTTCTTATCATCCAGGACAGAGTAGTTACCTAGTTCTAATAGACTTTTCTTATCATCCAGGACGGGATGGATAAGTTTTAACACTAGTTACCTATAATAAACTGTTCTTATCATCCTGGACAAGGTTGTTACCTAGTACTGATAGACTGTTCTTATCACCCAGGGCAGGGTAGTTACCTATTTCTAAGAGACTGTTCTTACCACCCAGGACAGGGTAGTTACCTAGTTCTGAGAGACTGTTCTTATCATCCAGTACAGGGTAGTTACTTAGTTCTAATAGACTGTTCTTATCATCCAGGACAGGGTGGTTACTTAGTTATAATAGACTGTTCTAATCATCCAGGACAGGGTAGTTACCTAGTTATAATAGACTGTTCTTATCACCCAGGGCAGGGTCGTTACTTATTTCTAATAGACTGTTCTTATCATCCAGACAGGGTAGTTACCTAGTTCTAATAGAATGTTCTTATCATTCAGGACAGGGTAGTTACCTAGTTCTGAGAGCCTTTTCTTATCATCCAAGACAGGGTAATTACCTAGTTCTAGTAGACTGTTCTTATCATCCAGGACAGGGTAATTACTTAGTTCTAATAGACTGTTCTTATCATCCAGGACAGGGTAGTTACCTAGTTATAATAGACTGTTCTTATCACCCAGGGCAGGGTCGTTACTTATTTCTAATAGACTGTTCTTATCATCCAGGACAGGGTAGTTACCTAGTTCTAATAGACTGTTCTTATCATTCAGGACAGGGTAGTTACCTAGTTCTGAGAGCCTTTTCTTATCATCCAAGACAGGGTAATTACCTAGTTCTAGTAGACTGTTCTTATCATCCAGGACAGGGTAATTACTTAGTTCTAATAGACTGTTCTTATCATCCAGGATAAGGTAGTTACCTAGTTCTGATAGATTGTTCTTATCTTCCAGGACAAGGTAGTTACCTAGTTCTAATAGACTGTTCTTATCATCCAGGACAGGGTAGTTACCTTGTTCTAATAGGATGTCTTATCATCCAGGACAGGGTAGTTACCTTGTTATAATAGGCTGTTCTGATCATCCAGGACAGGGTAGTTACCTAGTTCTGAGAGACTGTTCTTATCACCAGGACAAGGTAGTTGCCTAGTTCTAATAAACTGTTCTTATCATCCTGGACAAGGTAGTTACCTGGTACTGATAAACTGTTCTTATCATCCAGTACAGAGTAGTTACCTAGTTCTAATAGAGTGTTCGTATCATCCACGACAGGGTAGTTACCTAGTTCTGAGAGACTGTTCTTACCACCCAGGACAGGGTAGTTACCTTGTTCTAATAGGCTTTTCTTGTCATCAAGGACAGAGTAGTTACCTAGTTCTAATAGTCTGGTCTTGTCATCAAGGACAGGGTAGTTACCTATTTCTAATACACTCTTCTTATCATCCAGGACAGGGTAGTTAACTAGTTCTAAGAGCCTGTTCTTATCATCCAAGACAGGGTAGTTACCTAGTTCTAGTCGACTGTTCTTATCATCCAGGACAGGGTAATTACTTAGTTCTAATAGACTGTTCTTATCATCCAGACAAGGTAGTTACCTAGTTCTGATAGATTGTTCTTATCATCCAGGACAAGGTAGTTACCTAGTTCTAATAGACTGTTCTTATCATCCAGGACAGGGTAGTTACCTTGTTCTAATAGGATGTTCTTATCATCCAGGACAAGGTAGTTACCTTGTTATAATAGGCTGTTCTTATCATCCAGGACAGGGTAGTTACCTAGTTCTGAGAGACTGTTCTTATCACCAGGACAGGGTAGTTACCTAGTTCTAATAAACTGTTCTTATCATCCTGGACAAGGTAGTTACCTAGTACTGATAGACTGTTCTTATCACCCAGGGCAGGGTAGTTACCTATTTCTAAGAGACTGTTCTTACCACCCAGGACAGGGTAGTTACCTAGTTTTGAAAGAATGTTCTTATCATCCAGTACAGGGTAGTTACTTAGTTCTAATAGACTGTTCTTATCATCCAGGACAGGGTGGTTACTTAGTTATAATAGACTGTTCTAATCATCCAGGACAGGGTAGTTACCTAGTTATAATATACTGTTCTTATCACCCAGGGCAGGGTGGTTACTTAGTTCTAATAGACTGTTCTTATCATCCAGGACAGGGTAGTTACCTAGTTCTAATAGACTGTTCTTATCATCCAGGACAGGTTAGTTACCAAGTTCTAATAGACTGTTCTTATCATCCAGGACAGAGTAGTTACCAAGTTCTAATAGACTGTTCTTATCATCCATGACAGAGTAGTTACCTAGTTCTAATAGAGTGTTCGTATCATCCACGCTGGGTAGTTACCTAGTTCTGAGAGACTGTTCTTATCATCAATAACACGGTAGTTACCTTTTCTAATAGACTGTTCTTATCATCCAGGACAGAGTAGTTACCTAGTTCTAATAGACTGTTCTTATCATCCAGGACAGGGTAGTTACCTAGTTCTAATAGACTGTTCTTATCATCCATAACAGGGTAGTTACCTAGTTCTAATTGACGGTTCTTATCATCCAGGACAGATTAGTTACCTAAATCTAATAGACTGTTCTTATCATCCAGGACAGGGTAGTTACCTAGTTCTGAGAGACTGTTCTTATCATCCAGGACAAGGTAGTTACTTAGTTCTGAGAGACTGTTCTTATCATCCAGGACAGAGTAGTTACCTAGTTCTAATAGACTGTTCTTATCATCCTGGACAGGGTAGTTACCTAGTTCTAATAGACTGTTCTTATCATTCAGGACAGGGTAGTTACCTAGTTCTAATAGACTGTTCTTATCATCGAGGACAGAGTAGTTACCTAGTTTTAATAGACTGTCCTTATCATCCAGGACAGAGTAGTTACTTATTTCTAATAGACTGTTCTTATCATCCAGGACAGGGTAGTTACCTAGTTCTAATAGATTGTTCTTATCATCCAGGAAATGGTAGTTACCTAGTTCTTAGAGACTGTTCTTATCATCGAGGACAGAGTAGTTACCTAGTTCTAATAGACTATACTTATCATCCAGGACAGAGTAGTTACCTAGTTCTAATAGACTGTTCTTATCATCCAGGACAGGGTAATTACCTAGTTCTAATAGACTTTTCTTATCATCCAGGACAGGGTAGTTACCTAGATCTGATAGACTGTTTTATCATCCAGGAAAGAGTAGAAACCTAGTTCTAATAGACTGTTCTTATCATCCAGGACAGGGTGGTTACTTAGTTATAATAGACTGTTCTAATCATCCAGGACAGGGTAGTTACCTAGTTATAATAGACTGTTCTTATCACCCAGGCAGGGTCGTTACTTATTTCTAATAGACTGTTCTTATCATCCAGGACAGGGTAGTTACCTAGTTCTAATAGACTGTTCTTATCATTCAGGACAGGGTAGTTACCTAGTTCTGAGAGCCTTTTCTTATCATCCAAGACAGGGTAGTTACTTAGTTCTAATAGACTGTTCTTATCATCCAGGACAGGGTGGTTACTTAGTTATAATAGACTGTTCTATTCATCCAGGACAGGGTAGTTACCTAGTTATAATAGACTGTTCTTATCACCCAGGGCAGGGTTGTTACTTATTTCTAATAGAATGTTCTTATCATCCAGGAAAGAGGTAGTTACCTAGTTCTGATAGACTGTTCTTATCATCCAGGACAGAGTAGTTACCTAGTTCTAATAGACTGTTCTTATCATCCAGGACAGAGTAGTTACCAGGATCTAATAGACTGTTCTTATCACCCAGGACAGGGTAGTTACATAGTTCTAATAGACTGTTCTTATCACCCAGGGCAGGGTAGTTACCTAGTTCTGATAGACTGTTCTTATCACCCAGGACAGGGTAGTTACCTTGTTCTAATAGGCTGTTCTTATCATCCAGGACAGGTAGTTACCTAGTTCTGAGAGTCTGTTTCTTACCATCCAGGACAGGGTGGTTACTTAGTTCTAATAGACTGCTCTTATCATCCAGGACAGGGTAGTTACCTAGATATAATAGGCTGTTCTTAATCATCCAGGACGGTTATTACTAGTTCTGAAGACTGTTCTTACCATCCAGGACAGGGTGGTTACTTAGTTCTAATAAGACTGCTTCTTATCATCCAGGACAGGTAGTTACCTAGTTCTATAATAGACTGTTCTTATCACCCAGGACAGTTAGTTACCTAGTTCTAATAGACTGTTCTTATATCCATGACTGAGTAGTTACTTAGTTCTAATAGACTGTTCTTATCATCCAGGACAGGGTAGTTACCTAGTTTGAGACACTGTTCTTACCACCCAGTACAGGGTAGTTACCTAGTTCTGAGAGACTGTTCTTATCATCCAGGACAGGGTAGTTACCTAGTTCTAGTAGACTGTTCTTATCATCCAGGGACAGGGTAGTTACTTAGTTGTAATAGACTGTTCTTATCATCCAGGACAGAGTAGTTTACCTAATAACTAATAGACTGTTCTTATCATCCAGGACAGGATAGTTACCTAGTTCTAATAGACTGTTCTTATCATCCAGGACAGGGTAGTTACCTAGTTATAATAGACTTTTCTAATCACCCAGGGCATGGTGGTCACTTAGTTCTAATAGACTGTTCTTATCATCCAGGACAGGGTAGTTACCTAGTTCTAATAGACTGTTCTTATCATCCAGGACAGGCTAGTTACCTAGTTCTAAAAGCCTGTTCTTAATATCCAGGACAGAGTAGTTACCTAGTTCTATTAGACTGTTCTTATCATCCAGGACTGGGTAGTTTCCTAGTTATGAGAGACTGTTCTTACCACCCAGTACACGGTAGTTACCTAGTTCTAATAGACTGTTCTTGTCATCAAGGACAGGGTAGTTACCTAGTTCTATAAGACTGTTCTTATCATCCAGGACAGGGTAGTTACCTAGTTCTATAGATGTTCTTATCATCCAGTACAGGGTAGTTACTTAGTTCTAATAGACTGTTCTTATCATCCAGGACAGGGTGGTTACTTAGTTATAATAGACTGTTCTAATCATCCAGGACAGGGTAGTTACCTAGTTAAATAGACTGTTCTTATCACCCAGGCAGGGTCGTTACTTATTTCTAATAGACTGTTCTTATCATCCAGGACAGGGTAGTTACCTAGTTCTAATAGACTGTTCTTATCATCCAGGACAGGTTAGTTACCAAGTTCTAATAGACTGTTCTTATCATCCAGGACAGAGTGTTACCAAGTTCTAATAGACTGTTCTTATCATCCATGACAGAGTAGTTACCTAGTTCTAATAGAGTGTTCGTATCATCCACGCTGGGTAGTTACCTAGTTCTGAGAGACTGTTCTTATCATCCATAACACGGTAGTTACCTAGTTCTAATAGACTGTTCTTATCATCCAGGACAGGTAGTTACCTAGTTCTAATAGACTGTTCTTATCATCCAGGACATGGTAGTTACCTAGTTCTAATAGACTGTTCTTATCATCCAAACAGGGTAGTTACCTAGTTCTAATTGACGGTTCTTATCATCCAGGACAGATTAGTTACCTAAATCTAATAGACTGTTCTTATCATCCAGACAGGGTAGTTACCTAGTTCTGAGAGACTGTTCTTATCATCCAGGACAGGTAGTTACTTAGTTCTGAGAGACTGTTCTTATCATCCAGGACAGAGTAGTTACCTAGTTCTAATAGACTGTTCTTATCACCTGGACAGGGTAGTTACCTAGTTCTAATAGACTGTTCTTATCATCCAGGACAGGGTAGTTACCTAGTTCTAATAGACTGTTCTTATCATCGAGGACAGAGTAGTTACCTAGTTTCTAATAGACTGTCCTTATCATCCAGGACAGAGTAGTTACCTATTCTAATAGACTGTTCTTATCATCCAGGACAGGTAGTTACCTAGTTCTAATAGACTGTTCTTATCATCCAGGAAAGGGTAGTTACCTAGTTCTTAGAGACTGTTCTTATCATCCAGGACAGGTAGTTACCTAGTTCTAATAGACTATCTTATCATCCAGGACAGAGTAGTTACCTAGTTCTAATAGACTGTTCTTATCATCCAGGACAGGGTATTACCTAGTTCTAATAGACTGTTTCTTATCATCCAGGACAGGGTAGTTACCTAGTTCTATAGACTGTTCTTATCATCCAGGACAAGTAGACTAGTTTAGGTCTTACCCAAAGGTCTAGTTATAAGACTGTTCTTATCATCCAGGACAGGTAGTTACCTAGTTCTAATAGACTGTTCTTATCATCCAGGACAGGTAGTTTACTAGTTCTAATAGACTGTTCTTATCATCCAGGACAGGAGTATTACCTAGTTCTAATAGACTGTTCTTATCATCCAGGACAGGGTAGTTACCTAGTTCTGAAGACCTGTTCTTATCATCCAGGACAGGGTAGTTACCTAGTTCTAATAGACTGTTCTTATCATCCAGGACAGGGTAGTTACCTAGTTTAATAGACTGTTCTTATCATCCAGGACAGGGTAGTTACCTATGTTCATAATAGACTGTTCTTATCATCCAGGACAGGGTGTTACCTATTTCTAATAGATGTTCTTATCATCCAGGACAGGGTAGTTACCTAGTTCTATAGACTGTTCTTATCATCCAGGACAGAGTAGTTACCTTAAGTTCTAATAGACTGTATACTTATCACCAGGACAGGTAGTTACATAGTTCTAATAGACTGTTCTTATCATCCAGGACAGGGTATTACCTAGTTCTATAGACTGTTCTTATCATCCAGGACAGGGTAGTTACCTTTTATAGAGACTGTTCTTATCATCCAGGACAGGGTAGTTACCTAGTTCTGAGAGACTGTTCTTATCATCCAGGACAGGGTGTTACTTAGTTCTAATAGACTGTTCTTATCATCCAGGACAGGGTAGTTACCTAGTTTAATAGACTGTTCTTATCATCCAGGACAGGGTAGTTACCTATTCTAATAGACTGTTTTATCATCCAGGACAGGGTAGGTTACCTAGTTCTAATAGACTTTCTTATCATCCAGGACAGGGTAGTTACCTAGTTTAAATAGACTGTTCTTATCATCCAGGACAGGGTAGTTACCTAGTTCTAATAGACTGTTCTTATCATCCAGGACAGGGTAGTTACTTAGTTCTAATAGACTGTTCTTATCATCCAGGACAGGTAGTTACCTAGTTCTAATAGACATACTTATCATCCAGGACCCCCCCCCCCCCCCCCCCCCCCCCCCCCCCCCCCCCCCCCCCCCCCCCCCCCCCCCCCCCCCCCCCCCCCCCCCCCCCCCCCCCCCCCCCCCCCCCCCCCCCCCCCCCCCCCCCCCCCCCCCCCCCCCCCCCCCCCCCCCCCCCCCCCAGTTCTAATAGACTGCTCTTATCATCCAGGACAGGGTAGTTACCTAGATATAATAGGCTGTTCTTATCATCCAGGACAGGGTAGTTACCTAGTTCTGAGAGACTGTTCTTACCATCCAGGACAGGGTGGTTACTTAGTTCTAATAGACTGCTCTTATCATCCAGGACAGGGTAGTTACCTAGTTATAATAGACTGTTCTTATCACCCAGGACAGGTTAGTTACCTAGTTCTAATAGACTGTTCTTATATCCATGACTGAGTAGTTACTTAGTTCTAATAGACTGTTCTTTATCATCCAGGACAGGGTAGTTACCTAGTTTGAGACACTGTTCTTACCACCCAGTACAGGGTAGTTACCTAGTTCTGAGAGACTGTTCTTATCATCCAGGACAGGGTAGTTACCTAGTTCTAGTAGACTGTTCTTATCATCCAGGACAGGGTAGTTACTTAGTTGTAATAGACTGTTCTTATCATCCAGGACAGAGTAGTTACCTAATACTAATAGACTGTTCTTATCATCCAGGACAGGATAGTTACCTAGTTCTAATAGACTGTTCTTATCATCCAGGACCGGCTAGTTACCTAGTTCTAAAAGCTGTTCTTAATATCCAGGACAGAGTAGTTACCAAGTTCTATTAGACTGTTCTTATCATCCAGGACTGGGTAGTTTCCTAGTTATGAGAGACTGTTCTTACCACCCAGTACACGGTAGTTACCTAGTTCTAATAGACTGTTCTTGTCATCAAGGACAGGGTAGTTACCTAGTTCTATAAGACTGTTCTTATCATCCAGGACAGGGTAGTTACCTAGTTCTGAGAGACTGTTCTTATCATCCAGTACAGGGTAGTTACTTAGTTCTAATAGACTGTTCTTATCATCCAGGACAGGGTGGTTACTTAGTTATAATAGACTGTTCTAATCATCCAGGACAGGGTAGTTACCTAGTTATAATAGACTGTTCTTATCACCCAGGGCAGGGTCATTACTTATTTTTAATAGACTGTTCTTATCATCCAGGACAGGGTAGTTACCTAGTTCTAATAGACTGTTCTTATCATTCAGGACAGGGTAGTTACTTGGTTCTGAGAGCCTTTTCTTATCATCCAAGACAGGGTAATTACCTAGTTCTAGTAGACTGTTCTTATCATCAAGGACAGGGTAATTACTTAGTTCTAATAGACTGTTCTTATCATCCAGGACAGGGTAGTTACCTAGTTATAATAGACTGTTCTTATCACCCAGGGCAGGGTCGTTACTTATTTCTAATAGACTGTTCTTATCATCCAGGACAGGGTAGTTACCTAGTTCTAATAGACTGTTCTTATCATTCAGGACAGGGTAGTTACCTAGTCTTATAGACTGTTCTTATCATCCAGGACAGAGTAGTTACCTAGTTCTAATAGACTGTTCTATCATCCAGGACAGGGTAGTTACCTAGTTCTAATAGACTGTTCTTATCATCCAGGACAGGTAGTTACCTAGTTATAATAGACTGTTCTTATCATCCCAGGGCAGGTGTTACCTAGTTCTAATAGACTGTTCTTATCATCCAGGACAGGGTAGTTACCTAGTTCTAATAGACTGTTCTTATCATCCAGGACAGGTAGTTACCTAGTTCTAGAGACTGTTCTTATCATCCAGGACAGGTAGTTACTAGTTCTAATAGACTGTTCTTATCATCCAGGACAGGGTAGTTACCTAGTTCTAATAGACTGTTCTTATCATCCAGGACAGGGTAGTTACCTAGTTCTAATAGACTGTTCTTATCATCCAGGACAGGGTAGGTACCTATTTCTAATAGACTCTTCTTATCATCCAGGACAGGGTAGTTACCTAGTTCTGAGAGCCTGTTCTTATCATCCAAATCAGGGAAGTTACCTAGTTCTAGTAGACTGTTCTTATCATCCAGGACAGGGTAATTACTTAGTTCTAATAGACTGTTCTTATCATCCAGGACAGAGTAGTTACCTAGTTCTAATAGACTGTTCTTATCATCAAGGACAGGGTAGTTACCTAGTTCTGAGAGACTGTTCTTATCACCCAGGACAGGGTAGTTAGCTAGTTCTAATAGACTGTTCTTATCATCCAGGTCAGGGTAGTTACCTAGTTCTAATAGACTGTTTTTATCATCCATGACAGGGTAGTTACCTAGTTCTAATAGACTATCCTTTCTTACGCACGAGTAGGTGACCTGGTGGTCTAGGGTAAGGTGTCAGACTTCTGTGCTGGCGGCCGGGGTTCAATCCTCGGTCCCGGCACAGATTTATCTGAATACCAAACCCTTCCTTCACCTCTGACAAGACATCTTGTGAATGTGGGGAATGCCAGGCCTCCACCGTGGTTCGGATTCCACGTTAAACTGTAGGTCCTTCATTTCATCTCACAATCACCCTATCATTACACATTAGCGTAAGTGCGTACAACCCGAATGGGTAGTAAGACGCGGTGCTAATAATAATAATGATACTAATCTAACGCACGACAGTCACTATTTATAACTAACGAAACGCTGGCAATCAAACCCGACCCATGTGGATCACAATAATTATGTATAAGTTTTTTATATTTGACCAAAAGTAAGTAAAGCTAAGTAACTTTATTTATAAGTTATTTATTGTTTATATATATCTTCCGGGATGTGACATACAAACAAAAAGTAGTTAGTAACTTCTCTCTTCAATCCTGAGACTTGGATAATGGGTCTATAACTTATAAAATGTGACTGTACCCCATGATATTTCGTAGAAGCCACCCTCTGTTGTCATCCTGGCTTTTTGATCAACATGGAGCTAAAGAAACTCCATTTCTTTCTCCTGCCCTCTCATTCCTGTGTAAGCCATGTTAGCTGTGTTCCTATACCTAGAAATAAGTAGCTCTTTTAGAGTGTTTGAAACTCTGCTTGTCAATTCACTGTCTACAAACCACACAAGATGTAGGTAGAGGTCTCCAGAGGAGCACCATTAGCTAACTTACAGCTGCAAACAAGCCGAAAGCAACGACAAATATACATAGCTGTACATTTGTATATTGGCAGTTAGCTGAGAATGGAAACAGTAGTGTTACATTGGAAAACACTTTTTTAATGAAATAATCAGAAATAAGCATTCCCATTAGTGTGTAACGAGGGTGGTAAATCAATGAGTTAAAACCACCCTCGTTACACCAAGCCATGATTCTAAACTCTATCTCCTCATCACTGATGAGCCTGACTATATGAGCCAGACATCTAATCCTCGTGTCCACCTGTTCAGGTGTAGAGTGTTTATGTTGGCAATAGTGTTACTGCAAAAGAGAATTAGAGAACTCAAAATGATGTGCGTCTTTCTAGTCAAGTAATATAGCAAGACCAGCTTCTGTGAGTAGGCATTTGGACAATACGCACATATGTTATATTATTTAGTCAAATGTGGTTGGGATAGTGAAGATAGTATTTATAGGAAATGTTCCAAAATATAAGTGAAGAGAGAGTAGACCACCATGCTGTAAACCCCAAAGCCCCCTTTTCAATCGATGCTAGTAGAGAGTGTCTACCACCTACACCGGTAGAGAGTAAGAGAGGGAGTGGGGACATTACCTACACCAGTAGAGAGTAAGAGAGGGAGTGGGGACATTACCTACACCAGTAGAGAGTAAGAGAGGGTTTGGGGACATTACCTACACCAGTAGAGAGTAAGAGAGGAGTGGGGACATTACCTACACCAGTAGAGAGTAAGAGAGGGAGTGGGGACATTACCTACACCAGTAGAGAGTAAGAGGGTTTGGGGACATTACTACACCAGTAGAGAGTAAGAGAGGGAGTGGGACATTACCTACACCAGTAGAGAGTAAGAGAGGGAGTGGGGACATTGCCTACACCAGTAGAGAGTAAGAGAGGGAGTGGGGACATTACCTACACCAGTAGAGAGTAAGAGAGGGTTTGGAGACATTACCTACACCAGTAGAGAGTAAGAGAGGGTTTGGGGACATTACGTACACCGTTAGAGAGTAAGAGAGAGTTTGGGGACATTACCTACACCAGTAGAGAGTAAGAGAGAGTTTGGGGACATTACCTACACCGGTAGAGAGTAAGAGAGGGTTGGGGACATTACCTACACCAGTAGAGAGTAAGAGAGGGTTTGGGGACATTACCTACACAAGTAGAGAGTAAGAGAGGGAGTGGGACATTACCTACACCAGTAGAGAGTAAGAGAAGGAGTGGGGACATTACCTACACCAGTAGAGAGTAAGAGAGGAGATGGGGACATTACCTACACCAGTAGAGAGTAAAAGAGGGTTTGGGGACATTACCTACACCAGTAGAGAGTAAGAGAGGGAGTGGGGACATTACCTACACCAGTAGAGAGTAAGAGAGGGTTTGGGGACATTACCTACACCGTAGAGAGTAAGAGAGAGTTTGGGGACATTACCTACACCAGTAGAGAGTAAGAGAGAGTTTGGGGACATTACCTACACCGGTAGAGAGTAAGAGAGGGAGTGGGGACATTACCTACACCAGTAGAGAGTAAGAGAGGGTTTGGGGACATTACCTACACCAGTAGAGAGTAAGAGAGGGAGTGGGGACATTACCTACACCAGTAGAGAGTAAGAGAGGGTTTGGGGACATTACCTACACCAGTAGAGAGTAAAAGAGGAGTTTGGGGACATTACCTACACCAGTAGAGAGTAAGAGAGGGAGTGGGGACATTACCTACACCAGTAGAGAGTAAGAGAGGGAGTGGGGACATTACCTACACCAGTAGAGAGTAAGAGAGGAGTTGGGGACATTACCTACACCAGTAGAGAGTAAGAGAGGGAGTGGGGACATTACCTACACCAGTAGAGAGTAAGAGAGGAGTTGGGGACATTACCTACACCAGTAGAGAGTAAGAGAGAGTTTGGGGACATTACCTACACCAGTAGAGAGTAAGAGAGGAGTGGGGACATTACCTACACCAGTAGAGAGTAAGAGAGGGAGTGGGGACATTACCTACACCAGTAGAGAGTAAGAGAGAGTTTGGGGACATTACCTACACCAGTAGAGAGTAAGAGAGGGAGTGGGGACATTACCTACACCAGTAGAGAGTAAGAGAGGGAGTGGGGACATTACCTACACCAGTAGAGAGGTAAGAGAGGAGTTTGGGGACATTACCTACACCAGTAGAGAGTAAGAGAGGGAGTGGGGACATTACCTACACCAGTAGAGAGTAAGAGAGGGAGTGGGGACATTACCTACACCAGTAGAGAGTAAGAGAGGAGTTGGGGACATTACCTACACCAGTAGAGAGTAAGAGAGGGAGTGGGGACATTACCTACACCAGTAGAGAGTAAGAGAGGGAGTGGGGACATTACCTATCCAGTAGAAGTTAAGAGAGGAGTTTGGGGACATTACCTACACCAGTAGAGAGTAAGAGAGGGAGTGGGGACATTACCTACACCGTAGTAGAGAGTAAGAGAGGAGTGGGGACATTACCTACACCAGTAGAGAGTAAGAGAGGGAGTGGGACATTACCTACACCAGTAGAGAGTAAGAGAGGGAGTGGGGACATTACCTACACCAGTAGAGATTAAGAGAGGGAGTGGGGACATTACCTACACCAGTAGAGAGATAAGAGAGGGAGTGGGGACATTACCTATTCCAGTAGTGTTAAGAGAGGAAGAAAACGTTCAAATGATCACCAACCAACAACCATCTCTCCCCCCCCCCCCCCCAATCCAGGAAAAGAGAACCCTTCCCACACCCTGTTCACTATCACGGTTTAACGCCACAAAGACCAGCAGCTAGCTCTGAGTCATTGCTACCAACTTGTTTATTTCTGTCTCTTACCATGAGGTACAGGCGTCTGTGACTGTAACCATTATCTCAAACAATCAGCCTGGTTAGGTGTTTATCTCCCACTTAACTCCAGAAATGATCCATGAATCACTATCAATCCTGGAACACACTACCACCGTTCACATCTGCATTTTTTTTATCGTACAGGAATGGTTTATTGTTTCTGTGGGTTCAACCCGGCTGTTATTCATGACTTAATTTAGGCGGATAGGAATAGAATAAGCTCGCCCTCTCTCCTGGATTAAACTCGCCCTCTCTCCTGAATAAACTCGGCCTCTCTCCTGGATTTAAACTCGCCCTATCTCCGATTAGACTCGCCCTCTCTCCTGGATTTAACTCGCCCTCTCTCCTGGATTAATGTCGCCCTCTCTCCTGGGAATAAACTCGCCCCTCTCCTGAATAAACTCGCCCTCTCTCCTGGATTAAACTCGCCCCTCTCTCCTGATAAACTCGCCCTTCTCTCCTGATTAAATCGCCCTCTCTCCTGAATAAACTCGCCCTCTCTCCTGAATAAACTCGCCCTCTCTCCTGAATAAACTCGCCTCTTCTGAATAACTTGCCTCTCTCCGATTAAACTCGCCTCTCTCCTGATTAACTGTCGCCCTCTCTCCTGAATTAAACTCGCCCTTTCTCCTGGAATAAACTCGCCCTCTCTCCTGATTAAACTCGCCCTCTCTCCTGAATAAACTCGCCCTCTCTCTGAATTAAACTCGCCCTCTCTCCTGAATAAACTCGCCCTCTCTCCTGATTAAACTCGCCTCTCTCCAGGATTAACTCGCCCTCTCTCCTGGATTAAACTCGCCCTCTCTCCTGGATTAATGTCGCCCTCTCTCCTGGATTAAACTCGCCCTTCTCCTGAATAAACTTGCCCTCTCTCCTGGATTAAACTCGCCTCTCTCCTGAATAAACTCGCCCTCTCTCCTGGAATAAACTCGCCCTCTCTCCTGATTAAACTCGCCCTCTCTCCGATTAAACTCGCCCTTTCTCCTGAATAAACTCGTGCCTCTCTCCTGAATAAACTGCCCTCTCCTGGATAACTCGCCCTCTCTCCTGAATAAACTCGCCTCTCTCCTGGATTTAACTCGCCCTCTCTCCTGGATTAAACTCGCCTTATCTCCTGATTAAACTCGCCCTCTCTCCTGATAAACTCGCCCTCTCTCCTGATAAACTCGCCCTCTCTCTGGATTAAACTCGCCCTCTCTCCTGAATAAACTCGCCCTCTCTCCTGGATTAAACTCGCCCTCTCTCCTGATTAAACTCGCCCTCTCTCCTGAATAAACTCGCCCTCTCTCCTGATTAAACTCGCCTCTCTCCTGATAAACTCGGCCTCTCTCCTGGATTTAACTCGCCCTCTCTCCTGGATAAACTCGCCCTCTCTCCTGAATAAACTCGCCTCTCTCCTGATTAAGTCCCCTCTCTCCAGGATTAAACTCGCCCTCTCTCCTGATTAAACTCGCCCTCTCTCCTGAATAAACTCGCCCTCTCTCCTGATTAAACTCCCTCTCTCCTGAATTAAACTCGCCCTCTCCTCTCCTGGATTAACTCGCCCTCTCTCCTGGATATAACTCGCCCTCTCTCCTGATTAAACTCGCCCTCTCTCCTGGATTTAACTCGCCCTCTCTCCTGGATAAACTCGCCCTCTCTCCTGAATAAACTCGCCCTCTCTCTGGATTAAACTCGCCCTCTCTCCTGATAAACTCGCCTCTCTCCTGGATTTAACTCGCCCTCTCTCCTGATTAAACTCGCCCTCTCTCCTGGATTAAACTCGCCTTCTCGATCCTTGATAAACTCGCCCTCTCTCCTGGATTAAACTCGCCTTCTTAAAACTGCCTTCTGATTAAACTCGCCCTCTCTCCTGAATAAACTCGCCTCTCTCTCCTGATTAAACTCGCCCTTTCTCCTGGATTAAACTCGCCCTCTCTCCTGATAAACTTGTCCCTCTCCTGATTAAACTCGCCCTCTCTCCTGGATAAACTCGCCTTCTATCCCTCCTCCTGAATTAAACTCGCCCTCTCTCCTGGATTAAACTCGCCTTCTCTCCTGAATAAACTCGCCCTCTCTCCTGGATTAAACTCGCCCTCTCTCCTGGATTAAACTCGCCCTTTCTCCTGGAATAAACTCGCCTCTCTCCTCCTGGATTAAACTCGCCTCTCTCCTGATTAAACTCGCCTCTCTCCTGGATTAAACTCGCTTCCCTGATAACTCCTTCCCTGAATAAACTCGCCCTCTCTCCTGGATTTAGCTCGCCCTTCTCCTGGATTAAACTCGCCCTTCTCCTGAATAAACTCGCCTCTCTCCTGGATTAAACTTGTCCTCTCTCCTGGATTAAACTGTCCTCTCTCCTGATTAAACTCGCCTCTCTCCTGATTAAACTCGCCCTCTCTCTGGATTAAACTCCTCCGACTCCCTCTCTCCTGAATAAACTCGCCCTCTCTCCTGGATTAAACTCGCCCTCTCTCCTGGATTAAACTGTCCTCTCTCCTGAATAAACTCGCCCTCTCTCCTGGATTAAACTCGCCCTCTCTCTCTGGATTAAACTCGCCTCTCTCCTGGATTAAACTCGCCCTCTCTCCTGAATAAACTCGCCCTCTCTCCTGGATTAAACTCGCTTCCCTTCTCTCCTGATTAAACTCGCCTTCTCTCCTGATTAAACTCGCCCTCTCTCCTGATTAAACTCGCCTTCTCTCCTGATTAAACTCGCCCTCTCTCCTGGATTAAACTCCCCTCTCCTGGTTTAAACTCGTCCTCTCTCGGATTAACTCGCCTTCTCCTGATTAAACTCGCTCCCTCTCTCCTTGATTAAACTCGCCTCTCTCCTGATTAAACTCGCCCTCTCTCCTGATTTAAAACTCGCCCTCTCTCCTGGATTAAACTCGCCCTCTCTCCTGATTAAACTGTCTCTCTCCTGATTAAACTCCTTCTCCTGAATTAAACTCGCCCTCTCTCCTGAATAAACTCGCCCTCACTCCTGGATTAAACTCGCCTCTCTCCTGAATTAAACTTGTCCTCTCTCCTGGATTAAAGTCGCCTTCTCTCCTGATTAAACTCGCCCTCTCTCCTGGATAAACTCGCTCTCTCTCCTGATTAAACTCGCCTCTCTCCTGGATTAAACTCGCCCTCTCTCCTGGATTAAACTTCCCTCTCTCCTGGATTAAACTTGTCCTCTCTCCTGATTAAACTCACCCTCTCTCCTGAATAAACTCGCCCTCTCTCCTGAATAAACTCGCCCTCTCTCCTGGATTAAACTTGTCCCCTCTCCTGGATTAAATTTGTCCTCTCTCCTGGATTAAAGTCGCCCTTTCTCCTGGATTAAACTCGCCCTCTCTCCTGGATTCAACTCGTCCTCTCTCCTGGATTAAACTTGTCCTCTCTCCTGGATTAAAGTCGCCTTCTCTCCTGGATTCAACTCGCCCTCTCTCCTGAATAAACTCGCTCTCTCTCCTGGATAATCGCTCTTCTGATTAACTGCCCTCTCTCCTGGATTAAACTTGCCCTCTCTCCTGGATTAAACTTGCCCTCTCTCCTGGATTTAAACTCGCCCTCTCTCCTGAATAAACTCGCCCTCTCTCCTGAATAAACTCGCCCCCTCTCCTGAATAAACTTACCCTCTCTCCTGAATAATCTCGCCCTCTCTCCTGAATAATCTCGCCCTTTCTCCTGAATAATCTCGCCCTCTCTCCTGAATAATCTCGCCCTCTCTCCTGAATAAACTCGCCTTCTCTCCTGAATAAACTCGCCCCCTCTCCTGGAATAAACTCGTTCCTCTGAAGATTTATTTCACTCCCCTCTGATATTAAACTGAAAATGGTCTTGTATTAATTTCTAAATAGCATCTAGAATCATTCAATTTTCTTATCAATCTGGTAAGAACCAGTTTGGATAGCTTCTAGAGAAATCTATCTTCCGGATAAGCCCACTAAAAATAGCTTCTAGAGAAGTAAAATAAATAAAAAATATAGATGAGGGCCACCCCAAATATCTCCTAGGAATGTCCAATTTTCAAACATTGGGTCAAGGGAGGGTACCCGAGCCCCCTTTAATTTTGGGGTGAAGACCCCTCTCAAGTCCTTTTTTAATTGCTGAGATAATCTATTCCCCTAGGAAATAAGGTTTGGCTGCCATTGAAGTCAAGTAAAGCAATGAGAGGGTGGCCTGGTACTGGGCCCAGTTTGAGCCCTTGGTGGGCCTGACCGGAACGTAGGTTCACCATTCAACCCTATCTTGGGACACTTCCATCCAATCCCTAACATCACATAACACCTCCTTCAAATACATATTTTAACGTTATACTCCCATATGCTTCTCGGCCTTGACAGGTTTCCCAACTAAAATCTTGTGGACAAACCTGTCACTACCCATACGCGACACGTGACCACCCAACCTCATCCTGCGCGCCTTGATTATATATGTTTGTGGATATATACGAACCATGAAATTTAATAATATTAGTCTAATATATAATTTAATTTACAATTCCTTGCTTATTTTGAAGAAGAGGTATTGAAATGGTTTGGTAGTTATCTTAAGGCGATTGGCGCTTTTCATTTAGCGTGTCAGTGCTGAGCCGTGGGAACAAACGGTTATCTTCGAGATTTTTAATTGTTTTTTTCAATTTTCTTTTCGGAAATGTTTTGTTAAATAGAAGCATGTTTATTAAGATATACTTTTTATTTACACGCCTTCTATATAATTTTAACATTGATCAAATATCGATAAAATTGACATTTTTCAATAGAAAACTGCCGGCTTCATAATAAAAAATAAGAAAATGTAACAATTAATAAACATTTATATGGTATCTTATAAAGGGTGTTGAAAATATTAACATAAACATTTCACTCGTTCTCGAGAAAACTGATATTTCCAAACGTGTGATTTTTCCGCAAGATCTGTCCGGTAGTAGCGCCATCTACTGTTTCCGTGATCCATCTGTCCTTGTTGGCGCGGAAGGATGCTTTGGTCTGCTGTGGAGCCATGCCACGCCTTTCACCCTCCCACCTACCAACCCAAATAGGTTTTAGACTTGCACTCGACAGGGTCAAGGGCCTTAAGAATAAGTTGTATCGTTTTAAAAATTGCATTCGTTTATTTAATAAATCACGAACTAAGTCAGTTTGCGAAAACGAACGAACTCTCACCATAATCTAGCGTCTTAAACAACTTATATTAAACCACGTCTACCTACCCGTCTGACCTATCCACAATGGGGTGAATATGAGGAAATGTACCCACGTTTGCACGAAGAGAGAGTAGTGAACCAAGTTAAAAACAACCTCGGTACACCCGAATGGTATCTGAACCCTAAGAATGATTTGATTTAATAAAAACTCACCATTATAAGTATTTCACATATACATTTTTCTAATTTATTAAGGATATGTTACTGCGGACAATATCAAATAGAACAAGTTATCACAAATTTGGTCAAAGGTTGCTACTACAGCAATATATATTTGATCATATTTTAATAAAACTCAGCTGGCATACAATATACTCAAGAGAGCATTAATCAATGATAGCATCATCCTTGTAGTTAATATATATTGGGCTACTGACGAATAACAGATTGCACAAATCATGGGCTGAAATCATCAAAATAAAGTCGAAATTATTCAAAATAAAAGCGGAAATTAGATCACTTTTTTAAAGGGCCCTAAGGGACACATTTTTTTTAAATATCGTATAGACCCTACACACATAGAACCATAAGAATTTCACTAAAAAACTATAATTTCTTACGACTATACCAACGAGAAAAAGGTTTTAGAAAGATTAATAAAAAAAACACAATAAATCTATTTTAATAAAACTTGATAGCAAAATAATCAAAATTTATACTTATAGACATAATTAAAATAGGACTATTTTGTTATTGAAACATTCATCCATAGTAAAAGTGTCAAGAAACGGATCCGTTTGTATAAAACGTTTTATAGCCGACCAAGATGTTGGAAACCGTCCCTTAGTTCCCAACGGTAGCTTTCATCACTCGGTTCACTAGCGCAGTCTTAGATATTCGGGTTCCCTATGTATCTTTCCATGTCAATTCATCTTAAATTCATATAAAATGTAAATCTCCAGTTTTTATTTTGATAACACTTGGCACATAGTATATTTGAGTAGTTATATTACCATGTTTAGACGTTTGAGACAAGCTAATCAATAGTTTCTAAGTTACGGAGGGCCAAATATAAACAAAATACACCTGAAAAACTTTCGTGACAATGGTGTGCAAGGATAACAATCCAACATAAATAGTTCATGTCTTCTTTCTAAACATAAATTGTTTAGAATAATATATTGTACTGTGGATTTAAACAAAATTATTTTAAAAACACACTTAAAAAAGGAATTCACACGAAATACCAATAAAAAATTTTACCAACATAAATTAGTGATATCAAAGAAGAAATAGGTGTCAATACAACAATACTTTTTTCACAAAATTTTAATGATAATTTCCGATGGGGAACTTTTAGTAAATAATTAATTGTTTAGTTACAACAATTAATACATCCCCGTGGATTAACTGACCTTAAAACTCATATTGTGTAGGAAGAAATTGAATGTATTAAATGTGTTTTTTCAGTTTAATGTCTGTAAGCTATTTTATTAGGACTTGGCCGCGAGGATGGTCAGGAGATCACTTCCTACCAACATTATACTTTATTTGAACTATGACTAAGATCTTAAGAATGTATGTTGCTGTTACTTGTCTTTAGGTGAACTAACATTTTCATACTGAGCTTGTGAACTGTCTGATGAGTCGTGTTAAAGATGAAAATTATTCTTAAGGAAGCTTTCATCATTTTCGAAGACAAGCCATCCAGCCAGAGCGCTAATCTGTAGTTAGTTGTATCGCATGCAATAAATACCCTCAGCAGTACATCAGACAACTGTTGGTGGGTCAACAAATCCACTGACAGGAACTTAACTGTCAACAAAGACTTCTGGCTTGTTTTTTTACACTTCACTAAATGACTTTTGTCAATACAAGAACTTGCCATTGTAATATTCCAAATAGAAAAAAAACAGTTGTTCGGTGGAAAGCTGAAAATAACAATAGAAAGGTGTTTTGCTTTTAGTTCAGGTGTCCTTGCAGATTCCAATCTTTATCCTTTTTATTCTATAAACACTCCTGAATGGCAATTGGTCTGTAGGCTATACTGGCAAGTTTGTTGTTTTTCAGGTACTTGTACCTAACGGTGTGTTTGTTATTCCTGAAGCTCTGCCATTTTAATAATATCTTCTAATCATTTGTTGTTCAATATATAAAGGAAAAATAAATTGAGAAAACCGACAAACAATTATAGAATCATTATAGTTTAATGTGAAGTGTAAATAGATTGAAAAAATATCTGGTCTCGTTTTATCTAATGAGCCTATTTTACCCGCATCGTTGGGTACATGGACTTGGCGGTTAGATCGCTTGGCCTGGTTTGAAGGTAAGGTGGAGATCGGGGATTAAATCTCAGCCAAGTGTTAAGGGTTCTTCTAATTTATACATTCTTGGTTCGTACCCAGATACTGTATTTAAATGCAGATGGCCCGAAGGTAAAAAATATAAGTATTTTACTGTCTTCAAGTATGAATAATATTTTTTGCGTCGCTCACATGCAGGTTGTGAAATCCATCTTAAAGAGTCCTCTCGACAGACGCTTGAATGCCCGCGCCAGCTTCTAATAAACGGTGGTAGGAATAATGGCCTTAGGCTTTTTCGGCCTCGGTGGCTCACTCAACAGCACAGTGTTTCCAGACTAATCAGAATATTAGAGCTTACCTTCCTCTGCCTTCCGCCATACAAAATAGGGACTGGTTTGAACAGCCAACAGAAAGTTAGCTAGGTCTACTAACAGTAGGGAGAGGGATGGTGAAATGCCAAGTGCTCAGGTCTCTCGTTAGCAAATAGCATTCAATTTGGTGTTGTTTAATTTTTATATATATATATATATATTATATATTCTTAGGAATGTAATAGTAATAATAATTTTATTTTAATGTTTCAACTTTAATTTAATTTCTTACAGCCTGCGTGGGTGTTCAAGTGTGAATTTGGTCTAGCCTGGTTTGTCAGTTACATGAATGTGGGATTCAAACCCAGTGTACTTAGGGTCGGTTTTCCTAGATGGTTTTTCACTTTACCTTAAGGCAAATGTGATTAAATTCCTACTAGATTCCACCCTCTCCCTCTCGATGCCACTAGTGCATTTAAATGCGGAAACCCAGACGTGAGAAGTAACCACATTGTCTAGTAATCTAACCAGCAGGCTAGTTTAAATTAATACAACCACTTTTACAATAAATCACGAAACAATAATGGCGATTAGTTTTTAAATATTTTATTGAATCAATAGTGATAGGATAAGTTAAATAATCTTATTATTTCAATTTTGGAATGTTTCCAGTGCAAGATAGCTAACATATCAATATTATAGAATTATAGAAGTGAAATAAAAGTATTTATTTAATAACTATAGAGTGCTCTAAGCTATAATGCATAATAAACAAATCTAATATAGTTTAGTCTTGATGTGGGTCGTTGGGGTCGCTAAGCTCATCTCTTCTGGTGTCACGATGGCTGCGAGGCACTGAGGGTATTTCTACACATGAGGGTACGGCCAGACTGAGCGCGCGAGCGAGCGAGCGAGCGCGCGAGCGACTAAAATATAAAATAGAACACATTGATTGTAATGGGGGTGGCCACACTGGAGCGAGCGAGCGAGCGAGCGCGCGAGCGACTGAGCGCGCGCGCTTGAAAGATAGAACTGGTTCTATTTTTCAAGCGCGCGCGCTCGACCCGGTACAGTCTAGTTTACAGGCGCTAGGCAATATTATTGTATGTTGGTTCATTGAGTGCTGGGGAAACTTCTCATTTTGACATGATATTTGACTTTTTTCTATCAGTGATAGGTTTAACACACTTGCTATTAATGGCCCGGTGACCTGGCGGTCTAGGGGTAAGGTGTCAGACTTCTGTGCTGGAGGTCT
Organism: Timema cristinae; assembly: GCA_039000515.1. Taxonomy (NCBI): domain Eukaryota; kingdom Metazoa; phylum Arthropoda; class Insecta; order Phasmatodea; family Timematidae; genus Timema; species Timema cristinae. Next base: position 6,788,636 of record JBCFYV010000935.1, read on the forward strand.
GGGGCTCAATCCTCGGTCCCGGCACAGATTTATCTGATTACCAAACCCTTCCTTCACCTCTGGCAAGACATCTTGTGAATGTGGGAAAGCCAGGCCTCCACCGTGGTTCGGATTCCACGTTAAACTGTAGGTCCTTCATTTCATCTCACAATCACCCTACCATTACACATTAGCGTAAGTGCATATAACCCGAACGGGAAGTAAGATGCGGTGCTAATAATAATAATAATAATAATAATAATAATAATAATAATAATAATAATAATGGCCTAATTTAATTGGTAAGACCATAAATAATATAATGTATATATGTAAACCCGATATGTTAAAATACTTCAATATTATAATCAAAGTAGGCCTTTACAAATAAGAATCACCATTAGTTTGGAGAGAGTATGAAAAAACCACAACAATAAATAAGTTTTAAAAATCACCTTCAGTTCACTGGGCCAAGATTCGAACCTTTGCCTCCTAGTCAAAAGTTATCGAGTGCAACGCACCATTCTGCCACTGGTGCGGCAAATCTGATTTTAAAACACTTCAGTACAGTACCATACGCATTTCTCAAATTATTAATTGGATGCACTTCTACTTTTTTCTTTTTTATAAATACACAATATTTTCTGTAAGAATTTTCGAGGATCAGAGATGTACTAAGTGTGTTTGACAGAGACATCTTCTCTAACTAGGGGGGAGGGGGGGCGGTGACCTAGTGGTCTAGGGGTAAGGTGTCAGACTTCTGTGCTGGCAGCCGGGGTTCAATCCTCGGTCCCGGCACAGATTTATCTTATTTCCAAACCCTTCCTTCACCTCTGACACGACATCTTGTGAATGTAGGGAATGCCAGGCCACCACCGTGGTTCGGATTCCACGTTAAACTGTAGGTCCTTCATTTCATCTCACAATAACCCTACCATTACGCATTAGCGTAAGTGCGTATAACCCGAACGGGTAGTAAGACGCGGTGCTAATAATAATCTAACTAGGGTCCGCTAATTACGCGCTCGCTCGCTCGCTCGCGCGCTCGCCAGTTTGGCCACCCAGTCGCTTGCGCGCTCGCTCGCTCGCTCGCGCGCTCGCTCGCACGCTTGGCAGTCTGGCCGAACCCTGAACACTAGTAAGTTATCCCTGACCCCTATACCCTTAGTGTAATTACAGGTAGAGGTAGAGGTAGCCCAGACAGGGTAGTGAGACGCCCATATTATAAATCTTTAATCTACATCAGGAACACGAACAAGGTTTACACCAGATACTGCCTCATTGGGAGAGCAATCCCAAGTGACAACATCGCTGTCAAGCAAGCATTTTTAAAAACAGTTCAACACTTTAAAGGTGCTTTTATTGGCGAACGGACCAAAATTGCCTTCCAGGGTCAATAAACAAGCTTTCACAAAGCTAGGTTAAGATAGAAACCCCAACCTCTTTACATAAGCCAACACAACCCCCCCCCCCCCCCCCCCCCCCCACGTTTACTCAGACTGCAATTTACAAATAAAACGTGGGATACAATGGTTCTTCTTTTGTTCGAGCTAATCAGTGGCGCAGGAATGGGGGGCGAAGGGGGATACGGGGGTAAATCCACCCCCCCCTAAAAATGAGGGGGGTAAAAAGTATCATTTTACCCCACAAAATAATGTAGTAAAACTTTTAGATAATATAAAGATCTTGTTGAGGCAAGATGAAAAGTTCACACTTAGGTAACATAACAGAAATAAAATGTGCTTGGAGCACACACTGTTTGAAAACTCTGAGTGATACCAGCTACATCGGCTACTGCAGAAACAAGTTTTTCAATGATTGGACGCATAAAAACTATCTTCGCTCCACGATGAGGCAACGTAGACTAAATCACCTGTGTCTGATGAATGCACATCCTGAGAGGCTCAACTAACTTGAAAATTGTGAAACTAGTTAGTGGTTCTATAGCTAGTATTGAATCTAGGGCAAAGTTGTATGATAACCTACTTTAACTTTCGGTGTTTCATCATTTTTTGTTAAGCCACATCAGATATAATCTTTCTTAATTTGTTTTGAGTGTATTAATTCTAATGTTGTAAATACACAATGGGCCCGTTAAATACAGGTATCCCTCGTACGCGATATCACTATACGCGTTTTCGCCATAACGCGATTAAGAAATAATAAAAATAATGCATGGTCTGCTGTAATCTCGCAGTCACCCTGTGCTGTGGTGACGTGACCTACAGGGAGGACAAAGATCTTTACTGTACAGTTTGGTGTTGATAACATTGGAGATGCAGGGGCAGAAGTTAAACAGTCCTGGGAGTTTGATCCTGAACACGACCTTTCCAATTCAAGACATCTCATCGTTAACATAGTAAGATGTTGGATTTGAGGAATAGACCAGGCAAATGTGGATAAATTGCTCCAATCCCACTCAACAGAACTCACCAATGAAGATCTTCTAGAAATTGAGAACGGCATAAAGGATGAAGAGGAAGAGCCCTTTGTTGTTGAGTTTATCAAACAACTTCAACAAAACAAATGGCTGCACGGGTATAAGCGCCAAAGTTGCCAGAGAGATAAGAGTTATTTGGCTTGCTACAAATAACTCTATAGAGAGGAAGAATGCTGCCCGTCAGCTGAGTCTTAACTTTTTCATCAAAAAAGTTGAAAATCTTCAGTTTAACGATCCAGGACCTTCAAGAGAGCAGGAGCTTACTGTCTCAGTGCCCTCAAGAGAGCAAGAGGCTATCACCCCAAGGCCTTCAAGACTGTCATGATAGCAAGAGAGTAATCATCCAGATTTCCCAGATCCAGTTCATTTATCAAAGGATTTAAGATTAACAGAAAGTGTACCTGTAGCGTTGTATTAATTAGAAACATTTATTAGAAATTGCATTTGAGTACAAATTTAAGGGGATTGAAGATTGACAAAAGGTGTAGGCTAACTATAGTATTGTACTAGTTAGATGAATTAATAAAAATTGCATTAATTTACAAATTTTAGGTTTTTATTTACTTTCTTCCATTGGAGTAATCCCTAGCTTATCCATGTTAATATCAATTCCCTTTACGCGTTTTCGTGTTACGCGATTATTTATCAGAACCAATCACTCGCGTAGTGAGAGGGACAGCTGTATTACATTTCCCTGCTCTTTTTTTAATCTCGAAAAGTGTTATCCCCTATAAAAGCACATGATTATTTTCAACCCCCCCCCCCCCCCCCTCACCATCCTCCGAATAAAAACGTTCATGCACCACTGTAGCGAATGTTTGTCAATTTTCTAACTGTAGAAAATCTTCAAATACCTTCAATTAGTTTCGTTTGAAAAGAGTTGTTAGTTAAAAGGGGATGCGGGTGTGAGATTGGGGTATGGGGGATTGCTGGTACTTGAACGATTGTGTTCGGACCACCTCACCTGTACAATAAGCAATTTGGAAGTGGGATGCTTCATTTGGAAATTATATTATCACTGAGAACTGCAACTAGCACTCCACAGTGCCAAGATCTCAGTCTGACAAACAAATAAAAAGGGTACCACACACACTCCACAAGTAAAGAGGCTACCACACACACTCCACAAGTAGAGAGGCTACCACACACTCCACAAGTAGAGAGGCTACCACACACTCCACAAGTAGAGAGGCTACCACACACACTCCACAAGTAGAGAGGCTATACCACACTCCACAAGTAAAGAGGCTACCACACACACTCCACAAGTAGAGAGGCTACCACACACTCCACAAGTAGAGAGGCTACCACACACTCCACAAGTAGAGAGGCTACCACACACTCCTCAAGTAGAGAGGCTACCACACACTCCACAAGTAGAGAGGCTACCACACACACTCCACAAGTAGAGAGGCTATACCACACTCCACAAGTAAAGAGGCTACCACACACACTCCACAAGTAGAGAGGCTACCATACACTTCACAAGTAGAGGCTACCACACAGTCCACAAGTATAGAGGCTACCACACACACTCCACAAGAAGAGAGGAAACCAAACACTCCACAAGTAGAGAGGCTACCACACACACTCCACAAGTAGAGGCTAACACACAGTCCACAAGTAGAGGCTACCACACACTTCACAAGTAGAGAGGCTGCCACACACTCCACAAGTAGAGAGGCTACCACACACTCCACAAGTAGAGGCTACCACACAGTCCACAAATAGAGGCTACCACACACACTTCACAAGTAGAGAGGCTACCACACAGTCCACAAGTAGAGGCTACCACACACTCCACAAGTAGAGAGGCTACCACACACACTCCACAAGTAGAGGCTACCACACAGTCCACAAGTAGAGGCTACCACACACTTCACAAGTAGAGAGGCTGCCACACACTCCACAAGTAGAGAGGCTACCACACACTCCACAAGTAGAGGCTACCACACACACTCCACAAGTAGAGGCTACCACACACTCCACAAGTAGAGGCTACCACACACTCCACAAGTAGAGAGGCTATAACACACACTCCACAAGTAGAGAGGCTACCACACACTCTACAAGTAGAGAGGCTAGCACACACACTCCACAAGTAGAGAGGCTACCACACACTCCACAAGTAGAGAGGCTAAACACACTCCACAAGTAGAGAGGCTACCACACACACTCCACAAGTAGAGAGGCTACCACACACACTCCACAAGTAGAGAGGCTACCACACACTCCACAAGTAGAGGCTACCACACAGTCCACAAGTAGAGAGGCTACCACACACTCCACAAGTAGAGAGGCTACCACACACTCCACAAATAGAGAGGCTACCAGACACTCCACAATTAGAGAGGATACCACACACTCCACAAGTAGAGAGGCTACCACACACACTCCACAAATAGAGAGGCTACCACACACTCCACAATTAGAGAGGATACCACACACTCCACAAGTAGAGAGGCTACCACACACTCCACAAGTAGAGAGGCTACCACACACTTCACAAGTAGAGAGGCTACCACACACTTCACAAGTAGAGGCTACCACACACTTCACAAGTAGAGAGGCTGCCACACACTCCACAAGTAGAGAGGCTACCACACAGTCCACAAGTAGAGAGGCTACCACACACTCCACAAGTAGAGGCTACCACCCAGTCCACAAGTAGAGAGGCTACCACACACACTCCACAAGTAGAGAGGCTACCACACACTCCACAAGAAGAGAGGCTACCACACAGTCCACAAGTAGAGAGGCTACCACACTCCACAAGTAGAGAGGCTACCACACTCCACAAGTAGAGAGGCTAAACACACTCCACAAGTAGAGAGGCTACCACACACTCCACAAGTAGAGGCTGCCACACACTCCACAAGTAGAGAGGCTACCACACACACTCCACAAGTAGAGGCTACCACACAGTCCACAAGTAGAGGCTACCACACACTTCACAAGTAGAGGCTGCCACACACTCCACAAGTAGAGAGGCTACACACACACTCCACAAGTAGAGAGGCTACCACACACTCCACAAGTAGAGAGGCTACCACACACTCCACAAGTAGAGGCTACCACACACTCCACAAGTAGAGGCTACCACACACTCCACAAGTAGAGGCTACCACACACTCCACAAGTAGAGAGGCTACCACACACACTCCACAAGTAGAGAGGCTGCCACACACTCCACAAGTAGAGAGGCAACCACACACTCCACAAGTAGAGAGGCTACCACACACTCCACAAGTAGAGAGGCTACCACACACTCCACAAGTAGAGAGTTTACCATACACTCCACAAGTAGAGAGGCTACCACACACTCCACAAGTAGAGAGGCTACCACACACTTCACAAGTAGAGAGGCTACCACACACTCCACAAGTAGAGAGGCTACCAAACACACTCCACAAGTAGAGAGGCTACCACACACTTCACAAGTAGAGAGGCTACCACACACTCCACAAGTAAAGAGGCTACCACACACTCCACAAGTAGAGAGGCTAAACACACTCCACAAGTAGAGGCTACCACTTACACTCCACAAGTAGAGAGGCTACCACACACTCCACAAGTAGAGAGGCTACCACACACTCCACAAGTAGAGGCTACCACACACACTCCACAAGTAGAGAGGCTGCCACACACTCCACAAGTAGAGGCTACCACACACTCTGCAAGTAAAGAGGCTACCACACACTCCACAAGTAGAGAGGCTACCACACACTCCACAAGTAGAGAGGCTACCACACACTCCGCAAGTAAAGAGGCTACCACACACTCCACAAGTAGAGAGGCAACCACACACTCCACAAGTAGAGGCTACCACACACTCCACAAGTAGAGAGGCTACTACACACACTCCACAATAGAGGCTACCACACACACTCCACAAGCAGAGGCTACCACACACTTCACAAGTAGAGGCTACCACACACACTCCACAAGTAGAGAGGCTACCACACACACTCCACAAGTAGAGAGGCTACCACACACTTCACAAGTAGAGGCTGCCACACACTCCACAAGTAGAGAGGCTACCACGTACTCCACAAGTAGAGAGGCTACCACACACTCCACAAGTAGAGAGGCTAAACACACTCCACAAGTAGAGGCTACCACACACTCCGCAAGTAGAGATGCTACCACACATTCCACAAGTAGAGAGGCTACCACACACTCCAAAAGTAGAGAGGCTAAACACACTCCACAAGTAGAGGCTACCACACACACTCCACAAGTAGAGAGGCTACCACACACTCCACAGGTAGAGGCTACCACACACACTCCACAAGTAGAGAGGCTGCCACACAATCCACAAGTAGAGGCTACCACACACTCTGCAAGTAAAGAGGCTACCACACACTCCACAAGTAGAGAGGCTACCACACACACTCCACAAGTAGAGAGGCTACCACAAACACTCCACAAATAGAGGCTACCACACACACTCCACAAGTAGAGAGGCTACCACACACTCCACAAGTAGAGAGGCTGCCACACACTCCACAAGTAGAGGCTACCACACACTCCGCAAGTAAAGAGGCTACCACACACTTCACAAGTAGAGAGGCTACCACACACACTCCACAAGTAGAGGCTACCACACACTCCACAAGTAGAGAGGCTACCACACACACTCCACAAGTAGAGAGGCTACCACACACTCCACAAGTAGAGAGGATACCACACACACTCCACAAGTAGAGAGGCTACCACACACTCCACAAGTAGAGAGGCTACCACACACACTCCACAAGTAGAGAGGCTACCACACACAATCCACAAGTAGAGAGACTACCACACACTCCACAAGTAGAGACTACCACACACTCCACAAGTAGAGGCTACCACACACACTCCACAAGTAGAGGCTACCACACACTCCACAAGTAGAGAGGCTACCACACACACTCCACGAGTAGAGGCTACCACACACTCCACAAGTAAAGAGGCTACCACACACACTCCACAAGTTGAGGCTACCACATACACTCCACAATTAGAGAGGCTACCATACACTCCACAAGTAGAGGCTACCACACACACTCCACAAGTAGAGAGGCTACCACACACTCCACAAGTAGAGAGGCTACCACACACACTCCACAAGTAGAGAGGCTACCACACACACTCCACAAGTAGAGAGGCTACCACACACTCCACAAGTAGAGGCTACCACACACACCTCCACAAGTAGAGAGGCTACCACACACACTCCACAAGTAGAGAGGCTACCACACACTCCACAAGTAGAGAGGCTACCACACAGTCCACAAGTAGAGAGGCTACCACACACACTCCACAAGTAGAGGCTACCACACACTTCACTAGTAGAGGCTACCACACACTCCACAAGTAGAGGCTACCACACACTCCACAAGTAGAGGCTACCACACAGTCCACAAGTAGAGAGGCTACCACACACACTTCACAAGTAGAGAGGCTACCACACACTCCACAAGTAGATTTTACCACACACTCCACAAGTAGAGGCTACCACACACTCCACAAGTAGAGAGGCTACCACACACACTCCACAAGTAAAGGCTACCACACACACTCCACAAGTAGAGATACTAAACACACTCCACAAGTAGAGAGGCTACCACACACTCCACAAGTAGAGGCTGCCACACACTCCGCAAGTAGAGAGGCTACCACACACTCCACAAGTAGAGGCTACCACACACTCCACAAGTAGAGGCTACCACACACTCCACAAGTAGAGAGGCTACCACACACTCCACAAGTAGAGAGGCTAGCACACACACTCCACAAGTAGAGAGGCTACCACACACTCCACAAGTAGAGAGGCTACCACACACTCCACAAGTAGAGAGGCTACCACACACTCCACAAGTAGAGAGGCTACCACACACTCCACAAGTAGAGGCTACCACACATTCTACAAGTAGAGAGGCTACCACACACTCCACAAGTAGAGAGGCTACCACACACACTCCACAAGTAGAGGCTACCACACACACTCCACAAGTAGATGCTACCACACACTCCACAAGTAGAGAGGCTACCACACACACTCCACAAGTAGAGAGGCTACCACACACTCCACAAGTAGAGGCTACCACACACTCCACAAGTAGAGAGGCTACCACACACTCCACAAGTAGAGAGGCTACCACACACTCCACAAGTAGAGAGGCTACCACACATTCCACAAGTAGAGAGGCTACCACACACACTCCACAAGTAGAGGCTACCACACACTCCACAAGTAGAGAGGCTACCACACACACTCCACAAGTAGAGAGGCTACCACACTCTCCACAAGTAGAGGCTACCACACACTCCGCAAGTAAAGAGGCTACCACACACTCCACAAGTAGAGAGGCTACCACACACTCCACAAGTAGAGGCTACCACACACACTCCACAAGTAGAGGCTACCACACACACTCCACAAGTAGAGGCTACCACACACACTCCACAAGTAGAGAGGCTACCACACACACTCCACAAGTAGAGAGGCTACCACACACTCCACAAGTAGAGGCTACCACCACACTCCGCAAGTAAAGAGGCTACCACACACTCCACAAGTAGAGAGGCTACCACACACTCCACAAGTAGAGAGGCTACCACACATTCCACAAGTAGAGAGGCTACCACACACTTCACAAGTAGAGAGGCTACCACACACTCCACAAGTAGAGAGGCTACCACACACTCCACAAGTAGAGAGGCTACCACACACTCCACAAGTAGAGAGGCTACCACACACACTCCACAAGTAGAGAGGCTACCACACACTCCACAAGTAGAGAGGCTACCACACACACTCCACAAGTAGAGAGGCTACCACACACTCCACAAGTAGAGGCTACCACACACTCCACAAGTAGAGGCTACCACACACTCCACAAGTAGAGGCTACCACACACTCCACAAGTAGAGGCTACCACACACTCCACAAGTAGAGAGGCTACCACACACTCCACAAGTAGAGAGGCTACCACACACTCCACAATTAGAGAGGCTACCACACACTCCACAAGTAGAGAGGCTACCACACACTCCACAAGTAGAGAGGCTACCACACACTCCACAAGTAGAGGCTACCACACACTCCACAAGTAGAGGCTACCACACACTTGTCAGTTAACTACTCTTGAAAGGGAGAAGCAGTTTCAAGTACTGTTTAATCTTGCAACTTCTAGCATTGTCAATAGAAGAATAAGACGACCCCTAAAGAGGTGTTCTATTGTCCTGTCTATAAACTACTCAACTTACTGAGTGTTGGTTGACTTGAAGTCATTGTAGGTTTGTGTTTGCTCGTGGTGATAATCTCACTTTCTTTGTCCAAAACCTGAGCCTCACTAATATCTTCGCAGGAGCAACAGTCACAAGTACTAGCCAAGAACAGTGGGCCTAATATTAAGCTGTAAGAAAACACTACATCTTTTCAAGTTAGACCAAGATGCATTGCAACCAGATAACTCTAAATTTACAACAACATAGTAGCCCCATTATGGTGGTGTTGAAAGGAATAGCAGGAAGGTAAATATGTTTGCACTTTATATAAGAAATAACAATTTATTATTCAAAATGTATATACTAAAGAAATATTGTATTTGTTTTCAGAGAAAGAATATGTTTTCTGAAAAAATGTGTAAAAATACGGATATCAGGTCACGTATTCTTCCACTCCCATCCCAATTAGACCGGAATTTTAAGGGAAATATCTCCATAGTAGTACTTTTTGTAATTACAATTTATGCTTCCAAATAAGCTAAAACGCCATTTTGAAACAAATCATCTAAATATGGTTGGTGAACCCAGCGAATCCATCACCAAAAAGTTAGAAGGATTAAAACAAAAAGGCATAGCACAGAAACATGAGACACAGCACACAAACATGAGACCTGACACAATCATGAGACCTGACACACAATCATGAGACCTGACACAATCATGAGACCTGCACAATCATGAGACCTGACACACAATCATGAGACCTGACACACAATCATGAGACCTGACACACAATCATGAGACCTGACACAATCATGAGACCTGACACACAATCATGAGACCTGACACACAATCATGAGACCTGACACACAATCATGAGACCTGACACACAATCATGAGACCTGACACACAATCATGAGACCCGACACACAATCATGAGACCCGACACACAATCATGAGACCTGACACACAATCATGAGACCTGACACACAATCATGAGACCTGACACACAATCATGAGACCTGACACACAATCATGAGACCTGACACACAATCATGAAACCTGACACAATCATGAGACCTGACACACAATCATGAGACCCGACACACAATCATGAGACCTGACACAATCATGAGACTTGACACACAATCATGAGACTTGACACACAATCATGAGACCTGACACACAATCATGAGACCCGACACACAATCATGAGACCTGACACACAATCATGAGACCTGACACACAATCATGAGACCTGACACAATCATGAGACCTGTCACACAATCATGAGACCTGACACACAATCATGAGACCTGACACAATCATGAGACCTGACACACAATCATGAGACCTGACACACAATCATGAGACCTGACACACAATCATGAGACCTGACACACAATCATGAGACCCGACATACAGTTCATTCAAATTTAATGATACGTTCAAAATTCTATCACAAATGAATGTTTGATTCAATTCAATAATTACTCTCCCCTATCTACATCGGTGGACACGCAGACTAAACGAGGTAAGTAGTTGAGTGGTCACTAACTCAATCTAACAGTTTGACAAACTCGTGGCTTGTTGTGGGCCACCTCATAGCACCCTCTGGGAAACATTTCTAAACATCTGAGCGGGTAGGCCTATTAAATAAAAAATATTTATCAATGATAATATTTGACTTACGAGGTGATACCTTTTGTCATAGCTGGGTATGACCTTGTAGGTCTAGCTGGTTTGTAAATCGTGTGTTGGAACAACACAACACAAGGACAGTTTACTTGAAACCACGCTAGAACCCGTTGAGACGACGTATCATTACACTGGTTTGAATCTCAGTGAGATATGAAAGTAAATGTGACACTGTGGTCTCAAAGAAACTAGAACCAAACAACGGCAGCGGAGTAAGAGCGAGTCACCCCGGGACGTCATTTAACTAGGTAACATGCCAAGGATGACTTGGGAACCTCTTCATCCTTCATGATCTCCTCGGCAGGTCAATAACCAAGGGAGAAGACATCGTTTCTACTCTGATAATCATCGAGTTAAATCTATAAACTTGTGACTTGAACTGTTTAGAAATGAGGCAATCAAAATATGTCAGCTACTCCACCAAATGAGCCCGTACTCGTGGCCAATGTTTCCATAACTAGCTATATAACAGGGGAACGACCAAATATCGTGGTGACTGCTGACATTTGTGAGTAGTTCGGTGACAGAGCAGGTTATAGTTCTCAGCATTGTCTCAGTATAAGTGCATGCGCATAGAAATACCTAGTCTTTCTAACAATCTAAAAAATGAAGATTTCCCTTTTTTGTTTTCGAGGAAAGTAGTTTCATATAAATTCATTTATAGATCAATTCAGAGCCAAACAATAGTAAATAATGTTACAAACTACACAAACAAATAATTTATAAATAGCTATAAAACAATTGTTTTAAAGGAATTGAATGTTTGTTGGTAACGCTAACTATTCACGAAACAAGGATTAAAACAATGGTCGTATATTTTGCACTAGCTACTATTTTGGGTGGTTCGTGATATTTTCCATCATTATTTCAATATAAGTTTATGTAATGAGCCACGCAGGAAACCATCGCCCACATGTTTAAGGCGTTACTAGAGAATAACTAGAGATCAACGATTCCTGACTCATTGATAAGAACATACACCTATTATTATTATTATTTATTATTATTAGCACCGTGCCTTATCAAATTATTTAATTTAACCTTTTGCGCTATCTTGCACTTTATTTATTTTGGTATATACTTACAGTTGAAGTAAGTCCAAGCGTAACTAATAATGTTTGGTATCGTATTTTCAAGTTTAATACCATTGGGTAATACATTAGATAACTCTAGTATGTTAGGAGTTAATTGTAAACATAGCAGATAGGGTAGAAAGTAAATAATTACTTTCGTGTCTAAGTTTCCCCCACATCACGGGTTGTTAGATGAGAATAGTGATGTTTCTAATAATTATTAGATCCGGGTGTATAGTTACGAGCAGAGCTCTCTACTTGTTGTATTATACAAGCTATGTTTTATAAATACGGAAATGTGATACGAGTAAACATTTTGGCAAATTTAATATTATGTGTGAGTTATCTTTTGAGCGCTTAGGTCAAATGTGTAGAGGATAGGTTGTTTCTATGCTTACAATCTAATTTGAGTATTTTTCGCACTAATCAACTCTGTTTACTTTGAAACTGGTAATGTTTCCTAGCGATGAATATTCTATAATTTGGTTAAATGCGCTTTGAACGCTTTCATCTAATATTGTTTTGTATACTTAAGTACATCTAGCGCTTCCTAATAAGTGTTATTGAAACTATCCACTATAGCGCATTGTTCGCTATCTCTAAAGATTATTTTGTTTTCCTTTTTGAGACTTGGTCTATCGTCTGAGAATAAATCGTTCTTGGGCCTATGTTAACTCCATGTTATTTGTTTTGCTTTAATACTAAACAATATCCTAACTCTCTCAACGTCAATAGTCGAATACCCTATTTAACTTAAAGTTAAGATAGCTATGTCTGGATACTTGGGCTTGGCATTTGAGTGTAGGTCAAATATCCCTGGTGATCTGTTTTTTTATTCTTGTCTTGCTACCCCTACACAATACGTGGTTGTATACACAAGAAAAGAAGAAATTCCCTTGCATGATCGGACGTGGAAGTTTCCACCTTTTTGAAAATAATACAAGTTATACAGGCATTAGGATTAAGTAAAAATGAACAAAAATAAACTTTCAAATTGTCAATGCGAAATGAAACTGAAAGAAGTTATAAGTCTCAATCAACCCGTTCCAGTGTCCACACAGTCTAGGGAGTGACTCTTGCAACAGACTGGATGATCGTATCTCATCGTCTCTCAATGACCTTATATATGTACCCGACAAGCAGGGACTATTAAACACCTCCACAGACGTTGAGCCTGACAAGTGAGCTCATACCCGACAGATATTCGAGCCTCGGGCCTCCGTCATCAGTAGTCTGGTCTATTTAGAGAGTGACGTCAGTACTCACCAGTGGATCATCCAAGTGGGTAGATACAAAATGTTTGGACGGTAACATTGTACTTGATATCTATAATAGTTTCTATACAAGCAAGCTACCCTTTCAATTTGCGTGAAAATCATTCAAATTAAGGGTAGTTTACCTAAATAAAAAATTAAAAAAATGCTCTAAAATAAATATATTAAAAGCTTGTTCAATATAGCTTAATTTCAACCATTTGCTGTTTATAGTTTCCCCCAAAAGTATTATTATATGTATAGCAAAATAAATGTTTGTTAACATAAGCTATAAAAAATAATATCATTATTTAAAGCAACGAACAAGAGAATGTTAATATTTCTAGAGTTATTGTTTGCAACAGAATGTATCTGACATTCACAGAGGACATGTATAAACAAATTCATTCTGTGTTGAAGAGCATACAAAGTGGTTGGATAACTCAAGCCAAAGAGAACTCCTGGCTTATCCATTCAATTTTATCTGTGTGCAAACACAGGTCAAAACTTTGCCGCAAAGAAAAATAGGTTAAATACACAATAAAAGTCTTTCGGCTGTAACTTCTTTTATTCTTTTTTATCTTTCTGTTTTCACCCCCTGCCTCGGTGGTTTCTGAAGAATGGGACCTGGGGTGGGTTGTCAGGGAGATATGCAGGTGGGAGGAATGTGTGTCGTTCTTTTTAAAACCTTTTGGCAGGAGGGAAGTTTCCGGTGCTGAGGTTTACAATACTGTGTGTAAACATCAACTTGGCTTTAAAATTGGCTGTTCCTTATTGTCAAAAGAAAAGAGGTTCTTCTTACTTTAACTTGTCCGGATGAATAACTAGTTTGATGAAGAATCACTCAAATCGTATTGTTAACAGACAACATATCAACTCTTCTACTTTACTTTTTCAATAGCATTAACTTGTTGCCAGCTTTGCTTCCACGTAGTTAAATCGCAACAAAAATCACGAGAGCGCAAAATTGTAGCCATAAGGGTGGTCTCCATTCCAGATTTTAGAGGATGGACCAAATATTGCGAGAGACGCCATGCGGGGCCCAAACTGGACTCAGTAGCAACGATACCATTTGTGTTTTAAGATACTCTAAGTATAGACAAAGGAAATGAGCTTATTCCGGAATAAATACATTCTTTGCTCGACAACTGAATCTGTGACCGTTAAAGATATTTCCAGAACACAGATTACAGTCCTGTTTTCATAGGAAGAACTTCATATGATAGCTAAAAAGCTACTAGATCTATTTTCCAGCATTCATACATCAAGTCATGTTATCTGAGACTGTCACTTTCGACAGATATTGTAAATAAACAGAAAATAACACAAATAATATGTTAAAATGCTATCGATATTGACCACTTTTTCTTTCTTTCTTTTTATTTTTTCTAATAAAATGTGAGTGTTTAAGACTCCAGGAAGAATATATCATCAAACTTGTCATATCTAACTCAGCTTATTGTAAACAGCGTGAATATTCGGGCACTCGCTTGTATCGTGTCTCTCTCTCCCCTGTGCTCGTCCCTTGGCCATACAGAGGAGATGTACAGGCGACGGATAGTGGTAGCACTTGGTGCTATCCGTCACATGCACAACACAGCTACACTCAGAGAGACAGACAGACACCTAGGATAAGTCTAGAGCGCTCGTATTGATGACCTCCTCGGATAAGGAGTAACACTCACGTGAAATGGTTTTACGACTACGGAAGGTCAGGGCGTTATTTTATAAGTAGTTTTAAACTTTCATCCCACGCAACTGTGGCCGCACTTTCACTAAATTTTACCTTTTCTCTCTACCTTATAAGAGAAAATATTAGAATCACCCAAATGGGTAGTAACTAAGCTATTGGTCCTCAGGGCCGATTCCCGGTATGACACAAAAAAATTCATTGGAAAACCTAAGTTATTTTTAAAACCTTTTGGCAGGAGGGAAGTTTCCGGTGCTGAGGTTTACAATACTGTGTGTAAACATCAAAGTGATGAATAAACGGTCACAGATCTGGTTGTTGTGTCTATTATATGGTTAAGTTAGTTTGTAAGTCATATTTTGATACAGCTAGTTGGTTCAGGAAGTGAAGTATAAACATATTTGATCAAATATAAAATAAACATATGAGTGTACAGGTCCAAACAAAATGACCCAATGCTTGTATAATCAGTTTATCGCGTGTATTCATTCCATGAAATATTAGTTTCCTTGTAAATGTGTTTATAAACTACAGCTATTCTCGTCCTGTAGAGTAAACAAATAATATTTATCTCCTTTTATGATCTTGTATGAATTGTGGGGAAGAGATGTCAAGTTCAAGGAAGTCTACAGGTTTCAACAGCTTATATGTCATTTCCCTTGGCACACCTTTAAAAATATGACTTAACTGACAGCTGAATCGATATGTAATGATACACGAAACAGATATACACAGAGCTACCGTTTACAACCACCGCAACACGAGTCTGGGGCAAGAGCCGCTCAACTGCCAAGATGTTTCTCGCAACATTCCACATGGGCGAGCTAGACACAAGTACTGCCACTTTTTGATATTTGTAATTAAATATTAACATAGCATAAAGCGGCCACTTTTTAATTGTTATAATTATTCGTAATTAAAGGTTTAAATTAGTGTTTTTCATTTTAAAAACAACCATTACGCGCAATTCGAACCAAAAAAGATAATTTACAATCTGTTTTCAATAAAGATTAAAAAATGTAATACATTTAAACAATATTTATCAATTAAATAATGAACGAGTGATAAACTTTGTGCTTGAAACATAAGCAATGCATAAATATACACATAAACACACACACACAACCAGTAAGATAAACAAAGTAGCTATCACTCACAGCATAAAAAGGTTCTAGTTCCAGTGATATACACTGTAGCCAAACAGTGCTAGTATCTTAGCATACTAGCACGTGCGCAATTCAAATACTGTAAAGAAGTTTGAACGAGTAAGTTTTTATCTGAGGGCTTTAGGTAATATGGTGAGTTGGAAAAATAATTAATATGACTAAAACAGAAGCTTATTAGTAAAATACATATCAATTATAATAATTGGTTGTTCGATTTTTTTAAAGCAGTAAATTTGCTTGGTTATGCAATAAATATATATTTGTTGAACAAATTGATCTCGGTATATTGTGTGTGGGGAGGGGAAGATGAGGGACGCAATCATTTAGGCTTTTTGAATAGATGTATGCCTGGTAAATTACATTTTCCTCTTCATTTTTTAAATGTCCTTGTATTGTTGAATGATCTTAAGATACTATTCAAAATCTCACCCTATAGGAGTCAAATACGAGTTTCCTCACATGTCATGATATAGTGGATGAAACTAGTGCCTTACCGTCCTCCAACTTTAGTACAGTTGTTTCCAACCAAGGGTTCACGACCCTATTTGGAGTCATGGAGTGTTTCGAGTGAGGTCACAGGACTTGTTGAATAGGCTATATAGCTTTCTATTTACTTTGTTAGTCTCTTAGAATGACAATAGGAAGGTGTAAATACAAATTAATAAAAATGTAAGCACTATTTAGTTTGCGCACGTGCTACTAGAATACTAAAATACTAGCGCTTTGTGGTCTCAACGGCTGATCAGTGGAACTAAAGCGTAGCCAGACCTTGCTCACAAGTCAAGATACACTCAGCTAAGATTCGAACCAAGTCAAAGTGATGACAGTAACCTTGCTAGAAACTTGACTCTCGCCAGAACTCTCAACTTCAACAAACTAGAGGAGGTGACGTCTCCAACAAGATGTATCTTGATATGGTCGCTTGTTGTACCAAGCATGGGAGGTCTTTGTGGGTGAGTGATGGAACTGATGGACTCAAGGTAACGAGCCGCCTTTCTTCACACGCTTTCTCTATCTTCACCACATATCTCCCTCACCCTATTCGTCTCTTAGTCCAAGACATCGGTTAAAATTACTTTGGGTTATAAAAAACCTCAGCTATAAGTTCGTCGTCTACTCATGCGTCAAAGTCAGTGAAGAAAACCTATTGTTTATTCATTGTAATACAAGAATATTTAGATACTTCTAGAATTTCTAAACATAGTTAACAGCGCCCCGACTTTGATGACAGAAAAAAAATGCTCAAAGATTGACCATTATATTTACATTAATAATAAAAAATTTACTTCGGATTTATAAAAATAAATATAAAACACCTAGAAAAAATGAGAGAGGAAAGAATACACATTAATAGAACAAAATAGAATTTAATGTATATTTGTGTAAAGAAACATTCGATCAAATAAGCTGTTGCAGCTCACTAAACATGAACATTGACTTAGGCTATGAGTACATGAACACTGTGTGTGAAGTTCCAACACAAAGATGACAACGTAATCAAAGTGCGGTCCGTTACTTGAGGTTATATTTCCAGTTCTCTTAGTAATTTAATGAAAATAGCTATACATTTCAAGTGATCGTTTTTGTTTAGTAAAATATATAGTGTCAGACTGGAGTGTAGAGTAGTCCATGAGTACTAGAGGGTCAGACTGGAGTGTAGAGTAGTCCATGAGTACTACGAGGGTCAGACTGGAGTGTAGAGTAGTCCATGAGTACTACGAGGGTCAGACGGAGTGTAGAGTAGTCCATGAGTACTAGGAGGGTCAGACCGGAGTGTAGGGTAGTCCATGAGTACTAGGAGGGTCAGACTGGAGTGTGTAGAGTACAAGGTCACTGATAAGAGTCCATGATACAGGAGGGTCAGACGGAGTGTAGAGTAGTCCATGAGTACTAGGAGGGTCAGACGGAGTGTAGAGTAGTCCATGAGTACTACGAGGGTCAGACCGGAGTGTAGAGTAGTCCATGAGTACTACGAGGTCAGACCGGAGTGTAGAGTAGTCCATGAGTACTAGAGGTCAGACCGGAGTGTAGAGTAGTCCATGAGTACTAGGAGGGTCAGACCGGAGTGTAGATAGTCTAGAGTAAAGGGTCAGCCGGAGTGTAGAGTAGTCCATGAGTACTAGGAGGGTCGACCGGAGTGTAAGTAGTCCGAGTACAAGGTCAGACTGGAGTGTAGAGTAGTCCATGAGTACTAGGAGGGTCAGACCGGAGTGTAGAGTAGTCCATGAGTACTAGGAGGTCAGACCGGAGTGTAGAGTAGTCCATGAGTACTAGGAGGGTCAGACGGAGTGTAGAGTAGTCCGTGAGTACTAGGAGGGTCAGACCGGAGTGTAGAGTAGTCCATGAGTACTAGGAGGGTCAGACCGGAGTGTAGAGTAGTCCATGAGTACTAGGAGGGTCAGACCGGAGTGTAGAGTAGTCCATGAGTACTAGGAGGGTCAGACTGGAGTGTAGAGTAGTCCTGAGTACTAGGAGGGTCAGACCGGAGTGTAGAGTAGTCCATGAGTACTAGGAGGGTCAGACGGAGTGTAGAGTAGTCCATGAGTACTAGGAGGGTCAGACCGGAGTGTAGAGTAGTCCATGAGTACTAGGAGGGTCAGACCGAGTGTAGAGTAGTCTGAGTACTAGAGGGTCAGACCGGAGTGTAGAGTAGTCCATGAGTACTAGAGGGTCAGACCGGAGTGTAGAGTAGTCCATGAGTACTAGGAGGGTCAGACGGAGTGTAGAGTAGTCCATGAGTACTAGGAGGGTCAGACCGGAGTGTAGAGTAGTCCATGAGTACTAGAGGGTCAGACGGAGTGTAGAGTTAGTCAGTGAGTACTAGGAGGGTCAGACCGGAGTGTAGAGTAGTCCATGAGTACTAGGAGGGTCAGACCGGAGTGTGAGAGTAGTCCATGAGTACTAGGAGGGTCAGACCGGAGTGTAGAGTAGTCCATGAGTACTAGGAGGGTCAGACCTGGAGTGTAGAGTATCATGAGTACTGAGGTCAGACGAGGTAGAGTAGTCCATGAGTACTAGGAGGTCAACCGGAGTGTAGAGTAGTCCATGAGTACTAGGAGGGTCAGACCGGAGTGTAGAGTAGTCCATGAGTACTAGGAGGGTCAGACCGGAGTGTAGAGTAGTCCATGAGTACTAGGAGGGTCAGACCGGAGTGTAGAGTAGTCCGTGAGTACTAGAGGGTCGACGGAGTGTAGAGTAGTCCATGAGTACTAGGAGGGTCAGACAGGAGTGTAGAGTAGTCCATGAGTACTAGGAGGGTCAGACCGGAGTGTAGGGTAGTCCGTGAGTACTAGGAGGGTCGGACCGGAGTGTAGAGTAGTCCTGAGTACTAGGAAGGTCAGACGGAGTGTAGAGTAGTCCATGAGTACTAGGAGGGTCAGACCGGAGTGTAGAGTAGTCCATGAGTACTAGGAGGGTCAGACCGGAGTGTAGGTAGTCCGTGAGTACTAGGAGGGTCGACCGGAGTGTAGAGTAGTCCATGAGTACTAGGAGGTCAGACCGGAGTGTAGAGTAGTCCATGAGTACTAGGAGGTCAGACCGGAGTGTAGAGTAGTCCATGAGTACTAGGAGGGTCAGACCGGAGTGTAGAGTAGTCCATGAGTACTAGGAGGGTCAGACCGGAGTGTAGAGTAGTCCATGAGTACTAGGAGGGTCGGACCGGAGTGTAGAGTAGTCCATGAGTACTAGGAGGGTCAGACCGGAGTGTAGAGTAGTCCATGAGTACTAGGAGGGTCGGACCGGAGTGTAGAGTAGTCCATGAGTACTAGGAGGTCGACGGAGTGTAGAGTAGTCCATGAGTACTAGGAGGGTCAGACCGGAGTGTAGAGTAGTCCATGAGTACTAGGAGGCTCAGGACCGGAGTGTAGAGTAGTCCATGAGTACTAGGAGGGTCGACCGGAGTGTAGAGTAGTCCATGAGTACTAGGAGGTCAGACCGGAGTGTAGGTAGTCCTGAGTACTAGGAGGGTCGGACCGGAGTGTAGAGTAGTCCATGAGTACTAGGAGGTCAGACTGGAGTGTAGAGTAGTCCATGAGTACTAGGAGGGTCAGACGGAGTGTAGAGTAGTCCTATGAGTACTAGGAGGGTCAGACCGGAGTGTAGGGTAGTCCAGTGAGTACTAGGAGGGTCGGACCGGAGTGTAGAGTAGTCCATGAGTACTAGGAGGGTCAGACCGGAGTGTAGAGTAGTCCATGAGTACTAGGAGGGTCAGACGGAGTGTAGAGTAGTCCATGAGTACTAGGAGGGTCAGACCGGAGTGTAGAGTAGTCCATGAGTACTAGGAGGGTCAGACGAGTGTAAGGGGTATGAGGGGCTCCAAAGACAAGGCTATATTCTGAGCTTACATTATTAGCCAGATCAACTTTGGTTAGCCCTACATACAACATATTGTTTTGTTAGTCCGCCCGGGTTTTTAATACGAGGATTCAACGTAACCTTGCCGTTCATGGAGACGATGCAACATATTAAGCCGAGAACAACATTTACAGTAGCATTAACTCTTCGACAAAATAGTAATTATTGATATTTCCTTGAAATCATTAATTTTTCACATATTTCATGTAATTTTATGGTATATTGTGAATGAATTGATCATGTACTACCAACTTGTTACTATTTGATAACTTGTGAGGAGTTCCAACACGTGACAGTCCATGTTGTCTACTGACTGAGGGACATTCTGCCATCACAGAAGACAACCATAATTTTCTAGCGTCATTCTAAACAACAAATATCTTAAAAATTGAATCGGAAACCTCTAGGTCTATGAATACTTGTTCAACTTTTACTGTTTATTTCAAATAAATCTTCTGAATGTCAAATAAATACTTTTTGTTGTTGACCTGACGATAACATTAACTTAATTTTTTTTCCAACCATATATTCAATTCTTTTCCTTCGTTCTAGAATATTCCTCCATACACAAAAGCAAATTCACTTATTAATCGACCTAAATATTTCTACTAAAGCCTTGGAATAAAAAATTAATTTCATTTGAAACTGATAACAAAAAGTAAATTAATAGCCTGCCATTAACTAAACAATTCTTGGTATCAAGGCCATAGTCGGGGGAGGGGAGAAGTGGGGGGTTCAACCCCCGCCCCCCAAATTTTTTGAACAAAGGTTATATGGCTTTATTTATGGTTCAAACAATTTCAAAATTAAGATACAAGTACAAATTAGGGGTCTCTGTTACCATAAAAGCACTTCGGAGAACTTCTAGAGGTGTTTAAAATTCATAATTCTTTCTAGCCTACGGCAATTGGGGTATGTGGCCGCTAACCCCCCCACCCGAAATATTGGTTGGCTACGGCCTTATTTGGTATAGTGATGTTATTGCCACTAGCTTTGGCTTTTTCTGACAGTTAAAAAGTTACCAAAAAGTGGATTTGTTTTATACATGATCTATACATATAATAAAACCATAAATCTTCTGTTCGTTAGATTCTTTTTTTTTTGCCAGCAAAGTTAAAAAGTACTAATCTCATCGTAGAGGGAAGTAGTGCCGGAAAACCTGTGTGTGCAGTAAACATTCGTCGCGGCTGGTATCGCGGGTACAGAAGATGGCAAGTGATAGAGTCTGTGTTTATTCGTGAATCTACGTACGCACATCAAACAATGCTCTTGGGGTTTCATTCTTTTCTATCATTTGAAGCTATCGGATGTGTTGATGTGTTGTTTAATGCCACGGGCTAGTGCTAGTTTAACAATATGACAATCAAAGTTAGTTTAGATCACTTTGTTAAAGTGATGGTGTAATTATTTGCGATACGGATGAGTGATGAAGTTAGAGTGAATGTAGATCTACTATGTTAGCGTAGCTACACTTTCCTCCTAGACGAAACAAAGCCACGAGTTATTACAGAGATGTTAGGTCCTCCAAGTTGTGTTGTTACGGGTTACACCTATTGTGATCTGCATCAGTGGGCACGCGGGTTACATGTCAGGCTCATCTAGTATGGTTTGCCACCGATGGGGAGGTCAGCTTTGGAATCCCTCACGGTTTGTTTCAATTGTTTTTTTGTTAAATGTTTTACCACACTATCTCTGTGAAAATGCGGGTAAAATCTATTATAAAGTTTACCCTTCTCATCGCTACTTCATTAGTTTGACTCAGTATTGGCTCAGTGTTGTTTTTAAAACACAGAAATACAATCATTTAAGTAAAGTAAAAACTAAAACAAACATGGGACCATTTTTAAAGAAGATCATACATCTTTCCCGGACAAGAAACAATAATTAAAATATTTTACTAATTATTTCTATAGCTAATGTCACTTTCTGCATACGTTATTTCCGGAAAATACTTATCAATATCCGTTTATTCTATCGTGATTGTTTGAAAGTAGTTATTCCAGCCGAGCGTGCGTGGTTCGTTTCAGACGACGAGAAACAAGATTCACCCCCTCGGGCCACAGACGAACTGAGATCCCCAACCTTTATTTCTTCCTTACACGCTCCGCCCCCCTCCTTGATCGAAACATGGCGGCTCAGATTACATCTGCGCAGGCGTCGTTACTCATACCTGGTTGCTTGACTCGTTTCCCCCCCCTCCTGCACCCTAACTGTGAACTGTGCAGAGCAGAGCACCAATGTAACTTGATCAGTTAGCACGTCAACACATTGCCCCATGAAGCTAAATGGTCCTCCACTCATCTAGCCCGATACGAGGATGCTGGGAATGTTGACACTTGTCAGTCTATAGCCTCTTCTACAGTCCATCCAGTGTAGGAGTGGTGGTAACTGACTACAGTCTATCCAGTGTAGGAGTGGTGGTAACTGACTACAGTCCATCCAGTGTAGGAGAGGTGGTAACTGACTACAGTCCAGCCAGTATAGGAGTGTTGGTAACTGACTACAGTCCAGCCAGTGTAGGAGTGGTGGTAACTGACTACAGTCCAGCCAGTGTAGGAGTGGTGGTAACTGACTATAGTCCATCCATTGTAGGAGAGGTGGTAACTGACTACAGTCCAGCCAGTGTAGGAGTGGTGGTAACTGACTACAGTCCAGCCAGTGTAGGAGTGGTGGTAACTGACTATAGTCCAGCCAGTGTAGGAGAGGTGGTAACTGACTACAGTCCAGCCAATGTAGGAGTGGTGGTAACTGACTACAGTCCAGCCAGTGTAGGAAGGTGGTAACTGACTACAGTCCCGCCAGTATAGGAGAGGTGGTAACTGACTACAGTCCATCCAGTGTAGGAGAGGTGGTAACTGTCTACAGTCCAGCCCATGTAGGAGAGGTGGTAACTGACTACAGTTCAGCCAGTGTAGGATAGGTGGTAACTGACTACAGTCCATCCAGTGTAGGAGAGGTGGTAACTGTCTACAGTCCAGCCCATGTAGGAGTGGTGGTAACTGACTACAGTCCAGCCAGTGTAGGAGAGGTGGTAACTGACTACAGTCTATCCAGTGTAGGAGAGGTGGTAACTGACTACAGTCCAGCCAGTGTAGGAGAGGTGGTAATTGACTATAGTCCAGCCAGTGTAGGAGTGGTGGTAACTGACTACTGTCCATCCAGTGTAGGAGAGGTGGTAACTGACTATAGTCCAGCCAGTGTAGGAGAGGTGGTAACTGACTACAGTCCATCCAGTGTAGGAGTGGTGGTAACTGACTACAGTCCAGCCAGTGTAGGAGAGGTGGTAACTGACTACAGTCCAGCCAGTGTAGAGAGGTGGTAACTGACTACAGTCCAGCCAGTGTAGGAGAGGTGGTAACTGACTACAGTCCAGCCAGTGTAGGAGAGGTGGTAACTGACTACAGTCCATCCAGTGTAGGAGAGGTGGTAACTGACTATAGTCCAGCCAGTGTAGGAGAGGTGGTAACTGACTACAGTCCATCCAGTGTAGGAGTGGTGGTAACTGACTACAGTCCAGCCAGTGTAGGAGAGGTGGTAACTGACTACAGTCCAGCCAGTGTAGGAGAGGTGGTAACTGACTACTACAGTCCAGCCAGTGTAGGAGAGGTGGTAACTGACTACAGTCCATCCAGTGTAGGAGAGGTGGTAACTGACTACAGTCTATCCAGTGTAGGATAGGTGGTAACTGACTACAGTCCAGCCAGTGTAGGAGAGGTGGTAACTGACTACAGTCCAGCCAGTGTAGGAGAGGTGGTAACTGACTACAGTCCATCCAGTGTAGGAGTGGTGGTAACTGACTACAGTCCAGCCAGTGTAGGAGAGGTGGTAACTGACTACAGTCCAGCCAGTGTAGGAGAGGTGGTAACTGACTACAGTCCAGCCAGTGTAGGAGAGGTGGTAACTGACTACAGTCCAGCCAGTGTAGGAGAGGTGGTAACTGACTACAGTCCATCCAGTGTAGGAGAGGTGGTAACTGACTATAGTCCAGCCAGTGTAGGAGAGGTGGTAACTGACTACAGTCCAGCCAGTGTAGGAGTGTGTGGTAACTGACTACAGTCCAGCCAGTGTAGGAGAGGTGGTAACTGACTACAGTCCAGCCAGTGTAGGAGAGGTGGTAACTGACTACTACAGTCCAGCCAGTGTAGGAGAGGTGGTAACTGACTACAGTCCATCCAGTGTAGGAGAGGTGGTAACTGACTACAGTCTATCCAGTGTAGGATAGGTGGTAACTGACTACAGTCCAGCCAGTGTAGGAGAGGTGGTAACTGACTACAGTCCAGCCAGTGTAGGAGAGGTGGTAACTGACTACAGTCCAGCCAGTGTAGGAGAGGTGGTAACTGACTACAGTCCAGCCAGTGTAGGAGAGGTGGTAACTGACTACAGTCC
Organism: Timema cristinae; assembly: GCA_039000515.1. Taxonomy (NCBI): domain Eukaryota; kingdom Metazoa; phylum Arthropoda; class Insecta; order Phasmatodea; family Timematidae; genus Timema; species Timema cristinae. Next base: position 6,813,889 of record JBCFYV010000935.1, read on the forward strand.
AGCCAGTGTAGGAGAGGTGGTAACTGACTATAGTCCAGCCAGTGCAGGAGAGGTGGTAACTGACTACTACAGTCCAGCCAGTGTAGGAGAGGTGGTAACTGACTACAGTCCATCCAGTGTAGGAGAGGTGGTAACTGACTACAGTCCAGCCAAATGTATGAGAGGTAGGTGGTAACTGACTAAGTCCAGCCAGTGTAGGAGAGGTGGTAACTGACTACAGTCCATCCAGTGTAGGAGAGGTGGTAACTGACTACAGTCCACCAGTGTAGGAGAGGTGGTAACTGACTACAGTCCATCCAGTGTAGGAGAGGTGGTAACTGACTACAGTCTATCCAGTGTAGGATAGGTGGTAACTGACTACAGTCCATCCAGTGTAGGAGAGGTGGTAACTGACTACAGTCCATCCAGTGTAGGAGAGGTGGTAACTGACTACAGTCCATCCAGTGTAAGGTGAGATAGGTGGATTAACTGACTACAGTTCACCAGTGTAAGAGTGGTGGTAACTGACTACAGTCCAGCCAGTGTAGGAGAGGTGGTAACTGACTACAGTACAGCCAGTGTAGGAGTGGTGGTAACTGACTACAGTCCTTTAGTGTAGGAGAGGTGGTAACTGACTACAGTCCAGCCAGTGTAGGAGTGGTTGTAACTGACTACAGTCCAGCCAGTGTAGGAGAGGTGGTAACTGACTACAGTACATCCAGTGTAAGAGTGGTGGTAACTGACTACAGTCCATCCAGAGTAGGAGAGGTGGTAACTGACTACAGTACATCCAGTGTAGGAGAGGTGGTAACTGACTACAGTCCAGCCAGTGTAGGAGAGGTGGTAACTGACTACAGTACATCCAGTGTAAGAGTGGTGGTAACTGACTACAGTCCAGCCAGTGTAGGAGAGGTGGTAACTGACTACAGTACATCCTAGTGTAAGAGTGGTGGTAACTGACTACAGTCCAGCCAGTGTAGGAGTGGTGGTAACTGACTAGAGTCCTTTAGTGTAGGAGAGGTGGTAACTGACTACAGTCCAGCCAGTGTAGGAGTGGTTGTAACTGACTACAGTCCAGCCAGTGTAGGAGAGGTGGTAACTGACTACAGTCCAGCCATGTAGGAGAGGTGGTAACTGACTACAGTCCAGCCAGTGTAGGAGAGGTGGTAACTGACTACAGTCCAGCCAGTGTAGGAGAGGTGGTAACTGACTACAGTCCAGCCAATGTAGGAGAGGTGGTAACTGACTACAGTCCAGCCAGTGTAGGAGAGGTGGTAACTGACTACAGTCCATCCAGTGTAGGAGAGGTGGTAACTGACTACAGTCCAGCCAGTGTAGGAGAGGTGGTAACTGACTACAGTCCATCCAGTGTAGGAGAGGTGGTAACTGACTACAGTCCATCCAGTGTAGAAGAGGTGGTAACTGACTACAGTCCAGCCAGTGTAGGAGAGGTGATAACTGACTACAGTCCAGCCAATGTAGGAGAGGTGGTAACTGACTACAGTCCAGCCAGTGTAGGAGAGGTGGTAGCTGACTACAGTCCATCCAGTGTAGGAGAGGTGGTAACTGACTACAGTCCAGCCAGTGTAGGAGAGGTGGTAACTGACTACAGTCCAGCCAGTGTAGGAGAGGTGGTAACTGACTACAGTCAGCCAATGTAGAGAGGTGGTAACTGACTACAGTACATCCAGTGTAGGAGAGGTGGTAACTGACTACAGTACATCCAGTGTAAGAGTGGTGGTAACTGACTACAGTCCAGCCAATGTAGGAGAGGTGGTAACTGACTACAGTCCAGCCAGTGTAGGAGAGGTGGTAACTGACTACAGTCCAGCCAGTGTAGGAGAGGTGGTAACTGACTACAGTACATCCATGTAGGAGAGGTGGTAACTGACTACAGTACATCCAGTGTAAGAGTGGTGGTAACTGACTACAGTCCAGCCAATGTAGGAGAGGTGGTAGCTTACTACAGTACAGCCAGTGTAGGAGAGGTGGTAACTGACTACAGTCCATCCAGTGTAGGAGGGTGGGAACTGACTACAGTCACCAGTGTAGGAGTGGTGGTAACTGACTACAGTCCAGCCAGTGTAGGAGTGGTGTAACTGACTACAGTCCAGCCAGTGTAGGAGAGGTGGTAACTGACTACAGTCCAGCCAGTGTAGAGTGGTGGTAACTGACTACAGTCCAGCCAGTGTAGGAGAGGTGGTAACTGACTACAGTCCAGCCAGTGTAGGAGTGGTGGTAACTGACTACAGTCCACCAGTGTAGAGTGGTGGTAACTGACTACAGTCCAGCCAGTGTAGGAGAGGTGGTAACTGACTACAGTCCAGCCAGTGTAGGAGAGGTGGTAACTGACTACAGTCCACCAGTGTAGGAGTGGTGGTAACTGACTACAGTCCACCAGTGTAGGAGGGTGTAACTGACTACAGTCCAGCCAGTGTAGGAGAGGTGGTAACTGACTACAGTCCACCAGTGTAGGAGAGTGGTAACTGACTACAGTCCAGCCAGTGTAGGAGTAGGTGTAACTGACTACAGTCCAGCCATGTAGGAGAGGTGGTAACTGACTACAGTCCAGCCAGTGTAGGAGAGGTGGTAAGCTGACTACAGTCCACCAGTGTAGGAGAGGTGGTAAGCTGACTACAGTCCAGCCAGTGTAGGAGAAGTGGTAACTGACTACAGTCCCAGCAGTGTAGGAGAGGTGGTACTGACTACAGTACCAGCCAGTGTAGTGAGAGGTGGTAACTGACTACAGTACCATCCAGTTGTAGGAGAGTGGTAACTGACTACAGTACATCCAGTGTAAGAGGGTGGTAACTGACTACAGTCCAGCCAGATGTAGGATAGGTGGTAACTGACTACAGTCACCAGTGTAAGAGTGTGGTAACTGACTACAGTCCAGCCATTGTAGTGAGAGGTGGCTAACTACTACAGTCCACCAGTGTAGAGAGGTGGTAACTGACTACAGTCCATCCAGTGTAAGAGTGGTGGTAACTGACTACAGTCCAGCCAATGTAGGAGAGGTGGTAACTGACTACAGTCCATCCAGTGTAGAGAGTGGTGGTAACTGACTACAGTCCAGCCAGTGTAGGAGAGGTGGTAACTGACTACAGTCCAGCCAGTGTAGGAGAGGTGGTAACTGACTACAGTCCAGCCAGTGTAGAGAGGTGGTAACTGACTACAGTCCAGCCAGTGTAGGAGAGGTGGTAACTGACTACAGTCCACCCATGTAGGAGAGGTGGTAACTGACTACAGTCCAGCCAGTGTAGGAGAGGTGGTAACTGACTACAGTCCCTCCAGTGTAAGAGAGGTGGTAACTGACTACAGTCCAGCCAGTGTAGGAGTGGTGGTAACTGACTACAGTCCAGCCAGTGTAGGAGAGGTGGTAACTACTACAGTCCAGCCAGTGTAGGAGTGGTGGTAACTGACTACAGTCCAGCCAGTGTAGAGAGTGGTGGTAACTGACTACAGTCCAGCCAGTGTAGGAGATGGTGGTAACTGACTACAGTCCAGCCAGTGTAGGAGAGGTGGTAACTGACTACAGTCCAGCCAGTGTAGGAGTGGTGTAACTGACTACAGTCCAGCCAGTGTAAGAGTGGTGGTAACTGACTACAGTCCATGCCAGATGTAGGAGAGGTGGTAACTGACTACAGTCCAGCCAGTGTAGGAGAGGTGGTAACTGACTAAGTCCAGCCAGTGTAAGAGTGGTGGTAACTGACTACAGTCCAGCCAGTGTAGGAGTGGTGGTAACTGACTACAAGTCCAGCCAGTGTAGGAGAGGTGGTACTGACTACAGTCCAGCCAGTGTAGGAGAGGTGGTAACTGACTACAGTCCACCAGTGTAGAGTGGTGGTAACTGACTAACAGTCCAGCCATGTAGGAGAGGTGGTAACTGACTTACAGTCCAGCCAGTGTAGGAGAGGTGGTAACTGACTACTATACAGCCAGTGTAGGAGTAGGTGGTAACTGACTACAGTCCAGCAGTGTAGGAGTGGTTGTAACTGACTACAGTCCAGCCAGTGTAGGAGGGTGGTAACTGACTACAGTCAGCAGTGTAGGGAGAGGTGGTAACTGACTACAGTCCAGCCAGTGTAGGAGAGGTGGTAACTGACTACAGTCATCCAGTGTAGAGAGGTGGTAACTAACTACAGTCCATGCCAGTGTTAGGAGAGGTGGTACTGACTACAGTCCAGCCAGTGTAGGAGAGTGGTAAACTGACTACAGTCCATCCAGTGTAGGAGTGGTTGTAACTGACTACGTACACCAGTGTAAGAGTGGTGGTAACTGACTACAGTCCAGTCCATGTAGGAGAGGTGGTAAGCTGACTACAAAAAAAAAAAAAAAAAAAAAAAAAAAAAAAAAAAAAAAAAAAAAAAAAAAAAAAAAAAAAAAAAAAAAAAAAAAAAAAAAAAAAAAAAAAAAAAAAAAAAAAAAAAAAAAAAAAAAAAAAAAAAAAAAAAAAAAAAAAAAAAAAAAAAAAAAAAAAAAAAAAAAAAAAAAAAAAAAAAAAAAAAAAAAAAAAAAAAAAAAAAAAAAAAAAAAAAAAAAAAAAAAAAAAAAAAAAAAAAAAAAAAAAAAAAAAAAAAAAAAAAAAAAAAAAAAAAAAAAAAAAAAAAAAAAAAAAAAAAAAAAAAAAAAAAAAAAAAAAAAAAAAAAAAAAAAAAAAAAAAAAAAAAAAAAAAAAAAAAAAAAAAAAAAAAAAAAAAAAAAAAAAAAAAAAAAAAAAAAAAAAAAAAAAAAAAAAAAAAAAAAAAAAAAAAAAAAAAAAAAAAAAAAAAAAAAAAAAAAAAAAAAAAAAAAAAAAAAAAAAAAAAAAAAATTTTTTTTTTTTTTTTTTTTTTTTTTTTTTTTTTTTTTTTTTTTTTTTTTTTTTTTTTTTTTTTTTTTTTTTTTTTTTTTTTTTTTTTTTTTTTTTTTTTTTTTTTTTTTTTTTTTTTTTTTTTTTTTTTTTTTTTTTTTTTTTTTTTTTTTTTTTTTTTTTTTTTTTTTTTTTTTTTTTTTTTTTTTTTTTTTTTTTTTTTTTTTTTTTTTTTTTTTTTTTTTTTTTTTTTTTTTTTTTTTTTTTTTTTTTTTTTTTTTTTTTTTTTTTTTTTTTTTTTTTTTTTTTTTTTTTTTTTTTTTTTTTTTTTTTTTTTTTTTTTTTTTTTTTTTTTTTTTTTTTTTTTTTTTTTTTTTTTTTTTTTTTTTTTTTTTTTTTTTTTTTTTTTTTTTTTTTTTTTTTTTTTTTTTTTTTTTTTTTTTTAGGATGTGGTAAGCTGACTACATGTCCACCAGTGTAGGAGAGGTGGTAACAGACTACAGTCCAGCCAGTGTAGGAGTGGTTGTAACTGACTACAGTCCAGCCAGTGTAGGAGTGTGGTAACTAACTACAGTCCAGCCAGTGTAGGAGTGGTTGTAACTGACTACAGTCCAGCCAGTGTAGGAGTGGTGGTAACTGACTACAGTCCAGCCAGTGTAGGAGAGGTGGTAACTGACTACAGTCCAGCCAGTGTAGGAGAGGTGGTAACTGACTACTACAGTCCAGCCAGTGTAGGAGTGGTGGTAACTGACTACAGTCCAGCCAGTGTAGGAGTGGTTGTAACTGACTACAGTCCAGCCAGTGTAGGAGAGGTGGTAACTGACTACAGTCCAGCCAGTGTAGGAGAGGTGGTAACTGACTACTACAGTCCAGCCAGTGTAGGAGTGGTGGTAACTGACTACAGTCCAGCCAGTGTAGGAGTGGTTGTAACTGACTACAGTCCAGCCAGTGTAGGAGAGGTGGTAACTGACTACAGTCCAGCCAGTGTAGGAGAGGTGGTAACTGACTACAGTCCAGCCAGTGTAGGAGAGATGTTAACTGACTACAGTCCAAAGGCACAGGCAAATAAAATTGACGAACAATTAACACCGCCTTAATTTATTAAAAGCTAATTTTAATGGTAATGGCAGGGATGAATTTATTAAGAGATTTAAATTCATTTGATACTTATAAACCTACGTTGCGCGTGCTCCTTGCGATTCTGAACACTTACATTGAGCACTCAGAGGTGGCAGAACCGTGGGAGTGGGTTTTCAGGGAGGATTGGGATTTCATAGGGTGCCATTGCCTCCTCCTCACCACTCCAAAAAAATAGCCCTCCTTAGAGATTTATATGACTCTCTTACATTTTCGAGTATGATCCAAATAACTTTTAAATCTGAAAGGTTATTTATAAATGTATGACTACTTCAGACAGATTATAAAGGAATTTAATTTTTAAAACAATTCGATGACCACTCCAACACCTTAAAGACATCCAATTGTCAAATGTTTGCTAGTGGAGAGTCTAATTATTTAGGCTTGGGGAAGGGGCAAAATATATTCCTGACCCCAATGGTTTAAGAGATGGGTTTATCTTTATATGAAAAAATTAAACTTTCACAGATTTGTGCTTGGAAAAAAGGTTAACATCTCCCCTGCTCATAGTTCAAAATTATGCACTCTTTGAACTAAAAATTGTACTATATTTCCAATTTGACTTGGCTCTTGTCACTAACTTGGGGTTGATAGCTTAAGTCCACTTCTCAAAACTATCTTAACTCCCCCACCCTCTTATTCTTGTTTTTATTTGCAGACTCATAAGAGCCATGTTCTCGGAGCTACTAGTCGAATAGTGTCCAGTTTAAATGATTTGTTCCCTAATCTCAAAGACTTAAGCTTAGTACGCACTAAAAAACATTGTTGGCCAACCATGGCCCAAATGTTCCCCATCTGTTTCTCAATTGTTGGTCAAAATGGGAAACAGATTGTTGGCAAACATTAAGTAAACATTGTTTCGCGACCAGACTACAATGATGACACAATTGTTTCCCGTGCGGATTTCAGTTGAGTGAAAAATATCTGTTGAGGAGGATGTTATGGCTTGTGCTTTGTATGTAATTATAAGCTGTTCAAGAACCTAGAGAAGAATAAAACACTTGTGGGTTCATTTAGTTCTTCATATTGGCTCATACTATGCAAATAAGCTTCTGACAACACTTAAACTCGAACACATCAGTGGTTTTAGGAATTCACTCGCATGTCTCCTACAGATTTTGAAGTTACTTTACAATCGGTTGGTCCCAGGATCACGAAAAGTGACACACGATTTAGATCAGAAATCTCACCTACGAGCCACTTTGCTTGTTGTCAGAAATGTGGGCCAACACGTACAGACTAGCAAACATTGCTTCTTGTAATCCATTAATGGTAACTCTGTTTTAAATGTTTAGCTTTTGTTTTTTACTAACGTAGCTCTCTGGTAGTATCGGGAGCTGTAGAAAACATCTAGATGGTCTTGTGATTCATTTCCTTTGCATTCATGGAACCATCATAAAGTTTATGAACATCGGCTACATAAAATGCATTGAGTTTGATCAATTTTGATGTTAGTAATTTCTGATTATTTAAGATCTCTCTCGTTCTATAAACGTATATTATTGTTTTATGTTTTGTTATATTTAAGATGTTTTAAGAACCTTTCGGCCTTTATAAATAGGACTAGGAAATTAAAGACAATACTAGAAGGCTGTTCGAGGACTCCAAAAAGAAAATTTATTTAAAAATGACGTATTAATTGTTTGTTTAAAGTGGAAATTGAATTTTAATTTAGTAATTTATTTAGTGCGGTGATATCAGTATCAACTTTTGATGAAGAATATGTCCTACCTATGTATTGCAATAGTGAACCTGCTGGGTAATCAACAACAAACCAACAATCTAGGTAAGCAGTTTTTTATTTATGTTAACTCCACCCTCAGTGAGTTTACAATCTGGCAGTCTTCGTGGAGGGAGTATCAGCCCACTTCCTCAGAAAGACGAAGGTACTTTACACCAGGGACAGTTATTCGTTATTGAAAAGACATTAATTCAAAAGGCTATTCATCCCATAGTTAAAACACTTTTATCAAGAAAACAAAGGGTGTCCATGTTGCCTTCTTACAAGCGTCACTTTTCATCCATCTTTCAGAATGTATATTATCATGTTAAAATTGCACCTAAAGTGGTTACGCAAAACCTATAAACTACCATATATTTCATCTTTTAACTAATACTATACTTGAACCAGAAACTAAACTGTATTCAATATATTATTATTACCTAAACATCACTATTCGTCGTCTGGGAGACGACTTGTAAGTTGTATGTAGTCTTAAGAGGGTGTGCATCATTATGTAATACTTTGTATCTCATTATTATATTATGCCATCTATCTCAATTAACACTGGCACAGTTCTCTAAGAGTCTGACCATTTATTTACTCAACAATCTCCGGCTGTGTTTATGTACTACCTCCCTTTTTAATCTTTAGATCCTATGACTCCTGGGGGTCCAGAGATCAGTGATCTGTCTACCGGTGGTCACTGAGTAGACATTTTGAAGACGTCACAAAAAAATAAAATGTAATTTCTTCACACCCTGGTATCGATCCACTCTAGGACAGGAGGAGGTAGGGATGGGTGTTTAAAACAATATAAAATATATATATATATATATTATATATATATATATATATATATATATATATATATATATATATATGTACACGCGAGCTTTCTTGTTAAGTTTAAACTGTAAAAAGGGACGGCAGTATTAATTTTTTAAATGTAAACTTTTGGGTAAGGTGTTTGAACCCCCACTTCCGGCTACGGCCTTGCATAAAGGTTTTGTTTTTTATAATTACTATACTATTAGCCAATATATTTACACGACACCAGGAAACCTTGAGGCTAGTGATATATTCAACCACCAAGCACTGTAGTCGATATGAGTGCGGTAAAATATCTGGAATAGCTTTTATTGTTTTATTGTAACTAGTTAGATAATGTAGGTTATATTAAATTAAATTATGATTGCCAAACCCTTCCTTCACCTCTGACAAGACATCTTGTGAATGTGTGGAATGCCAGGCCTCCACCGTGGTTCGGATCCCACGTTAAACTGTAGGTCCTCCATTTCATCTCACAATCACCCTACCATTACACATTAGCTAAGTGCGTATAGCCCGAATGGGTAGTAAGACGCGGTGCTAATAATAATAAATCATCAAAGAGCCCATTTGTTAAAAGGTAAGAAGCAGACACGATGTAAAAGGCTCGTTGGATGCCTCCTGGTTGCGAGCACACCCGATTGAGAACAAGTAGTAAAAGATTGACTCACGGGAATTCATGTGTGAGGGCGGTGACCCAGGCGGAAGGGGTGGCCCCCGGGATTTTACCCCTAAACTAAACCTAGCGTACCCTAACATAACCTAACCTAGCCTGATCTAAAATACAAATACTCGTGTTTGTAATTAATACTGACAAGGCTGAAAGGTCGCACTTCTGCTAGGCACACGTACATCATCCCTACTTTCAAACTGGGGATGAAATGGTATAGCAAACTGGGGATGAAATGGTATAGCAAACTAGGGATGAAATGTTATAGCAAACTGGGGATGAAATGGTATAGTAAACTAGTGATGAAATGGTATAGCAAACTAGGGATGAAATGGTATAGCAAACTGGGATGAAATGGTATTGCAAATTAGTGATGAAATGGTATAGCAAACTAGTGATGAAATGGTATAGCAAACTAGGGATGAAATGGTATAGCAAACTAAGGATGAAATGGTACAGCAAACAGGGTGTATCCGCAATCCGGACTCAGCCCCATTTAATTATCGCTCAACGTAAATGAGAGAAACCAAACATAGTTGGAGCTCTTTGGTCTGTCACCAGGTTGAGGGATATTCATCAGGATGTTGCTATCAGCAGTACAAAACTGTTTACCTCTGCAGCCGAGTGTTTTGGCTGTATATTCTTGTTTGGGCTTGTATTCTGGCTGTATTTTAGAAGTCCTAGAGTTGTGATGTAGAGTGACCTGACCAGTCTTGGGAGATAGGACTCTTAGAAGTATATTCTGTGGTCTGCTACTTGCCAAGTCCCAAGAGTATCGGACTAAAGAGTTTCAACTTACTTGCATTTAATTAGTTCTCAACGTTTTTAAAATTAGCACGATTGATGCCCTAGTTAATAATGGTATAATTTAGAAGGTAGTGATGAATGACCGGTTTGCTTAGGCAGGAATTAGGCCGATTCTTACTCCCTGCTGTCCGTTTCGCAAAGCAGTTTACAAGATCAGCGATTCTCGTGGTCTATCTGACGTTCTTCTTGATAGTAGTATGGGGAAGTTACAGTTTCAGTGGAAAATGCTGCTTGCGACACTAGTGAGACGTAGGGGCAGATTCTGGAAGACGAGAGAAAGGGGTTTGGTCAGCTGGGGTGGGGAGATGTTAAAAGAAAGAGGTCTCGTTGAACTGTTTGATCTCTTCCTAGTAGTTGGTCAAATGAGACGGGAGAAAGTAGTAAAGGGTCATTCATATATTATGGTGGAAGAGTTCACTGATTGGGAGGGGGAGATCTGTCCATCTGGGGCTGTGGGAAAGAACCATTTGTCTAGCTGTCTTCCTTACTATGAATTAATCGATGGACTCGTTCATCGTCTGTGCATCTCCGTAGTTTTTAGCCCGTGGTTTGACCATCAATGATGGATTCAAACAGTTTCTTGATCCTCTTGCATCGTTCTTCCCATGTGTCTGAGTACTTTTCACAGTATATCCACCATTGTGGTCCACAGCTCTCTGGCTGGGTGTGTCGTTGTTATGTAGGATGGCTTCACATTTTTTGAGGAACTGGAGAGGGATCCGGAATAATTGGTTGAAAGGTATTCGCGAGTGAGGGGAGTGGCCGTTGTTGATCAGTGGTTGGCTGGTTGGCTTAGCTCCTGAAACTTGGTGCGTTCTTCCTGATTATTCTCGGCGTAGGTCTGGCAGATGAAATGAGTCTGGAGGTCTCCTAATCTTGGTCTGGCAGATGAATTGTAGTCTGGCGGTCTCCTAATCTTGGTCTTATCAGCATAGGCAGAGGGAGTGAAACCACTTGTTGCATCTGTCACATTATATAGTGTTTTCCCCTTTGTCTGGGGAGTTCTAGACCCTGGATGTTTCATGGGTGCTGGTAAGGAGAGGGAGGAGTAAGAGAGGGGGGAGTAAGCCTGATGTTTCATGGTGTTGTAAGGAGGGGGAGTAGGCTTGGTGTTCATGGTGTTGGTAAGGAGAGGGGGGAGTAAGCCTGGATGTTTCATGGCTTTGGTAAGGAGAGGGGGGAGAGTAAGCCTGGATGTTTCATGGTTGCTGGTAATGGAGGGGGAGTAAGCCTGGATGTTTCATGGTGTTGGTAAGTAGAGGGGATTGGCTCTGTTTTCTAGGAGAGAAATAGGCTTGGATTGAGATTATACTAACATAAGGAGGATTCCAGAGAGACAAGTTTACTAAAAGCTCGCGAGCTGTAAGCGAACTACTGACGAGCTCGAGCCTCGATGTGTGCTAGACATCACGAGCAGTTTGTGCGTGCTTCATGAGCACATGGCGAGCAGCACTTGCAGTGTGGGAGTGTTTATTCGCACTGTTCGGTTGAAATCTTTTCATACATCTGTTAGCACAATGGAATGGATTGAAGAACAAAAACTATATTAAAAAACTGCGTCTTACTAACCGCTCAGATTGTATGCTTAAGTACTATTTGGGCTATTGGGAAGGTTGAATATAGAGGAAGTGAACTCACATTTGAGTGAAGTGAGAGTAGAAAACCCTTTAGGGAAAACCACCCCCAGTTCACCCGACTGAGATCCGAACCTCAATCTCCCCGTCCTCGGCAGTCTAGCACAGCAGGAAACCAGTGCGTTAGCTAACTACTTCACCGAGGCGGGAGTAAAAAACAGATTGTGAATTAAATTGAACAGTATCATTTACATCGGAATCTATGGAATACAAAAAATCCAAATTATAAAAAACGGAATATGGAAAAGGACTCAATGGGGGAAATTGTGTGGTGCTAAATGTGGCGTATGAAGAACTAAAGCGCAAACTACCGCCATTATATCACCATATAGAAGAGCCCTTGCAACTGCATCAAGAATGAAGAAATCTGGAATGGGAATTGATTAAATCCAGGAGGAACTATGGTTTGTACACGACTGGGAGAACTACCCCTAGTTAAATACTTCTCTCCAAGGCCCTGGGGGAACTACCCCTAGTGAAATATCTTCTCCAAGGCCCTGGGGGAACTACCCCTAGTGAAATATCTTCTCCAAGGCCCTGGGAGAACTACCCCTAGTGAAATATCTTCTCCAAGGCCCTGGGAGAACTACCCCTAGTGAAATATATTCGACATAAAATGCACTCTCTGGCGTGTATAGTTGTTTTGAAGTTTGTCTTTCTCTTAAAAATCTATGCAAGGAGACGTAAGTAAGTACTACGGAAATGGCATTTTTTATTTTTTTTCAAAAGTAGTAGTTTTCTCAAAATGTGAAATGCTGCTGATAAAATTCCAAATATATCTTCCACAACTCAGCGTGATCTACAAAGTCTATAATTATGAGGATATAGGTTAATTATGTTTTGCGTGAGAGCAAAATGTATCGTCAGCAATAAATACATATGGCGGGTCATTTTCCTAACCGCCAATGGTGATGCGTTTAAAGTTTCCACTTTACCTTGAAATTCTAACGTGTGTTTTATCATATAAATTACACCAGCTGGGCTGGTCCCCGTGGCTCTAATCTTGTCTTGGTCAGTTAGATATCTCATGACAAAAAGTTCGTCTCATATGACAGATCTGGTTCCAAGTTAAGCGCATTCATGACCCGCCATTCTGTCGTATGTACCCTTCAAGCCTAGCTTAAACTAATCCACTATGGAGCATAGTGTAATCCGTCAAGGTGAGGCGGACAGGCAGAGTGTGCAGTACAGTTGCAAGTTTGAACAGTTTCATAACCATCTAGTTGGAACGAATAAAATCCAGATATCACAAGTTTTACAGTTTACACTTGAGTAGAATGTATCATAAAAACGATCACACAAGGAGAATTATATGTTGCTGAGTTTCCCAAATATCCCTGGAAGTGAGCTTTGGTCGCCCATGTTTTCCTAATGAAACCAACAATGTAGTGATTCACCGGGACCCGCCCTCTGTTATCTGTTATCTAATTAGGTCGGACGTTATAGTACATCACAAGTTACAAGTTTACAGAACCCCAAAAAGCTGTCCTCAACACCATCCAGCTATGACGCTTGCTTTTCATTACGACAACCATTTCCTATCAACAAGACAAACTGTTATATATTAACAAGCAAAAATATAATTTATTTATAATAAGTTGCCTACTTTATCAAAAGTGAATGATGAGTCAAAGAAACCTGAGCTGCTGCCTCAAGACGCGAGATGTCATAGCAGTCTGTTGTTTGGCTACATTTAGTAACAACCCCAAGACGCGAGATGTCATAGCAGTCTGTTGTTTGGCTACATTTAGCAACACCCCAAGACGCGAGATGTCAAGGCAGTCTGTTGTTTGGCTACATTTAGTAACAACCCCAAGACGCGAGATGTCATAGCAGTCTGTTGTTTGGCTACATTTAGTAACAACCCCAAGACGCGAGATGTCATAGCAGTCTGTTGTTTGGCTACATTTAGTAACAACCCCAAGACGCGAGATGTCATAGCAGTCTGTTGTTTGGCTACAATTAGTAACAACCCCAAGACGCGAGATGTCATAGCAGTCTGTTGTTTGGCTACATTTAGCAACAACCCCAAGACGCGAGATGTCATAGCAGTCTGTTGTTTGGCTACATTTAGTAACACCCCAAGACGCGAGATGTCATAGCAGTCTGTTGTTTGGCTACATTTAGTAACAACCCCAAGACGCGAGATGTCATAGCAGTCTGTTGTTTGGCTACATTTAGTAACAACCCCAAGACGCGAGATGTCATAGCAGTCTGTTGTTTGGCTACATTTAGTAACAACCCCAAGACGCGAGATGTCGAGGCAGTCTGTTGTTTGGCTACATTTAGCAACACCCCCAAGACGCGAGATGTCAAGGCAGTCTGTTGTTTGGCTACATTTAGCAACACCCCCAAGACGCGAGATGTCAAGGCAGTCTGTTGTTTGGCTACATTTAGTAACAACCCCAAGACGCGAGATGTCATAGCAGTCTGTTGTTTGGCTACATTTAGTAACAACCCCAACACGCGAGATGTCATAGCAGTTTGTTGTTTGGCTACATTTAGTAACAACCCCAAGACGCGAGATGTCATAGCAGTCTGTTGTTTGGCTACATTTAGTAACAACCCCAAGACGCGAGATGTCATAGCAGTCTGTTGTTTGGCTACATTTAGTAACAACCCCAAGACGCGAGATGTCATAGCAGTCTGTTGTTTGGCTACATTTAGCAACACCCCCAAGACGCGAGATGTCAAGGCATCTGTTGTTTGGCTACATTTAGTAACAACCCCAAGACGCGAGATGTCATAGCAGTCTGTTGTTTGGCTACATTTAGTATCACCCCCAAGACGCGAGATGTCAAGGCAGTCTGTTGTTTGGCTACATTTAGTAACAACCCCAAGACGCGAGATGTCATAGCAGTCTGTTGTTTGGCTACATTTAGCAACACCCCCAAGACGCGAGATGTCATAGCAGTCTGTTGTTTGGCTACATTTAGCATCACCCCTAGACGCGAGATGTCATAGCAGTCTGTTGTTTGGCTACATTTAGTAACAACCCCAAGACGCGAGATGTCATAGCAGTCTGTTGTTTGGCTACATTTAGTAACAACCCCAAGACGCGAGATGTCATAGCAGTCTGTTGTTTGGCTACATTTAGTAACAACCCCAAGACGCGAGATGTCATAGCAGTCTGTTGTTTGGCTACATTTAGCAACACCCCCAAGACGCGAGATGTCATAGCAGTCTGTTGTTTGGCTACATTTAGCAACAACCCCAAGACGTGAGATGTCATAGCAGTCTGTTGTTTGGCTACATTTAGTAACAACCCCAAGACGCGAGATGTCATAGCAGTCTGTTGTTTGGCTACATTTAGCAACACCCCCAAGACGCGAGATGTCATAGCAGTCTGTTGTTTGGCTACATTTAGTAACAACCCCAAGACGCGAGATGTCATAGCAGTCTGTTGTTTGGCTACATTTAGCAACACCCCCAAGACGCGAGATGTCATTGCAGTCTGTTGTTTGGCTACATTTAGTAACAACCCCAAGACGCGAGATGTCATAGCAGTCTGTTGTTTGGCTACATTTAGTAACAACCCCAAGACGCGAGATGTCATAGCAGTCTGTTGTTTGGCTACATTTAGCAACACCCCCAAGACGCGAGATGTCAAGGCAGTCTGTTGTTTGGCTACATTTAGTAACAACCCCAAGACGCGAGATGTCATAGCAGTCTGTTGTTTGGCTACATTTAGTAACAACCCCAAGACGCGAGATGTCATAGCAGTCTGTAGTTTGGCTACAATTAGTAACAACCCCAAGACGCGAGATGTCATAGCAGTCTGTTGTTTGGCTACATTTAGTAACGACCCCAAGACGCGAGATGTCATAGCAGTCTGTTGTTTGGCTACATTTAGTAACAACCCCAAGACGCGAGATGTCATAGCAGTCTGTTGTTTGGCTACATTTAGTAACAACCCCAAGACGCGAGATGTCAAGGCAGTCTGTTGTTTGGCTACATTTAGTAACAACCCCAAGACGCGAGATGTCATAGAAGTCTGTTGTTTGGCTACATTTAGTAACAACCTCAAGACGCGAGATGTCAAGGCAGTCTGTTGTTTGGCTACATTAAGTAACAACCCCAAGACGCGAGATGTCATAGCAGTCTGTTGTTTGGCTACATTTAGTAACAACCTGCAACCTCGCCGCTTATATCTTCTCCACACATTCTCCACTCCTGCTTCCTCGTCACCTCAACAAATAGTTGATGCTTACAGAACAATACAAGCCTCTGTCTGAGAGTGACTAAGTATGAACCAATACAAGCCTCTGTCTGAAAGTGACTAGGTACGAACCAATACAAGCCTCTTCCTGAGAGTGACTAGGTATGAACCAATACAAGCCTCCGTCAGAGAGTTACTAGGTATGAACCAATACAAGCCTCTTCCTGAGAGTGACTAGGTATGAACCAATACAAGCCTCTGTCTGAGAGTTACTAGGTATGAACAATACAAGCCTCTGTCTGAGAGTTACTAGGTATGAACAATACAAGCCTCTGTCTGAGAGCGACTAGGTAAGAACAATACAATCCTCTTCCTGAGAGTGACTAGTATGAACCAATACAAGCCTCTTCCTGAGAGTGACTAGGTAAGAACCAATACAAGCCTCTGTCTGAGAGTACTAGGTATGAACCAATACAAGCCTTCTGAGAGTGACTAGGTAAGAACCAATACAAGCCTCTGTCTGAGAGTTACTAGGTATGAACCAATACAAGCCTCTGTCCTGAGAGACTAGGTATGAACCAATACAAGCCTCTGTCTGAGAGTTACTAGGTATGAACCAATACAAGCCTCTTCCTGAGAGTGATAGGTATGAACCAATACAAGCCTCTTCTGAGAGTGACTAGGTATGAACCAATACAAGCCTCTTCTGAGAGTGACTAGGTATGAACCAATACAAGCCTCTTCCGAGAGTGACTAGGTAGAACCAATACAAGCCTTTTCCTGAGAGTGACTAGGTACGAACCAATACAAGCCTTTTCTGAGAGTGACTAGGTACGAACCAATACAAGCCTCTGTCTGAGAGTGACTAGGTATGAACCAATACAAGTCCTCTGTCTGAGAGTGACTAGTATGAACCAATACAAGCTCTGTCTGAGAGTGACTAGGTATGAACCAATACAAGCCTCTTCTGAGAGTGACTAGGTATGAACCAATACAAGCCTCTGTCTGAGAGTGACTAGGTATGAACCAATACAAGCCTCTGTCTGAGAGTTACTAGGTAGAACCAATACAAGCCTCTTCTGAGAGTGACTAGGTAGAACAATACAAGCCTCTGTTGAGAGTGACTAGGTAGAACCAATACAAGCCTCTGTTGAGAGTGACTAGGTAGAACCAATACAAGCCTCTGTCTGAGAGTGACTAGGTATGAACCAATACAAGCCTCTTCCTGAGAGTGACTAGGTATGAACAATACAAGCCTCTGTCTGAGAGTTACTAGGTATGAACCAATACAAGCCTCTGTCTGAGAGTACTAGGTAGAACAATACAAGCCTCTGTCTGAGAGTGACTAGGTAGAACCAATACAAGCCTCTTCCTGAGAGTGACTAGGTATGAACCAATACAAGCCTCTGTCTGAGAGTGACTAGGTATGAACCAATACAAGCCTCTGTCTGAGAGTGACTAGGTATGAACCAATACAAGCCTCTTCTGAGAGTACTAGGTATGAACCAATACAAGCCTCTTCCTGAGAGTGACTAGGTACGAACCAATACAAGCCTCTGTCTGAGAGTACTAGGTAGAACCAATACAAGCCTTTTCCTGAGAGTGACTAGGTAGAACCAATACAAGCCTCGTCTGAGAGTTGACTAGGTATGAACCAATACAATCCTCTTCCTGAGAGTGACTAGGTATGAACCAATACAAGCCTCTTCCTGAGAGTGACTAGGTAGAACCAATACAAGCCTTTCTGAGAGTGACTAGGTAGAACCAATACAAGCCTCTGTTAATGATAGTAGAAATACACTTAGTGACTAGATGAACCAATACAAGCCTCTTCTGAGAGTGACTAGGTAGAACCAATACAAGCCTTTCCTGAGAGTGACTAGGTACGAACCAATACAAGCCTCTGTCTGAGAGTGACTAGGTAAGAACCAATACAAGCCTCTGTTGAGAGTGACTAGGTAATGAACCAATACAAGCCTCTGTCTGAGAGTGACTAGGTATGAACCAATACAAGCCTCTGTCTGAGAGTGACTAGGTATGAACCAATACAAGCCTCTGTCTGAGAGTGACTAGGTATGAACCAATACAAGCCTCTGTTGAGAGTGACTAGGTATGAACCAATACAAGCTCTGTTGAGAGTGACTAGGTATGAACCAATACAAGCCTCTGTCTGAGAGTGACTAGGTATGAACCAATACAAGCCTCTTCTGAGAGTGACTAGGTATGAACCAATACAAGCCTCTGTCTGAGAGTTACTAGGTATGAACCAATACAAGCCTCTGTCTGAGAGTTACTAGGTATGAACCAATACAAGCCTCTGTCTGAGAGGACTATAGGTAGAACAATACAAGCCTCTGTCTGAGAGTGACTAGGTATGAACCAATACAAGTCTCTTCTGAGAGTGACTAGGTATGAACCAATACAAGCTCTGTCTGAGAGTGACTAGGTATGAACAATACAAGCTCTTCTGAGAGTGACTAGGTAGAACCAATACAAGCCTCTTCCTGAGAGTGACTAGGTATGAACCAATACAAGCCTCTGTCTGAGAGTGACTAGGTATGAACCAATACAAGCCTCTGTCTGAGAGTGACTAGGTATGAACCAATACAAGCCTCTGTTGAGAGTGACTAGGTATGAACCAATACAAGTCTCTGTTGAGAGTGACTAGGTATGAACCAATACAAGCCTCTGTCTGAGAGTTACTAGGTATGAACCAATACAAGCCTCTTCCTGAGAGTGACTAGGTATGAACCAATACAAGCCTCTGTCTGAGAGTTACTAGGTATGAACCAATACAAGCCTCTGTCTGAGAGTTACTAGGTATGAACCAATACAAGCCTCTGTCTGAGAGCGACTAGGTAAGAACAATACAATCCTCTTCCTGAGAGTGACTAGGTATGAACCAATACAAGTCTCTGTTGAGAGTTACTAGGTATGAACCAATACAAGCCTCTGTCTGAGAGCGACTAGGTAAGAACAATACAATCCTCTTCCTGAGAGTGACTAGGTATGAACCAATACAAGCCTCTGTTGAGAGTGACTAGGTATGAACCAATACAAGCCTCTGTCTGAGAGTTACTAGGTATGAACCAATACAAGCCTCTTCCTGAGAGTGACTAGGTATGAACCATACAAGCCTCTGTCTGAGAGTTACTAGGTATGAACAATACAAGCCTCTGTCTGAGAGTTACTAGGTATGAACCAATACAAGCCTCTGTCTGAGAGCGACTAGGTAAGAACAATACAATCCTCTTCCTGAGAGTGACTAGGTATGAACCAATACAAGTCTCTTCCTGAGAGTGACTAGGTATGAACCAATACAAGCCTCTGTCTGAGAGTGACTAGGTATGAACCAATACAAGCCTCTTCCTGAGAGTGACTAGGTATGAACCAATACAAGCCTCTTCCTGAGAGTGACTAGGTACGAACCAATACAAGCCTTTTCCTGAGAGTGACTAGTACGAACCAATACAAGCCTTTTCCTGAGAGTGACTAGGTACGAACCAATACAAGCCTCTGTCTGAGAGTGGCTAGGTATGAACCAATACAATCCTCTTCCTGAGAGTGACTAGGTATGAACCAATACAAGCCTCTTCCTGAGAGTGACTAGGTACGAACCAATACAAGCCTTTTCCTGAGAGTGACTAGGTACGAACCAATACAAGCCTCTGTATGAGAGTGACTAGGTAAGAACAATACAATCCTCTTCCTGAGAGTGACTAGGTATGAACCAATACAAGCCTCTTCCTGAGAGTGACTAGGTACGAACCAATACAAGCCTTTTCCTGAGAGTGACTAGGTACGAACCAATACAAGCCTCTGTATGAGAGTGACTAGGTAAGAACCAATACAAGCCTCTGTTGAGAGTGACTAGGTATGAACCAATACAAGTCTCTGTCTGAGTGAGACTAGGTATGAACCAATACAAGCCTCTGTCTGAGAGTGACTAGGTATGAACCAATACAAGCCTCTGTTGAGAGTGACTAGGTAAGAACCAATACAAGTCTCTGTCTGAGTGAGACTAGGTATGAACCAATACAAGCCTCTGTCTGAGAGTGACTAGGTATGAACCAATACAAGCCTCTGTTGAGAGTGACTAGGTATGAACCAATACAAGTCTCTGTTGAGAGTGACTAGGTATGAACCAATACAAGCCTCTGTCTGAGAGTTACTAGGTATGAACCAATACAAGCCTCTTCCTGAGAGTGACTAGGTATGAACCAATACAAGCCTCTGTCTGAGAGTTACTAGGTATGAACCAATACAAGCCTCTGTCTGAGAGTTACTAGGTATGAACCAATACAAGCCTCTGTCTGAGAGCGACTAGGTAAGAACAATACAATCCTCTTCCTGAGAGTGACTAGGTATGAACCAATACAAGTCTCTGTTGAGAGTTACTAGGTATGAACCAATACAAGCCTCTGTCTGAGAGCGACTAGGTAAGAACAATACAATCCTCTTCCTGAGAGTGACTAGGTATGAACCAATACAAGCCTCTTCTGAGAGTGACTAGGTACGAACCAATACAAGCCTTTCCTGAGAGTAACTAGGTATGAACCAATACAAGCCTCTGTTGAGAGTGACTAGGTAATGAACCAATACAAGCCTCTGTTGAGAGTGACTAGGTATGAACCAATACAAGCCTCTGTTGAGAGTACTAGGTATGAACCAATACAAGCCCCTGTTGAGAGTGACTAGGTATGAACAATACAAGCCTCTGTCTGAGAGTGACTAGGTAATGAACAATACAAGCCTCTGTCTGAGAGTGACTAGGTATGAACCAATACAAGCCTCTGTCTGAGAGTGACTAGGTATGAACCAATACAAGCCTCTGTCTGAGAGTGACTAGGTATGAACCAATACAAGCCTCTGTTGAGAGTGACTAGGTAGAACCAATACAAGCCTCTGTCTGAGAGTGACTAGGTATAAACCAATACAAGCCTCTTCTGAGAGTGACTAGGTAGAACCAATACAAGCCTCTGTTGAGAGTGACTAGGTAAGAACCAATACAAGTCCTCGTTGAGAGTGACTAGGTATAAATCAATACAAGCCTCTGTTGAAGTGACTAGGTAGAACCAATACAAGCCTCTGTCTGAGAGTGACTAGGTATGAACCAATACAAGCCTCTGTATGAGAGTGACTAGGTAAGAACAATACAATCCTCTGTTGAGAGTGACTAGGTATGAAACCAATACAAGCCTCTGTCTGAGAGTGACTAGGTACGAACCAATACAAGCCTCTGTTCGAGAGTGACTAGGTATGAACCAATACAAGCCTCTGTTGAGAGTGACTAGGTAATGAACCAATACAAGCCTCTGTCTGAGAGTGACTAGGTATGAACCAATACAAGCCTCTGTCTGAGTTAACTAGGTATGAACCAATACAAGCCTCTGTCTGAGAGTGACTAGGTATGAACCAATACAAGCCTCTGTTGAGAGTGACTAGGTAAGAACCAATACAATCTCTTCCTGAGTAGTGACTAGGTATGAACCAATACAAGCCTCTTCCTGAGAGTGACTAGGTAGAACCAATACAAGCCTCTGTTGAGAGTGACTAGGTAGAACCAATACAAGTCTTGTTGAGAGTGACTAGGTATGAACCAATACAAGCCTCTGTCTGAGAGTACTAGGTATGAACCAATACAAGCCTCTGTCTGAGAGTGACTAGGTATGAACCAATACAAGCCTCTGTCTGAGAGTGACTAGGTATGAACCAATACAAGCCTCTGTCTGAGAGTGACTAGGTATGAACCAATACAAGCCTCTGTCTGAAGTGACTAGGTAGAACAATACAACCTCTTCCTGAGAGTGACTAGGTATGAACCAATACAAGTCCTCTGTTGAGAGTTACTAGGTATGAACCAATACAAGCCTCTGTCTGAGAGGACTAGGTATGAACCAATACAACCTCTTCTGAGAGTGACTAGGTATGAACCAATACAAGCCTCTGTCTGAGAGTACTAGTATGAACAATAAGCTGTAACAAGTAAACCAATACAAGCCTCTTCCTGAGAGTGACTAGGTAGAACCAATACAAGCCTCTTCTGAGAGTGACTAGGTAGAACCAATACAAGCCTCTGTTGAGAGTGACTAGGTATGAACCAATACAAGCCTCTGTTGAGAGTGACTAGGTATGAACCAATACAAGCCTCTGTCTGAGAGTGACTAGGTATGAACCAATACAAGCCTCTGTCTGAGAGTGACTAGGTATGAACCAATACAAGCCTCTGTCTGAGAGTGACTAGGTAAGAACCAATACAAGCCTCTGTCTGAGAGTGACTAGGTAGAACCAATACAAGCCTCTGTCTGAGAGTGACTAGGTATAACCAATACAAGCCTCTTTGAGAGTGACTAGTAGAACCAATACAAGCCTCTTCTGAGATGACTAGGTATAAACCAATACAAGCCTCTTCTGAGAGTGACTAGTAGAACCAATACAAGCCTCTTTGAGAGTGACTAGTAGAACCAATACAAGCTCTTGTTGAGATGACTAGGTAGAAACCAATACAAGCCTCTGTTGAGAGTGACTAGGTATGAAACCAATACAAGCCTCTGTTGAGAGTGACTAGGTATGAACCAATACAAGCTCTGTTGAGAGTGACTAGGTATGAACCAATACAAGCCTCTGTTGAGAGTGACTAGGTATAATCAATACAAGCCTCTTCTGAGAGTGACTAGGTATAACCAATACAAGCTCTGTTGAGAGTTGACTAGGTAACGAACCAATACAACCTCTGTTGAGAGTGACTAGGTATAAACCAATACAAGCCTTGTTGAGATGACTAGGTATAACCAATACAAGCCTCTTTGAGAGTGACTAGGTATAACCAATACAACCTCTTTGAGAGTGACTAGTTAAACCAATACAAGCCTCTTTGAGAGTGACTAGGTAAGAACAATACAAGCCTCTGTTGAGAGTGACTAGGTATGAACCAATACAAGCCTCTGTTGAGAGTGACTAGGTAGAAACCAATACAAGCCTCTGTCTGAGAGTGACTAGGTAAGAACCAATACAAGCCCTGTTGAGAGTGACTAGGTTAGAACCAATACAAGCCTCTGTTGAGAGTGACTAGGTAGAACCAATACAAGTCCTCTTGAAGTGACTAGGTAAGAACCAATACAAGCCTCATTTGAGAGATGACTAGGTATAAGAACCAATACAAGCCTCTGCTGAGAGTGACTAGGTATGAACCAATACAATCTCTTATAGAGAGTGACTAGGTAAGAACCAATACAAGCCTCTGTTAGAAGTGACTAGGTAACACCAATACAAGCCTCTGTTGAGAGTGACTAGTTGAACCAATACAAGCCTCTGTTGAGAGTGACTAGGTAAGAACCAATACAAGCCTTTTTGAGAGTGACTAGGTATAAATCAATACAAGCCTCTGTCTGAGAGTGACTAGGTATGAACCAATACAAGCCTCTGTTGAGAGTGACTAGGTAGAACCAATACAAGCCTCTGTTGAGAGTGACTAGGTAGAACCAATACAAGCCTTGTTGAGAGTGACTAGTTATAAACAATACAAGCCTTTGTCTGACATCCCATTTCTTTTATTTGCTTTGAATACTTTCGCAAATAGTCCCGAATGGTGTTTCATATTTTTTGAGAATATCTTTCCCTGAAAAACAAAAGTATATACAAAACCTCTAGGCAATAGTAAAACATGTTAGATATTTTGAATTTAAGTGGAAATTATTTGAAATATTGATTGAGAAATAATCATTGAAATCAATCGAATCTCTTAGTAATATGAAAACAAAAACATTTAAGATATCAATAACTTATTGACCTTATTTTCAGGTATTTTGCTAGGGGCTGCATATTCACTCATTTGCACTATTAATTTCGTATTGAATATTTACAGTACGTTGTATCAGTTTGTAAAGCCACGACAGTTTTACAAGAAGAGTGTAAACAATTTATTCATACCCAAGTTTTCTTGTATGACAGCTCTAAAAGTTACTAGAAATAGTCCCTAATATATCCCTACGCCAACAGCTGACATCTATAAATTTGGATTACTGTAATGAAAAGAGATAGTAATAATATATGAATGTGATAGTTAACCACATTAATTTATGCCAATATTATTTATATATTTATTTGAGGTTGAACACCAAAGCTTATTTTAATTTTATTCCACCTAAAAAAATTTATTCACAGCACTTCCGCAAAAGGTCTAAAGAAAATAGCTTCAAAATGGCAACCGACGATTTAAACTATGTGGCTGAACATGAGGGAAACAAGTTTTTTACAATGATGCACCCACGCAGTGGATAAATATATTTTATTCAGTTAAATATTTCGAAATACGATAAAATATTCATAAAATAATTTATTATATACAAAAAAATATAGTATTTTCTCTGTTCCAAGTAAATACGATGCTTGTATTAAAAGGTATGGATGTATGCAATATATTACACAAAATCAGTAACGTTCCAAAACTTAGAATAAGTACTTTTAATTATGTTTAAAATATTGTTTCGAGTTGGATAAAAAGAAATTATTAAAGTAATAAAATAGTATGAGAAAACTTAAGTTTACTTTATTTTAAATTTAATATATAATATGTAATTAATAAACTTAACAATTATAACAAAACAGTGAAACTTTACAAATGTTGGCAACCCAAAACCTAAACATCTGATTGTTGAACTGTCATCCAGGTAAACACTATTATGGACCGACTACTCGTACCCTCAAAATATATGTGGGAAAATATGGAATGTGGATTCGAAAAATAGTCTAATTTATCAAATTGTATTGGTGCCGTAGTTGGAAAACACGAGAGAGTAACCAAGCCTTCTGAAAGTGGTTCAATGTATTTTAATTATAAAAACTTAGAACTTTTTGAAAACCTTTGCTTGGCATGGAAAACATTGAGCTTCCAGACTTTTTTTCCTATGCAATGACAGGTTTTATCCCCATTGGAACTTACCTCGTCCTTCTTGGGGGGAGGAGGTTTGACTTGAGTAATTAGTCTTTTAAGCACAGGTATAAAGGTATAAGGTCTGAGGAGAGCGCCTTTGGTACACTGAATAACAAGTGGCCTATATTTCATCGGCCACTAACTGTCGATATTGAATTTGCAGTGGACATTGTGAAAGCGTGTAATATACTTCACAAATTTGTTCCAGATATGGAGTAAAATTTGAAGACACATTGACAATAAGTGTATGGAAGATCTACCGTCTCATCAATCAGTTTGAGGAGAAGTGGCAGCAAATAATGTTACGAATATACTTGCAGACTATTTTTTAACAGAACATGGTTCTTTTCCTTGGAAGATTAACAAAATGTAAACATGTGGGGGGGGGGGGGGTAGTGGGGAGGGCTTAATTTTATTGCAATTTAAGTATGGATCAAGGTATGATAGTTATTTAAATATAATTTTAGTTGAAAAACTAGTGGACTTTATGGTTGATTTAATTTGTTATTAATAATGTAGCATTTGGCTACAATTAAAGAAGATAAGAATCGGAGCGAAATAAACAGCTTACCCCATTTCACCATCCCAGCAACTCTTGACAACAGTTCAGCGAGACAAAGAGAACACAGCCTAGCATAACCGCGCCGCGTGATGGACTGACCGAGCCCACCTAGGTTCAAACGACGCCCACTAGAGTTCGCTACATATCGAAACTTTCCTAAGAACTTAAGAAGGGAAGAGATGCCTGTTCCAATCTAACCCAGAACATTCCAGTTCTTTGGAATTTGTTATCGAAGCCAAGTTTTCCCCCCTTTGTGATCCCAATATGTTCCCCCACTTTATCCTCTCCTCCCATGTTTCTCTGGGTTTTCAAGCATATATAATGCCAATATGGCAACATGTCCGGCACTCTTGTACTTTGCTTGCTCTGAGTGTGCAACTGTCTTAGTTAATGAAATGTTTTGCAACGTTTTTGAAATAATCTACACTACAGGGAATTGAGTTTATTGAAACCCAATAGTTATAATTTTTTAACACTTAGTTTTTTATTAATTTGTATATACACTTATTCTAAAATGTTTCTATATAATTAAATGGATTGCTTAGCAGAGGCGGTTCTCTCTTGGTCAGGTAACCTATCAACATCTTCTCTCAGGACAGAGCAAACTGCCCTCCACCCTGTTTTTGTTTTCACTTTGTCTTTGTAATCATTACTTGTCTTGTCCCAAAGACAATGTCACTTATCAATGGATGAAATCATATGTCACTTATCAATGAGATATGAAAAAATCAATGTCACTTATCAATGGATGAAATCATATGTCACTTATTAATGGATGAAATCATATATCATCAATATTTATTACTGACCCGATTCAAACACAACACGAACGTGTGTGACCCTCCACTCACTATGACTAGCAAACTGAAAACCTGAGATGTGAAAGGGCTGTGAAGTGACTTTACTAGTCAATGTCAGCTATTCAGAACACTGCCCCCCACCCCTCCCCATTCACTCTTTGATTGGACTCGAAAGATCTGAGTCACTTTCAAAGAGGCTTTACTGTCAAATTACCTTAGTGTCAAAATTATGAATATAAAAATAGGATGAAATCAACAAAAGATGAAACTATTGAATCTTCTTTCGATGGATGAATGCATTGTCTTTTTATGGTTTTCAAATGAAGGCTCTACATTAATTGTTTTTATTTATGCACATCGGAAATACCTATTGCACTGTGCTCTCTATACCAACATCAATTGGCTACAGTGAATCACAGAGTGTAATTGTCCTTTAGTGTACAACTTTACAACAACAACGACGGCAATCCAGAATGCGGCGTTGTACTGCACCTAAACGGTGTCGAGATAGAACACTAAATGAAGGAAGTAGGAAGTTGCATAAAGAGTGAGGCTAATAAATTATGTTGCTTAAAATAAAATGTAATATGTTGTAAAATAACACACCTTCATCCGATGTTATAATTCCTGGCAGTTGGAACAAATAACAGATCAGTAGAAGTCTAAGCTTGACTGACATTAACATGAGGTGTTTTTAGCTTTACGTGAACTAACAGAAACGAAAGCTGACACGTCATAAGCTAACACATAACACAGGATACTTCATCCTTTGGCTTTTTTCTCAATGATATATTCTTATATGAATTTGCAACATATACGGTGGCAAGGAGTTGGACTTTATTACAAACTCTTACGTCTCAACAAGTCAAACTTACATGATCATGATAATATAGACTAATCCGAGTGGTCATATGAACTTGTAGCTCAGATAGTTTTCCTTCAAACTGTATCTTAGATCCTTCATCATTATAATATTTAGTGAAAGAGTGACAGTTAAATGGGAGCATAGTCCCAACAGATGTTATCAGCCACGGAAAACACGACAAATCGGCTAGTTCCGTCAAACATGTTTGTTATTCCTGCTCAGCACGCTCTGATGCGTTACGGATGAGTACATTAGGAAGTGTACCTCATTTGTATCGAGGGAGAGTGGAAACCCACTTCAGCACATCCCACCAGCATTAGAAGCCCAATCTTCCTATCATCAGCAATCCAATTTAACATGAGAGTGACGTCTAAGACTATGCAGCCACCGAGGCTGACCAGTTAATGGTTAATAAACTACAAAAAGCTAAACGTAAAATTCTATCTTCTTGGAAAAAGGATTTTAACTTGAATTTGACTATTTATATGAAGAATAAACAAATAAATGATTGAAAGAAAGTAAAAGGGGATAATAATTCCTGCTTAACTCTACAACTCTATTATTTAGAAATATTAATCTGATGTTTTAAATTCACATTTTTCAATGTAGAATTTTTTTTACACTTTCATAGAACTGGGACCGCTTTCCATCCCCAAACAACCGGTTATGGTAGTTTATATTTGTAACATCACATAGCACAAATCTAATTTTTACTTCAATGATTCAGTGATTCTGACATCTCAATCACAACTAGATGTAAATCATTAATCAACCCAAGCCAAATACACAGTAAATATTGCTTGTGAATGGTTGGAGAGAGAAACGGAACTCAGGTTAGTCCACCACATATTGAAAATAAAACATAATAGCATTTTATTTACGTCACTCCATTGTGTTTGTTTGTGCTTATATGTGCCAGAAAGTCAAAATTCATGCTTTAAAATTAGGCATTTAATGTGGTGGGCCAAGTTGAGCTCAAATTTACCCACAATTTCGCAGTACAAAAGTTCATGTTCGAGCACACATGAGCACAAACAAATGGCACAGACAGAATTTTGTTATATTTATTTTTTCAAAATGTAGCGGGCATGATTCTACTCAGGTTTTCTACGGGTTACGTACGGTATAAGGAAGACTCGCGTTAACCCGCCACATTAGATATTCTCTAGATTGCCTATTTTTAGAGCACTAATTTCCACTTTCGGGCGCAAGCGAAGCAGAATGGAGCAACGCAAATAAAATGTTATATTGTGTTTTTAAATATGTGGCGAGGGGATGAGGGAGGGGTTACCAGCCTGGGTGGCGTAGTTGGCTAACGCGCTAGTTCGCGTGTAGAGCAAGAGTGCCGAGGACGGGGAGATCGAGGTTCGAATCTCGGTCGGATAAACTGTAGATGGTTTTTCCAAAGTGGTTTTTTACTCTCCCTCCAAGCAAAACGGGTTCACTTAATCTATATTAACCTTCCCAACTCTTAATCCATTAGCGTAATTACCACTGAAGCGTATAAACCGAGAAGGTATTAAGACGCGGTTTTAGATTTTAAAAATCTGGTGGGCTAGCTTGAGCTCAAATTGGCCTGCCCCATTAAATGTTATCTAAAAGGGCTAAATTCACTGCACAAATATTCATGTTCAAGCACATATGAATACAAATAGAACACAATCAATTGAACAAAAAATAAATGTGAGGAATGCCAGGTCTCCACCGTGGTTCGGATTCAACGTTAAACTGTAGGTCCTTCATTTCATATCACAATCACCCTACCGTTACACATTAGCGTAAGTGCGTATAACCCGAACGGGTAGTAAGACGCGGTGCTAAATAATAATAATATTAATAATAATAATAATAAAAAATAAAAATGTTAGCAATGTGCTGGGTTAAATTAAGTTACGTAGCAAGGGTTGTAAATCTCACGATGTTTTCAATGTTGACATTGTCTGTGAATGATAGAACAGGAGCTGCGAGTCTCACTGTGTTTATTGTGTTGACATTGTCTGTGAATGATAGAACAGGAGCTGGAGTCTCACTGTGTTTATTGTGTTGACATTGTCTGTGAATGATAGAACAGAGACTGCGAGTCTCACTGTGTTTATTGTGTTGACATTGTCTGTGAATGATAGAACATGAGCTGCGTGTCTCACTGTGTTTATTGTGTTGACATTGTCTGTGAATGATAGAACATGAGCTGCGAGTCTCACTGTGTTTATTGTGTTGACATTGTCTGTGAATGATAGAACAGGAGCTGCGAGTCTCACTGTGTTTATTGTGTTGACATTGTCTGTGAATGATAGAACAGGAGCTGCGAGTCTCACTGTGTTTATTGTGTTGACATTGTCTGTGAATGATAGAACAGGAGCTGCGAGTCTCACTGTGTTTATTGTGTTGACATTGTCTGTGAATGATAGAACATGAGCTGCGAGTCTCACTGTGTTTATTGTGTTGACATTGTCTGTGAATGATAGAACAGGAGCTGCGAGTCTCACTGTGTTTATTGTGTTGACATTGTCTGTGAATGATAGAACATGAGCTGCGAGTCTCACTGTGTTTATTGTGTTGACATTGTCTGTGAATGAGAGAACATGAGCTGCGAGTCTCACTGTGTTTATTGTGTTGACATTGTCTGTGAATGATAGAACAGGAGCTGCGAGTCTCACTGTGTTTATTGTGTTGACATTGTCTGTGAATGATAGAACAGGAGCTGCGAGTCTCACTGTGTTTATTGTGTTGACATTGTCTGTGAATGATAGAACAGGAGCTGCGAGTCTCACTGTGTTTATTGTGTTGACATTGTCTGTGAATGATAGAACAGGAGCTGCGAGTCTCACTGTGTTTATTGTGTTGACATTGTCTGTGAATGATAGAACAGGAGCTGCGAGTCTCACTGTGTTTATTGTGTTGACATTGTCTGTGAATGAGAGAACATGAGCTGCGAGTCTCACTGTGTTTTATGTGTTGACATTGTCTGTGAATGATAGAACAGGAGCTGCGAGTCTCACTGTGTTTATTGTGTTGACATTGTCTGTGAATGAGAGAACATGAGCTGCGAGTCTCACTGTGTTTATTGTGTTGACATTGTCTGTGAATGATAGAACATGAGCTGCGAGTCTCACTGTGTTTATTGTGTTGACATTGTCTGTGAATGTAGAACATGAGCTGCGAGTCTCACTGTGTTTATTGTGTTGACATTGTCTGTGAATGATAGAACATGAGCTGCGAGTCTCACTGTGTTTATTGTGTTGACATTGTCTGTGAATGATAGAACAGGAGCTGTGAGTCTCACTGTGTTTATTGTGTTGACATTGTCTGTGAATGATAGAACTGGAGCTGTGAGTCTCACTGCGTTTATTGTGTTGACATTGTCTGTGAATGATAGAACAGAAGCTGTGAGTCTCATTGTGTTTATTGTGTTGACAATGTCTGGAATGATAGAACAGAAGATGCGAGTCTCACTGTGTTTATTGTGTTGACATTGTCTGTGAATGATAGAACAGGAGCTGCGAGTCTCACTGTGTTTATTGTGTTGACATTGTCTGTGAATGATAGAACAGAAGCTGTGAGTCTCACGATGTTTTCAATGTTGACATTGTCTGTGAATGATAGAACAGGAGCTGTGAGTCTCACGATGTTTTCAATGTTGACATTGTCTGTGAATGATAGAACTGGAGCTGCGAGTCTCACTGTGTTTATTGTGTTGACATTGTCTGTGAATGATAGAACAGGAGCTGCGAGTCTCACTGTGTTTATTGTGTTGACATTGTCTGTGAATGATAGAACAGGAGCTGCGAGTCTCACTGTGTTTATTGTGTTGACATTGTCTGTGAATGATAGAACAGGAGCTGCGAGTCTCACTGTGTTTATTGTGTTGACATTGTCTGTGAATGATAGAACAGAAGCTGCGAGTCTCACGATGTTTTCAATGTTGACATTGTCTGTGAATGATAGAACAGGAGCTGCGAGTCTCACTGTGTTTATTGTGTTGACATTGTCTGTGAATGATAGAACAGAGCTGCGAGTCTCACTGTGTTTATTGTGTTGACATTGTCTGTGAATGATAGAACAGGAGCTGCGAGTCTCACTGTGTTTATTGTGTTGACATTGTCTGTGAATGATAGAACAGGAGCTGCGAGTCTCACTGTGTTTATTGTGTTGACATTGTCTGTGAATGATAGAACAGGAGCTGCGAGTCTCACTGTGTTTATTGTGTTGACATTGTCTGTGAATGATAGAACAGGAGCTGCGAGTCTCACTGTGTTTATTGTGTTGACATTGTCTGTGAATGAGAGAACATGAGCTGCGAGTCTCACTGTGTTTATTGTGTTGACATTGTCTGTGAATGATAGAACAGGAGCTGCGAGTCTCACTGTGTTTATTGTGTTGACATTGTCTGTGAATGAGAGAACATGAGCTGCGAGTCTCACTGTGTTTATTGTGTTGACATTGTCTGTGAATGATAGAACATGAGCTGCGAGTCTCACTGTGTTATTGTGTTGACATTGTCTGTGAATGATAGAACAGGAGCTGCGAGTCTCACTGTGTTTATTGTGTTGACATTGTCTGTGAATGATAGAACAGAAGCTGCGAGTCTCACTGTGTTTATTGTGTTGACATTGTCTGTGAATGATAGAACAGAAGCTGCGAGTCTCATTGTGTTTATTGTGTTGACATTGTTTGTGAATGATAGAACAGGAGCTGTGAGTCTCACTGTGTTTATTGTGTTGACATTGTCTGTGAATGATAGATCAGGAGCTGTGAGTCTCACTGTGTTTATTGTGTTGACACTGCAGTCCACAAACGATTGCCCTGGATATTTTATGTGGCTCTAGTATAGACAATTGCATTTTCCCAATACATTTGTTTAAGTACATTTGTTTTTAGGCATTTGTATGTGGACAGTGTTTGTCAGTGTGAACTAGGCTTAATATTTTTCCACTATTTTCTCCCAATCACATAAAAAGTTCCACTCCACCAGCTGGAGTAAGGTGCATGTAATATGACGCGAAATACTAAGTTAACAACCAACGTCTGAATTCCCAATTTTACGACGTCAGACCATAAATAACGTCTAGTCAAGATTCTTGGTCTTTAAGCATGGACACAACAGTAGCGCTTAGTTTGATTCATCCTCGCATTACAAACATAGCAAACAAGAGCTAATGTTATGGTTCGCGGTCAATAGGTAAGGATCGAACAATGCCTCATAGGATCCTATGACCTATGGAAGAAACACCGCGTGTGTCATGTGAGAGCATTTACTGGTGGGTACTGAACAAGGGCACTAACTGGAGAGGGAAATACACTTGTTATATAATCTTGCTTCACAACACTAGCATAAGAACAACGGGAAAATGAGCTAATCAGATCAAAACGTTACAACTCATCGATTAGTGTTTACAAACTGACACGTAACGAGAGAGACGTGCTGCTTGCTTGGTCAGTGGCAGGTGACAAATTGTCTCTCCTTCACAGCATCAGAAACTTCAAACACAAAGCTACGATACGGCAACTGTAATCCTTTCCATTGAGCCAGCATACCTGACTTGGACTTTGCTCACCGCCATCACTTCACTGGATACATTCTTTTGTGACAGTACAGTTTGCCTGGAAATTAATGGCATACCGTTTATAAAAGTATTATCTCCAAGAAATATATACATACAATCAGTATAACGATTAAAGAAACACGTAAAGTTAAGCAGTTTTGTGTAATATCTTCGAAAGTATAGAATTCAATAAAATATATATTAATATAAAGAATTAATAGTGAAAATAGAGTTCCAATAAACCCAATTCGTCTACTTATCAGCTTCATATCCTATCGCTAACTGTGAGAAATTGCAAGTCAAGAAAATGTGTATTAG
The DNA here is from genome assembly GCA_039000515.1 of Timema cristinae. Lineage (NCBI taxonomy): Eukaryota > Metazoa > Arthropoda > Insecta > Phasmatodea > Timematidae > Timema > Timema cristinae. Next base: position 6,846,638 of record JBCFYV010000935.1, read on the forward strand.
ACATTCTTCCAAACAACCCTCAGAGGTGATATTCAGTGTAGGGAGGGATGTTGGAGGCTATACATTGAATGCCATTCCAACAAGATCTAACTAATAAAGATCGCATCTTGACGGGGATGAAGGGGTAGGTTACAATGACAACCTGGGCTAGACCTGTAGGAGTCGACTAAGCACTCTAATATGAACTCATAAAGCTTACAGGAATACATAACGTAGGGAGTTATCACACCAGACAATCAGTTGATGGATCAGGGATTAAGTTACCTCACGAACCAGGCTCGTTAGTTAAAAATACCTCGTGGCATTATAGAGCCTGTCCCACAACAGATGAGGAACCAGGGGAATCCCTTCAAACACAAACTTCATTATATTAATTAGGATATGGAATATTAAGGAAATACAATAGAAATATGACCCGCATCAAAGAAACTGGATTAAACATCGAGTTCATCTTGTTTGGTTTGGAGATAAAGAGGAGGCTGACGCTAGAATCTCAGCCAGTACTGAAAGGGGTCATTATTAGGCGGTTCCCCACTCTCCCTCCACGCAAATGTAGATACATACACTCTGAACCTTACCTACACCACTTATGTAATACAACATGCATGGGTAACGAATGAGACACCAAAAGAAGAGTTACTGTATTCCGTTGTTTGATCATGTGACTGCTGTGGACCAATCTGAGAGTTCCAGCCTTGTAGTCTAACTATGGTATCTCTGCAGAGGTTGGGACTATATTCATCAAGACGGCGGCCGCTCGGTCGGTATGCCTCACGCCATATAGTCATATAGTCATCGGTTGCAGTTTATACAATGCTCTCTTCACTTGCATCACTTTTGTACGTAGCATCCTGGCTCTTTGTGGTCATCTATTATTTAATGTTCATAGAAAGGGACTATCCACCACCTAGAGTTACTAGACCCAATTTGGCGTATGTATACGTGAGGTCATGTGATCTGCAGTGGTCACTATTAAATATATTATCAATATATATCTGATAAAACAAATCAACAAGAACAATGTTATCAACTTTGGCTGTAAACAATTATGTTTGAACTCTCTAAAAGGCCTTTTATAGCTAAACCAGTTACGATACACAGCGGCACCAGGCCTTACAATAGTGACTAACTCACTACAGACAATTTTACAATAGTGACTCACTCACTACACACAGTTTTACAATAGTGACTCACTCACTACACACAGCATTACAATAGTGACTCACTCACTACACAACTTTACAATAGTGACTCACTCACTACACACAGTTTTACAATAGTGACTCACTCACTACAGACAATTTTACAATAGTGACTCACTCACTACAACAAGTTTTACAATAGTGACTCACTCACTACACAGCTTACAATAGTGATCACTCACTACACACAGCTTTACAATAATGACTCACTCACTACACATAGTTTTACAATAGTGACTCACTCACTAAACACAGCTTTACAATAGTGACTAACTCACTACACACATTTTACAATAGTGACTCACTCACTACACACAGTTTTACAATAGTGACTATCACTACACACCTTACAAGACCACCACACCACAGTTTCACAATAGTGACTAACTCACTACAACAATTTTACAATAGTGACTCACTCACTACACACAGTTTTACAATAGTGACTCACTCACTACACACAGCATTACAATAGTGACTCACTCACTACACACAGTTTTACAATAATGACTCACTCACTACACATAGTTTTACAATAGTGACTCACTCACTACAACAATTTTACAATAGTGACTCACTCACTACACACAGTTTTACAATAGTGACTCACTCACTACACACAGTTTTACAATAGTGACTCACTCACTACACAGCATTACAATAGTGACTCACTCACTACACACAGCTTTTACAATAATGACTCACTCACTACACAAGTTTTACAATAGTGACTCACTCACTACAGACAATTTTACAATAGTGACTCACTCACTACACACAGTTTTACAATAGTGACTCACTCACTACACACAGTTTTACAATAGTGACTCACTCACTACAGACAATTTTACAATAGTGACTCACTCACTACACACAGCATTACAATAGTGACTCACTCACTACACACAGCTTTACAATAATGACTCACTCACTACACATAGTTTTACAATAGTGACTCACTCACTAAACACAGCTTTACAATAGTGACTAACTCACTACAGACAATTTTACAATAGTGACTCACTCACTACACACAGTTTTACAATAATGACTCACTCACTACACACAGTTTTACAATAGTGACTCACTAACTACAGACAATTTTACAATGGTGACTCACTCACTACACACAGTTTTACAATAGTGACTCACTCACTACACACAGTTTTACAATAGTGACTCACTCACTACAGACAATTTTACAATAGTGACTCACTCACTACACACAGTTTTACAATAGTGACTCACTCACTACACACAGCCTTACAATAGTGACTCACTCACTACACACAGCTTTACAATAATGACTCACTCACTACACATAGTTTTACAATAGTGACTCACTCACTAAACACAGCTTTACAATAGTGACTAACTCACTACAGACAATTTTACAATAGTGACTCACTCACTACACACAGTTTTACAATAGTGACTAACTCACTACACACAGCCTTACAATAGTGACTCACTCACTACACACAGTTTTACAATAGTGACTCACTCACTAAACACAGCTTTACAATAGTGACTCACTCACTACACACAGTTTTACAATAGTGACTCACTCACTACACACAGTTTTACAATAGTGACTCACTCACTAAACACAGCTTTACAATAGTGACTAACTCACTACACACAGTTTTACAATAGTGACTCACTCACTAAACACAGTTTTACAATAGTGACTCACTCACTACACACAGTTTTAAAATAGTGACTCACTCACTACACACAGTTTTACAATAGTGACCTACTCACTACACACCGTTTTACAATAGTGACTCACTCACTACAGACAATTTTACAATAGTGACTCACTCACTACACACAGTTTTACAATAGTGACTCACTCACTACACACAGTTTTACAATAGTGACTCACTCACTACAGACAATTTTACAATAGTGACTCACTCACTACACACAGTTTTACAATAGTGACTCACTCACTACACACCGTTTTACAATAGTGACTCACTCACTACACACAATTTTACAATAGTGACTCACTCACTACACCACAGTTTTACAATAGTGACTCACTCACTACACACAGCTTCACAATAGTGACTCACTCACTACACACAGTTTTACAATAGTGACTCACTCACTAAACAGTTTTACAATAGTGACTCACTCACTACACACAGTTTTACAATAGTGAATCACTCACTTCACACAGTTTTACAATATTGACTCACTCACTCCAAACAGTTTTACAATAGTGACTCACTCACTACACACAGTTTTACAATAGTGACTCACTCACTACACACAGCCTTACAATAGTGACTCACTCACTACACACAGCTTTACAATAATGACTCACTCACTACACATAGTTTTACAATAGTGACTTCACTCACTACACACAGTTTTACAATAGTGACTCACTCACTACACATAGTTTTACAATAGTGACTCACTCACTACACACAGTTTTACAATAGTGACTCACTCACTACACACAGCCTTACAATAGTGACTATCCCACAGCTATCTCACTCACTACACACAGTTTTACAATAGTGACTCACTCACTACACACAGTTTACAATAGTGACATCAACACATTACATAGCACATCTCACTAACACAGTTTTACAATAGTGACTCACTCACTACACACAGTTTTACAATAGTGACTCACTCACTACACCAGTTTTACAATAGTGACTACTCACTACACCAGTTTACAATAGTGACTCATCTCACACAGACAGTTTTACAATAGTGACTCACTCACTACACACAGTTTTACAATAGTGACTCACTCCACACCAGTTTACAATAGTGACACTCAACACACATTTACAATAGTTGATCACTATACACACAGTTTAATAGTGACTCACTAGTTAATATGACTCACTATACACATTTCAAAGTACCACTCATGACCAGTTACATAGTGACTCATCACTACAACAGTTTTACAATATGACTCACTCATAACCATTACAAAGGATACGTACACAGTTTTACAATGTGATCACCACTACACAGTACAATAGTACTCATACTATCACACATGTTTACATATGTATCTCATACAAATACAAATAGTGATACTTCATACACACAGTATTTCATATGATCATAGTACACAGTTTTACTATCAGTGATCTCCTCACAACAGTTTCAGATAATGATCACAACAGACTCAAGTTTTACTATCAGTGACTCTATACACACAGTTTTAAATATACTGATCATAATGACAAAGAGCTCAGTGTTATCTATCATGTTCACACAGTGATATTGCTGATACAATTACAAAGACTCAGTTGTTATCTATCAGGATGTTCACACTAAGTTTTATTAGCTGATACATGAATGACAAAGAGCTCAGTTGTTATCTATCAGGATGTTCCCCACAGTGATATTGCTGATACATGAATGACAAAGAGCTCAGTTGTTATCTATCAGGATGTTCATCACACAAAGTAATTATTGCTGATACATGAATGACAAAGAGCTCAGTTGTTATCTATCAGGATGTTCACACAGTTTTATATGTGACATGAATGACAAGAGCTCAGTTGTTATCTATCAGGATGTTCACACAGTGATATTGCTGATACATGAATGACAAAGAGCTCAGTTGTTATCTATCAGGATGTTCACACAGTGATATTGCTGATACATGAAGACAAAGAGCTCAGTTGTTATCATCAGGATGTTCACACAGTTTATTGCTGATACATGAATGACAAAGAGCTCAGTTGTTATCTATCAGTGATTCAGATATCACACAGTATATTCATGATATCATGAATGACAAAGAGCTCAGTTGTTATCTATCAGGATGTTCACAACAGTGATATTGCTGATTACATGAATGACAAAGACTCATTTTACATAGTGTTCACACAGTGCAAGTTCTGATTACAATAGAACATCAAAACTCAGTTGTTACATAGGTTCACACAGTTTTACGATAAGTGACAAACTCATTACACAGATTTCACATAGTGATAGCTTCATAATGACAGAGTCAGTTGTTACTATAGGTGTTACAGTGATACAACAGATACAAAGACTCATTTACACAGTTTCAATGTGAACTCAACCACAGTTTCAATGTACTAGGTCACTAAACTTAGTTTGGGATATTCAAATCGAATTGTTTCACAACTATACGATCTATCAATGTGCTTCAATGCGTGTTGGCTGGTATTGTAGCCTGTACCTGGATATTATCCTCACCTGTATACGAACTGGGTACCACAATAGTGTAAGTGTATCACTCTACTATCTTCAGAAGTTGAGTCTTTTAGTGAGGATTCGGATATTTGAGAAAACTTTATTTGTTTTTGTGTTTTTCATTACAATTGACTGTTGACCAATTGAATTATCTTGTAATTATTTATTTTGTTCTTCTTATTAGAAATATTAAGAGGGAAATCTTTTCCTACTGCCCAATAAGATGTTTTGTAATGTTGGTCAACGTTACCATTCTTGTATAGAGAGCTACACTGTACAGTAATAACTTTTGTCTGTATTCCCTCATCGGAAGGATAAATTATTTATATCTACTTTATCTCCTACTCTCCACTAGAGTTTCCATAAGATCTTGCCTCAATAATATCCAATGACCGGAAGTCTAGCGAAACTGTGATACTGACCTATCTTACTAATGAGATATCAAACGTACATGATCTTGCCTCGAACTGAATATCCAACTGAACTAATCTTACTCGAAACTGAAGATATCACAAACTGACCATAAAGATCTACTCGCTGAAGATATCACAAACGTACCATCTGCCGAAACTGAGATATCACAAGTACCATAAAGACTACCAAAACTTGCAGAACATAATCTCCATGAAGAAGTGAATAATCTTAGCCTCGAAACTGAAGATGATCAACAACATAACTGCTCGAAACTGGATCACAAACTGAACGAAAGATCTTAGCCTCGAAACTGAAGATGATCACAAACGTGAACCATGAGAAGATCTTAGCCTCGAAACTGAAGATGATCACAAACGTGAACCATAAAATCTAGCTCGAAACTGAAGATGATCAAACGTGATTATAGTGTTGTGCAATGGCGCCATTTGAACTCGGAGTAACATAAACTGTTGGGAAGAATAAATTCTAGTGATGATTAGAACTGGCTTTCAATCCATATCGGATGTACTGAGAGCGTTTTATGCTAAGTGCTTTGCCTATCTCCCTACACTCAAATGCGGTACAATTCCTCTAGTTATTTATTTATTATTTAGTACCACGTCTTACTACCCGTTCGGGTTATACGCTTTGAGTACTAACTACGCTAATGGATTAGGAATTGGGAAGGTTGAATTAGAGGAAGTGAACCCCAATTTGCGTGGAGGGAGAGTGGAAAACCTTTTAGGAAAAACCACCCCCAGTTCACCCACCGAGATTCGAACCTCGATCTCCCCGTCCTCAGCAGTCGGCTCAACACGACTAGTGCGTTAGCCAACTACACCACTGAGGCGGGTACAATTCCTCTAAATTCATCCTTATTCATCCTTATTTAATTGGTTGAGATAAGCGGTAAGCCCAAACGCTGAGTGGTGTAGGCAAAATTGTAAACCCCATTAATCTATTTTTAAATGGTCAATTATTTATTATGAGTGAAGATTCATGGAGAGGGGCCTAATAAAATTGTGGACTTGAACATCGCAAAGTTACATCGTGATGTTTATAGCTCAACAGCCTCGGTACAATTAGATACACTTTAAAAACATTTCATCTCTCAAAAATACCATTTTATATCACATTTAGGAGTAATAAATGTAATATTAGCCTAATCTTAGAAATTATTTTAAATTGCATTGATCATCACAAGTGCTATAAAGAAAATTGATCTTTAGTGTGTTGTAAAAAGGTAAAAACCGAGAAGGTTAACCTAGTTCCAAAACATTTATTTGTAGTAATGTGTTATACTCAATAATCCTCACTGTAGCAGTTGTGATGTTTCAAATCAGATAACTCTTGTTTCAGATGTAGGTTTCAAAACTACAACCAAACGTTTTGGTTATCAATATTTATTTCATACAACTGACGAAGTTGGGCTCCATAATTCAAATTGAAAAAATAATAGCAGGAGATTCAGTGCCGAGTTTTTGAAGTATATCTGCTAATGTGATATCTGAGGGGGATTAATGCCCTTTGCTATGTCCAGCTAGTTTTCTAATTGACTAGAGCTTGTCCAAGTAGGATGATAACCCTACTAGCTACTGATAAAGCTAACCCCCAGTCTAAATGTTGCCCACCCCTGTGTCCCAGCGAAGTAGCAGAGATGACTACTACCAACACTACCCCAGTCAAATGTTGCCCACCCCTGTGTTCAGTGAAGTAGCAGAGATGACTACTACCAACACTACCCCCAGTCTAAATGTTGCCCACCCCTGTGTCACAATTGAAAGCAAATAATAGCACGAATTCATGCCGATTTAGAATCTGCTAAAGTGATATCTGGGATCTAATGCCCTTGCTGTGTCCAGCAGAATGATATAGCAGAGATATACAATACTACCAACACTACCCCCAGTCTAAATGTTGCCCACCCTGTGTCCAGCGAAGTAGCAGAGATGACTACTACCAACACTACCCCCAGTATAAATGTTGCCCACCCCTGTGTCCAGCGAAGTAGCAGAGATGACTACTACCAACACTACCCCCGGTATAAATGTTGCCCACCCCTGTGTCCAGCGAAGTAGCAGAGATGACTACTACCAACACTACCCCCAGTCTAAATGTTGCCCACCCCTGTGTCCAGCGAAGTAGCAGAGATGACTACTACCAACACTACCCCCAGTAAAATGTTGCCCACCCCTGTGTTCGCGAAGTAGCAGAGATGACTACTACCAACACTACCCCCGTATAAATGTTGCCCACCCCAGTGTTCAGCGAAGTAGCAGAGATGACTACTACCAACACTACCCCCAGTACTAAATGTTGCCCACCCCTGTGTCAGCGAAGTAGCAGAGATGACTACTACCAACACTACCCCCAGTATAAATGTTGCCCACCCCTGTGTCCCGCGAAGTAGCAGAGATGACTACTACCAACACTACCCCCATATAAATGTTGCCCACCCCTGTGTCCAGCGAAGTAGCAGAGATGACTACTACCAACACTACCCCCAGTCTAAATGTTGCCCACCCCTGTGTTCAGCGAAGTAGCAGAGATGACTACTACCAACACTACCCCCGGTATAAATGTTGCCCACCCCTGTGTCCAGCGAAGTAGCAGAGATGACTACTACCAACACTACCCCCGGTATAAATGTTGCCCACCCCTGTGTTCAGCGAAGTAGCAGAGATGACTACTACCAACACTACTCCCAGTTAAATGTTGCCCACCCCTGTGTCCAGCGAAGTAGCAGAGATGACTACTACCAACACTACCCCCAGTACTAAATGTTGCCCACCCCTGTGTCCAGCGAAGTAGCAGAGATGACTACAGACTGATGACGCGAGCATCAGTAATCCAATCTCCCAATGCTGATCCAGCAGACAAACAGCTTGTGTGTGTGTTCTGTCAAAATGTTGGGACAAGGCGCGGAGAGAAACTAGTCTAACAAAAAGAAATCAAACTTAATATTAAGGGTTAATATAAACAAACACCAAGGTTTGAAATAACTTGACAAACAGCTTTATAGCAAACTAGTAGCAAGTACCCTGCTATGCCAGGGAGAATAGTTCACGGCCAAAACAGACAAATTGGTAAGAAGGCCAAAAATAGTCATAAGTAAGGTTATTTTTAAAAAAGGTTAAGTAAAAATGTAAAAAGAATTAAAAGCGGTAAAAAGGCCGTAACGGAAGAAAAGGGTAAAAAGGGTGAAAATATGTAAAATCAGTTTTTTAGCATATTTTACCACATTTTAATTACCCCTTTTACCCCTTTTTAACTATTTCAACTTTTTAATTTTTTAACCCTTTTTTACCCTTTTATAACTTTTATCCCATTATTCTTTAACCCTTTATATTCTGTTTCTCAATTTTAAAAAACACACATTTTCCCAAGAAGTGCATGGATTTTACCGGAAAAAAGTAATTTAGGGTAAAAAGGTCAAAAAGGTCAAAAAGGGTAAAAATAAAATGAAATCAAATTTAAAAATTAGGTACTAAGACAAAAATGATAAAAATGGAAAAGGGAAAAAATGTTAAAATGGGTGGAAAGTAAATATAATAAAAAAATAGTAAAAAAAGTTAAAAGCTGTAAAAACCACTCAGAAAAGTAGTGTTATATAATAACGGTATCGATTTCAAGCTCTTCCATTTGGGGCAGGATTCCATTTTGAAATTCTATGTGTTCAGACGTCATTCATCCCGCTGGGAATGCTCACTGACATAATGTGGCTCTGCGGGAATGTCTATTGACTTAGTTCATGTCCAACTTCTATTTTATATCACACCAGGGAATGTCAGGCCTCCACCGTGGTTCGGATTCCACGTTAAACTGTAGGTCCTTCATTTCATCTCACAATCACCCTACCATTACACATTAGCGTAAGTGCGTATAACCCGAATGGGTAGTAAGAAGCGGTGCTAATAATAATAACAATAATAATAATAAATAATAATAACAATAATAATACATATATTAATAATAAGTAGATTTTAATTATTGTTCTTTATGTAACAGGGTACTTAGATTAAAATATTAATAATACATTTATTTGTCTCGATTTAATAAGAAGTTACAAGATAATTAATGCTTAGTCATTATTGTTAATATTTTATTATTTTATTATTATTATGAAACATTCGATTTTTAAGGTATATACTTACTTAAGAAGTGAATTTAATTCAGTTAATTAGACTAATTTTAATAAAGTCATCTTATAATTTGTTATTTTTGATAAATAATATATAAAGCATTTAGATTTTATATGCAATTATAAACATTATTTATTTTAGTATTTTATAAGCTTGAAATTAGTAAATATAATTGAATATGTAATAATTTATTATTAATTTTATTGTATATAATTTTTAAATAATTTAATGTTATATTAAAATGAAATGTTTAATATGTAATAATTTAAGATTATGACTTAATTAGTGTAATAAAAGTGTAAGATATAGTTCATTGTTTGATAAGGTTAATAAAGGAACTAGGCAAGTATTAACTTGTGTTTGTCCTTACTCGCCCGTTTAGCAAAAACATGTATTCTTGATTTAATGGTACAAAGTAGTTCCTAACCAATGATTTGTTTTAATGGCCGCGGTATTTTGACCGTACAAAGGTAGCAGAATAGACTGTCTATTAAATGTAGGCTTGAATTAAAGGTTTGACGAGGTATAAGCTTTCTCTAAGAGATTTTAATTAAAATTTGTTTCTTAATTTAGAATGTTAAGAATCAGACCTTAACGGTTCGAGGTAGTTTTAAACCCACCTGACAATTTTCATTCTTCTACTACACTAAAAGTAATTAATTTAGTTTTAGAAATTTTGAAAATCCTCATTTCACCAGCCCCTTTTATGTTATAAATAGTAAATATTTAAAAGTATTATGTTATTTGAGTAATCCCTCTACATTTCTGACAAATTTAAGTTGCCTCATGGAATGTTATAAATAATATTTCTTAAACCTCAATATAATAATGGTTGGTATTGCAAAGAGAATTAACTCATTTAATTCATAAAGATATTTCAATTTAAAGAATTTAAGTATTTATTTAAAAATAACAGGTAAAACATTTGACTAGTTTGGGATGTGCTGTGTTTAATGTTCTCTAGCCTGTGTGTTTGTTACCATACAGTATTAGTATCGAGCAAGAGAAGGTGGGGCCCTGTCTCACTGTCCCGGGGCATCATTCTGGTCGGTCCAGTAGCAACAGGTCATTGTTTTGCTCCACGGCACAGGCTTGGAAGATACAAAACAATAGCTAGTAATATCATGTTACACATGGTGCTACATAGCAGTGACAACACATTGCCACTAGCGGTGGTCGCATCGTCCAAGGTGATATTATCACACTAGATTGGATTATCATTGACGGGGAGATAGAGGTTCGAATCTAGGTCGCGTATATTGAGGATGGCTTTCTATTCTCCCTTCAGGCAAAGGCAGGCACACTGCCTGTAAATATAGCCTTCCTCATCCCTAAAGCCATTAGCGTAATTAATACAATTGAGTATAAACCGAACGGGTAGTAAGACGTGCTGTTAAAAAAATAGTAACTGGATGTGTACTAGCGTTCACTGATGCATCCAGGGAAATAATTATAAACTACCAACAACTTATTAAACCACTCATTTTTTACCAACATGAAAGTTATCATCGTGTCTCAGTTTCACGAGTTTCCAAATATATCACGTCATAAGTCTAGTTCAAGTGTGTGGGAAATCCAATCATTTTATGGAGGTTATAGTAATAGTCATGAACGACTTCTGTAAAGTCTGAAATAGATATATTTTACACCAGGTTTGAAAATAAACTAAAACATTTCACACCTAATCAAATATAGAGTAACATAAAAAAGTTTTCCTTTAACTATTTTTCTTTCGATTTTACACTGGTCCATTATGTGAAAGAATTTTAAGAATATTTGAGATTTATTTTAAAAAAAACTGTGGCCTTCCCATTTATGAGTGATGGCGTTTAAAAGTTGCAGCCTTTGAAACACGATTCACACACAGCCCGGGCTTGAGATTCAAGGCATTGTTATACAATTGTAGGTGTTGTTGTTATACAGTTGTAGTTGATCTATGTCAGTTCATCACATTCACAGACTAGTTGATAATATTGGCTGTACTTACAACGTTTGGTCAATGTTACTTTCATAGAGAAACAATTCAAACAAATATACTAATTGGTTTGTGTAGTACAATAGGCTGTAACTTGTTGTAACTGCCGAGTCAAATATAAACATTTTACACTATAATTTTATGTGCACAAAATTGTATTATACCATAGTATATTGAAGGTGAAGAAACCAGCTACCCACACTGGTGGCCCTAAGAAATATACTCTCATTACACTCCGTCCCCGTTAGGTTGGGGTTTGACTCCTGGCCAAGTTTACTGGCATGAGTCAGACCTTACCACAGTTGGTAGCGCGTGTGCTAAATGAACTTGGAGTATCGGGATCCATTTCCACCATAGTCAAAGACTTATAATTAATTACTTATCACTTAAAACACCCCATTTAATGACCGACAGAACTTTATATCAAACGTGACGGATGGTTTCCTTAACTTAATTCTATTAACTAATGTTGCTTTACTATTTGAATTCCTGGTTTATTGATCTTAACTTCCATATTGGCTGAGTTCCTGCAAGCTGATTCTTTTTTTTAAACCCGAAATTCCAATATACACCCAAACAAATTACTCGCCAACACTGGCGTTATGCTCTCTGTCATTTTATGTTTTTCTTGAACGATCTGTATACTCCCAAGCTGTCCTTTTCTATCATTATGTCAAAAAGGAGCTTCAATTCACAGTACAATCTTTACCTAAGTGCGATCATAAAATAAGATAAACGAGCTAGTATACATTGTTACAGGACTGTGTTGGCAAAAAGACCATCACAATACACCAAAGAGCATAACAAATAATATACCCTTGTACAGAAACACAATGAATGGTTTTCCAAGGAGCATTGAGACTTACCAAGCTATGTCGTCAAAATGTGTTTATTTTAATTGCTATGTCGTTGCAATATAGGCCCAAATATATACTTCAAACCTTGGCTTTGTTTTTTCAACGCTATTGAATTCCCTTGAAGTTAAATCTTTGTTGTTTTTTTCTGCCCATACACAATTCAAATTTCCTACCATATCGAGAAGTTTTTTTCATTCTCTTAGCCATTCCTTGCACCCAATTTTCAAATTCGAAACTTTACAGCTTTTATGGTTACTGTGGGGTGGTTCTTTTACAAATCTGGCCAATTTTAATTCTCTTTCATGGTGAAAAGAAGATATTGTAATAATGTTGGAAATAGTTTATGTTACAAAAAACGCCCTCCCCCTACTACCCCCCCCCCCCCAACTTTTTTCAGTTCCCACAATCATATTTTGAATTAATTTTAAGATGTATTTAATTATCTTAGTACCTATATGGTTTATTTATATTTAAGTGATTGTCAACATTCAGTTTTAAAACAAATCAAAGAATATTTCCTATATTAGTTATATCATTTTGAAGCTCTTCCATTTCCCGGACTTCAATCAATTTTGAAATTCAATATGTTCATAGGTTATTCGGTTCTTCGAGAAGGTCTATTGACCTACTTGCCAAACTTGCATTTTTTATCACACCAAAAAGTGTTTTTGTATTAGTTTTAGGCATCTTGATGGTATCCTGTCACCATTCCCTGCTATTTATCTTGAAGTTCAAGCACCAGACCTTATTGGTTGTTTGGGGCAGTCCTTATGCCCATTCGACAAATTTCAATCTCTTAACACACATTAAAAAGTTGGTTTAACATTTTAGTTTTGAAGATTTTTAAACCACTAATTTCACTAGCCCCCTTTAAAAAAATAAATAGTTAACACTAATTTCGCAATTGGAGTTTACATTACCAGCGAGTTTCAATCTTCTGTCCTCCATTTAACAACTCCTACTAAGACATTTAAAGACGAATAGGTTAAATAGAGTTGTACTTCTATCTGCCTGCTATATTTAAATCTTTACCACTCATAAAACAATTTTTTAAATCCACCCTTCTTAAATATAAGGTCCCAATTAAAAACTCGACATTTTCAGTACTTAACATTTAGGCTATTTGGAGTGTTTTTTTTTGTTTTTTTTACATTCCTGCTGAATCTCAGGTTTCTGTCACACTTGAAAATTGATGTTTACTATTAGTTTTTGAAATTTTACCCCCATCACCTTTTTTTCAATTCAATCTTAAAAATTTCAAATTTTTAATATTTAATTGGTTATCTGTCTAGCTATTTTTAATGTTATACCTCATTTAAAATATCTTTTTCTAATTATAGACACCTTATTTTGAAATTTCCAGTTTGAGATTTTACTACAAATAAAACTTTTCATGTTTCTAGGCCCAGGGGTGGGGAAAATATGATGCTGAGTTAGTAATGGAGTTTCACATCTTTCTGCCACTCTCTACCCTCTTAGGGGATGACGTTTTAATAAACCTTAAAAAAAAGTATCACTCAATTTTAGATAAGAGCCTTCATTTTAAATTTTAAGTCTTCATGTCCACTAGTTCAAAAGACACATCAGTGAATTTTAAAAACTTTGAAAACTTTGAAACCCCCTTATCAACAACTTTTGAGGTCAAACTACGCAAAACCCCGTCTGATCTCTTACCTGGGGCCTAAAAGGAACCTTTATGGAAAAATGTCAAGTTTCTAGGCCAAGGGTTGTGTAAACACAGTGAGGAGTGAGTAGGTTCATTCATTATACAGGGTGTAAATGAATACATGGCAGGGGGCCCAAAATAGACCAACTTTTAACGAGGAGCTCGTGTTCGCGCGTTATAGACTGGAACTGTTTTAACAAAATAAAATGATAGCTCGTTGCATTTACCACGTCATGATCACGTGAGATGACTCGACCAATAAAACGACCACTGTAAACGTCAAATGTTTTGTTAAAACACTCTAATATCTCTTAAAGTTCGGTCACAGTAGATCATGGACGGCTATTCTTTTATCGATTACGTTGACATGGTGTAATGTACGGCGAGGGTCGTTGTGATGTTAGGGCTGATAGCCGGTTATATGCAGACAGTTTTACAAATCTTTCAACTCAATCTAATACAGCGTTTGTCTGAGTCTTTCAACGATTGCCGGGAACAGGAATGTCCACAGTCAATAAGGTGGACTGCGGGTCTTGGAGGAACCGCCGTACCGCAGGATTTGAAGACGAGGACCTTCATAGGATTGAACCTCACGACACTCACTCCACTAGATTCCAACAGCAGTTCAGCATCAGAGTGTGGGCTGGTATTATCGACGGTCGTTTAGTTGGTCTGTGTCTTCTTCCTGTGGGCCCCATGCAATAGCTGGTCTGTGTCTTCTTCCTGGGGCCCCATGCAATAGCTGGTCTGTGTCTTCTTCCTGGGACCCCATGCAATAGCTTGTCTATGTCTTCTTCCTGGGGCCCCGTGCAATAGCTGGTCTGTGTCTTCTTCCTTGGGCCCCATGCAATAGCTGGTCTGTGTCTTCTTCCTGGGGCCCCGTGCAATAGCTGGTCTGTGTCTTCTTCCTGGGGCCCCGTGCAATAGCTGGTCTGTGTCTTCTTCCTGTGGGCCCCATGCAATAGCTGGTCTGTGTCTTCTTCCTGGGGCCCCATGCAATAGCTGGTCTGTGTCTTCTTCCTGGGGCCCCGTGCAATAGCTGGTCTGTGTCTTCTTCCTGGGGCCCCGTGCAATAGCTGGTCTGTGTCTTCTTCCTGGGACCCCATGCAATAGCTGGTCTGTGTCTTCTTCCTGTGGGCCCCATGCAATAGCTGGTCTGTGTCTTCTTCCTGGGGCCCCGTGCAATAGCTGGTCTGTGTCTTCTTCCTGGGGCCCCGTGCAATAGCTGGTCTGTGTCTTCTTCCTGGGGCCCCGTGCAATAGCTGGTCTGTGTCTTCTTCCTGGGACCCCATGCAATAGCTGGTCTGTGTCTTCTTCCTGGGGCCCCATGCAATAGCTTGTCTGTGTCTTCTTCCTGGGGCCCCATGCAATAGCTTGTCTGTGTCTTCTTCCTGGGGCCCCGTGCAATAGCTGGTCTGTGTCTTCTTCCTGGGGCCCCGTGCAATAGCTGGTCTGTGTCTTCTTCCTGGGGCCCCGTGCAATAGCTGGTCTGTGTCTTCTTCCTGGGACCCCATGCAATAGCTGGTCTGTGTCTTCTTCCTGTGGGCCCCATGCAATAGCTTGTCTGTGTCTTCTTCCTGGGGCCCCATGCAATAGCTTGTCTGTGTCTTCTTCCTGGGGCCCCATGCAATAGTTGGTCTGTGTCTTCTTCCTGGGACCCCATGCAATAGCTGGTCTGTGTCTTCTTCCTGTGGGCCCCATGCAATAGCTTGTCTGTGTCTTCTTCCTGGGACCCCATGCAATAGCTTGTCTGTGTCTTCTTCCTGGGGCCCCATGCAATAGCTTGTCTGTGTCTTCTTCCTGGGGCCCCATGCAATAGCTGGTCTGTGTCTTCTTCCTGGGGCCCCATGCAATAGCTGGTCTGTGTCTTCTTCCTGGGGCCCCGTGCAATAGCTGGTCTGTGTCTTCTTCCTGGGACCCCATGCAATAGCTGGTCAGTGTCTTCTTCCTGTGAGCCCCATGTAATAGTTGGTCTGTGTCTTCTTCCTGGGGCCCCATGCAATAGCTTGTCTGTGTCTTCTTCCTGGGGCCCCATGCAATAGTTGGTCTGTGTCTTCTTCCTGGGACCCCATGCAATAGCTGGTCTGTGTCTTCTTCCTGTGGGCCCCATGCAATAGCTTGTCTGTGTCTTCTTCCTGGGACCCCATGCAATAGCTTGTCTGTGTCTTCTTCCTGGGGCCCCATGCAATAGCTTGTCTGTGTCTTCTTCCTGGGGCCCCATGCAATAGTTGGTCTGTGTCTTCTTCCTGGGACCCCATGCAATAGCTGGTCTGTGTCTTCTTCCTGTGAGCCCCATGCAATAGTTGGTCTGTGTCTTCTTCCTGGGACCCCATGCAATAGCTGGTCTGTGTCTTCTTCCTGTGGGCCCCATGCAATAGCTTGTCTGTGTCTTCTTCCTGGGGCCCCATGCAATAGCTTGTCTGTGTCTTCTTCCTGGGGCCCCATGCAATAGTTGGTCTGTGTCTTCTTCCTGGGACCCCATGCAATAGCTGGTCTGTGTCTTCTTCCTGTGGGCCCCATGCAATAGCTTGTCTGTGTCTTCTTCCTGGGACCCCATGCAATAGCTTGTCTGTGTCTTCTTCCTGGGGCCCCATGCAATAGCTTGTCTGTGTCTTCTTCCTGGGGCCCCATGCAATAGCTGGTCTGTGTCTTCTTCCTGGGGCCCCATGCAATAGCTGGTCTGTGTCTTCTTCCTGGGGCCCCGTGCAATAGCTGGTCTGTGTCTTCTTCCTGGGACCCCATGCAATAGCTGGTCAGTGTCTTCTTCCTGTGAGCCCCATGTAATAGCTGGTCTGTGTCTTCTTCCTGGGGCCCCATGCAATAGCTGGTCTGTGTCTTCTTCCTGTGGGACCCCATGAAAAGACTGATCTATAAACCCTTGTCGAAACTGACGGAGATCTGCTACGTATTGGCATAGCTAAACTTTTGTTTATTTAATGTAAGCCAATAAGTATTATGAGAATTATTTCTATACTGAACATACTAACAGTTCCAGTCTATAAGGCGCAAACGACGCGTTTCCGGACAAGAGTTCCTTATTAAAAGGTGGTCTAATTTGAACCCCTTAAACACTCTACAAGCTTGTAACATGTATTCATTTACACCCTGAATATGTAAGCAAAAAACTCGTAAGATTTGTGAAATCGAAAAAATAATAGATACTTATGCAGAACATATCCACAAAATAGCCTAATTTAAATACTATTCACTGTTACAGAAATAGTGAGATAAGAGAAGTATCTCTGTCCACCATGTACAGATACTATTCACTGTTACAGAAATAGTGAGATAAGAGGAGTATCTTTGTCCACCATGTACAGATACTATTCACTGTTACAGAAATAGTGAGATAAGAGGAGTATCTCTGTCCACTATGTACAGATACTATTCACTGTTACAGAAATAGTGAGATAAGAGGAGTATCTCTGTCCACCATGTACAGATACTATTCACTGTAACAGAAATAGTGAGATAAGAGGAGTATCTCTGTCCACCATGTACAGATACTATTCACTGTTACAGAAATAGTGAGATAAGAGGAGTATCTCGGTACACCATGTACAGATACTATTCACTGTTACAGAAATAGTGAGATAAGAGGAGTATCTCTGTCCACCATGTACAGATACTATTCACTGTAACAGAAATAGTGAGATAAGAGGAGTATCTCTGTCCACCATGTACAGATACTATTCACTGTTACAGAAATAGTGAGATAAGAGGAGTATCTCTGTCCACTATGTACAGATACTATTCACTGTAACAGAAATAGTGAGATAAGAGGAGTATCTCTGTCCACCATGTACAGATACTATTCACTGTTACAGAAA
Organism: Timema cristinae; assembly: GCA_039000515.1. Lineage (NCBI taxonomy): Eukaryota > Metazoa > Arthropoda > Insecta > Phasmatodea > Timematidae > Timema > Timema cristinae. Next base: position 6,864,936 of record JBCFYV010000935.1, read on the forward strand.
TAGTGAGATAAGAGGAGTATCTCTGTCCACTATATACAGATACTATTCACTGTAACAGAAATAGTGAGATAAGAGGAGTATCTCTGTCCACCATGTACAGATACTATTCACTGTAACAGAAATAGTGAGATAAGAGGAGTATCTCTGTCCACTATGTACAGATACTATTCACTGTTACAGAAATAGTGAGATAAGAGGAGTATCTCTGTCCACCATGTACAGATACTATTCACTGTTACAGAAATAGTGAGATAAGAGGAGTATCTCTGTCCACCATGTACAGATACTATTCACTGTTACAGAAATAGTGAGATAAGAGGAGTATCTCTGTCCACCATGTACAGATACTATTCACTGTAACAGAAATAGTGAGATAAGAGGAGTATCTCTGTCCACCATGTACAGATACTATTCACTGTTACAGAAATAGTGAGATAAGAGGAGTATCTCTGTCCACCATGTACAGATACTATTCACTGTAACAGAAATAGTGAGATAAGAGGAGTATCTCTCCACCATGTACAGATACTATTCACTGTTACAGAAATAGTGAGATAAGAGGAGTATCTCTGTCCACCATGTACAGATACTATTCACTGTAACAGAAATAGTGAGATAAGAGGAGTATCTCTGTCCACCATGTACAGATACTATTCACTGTTACAGAAATAGTGAGATAAGAGGAGTATCTCTGTCCACCATGTACAGATACTATTCACTGTTACAGAAATAGTGAGATAAGAGGAGTATCTCTGAGATATTGTGCAAAATTGGAAATTTCTAACTATGTAAAGTATCCTCAGAGACATGTTCATGGGAAAGCAAGAATCGTCATTTTGTTCCGTCAAACAATGCTTATATATATAACCTTGAGAACATATTTCTGTTTTCTTTCCAATAAACTACTGATAAATTTAGGGTTAGACATCTAGTTCCAAAACTCCTCTCTCAAACTCTAAATATCAAGTTTTAATCCGAATGGTAAAATTGTTTCAGCTCTAGCCAAGATACTGGCAGATGGCATTGAGAAAACCACTTCAGGGAGTCTTAACGTCAACATTTATCAAAATCTGGATATCGATGTTTTTTACGAAAACAATACTTCTCTCTCCGATGGGAGAAAGAAAGTAAAAATTGCAATTTAAGTGGTAAAAGTAATTCCTTTTCAATGACTTTATCAAAATGTCGCACTTCTGAGACAAAAGTAATTGGAGACAAAAAATGTTCTGGCATTCTTCAAACCAATAAAGAGGGTCACAACAGACAATCCTAAGATAATTAGGGATTATTTAATTGGTTTTGAAGCTTCAGAGCATTTTAAGGTTATGTACTTTCAAAAAAGTGACATCTTGATCCATCGTAACCATAGTGGAGGTCATAGTAGCTGTTGTACCCTTGTCCACTTGTCAGTTCGACCTTGAGGTTGACGTGCTCCTGCGTCACACAAGGTAATGTCAAGTAGGATTACGTCACGATGCTGACAGTGAAAGTTTGTGACAATCAGAAACGTAGATGGAAATATGAGGAGGCCATAAAACTGCACTTCTACTGTGCGTGGCTACGCTCGAAGAACACGACCATGAAGGGTCGGAGGAGCCTCGCAAGAGGTGTTTGTTCCCCATTCAAGGGGATGCCAAACCCTGTAATGGCTAGTAAGTCTCACCCTTAGAAAAGCCGCTGACTTATGTAAGGAATTATTCTAGTGGCGTGGTAGTACTCTTAGTGGTAGAACTAAGTGTAGACAAACTATTTCCACCACATCTTGTGTAGAATAAAGAGTGATCGCAGTTTATCTCTCCCTCAGGCACATATTAACAATATATGGTAGTATATGGGCTATATGACTCGTCCAGAACTTTGACTGCTGATTCAATATCTAGCTAAGCTTCATTTTACTGTGGTCTATTAAGGACCTATTCTAGTTAGAAGCGATTTTAATTAGCAGGAAAACCTCCTCTTTTGTAATAATCCAACAATTTACGATATCCTATGGTCAATTTAGTCAAAAATGTGTTATTTAGAATAATGTTCCTCGGTAAAGAATGAGAATTGTCTTGACAGCAGGGTCGTATATAGGGGCTACAGGAGATTGAACCCACCCCAACTTTTTGAACATAAAACATATTTTTATTTTATAACATAGTTTGTAAACAAAATTAGTATGAAATTGAGCACCATTCTCTACACACCGTGAATTATTTTATTCGTTAATCGTTAGACAGTATTACAGTCGTCACGCGACTGTATCAGACCAGCGCTCGGAGATGCCAATGACTAATAATGGAGCAGCTGACATGGGCCAGCCCCTCTCAGATAAGCCCCGTCTTCCAATGGGAAATATCTCTCAAGGTCATTCCACTGCGCGCTCGCCGCTCAATCGTAGCTTATGAGGCCAATCTAATCGAGCCCGTGATTCTATAAAGATTGTTTCTATTTTATTTTAGCGTGTATTTGGTATGTGTTAAATACCCAATGAGTAAGGTGACGAGTGAAAGTGATTAATTAAAATGAATAAATTCTTTACTAAAAACACTCAGTAATTCTCATTAAAACCGCAAGAAAAACTTTAAATTAAACGGTTAGGAGCACCTCAGCCTAGTGATTTTATATTTATGCAGGTGAATGGTGGATGGCATGTAAAAACAACTTTTTCTAATGCTTGGTTTGGTAAAACTATTTGTGGATAACTGTGGGTGAAGAAAACCAGAGTTTATTTTGTTTTTATTTTTTATTATTTGGTTTGTACTAATGTCATCACTTGCTAGGTTTAATTCGAAACCTCTATTATGTGATTATTTCTATTTGTAGATTTAATTAGTGAATTTTAAAAATAACAAAACTTAAATGAATTTGAAAGTAAGGGTATGTCTTATTTTCTATTCTTCTCATTTTTTTAATATTTCTTTTAATAAAAATAAAGAGAAGGTAATAGAAAATAAGTTATAACCTTACTATCAATTATTATTACTCTACAGCAAATAAACATGAACATTATTAAATTATGAAACGTATTTATATTATAAAAGTAGAATTCAATATAAAATTACAATGATGGTAGTTGAAATTAAAGTTGAAATAATGATTATAATAACAATATTAATGTATTACAATGTAACCTAAAAAGAACTGAATGTGGATTAATTAGATATAAATTGATTAGATAAAAGAATATATTGACAATGGATATGATTTTACAAGAATAGGACCATCTTACATAAAACATGAATGTATAACATATTAAATAAATAAATTAATTAAAAATTAAAAAACATAATATTTTAGGTTAAGATGGCTAAGTAAATATGGCAAGAATCATAAAATAATATTTATTAAATTATTGATTGTTGAGGATTGATAATGATGATTTAAAATTTATATTTTAATACTGAATTCTGGCTTATCTGCTTTAATGCCCTTGTTCCTTTTATTTCTTTATGGCTGGTGTAGTTTCAGCCCAAGTTGCTACATGTTTCGGCGTGTCAATACGACGCCATCATCAGGCTATAGATTAAAAACAAAACAAATTATGGTACAATTCCAGTGTGAAATGTTATACGTAGAAAAGAATATGCAAAGGTTGAACGTGAATATAATAATGAAATATTGTATTTACCAATTAAGCCTTTAATATAGTTTGTCATTATTGAAGAACTGAAACTGATCTTAGAAGGTGTGATATAACCATGTGTATATGAACAGAGTCCAAATTTGTTCTAGAAGTAAGATGTAAGAAATCAAAGAGATTGAAATTTATATGGTATTATTTCATTTTTGTATGCTGGGGTAGGTGTCTTAGAGTATTTATATATATCTGCACCCCCCCTTTTTTATATTTTTTTATATTTTATAAATCCTGATTATTCATTTTATACCAGTTTAAATTACATTTCTATCTGCATTTCGCTCCAACACTATTAGATTCTCAATACCATATAAATTTCAATCTCTTTGATTTCTTACATCTTTCTTCTAGAACAAATTTGGACTCTGTTCATATACACATGGTTATATCACACCTTCTAAAATCAGTTTCAGTTCTTCAATAATGACAAACTATATTAAAGGCATTAATTGGTAAATACAATATTTCATTATTATATTCACGTTCAACCTTTGCATATTCTTTTCTACGTATAACATTTCACACTGGAATTGTACCATAATTTGTTTTGTTTTTAATCTATAGCCTGATGATGGCGTCGTATTGACACGCCGAAACATGTAGCAACTTGGGCTGAAACTACACCAGCCATAAAGAAATAAAAGGAACAAGGGCATTAAAGCAGATAAGCCAGAATTCAGTATTAAAATATAAATTTTAAATCATCATTATCAATCCTCAACAATCAATAATTTAATAAATATTCTTTTTTGATTCTTGCCATATTTACTTAGCCATCTTTACCTAAAATATTATGTTTTTTAATGTTTAATTTATTTATTTATTTAATATGTTATATATTCATGTTTTATGTAAGATGGTCCTATTCTTGTAAAATCATATCCATTGTCAATATATTCTTTGATCTAATCAATTTATATCTAATTAATCCACATTCAGTTCTTTTTAGGTAACATTGTAATACATTAATATTGTTATTATAATCATTATTTCAACTTTAATTTCAACTACCATCATTGTAATTTTATATTGAATTCTACTTTTATAATATTATTAAATTAATTAAATTTTATAAGTTAACACGTGGTGATAAATAAATGGTGCGGTGCACTGCACAGACTTTCACCCACTTTTATCTTGAAATAGATATTTACTAAAAGCTCGTAAGTTTTATGAAGCGAAATAATATAACTATACATTGTTGTAGAAACGATACACCAACGATCATAAATGAAACTTAATTACATACAATGTTACTTAGTTACTCTACGGCATTAGGAACAAGGAACAATTGAGAAACAGCTTTGTCCGCCAAGGGCATAAGAATCAAATTCATTTTCAAAGACCTGAATTAAGAAGTATATATATATTTGCCTATAGCTCAAAAATTATTACTTTTATAAAAATAAATGTCAAATGATTTTTTTTATCTTTAATAGTACTAACATTTTACGATGATCAACATTTCTTATATCAAATAGTTGTGGAGAAATGATGAAACTTGGAAAACTCCCCTTATATAAAGTACTCTTAAAGTCATTTTCCTGAGAAAATAAGAATTGAAATCTTATTTATTATGATAAACAATGTCCAGATATATTATTTAATCAAAATCATTAAAGCAAACTTTGAGAAAATCAATTCCCTTTCTGAGGAAAAATTGGATAATGAACATAATTATGGTTGTATCAGACTACTTTACTCTTTGGATGGAAGTGTTTGAGCTGTCAAACCAAAAGGAATTTACTGTGGAAAGAATTTTAGTGGACAAATTCATAGCAGGTTTGGTGTCCAAACTGAAATTCACACTGAACAAGGCAGAAATTTTGATGGGGCACTAACTAGACACTTGTTAAATATATTACAGATTACAAAGACGTAAATGACACCATAGAAACAATGTCGGATGGGTTAGTACAGCGATTTAATCGCAATTTATTGAACATTATGTCTCAGTGGTTAAACGAAAATCAAACTGACTAGGATGTAAGGCTACCTCAACTAATGAGGGCATATCGTACAAGTATACTCGAAACCACTAGAACCCCCCCCCCCCCCCCTTTGAGGCTATGTCTGGAAGACAAGCTCATTTACCTATTGATGTAGTGTATGGGAGATCGGCAAAGCAATTAGAGGAAGTGGTCGCGCCTACTTCCTAGACATTAAATATCCACACTCGCTTAGAATCTGCATATGAACAAGTCCGCAAAGATTATTAAAGTTTGACAAGAAAGACAAAACTACGTATGTGACTGCCACTGCTCAGGCAAAGCACACGAGGTAGCTGCTAGAGTGTAGTTACATACACCATTAATAATGGATGGCTGACTCCTAAGTAATACAAACCATGGTCGGGTTCTTATGTGGCCAGGAAAAGACTATTGAATGAAACGTACCATCTTCAACACAAACTAAACCCACGAGAACGC